>JAWMRA010000164.1:17847680-18017240 GCA_035584735.1 Pseudotriccus pelzelni | reverse complement strand
CCAGCCACTCTGTGCCCAGCCTGGAGCGCTGCAGGGGGTTGTTGTGGCCAAAGTGCAGGACCCGGCACTTGGCCTTGCTGAACCTCTGTGGATGAAGCTAAGGTTTTTCTAAATTTTTGCACAGTTTCTCATTAAAGTGCATTTTTTCAGTTAAGTAGCTTGATACAGATGTTTTATTATCCACAGAAATCAAACACATTAGTATTGCTTTACATTGATGTATTATACTTTCTGGTGTAAAATTGGAGGCAGTTTTTGTCTTTCTAAAAAGAGGAGGATTTATTTTTGCAAAAACAAGGAAAACACTTTAATTTGGATGGGTTTGAGGCC
This sequence comes from Pseudotriccus pelzelni, assembly GCA_035584735.1. NCBI lineage: Eukaryota > Metazoa > Chordata > Aves > Passeriformes > Tyrannidae > Pseudotriccus > Pseudotriccus pelzelni. The sequence continues at coordinate 18,016,910 of JAWMRA010000164.1, read as the reverse complement.
TTTAGTAAACATTCTTGTTAGTGTTTTTTGTTTTTTATTTTAAGCTGTCACATGCTAGAACATTCTTCTGTCAAAAGAGTATTTTTGTCAGGTTTATGTACAGCTCTTGAATAATGTGTGCAAATTCTGCTTACTATAATCTCTGATCATGTTGGCCCTTTACTTATTTTAATTATTAGATCAGATAATAAGAGGCATTCCTTTTACAAAATAAACTTCCTATGTGTCTGACCTCATCAAACTTACTGTTTGCTTTTCCCATTAATTCTACTAAATATATTTTATGAAGATCTATGCTGCTCAGAAGAGAATTTAAAGACTTTCTTCATACCACAAAAATCTTATTGCTACAATTTTTAAAATGCAAAGTAATGTCAGATAATCCATCATTACTAATTTGAGGATCATTTCCTTTTAGCAGACCTTGTTAATGACGTGGTTGCACTGAATAATTTTTGTTTTTAAAACTGATGAATTCTATCACCATTACTTACAGTTACAGAATCAAGGGGAGTAGTCACAAGATTAATTCACCTATTATTGGTGAATTAATTAATAAGTACCAGTAGACTAAATTACTGAAACGCTTTTGTGTAGTGCTGTTTGAGAGACACAATTAAATGCATATTGGCTGCAGTTTTTGCTTTCCTTATGAGTGTAATTAATTTCTTTGAGCCTCTTTTTGAACCATTTTAATATGAAGTGCATTAAAAACATTCAGACATCAGCTAGATAGAATGGACCACAAACACAACATCCAATTGCTCCAGGGGTTTGGCCACACTTGCTGTCTGAGAGAATAAGTTAAGTAATGAAATGAAGAGCTACTGGACCATCACAATGCATATAGCAGCACTGTAGTATGCATTTTAAGATGAAATGAAACCTTCTACCTCTTTGAATGATTAAAATGGATTGTTTTTAAGACAAAATAAGTAATTTATGATCAGATGAGAAAATCAGCAAGCAAAATAACTTGGTGTTAATGTAAGATCGTTCTAGATAAAATATGTTGTTTACCTATGGAAAGAAGAAAATTAACTTACCATATAATTCAAAGATAATTTGTGTCAATTGTATCCAAAAGTAAATTAGTGAGACTCTGGAGACTGCTCTCAGAATAATATGGATAAATTAGCAGACTATCCAAACTTGGACTTGGAAACTTCTTTCTGGGAACTTTACAGTAGAAGGTATAATTACAGCACACCATATTCTTTCTTTAACTCCATCACCTCCCTGTAGCTGCAACAACAAGACTCAGCAAATGGTGTAAGGTGTAATTTCTTCCTTCACTTTTATCTATACTATTCTTCTTTAACTCCTCTGGAGCAACACAAGCTTTCTTATACAAATGCTGACAGTAGTCCATTATTTCTTTTCTTCAATATTTTCAAAGAAATAGGTATTTCTTAGAGGCTGAAACAACATACTGAAAGCAATTTTTAAGAACCCGCCTTGAAGATGAAATGTTGAAAAGAGAGAAATCCATGAAAACCAGAATTTTCTGCAGTACACAAATGATACAAAAGTCTCAAAGGCAGTAGGGCTGAAATTGCCTTTGAAAATATACTTTTGAAAATAAATCTTATATAAAGCACTTCCATATACAGAGTTTCTTTCCCTTATCTGTACTTTGGTAAAAATGTGCAGAGTTTTAGGATAGATAGAAAGGAGACAGCTTCTGAGTAGAACAGAGTGGTTCTTCAAAAAAAAAAGAAGACATGGGAAAGCAATCTGATTATTTTTGCAGGTTTAGATGTTTTAGAGGAGGAAACATTTGTGAAGATTGTAAAATTCCCTGTGAAGAGTTTTTCTTAATCATTTCCTTTTGGAGGAAGGGAGGAGAGAAGTTTTCTCTCACAAACATGCCCACCTTAAAAAGACATTTCAGGAGCTCCGATTCATGACCCATGCTTTATCTTGGTAGTTAAAATGCCAGCTGCTAGATGAGATCTCCCATTGAAATTCTATAGATGTTGATGCTCTGGCTGCTGTGTTAACTATATATCTTTTTTCAGAGTTCTGTAGTAGCAATTATTTAAAAACCACAAGAATCAATAATGATGCTAACATATTCTCAGCTGTGGATTAGAAAAGAACTGAGTTGCATTACCTGCAATTGCAGTCATACATGTCACAGCATCCTGAGACCTAGGTTCCTCTTGAAACACACAGGGCTTTTCTATCTCTGCTCAGAATTTTAAACTATTCCTGAACTGAAGTGTTTCAGTAGTTAAAAGCCTTTTAATTTTGATCTAAATATATCCCTGGCCATTTCATATCCATTTTCTTTCATGACAACATTGTAACTTAGCTTAAAATTCTTTATTCTTTTCAGGTTCATGTCATAGATAGAACAATAGCTCACTTTTTCCTAGTTGTCAGCCTAGAGTTTTTAAGCTGCATGTAGTTTATGGGCATGTAGTTTTTAAGCTGCACGTAGTTTATGGGCAGCTCAAGTACAGTTTCCATTCTGGAGCTTAATTCCATACAGTGCAAGGAGCTGATGCTCATACAACTGCTTTGTAAGTCAAATACCCAGCTGTGAAAGGAATAGAGCAAATAAGCCAACATTACGACATGGAACTTTCAGCCCTGATTACAGGTTACAGTACAAGCTACTGCAAGCCTGCAACCCAGTTCCTCCATAGAAGGACCCTGAGAAGACACCATTTTACACTTGGAACCATGTCCACCTCTCCCCTTCCCTAAGCTCTTTAAATCCACCTTTATGTCTTTTGACATTCTGAAGATTTCTGCATGAGATTTGTAGTGTCTACTCTGAATTTAACCTGCTTTTCTATAGATCATAGCTCATTTCTTTTCACCAAGCTAGCCTTATATGAAACACAATACCTTAGAATTTGCTAAGTTGTCTCTTCAAGAAAGATGTATGGTCTTGGCTGGTACAGTTTGATCTTCTGTTAAGTTATCTTTATTATTAAAGTGTGTGTCCAAATTCCCATTTGAATTTGCCTGTCTCTCATTGATTTTTCTTCTGCCTTTCTTCTTCAGATAAGTGTCCAGCATTTTCTACTCTTTGAGGTATTTATACACTTCAATCATGCTATTTTTTCCAATCTTCTTTCTTGATAAAACAGATCAAGCTCTGAAAGTCTCTTACTTGAAGCAAATTTCACTAACTCTCAGGTCCTGGCTTAGTGGTTTTGTTCAGTACCTTTCCTAATGCTTTAATGTCCTTTTAAAACTTGGATACGGAATTTGATGCAACATCCCAGAACTGGTCTCATTAATATCGTATAAAATAATAAGTGACCTTCGTGCTTCTACTCACTCTTTCAATCTTTCCACACCACTGGATAGCACAGTGGTGCAGTGAGAACTTTACTATCACAGTGCTGAGTTGCTTGACATGAATTCTGAATCCTTTTTCAGACACAACTCTTTCCTCCAACTCTGCCCAGATTCCCCGTTCATATATCTCTTAATATCCTTCCTCAGATTGTTTTAAACTGTTCTGCTTAAATGGTCTGAACTTAAGAAGTAGGCTATTTTCTTGACATCATCAATATTTATACCTCTGTCAATTCTTTTTGTATTTATTGTTTTAAATCATCAATGGTTTTGCATTTGCTTTTCAGATCATAGATGGCATTGCTGAATACCATTCTTACCTTTTTGTTTGCAGTTTAGGATGAGGGTCTTGATGTAGAGAAGCTGCATCTTGTCTGTGCTGGGCTGCTTCTTACTTTTTAACACGTATATCCCACTGTTAAAGGCTTCAGCTTGACGTAACAGTTTCTAACTCAAGTATGATTTTGGTAGGTTATGCAGTGTTACAGGCTGGTGATTTGGCATGCCTTCCTATCTCAGCTATGAAGTTCCAACTTGACAGTCTTTCAGGTATTGATGCCAAGCTTATCTGCCCTCAGATTTTAGGTGAATAATGATTAGACCAAAGACAGGAGTAATTATGGTCCTTGTTATTCTAATTATCTATTCATGCCTGGTTCTGTGTAATATCTTATATGAAACAAAATTTTTACCCTGACTTTGATGGTGTAAATTCATCTGGCCACAAATAATTTTCGAATGCATATTTTGACATTTTCAATTATTTTCCTGATTCTTGTCTAATACTTCAGCTAACAAATTTCATTTTAATAGTTTGGGAAGGGTTAATTTACGTTGTAAAGATGTTCAGGATACATTCAGGAAAGAGAAATCAAATACCGCTCAAAGTCTGAAATCAGAAAATTTGAATTGTTTAAATCCTTATAACTGTTAGTAACATTTACCAATAGCTTACAGAAATAACACAGAATCACTACCAGGGAGAGCATTCTTGTTGGTAACTTTTCCTCATAAATTATGAACAGACCAGAAGAGTGTGAGGTTATAATCTCTCTTCAATAAAAGACTTCAGGAATGGGAAGTCTCTACATGAGAACAAAAATGTACAGCTTTCTTTTTCAGTAATTTAAAGTGGCATAATGTCTTTATGCTAATCACAAGTCCATTGTACCTTATATTTGAACGCACTTACTGATATTAAAATTCTTGCTGATATTAAATTCTTATTATTATAGCTGTTAGAAAATGCTTGTACAAAATGTGACAGGTCAGAAATAAATTCCCTCTGGAGGCACACAAAGGCATTCCTAGACTTATGCAATAGTTGTATGTCGAGGACAAAGCTCGGTGCATTAACACTAAAAGGAGCTAAATTCTTAGTTCATGAAAGCAGTGTAACCTTCTCTAACCCTTTAGCCAGAGGCCTAGTTTTCAGAGGCAGTGTGCAATAAAACTGAAGAGCCCTTACTATGCAGAATAAATTTTTATGTTAATCTGTAAACAGAAAACCTCTTCCTAAAATCCACTGCCTTACTCAGGTTTTACTGTATTACCAGGTCTTGGTCCTCTTTAACTAGAGGAGTATTGTACAAGCCATCTCAGATTGATGAAAGTTTTATTTATCCGACAGTATTCTTGAAATACAGGTTTTTGGTTAAAGTTAAATTGAAAGGGCAGAATTCTGCAGTACTCAACCAACTTTTACTCCTAACACACCAAAATGAGTAAAAGAGAAAACATTCCTTGAAGAAATATTTAGTTACAAATTACAGCTGATTTCTGAGATAAAACTTACTTATAGAAAATGTATTAATTGTACTGAATGTATTGTTTTCATAAGCAGGCAATAAAATTATTCAAGATATTTTGAGACTTATAACTGACTAATGAAGGCAAATGTTAATGAGGCTATCATACAAAAAGATAAATGTCACTTTGAGAAAATCCATAGTCACAGCAATTAGTATTTTTTCTATACAGCATTAATTTTCTTAATTTCAAAGTAATCTATTTCATGTCAAAACAACAACTACAGGAACAACAAAGAAAGTGAAGTGTAAAAAGGACAAACAAATTCTTCATTCAGAGAAAGCAATTGATATTTAAGCTAATAATGGGCCTTTCTTTATCTGTGTTATGCATAATTTATTTATATTAAGAATAAAAATACAGGATTATATATCCTGTAGTATAGAAATTCCATATACCTTAGGAAATAGAAATAAAACTTTCTTATAGAAGAGTATTAGAAAGAAACCTGTGTTACATATACAAATAGTAACTTGATTCTCCTGCCTTGCAAGTAGATAATTTCCAGTAAAGTAATTGGACTTAACATATTTTATGTGCTTTATAAGCATCTACGATGTTTTACAGAAACATAAATGACTACAAGTTGCAATACAATGATGAATCAGATCCACTCAGAATGACTGATAATGAAAATTATGGCAATAGTATAATTTCAAATTAAATTATAAAAAAATATGTTGACTAATTACCTTCTCAGAAAAGGAAATACATTCTCCAACCATGGGAAAGAAAAAAACTAGATTAGTTTATGAAGGAGAGCAAAAAAACATTTCTAAGGAAAGAGATACCAAAGTATTCAGAACAATTTAGAAATTTATTAATAATTTAGAAATATACAAATAAATTTACATGTAGAATAGAATAAACACTAGATAAGCAAATAAAGAGAAGGATCAATTTTATCTTTTTGATTTAATTTAATATTACAATTAAAAGACTTAATTTCAAGTTTTAATTAGTATATGAGTAAACCACAGCATTATAGAGGTTTGTATGTTCATATTTGGTGTGTGTCCAAATTTGTAACAGTCAAGACCTAATACGAAATAATTTTTTATTTAAGATATTAAATCCAAATTCCACACTTGAAGACTAACGTTTTAGCAGACCTTCTAAATGGAAGTTGCCATAAAAGTGTAACTTTTTACATTGTGAGTAACAGAGTCTTGAGAAGAAAAAAATTACATTCACAGTCTGGCCTCCACATGGCATCTGCATAAACACATACCCGTATGGAATGTTTCCATTTTGAAACTCCATCCATTGTTAACAATCAAAGTATAGTGTAGGTTTTTTACGAGTTAGAAAATTCCTAAGTGTTTTACATTATTCCCTGTGTTTACTTCTAAACAAAGGCATCTTTAAGCACTTGTAAAAGAGTGAATTGTCATGGAGACAATGCAGTGGGTGAGTAAAAGAGATTCAAATCATTCTGGAATAGATTTTTTACCAGAATTCAGGACAAACAGGTAAATTTCTTTATCTTTTTTGAGACTCCAAAAGCCACAAATGGTTTTAGTTGCACTGTGTATCACAATGTTACTCAAAATTTTATTTTCATATATATTTATTGACTGTATTGGTTTTTTCAATACAGCAGTCGAGTAAGAGTTCCTTAGTAAGAAAGACTTTTCCTTTGGGTCCATGTGGCCGATCACAGTGCCAATACTGTTGTGCAGAGCACACTTTACAGTGTCAGTGGGAGTTTTGCATGCATATGGAGAGGTGGCTATAGGAGATGACATTTGTCATGTGGCCCTAAACTAGTTCCTTCAGTAAATTGTTGGGGTTTTTTTCCCACTGTAGCAGTCACTTTTGTTTCAACAGAAAACAAAACTCTAAGACAATGTAAAGAATACCATCTGCCTAGAGACTTTTTGATGTTTTATTATGCTTAAATATCAAAATAAACCAAAAACTGACAATATTAGTACTATTCTGTTCAAAATACTTACTTTTTTTTTTTTTTCTGATCTAGGCTTCTATTACATCACACCTGCTTAAACAGACCAGTCTTAAAATAGACTCCAAAATATGACATTCCACGTACCCAGCTATTTCTGTAGATTACATTATTTAACATTGTGATAATGGATTGATAACTGTTGACTGAAAGTGTTACTCATCTTCAGAAGTTCTGAGGAAGAAGTAACAGCAACCTATAACTACTCAGCTTAGCAAAATAAAATTTTGCTGTTTTCCTGTTCATACAAAAATGAACTATGATTTTCTACACAAAATTAAAGTTTCCCTAACAAAATTTCTAACAAATTGTTTGTTTGTTTGTTTGTTTTTCCTTACTGTTAGCTTGGTAGCCACAAAGGAAACGGACAGTGCAAGATCTCGTAGCATGCCAATGTCACCATCGGATTTCCTGGATAAGCTAATGGGTAGGATGTCAGGCTACGATGCAAGGATCAGACCAAATTTCAAAGGTAATTTCAAAACTAAGCTTTCAGGTTTTCATTATTTCAGTATTATTGTTTGCACAAATGCAATTTCTGGGACAACTATGAAAACAAAGAAGTACATTCACTGAAAAAAAAATTAAAAGGTGACTTCTTTTGCCTTTCTTTTGTATATATGACAGTTCATTTCAGTGGTTATACACTCTATCCCTGTCCCTTTCACAGCTGCCTAAGTACAGGCCTTTTGTAAATTTAGCTTATCATTAGATTTTAATTGTCTAATATGGTTTGTTGGATTCTTTTCTTTCCTGAAATGCTTGCTAATGGATTCATATTCCCACCTTGGACTACCATAGCCTGAAACAGCCCAGAAATCAAGTTCTGTGAGAGATAGGCCATATCTTCATATCTGCCTGGTTCTAACCAAAAGGAAGAGTGTATTAAGGACTTGGCCATCAGAGTCAAACTCAAGAGAGCTTATCTTAGTTCCTAGTTCTATCACCAAATTAGATTCTTTACTCCTGCTCCCCACTTGTGCTTTGAAATTACAAAGGGACCGTCTTCCCTCATGTTCTTTTCCCTGTTAGCAGTTCTCCACTGAAACTGCAAGTTCTTAATACATGCAATTGTCTCATAAAGAGCACGTGCCCTTTACTTACTTATCATAAAGAAGATTTGAACAAGACAAAGGAGATTCAAAGAAGACTGAAAGTCCAAAGTTTACGAATGAAATCGTTACATTTTCCGAGGGTCTTAGCATAAAACGTATTATCCAGACTCAGGCATGCTAAAGTAGAGTATTTAATGAAAGACTACACAAAATACATTTTTATATGAATATGCAAATTTTTTATGGATGCGCATCACCCATTCTAGCTTTCACAGCCTGGGAAGTTTAGGTAAATTTGACTAATCTTTTTTTTTTTTTTGAAAACAAGGAGTTCCAATAATATAGTGAAACCATATTTAACTCTGTTACAGAATCTTTCAACAAACTATCAGTCTTTAAATTATACAGAATATAAATAGTGTTTTGAAAGAATAAACCTATTGTAATTAAAAACTATATTATTCTTTCTTTGCCTTAGCTGGCTTCCTCCTATGCTTATCTTCCTAAGTCCAAGAGATTCGCTTAGCTCTAACATTTCACTACAAAGCAGGTCATGTTTACTACAAAAATTTTCCTTCACGCTGACAGTCCTTTCTCCTGTAATTCATCTGTCACTGCCTTTCCATCTTAATTCTTATTCAGCAACAAATGTTATAATTTTTTGACATCTCTAAGTCCCAGAAACTTAAGTTATTTTGACTCTAAAGACACTGCTGTGTGCTGGTTTTGCCACAAGTTGCCCAGTCTGATTCATAAGGACCATGCAAGCAATTTGTCAAATTACTTCCTCAGCAATAAACCATAAACATTTGGTCCTGTATATATAAACTTATTATCCAGGATTTCCTGCAGCTGGAAATGCCTTGCTTTTTTTAAGTTAGTGATCTCATATTTCTCAGAAATTTATAAACATGCAATGGAATTTCAAACACATCTCTAGTTGATTTGGGGATTGGATTGTGTAGTTTGACCTGGACAGCATGCAATGACAATCTTCTGATGAGCCTAGAGTGGAGAATAGGCAGATGGTTTAGAGATTAGCAAATTCAATGAAGTACTCCTTGAAAGTATAATTCAAAGGACTGAAAGCCTTGTTTTGTAACTATTGCAACTTAAAGAGACAAAACCTAATTTGACATTGTACTTTTTCAAAAAGTGCACATTCTAAATCTTCTAGACAGCTATGTGGCTTGAACAAATCTGCGTGGAATGATTCAGATCTACCACTAAGAATAAGTATCTCCTTAAGTGACTTTGCCACTTTCTGGTTAGTTGTATTACTCCTAGAACAAGTGCTGGGGCTTAATGCCTGTTTGAGTTTATAATCTAGAAACAGTTTTAAAGAAAGAGGATGAGTGCTAATAAAAGATTTCAAACAATTATTTTTAATAATTTTTACTTCCAGTAAAATTCCTTTGTACATGAGATTTTTAGCTACCAATTATAGTAACAATGAATCTTGGTCAAGAACACTTAATTACATATTTTGTCCGAATACTCTGCTTCTGTATAAGGAATTCTGCATATCAGTGCTTGGTCAACAAAAATAATAGAAATGACAGTATTTACTCAGCTGTGGAATAAAACAGAATATTAAGATCTCTTGTAAATTTTTTTTCCAGTTCCAGCCTTTTTTTTCCCCTCACATCAAACCTACAGCAAAGTGCTTCTCTTACTCAGTTTGTACACTGCAAACTATATCCATTCCTGAAAATATGGGAAATACTTCATTGTCTTTTGAAATTTGGACGCAATTATATAACCCATGTGTAGAAAATGTCATGGCCTCAAGATGTTTGGAATTAAATTGACACAGAAGTATAGTATATATTTGAATCTATACAGGCCACATTGCATGACTGAAATATTAAGGTAGAAATCTGGGGCTTTACAGAGAAAAACGTAAAGTGTTACTTGCCCTGGCATTGGCAAACATTGTTCAGCAGTAATTATCCAGGAATTAATTGGAAAAAAAAGAAGTAATTTAGTTACATATGTTCTTCTGATCACTTCTGGAAGCCGTTTATACTTTTGGGCCTTTTGTTATTTTCTGTCAATAAAACCTTTGTGTTTTGGAATATTGGAAAGTATAATTTTTTTCCAGCTTTAAGTTGGGTGACTATTTTACTGATTTTATTGTCATGTGGAAGAAATGGAGGAAAGGTGTTACTTCCTTTTGATCATTACAGATTTTTAGACTTACATATTACTCCCTTACTGTATATCGTTTCCAATGTGAAGGGTCCTGTTCTTCTTAAGCAGGCTTTCTGTGGCAGCTTGTCGTAGACGTTTTGATCCTTTTGACTTTTTGACTTTTTTTTCCTAATATATCCTTAAGAGGCAAACAAAGAAGAAAATTTGAAGTATTCAAGGTGGAAGTTCATGAACTATCTGGTTGGTAGACCATTTTTTAATGTAATTCTTCACATTCTTCTATCTTTATTGATTACAAAGCGTGCTTCCACAGAACCATCCATAACTAATGTAGTCTCTCCTGTGCCATTAACTTGGAGCTCATCAACAGGAATTAATAGTAAGGATCAACTGGTATTTGACTGACACTGAATTTCATTATCCATTTTATAACTTAATATTTTGTGATTTTTCTGCACGTCCTTGCAGTCAGCTTTATATACAACCATGCTAAATAATCTTATATCACACGCAAAATTGTATTGCTACATCTTATCATTTATTAATATTGAACTACAAAAGTTCAGTGAAGATCCTTGGGGAACTCATCAGCAATCACCTAGAACTTTTAAAAATGGCTGTTTATTCCTAATATAAAACCTTTAAAGAAAAAGGCCTATAAGAGAACTGTCTCTCATTTCATCAATACTAATCTTCTTAAAAAAACTCTGATTATGTTAAACCCCCCTCCAAGTAAACTGAAGTATTTATTACAATTAAAAATCATACTTATTTAATATTTAATATTTATTTAAGTTAATGAGATTGATTTTGTCCACATTCTCAACTCCTTCAGAGGACTTCGGTAGATCTGAGATATGCTATTTCTGCAAAAAATAATCATCGAAACACAGAATCATAGAATCTGCTGAGTTGGAAGGGACTCATCAGGATCATGGAGTCCAACTCCTGGGAAGACTCACACCATCTGCCTGAGACATCATCCAAGCACTTTCTAGACTCAGACAGGCTTGGTGCTGTAATAATAATAATATATAATATAGATATATGATAATATCTCTCTTATTTATAGATATGTTAATCTGTATATATAAATCATAAAAGCTCTCCTAATTTCTACCCATTTGGCTGGTACAGAGGTAAGGTTTACAGGGATAAAGGTCACTGTCAGTGTCATCCACCATCATACCTGAAGTTTTAGGGGGTTTTAATTCAAGTTATACTTGCTGGATGTGGTACACATTACCACTGATTACAAAATTGATACAGATGATAGTTGACTCACAGTGATTCGTATTTCCACAATTTTGTAAAGAACTTTATCATGTCTGGATTTATATCAACACACCCTGACGGTTTGTTCCTGTTCACTTAGTCTAGAATGTCTTCTACAGTCCTCATACAAATTATTCCATCAGAATGGCTCCAGTATTTGACACAGCTGGCAATTGGAGACAAATGCTGCTACAAAGACTTCATTTAGTTTTCTGCTCTGACCTTCTGCACTTTCATGGATACTTTTATACCTTAGTCATCATCTCTCACCTTCCAGATCTTGGCAGGATTCTATTTTTAACGCCTTGTAGATAGCTATCATTGTTGGCTTTTCTGTCTCTAGTGAGTTTCACTCTATTTCTTTTCTCTCTCTCTTTAATCTATTTCAACTTGTCTGAGTTCCTGTGGTTGAATATGACTTTCAGCTTTTACAGCTTCTCATTTGGGCTTCTTTTTGACCATATTTTGGGAAGTTCATTTTCACTCACAGCACAGTATCTTTAAATTATCTCTAAACCATTTGCAAGCTACTTTTAGCTTCTATTTTCGTGCTTCTTTTAACTAGATATTAACTATTTTATTGCAATGCTGCTTTTGAAATTAAGCTTCAGTGCTGTAATGATTTAGGGCTTTTTATTAATAAAAGCAACTACGTTGATATAGTAAACTTATATTTAAGACATGGTACTATTTTAAACAAAATGGTATCACATCAAATTAGAAATGATGGCAAGTACTACAACATGGAAGCATTTGAAAGGAAAGCTGCTTTCCAAACAAATTAACACAATATTCTCTCTGGCAGTTTCTAGTGCCTCTGTTCACCTTCCCTCCTTTCTATTTTTCCCTTGATCCTTTTCAGGGGCTGTGCATGTAAAGCTTCTACTGAGTTCTAGGAAGTACTGTATATGCTCAACAACTCTAAATAATTAAAGTGACTGCAAGTGCTACCTCCTTACCTGAGAATTCTGTTTGATTGAGGTAGCCTTGTGTTTTACAAAGACTGAAGTATATGTAGAAATGTTTTGTTGCAGTTGCTGTGCAGCACTTCAAAACAATTATTGCCTTGAGGAAAGAAAATTGGAAGTTCCAAATTGTGTCATGTTGGCAGAATTTATAATGGAGATTCTGATATTTCAAGTATTTAATATCAAGTTCATTGGTCATGTTAGATTTTACTAGCTGCAAACCACAGTAGACGCAGACCAGTTTCTTACTTCAGTTATCCTAAAAAAGAAATATTACTTAAAAGTGTGTAAAACCAGTCCTCAAATTCCAGATACAGATCTTTTATTGTTAGTGACTGCTTACAACTACAAAAAGAATCCAGGTTCTCCAGTGCTGAACTGGATTATTGATTTAAGAATATTGAGTTGGAGGAAGGTAACAAAAAATTCTTGTGATAGAAAAACCTTGTTTCTGTTGTATGCAGGCTGAAATTTATAAGAAATAATGGAGAAATTAGCATGCTCTTCCACAATGACATTTTTAAAGAGACTTTTAGAAAAATAATTTAAACCCTTATCTATGAAGAGGCGATTCATTGTCCAGTTATCATAATGACTGCTCTGCCTCTACTGATACTTCAAAACGCAAGTTAAAAGAGAACAACAGTTGACTGAAAACCCATGGTAGCAGAGAATTCAGTTTAAATGGACTCTTAACCATTGCGTGATTTTAAGAGAAAGGGGAATAGAATCCTGTAAGCAGTAGAGATAAAAGCAGCATTAGTGCATTTCTTTTCCCAGTGATGACAAATAACTTTAAAGGTACCAGCTGCCTTGAGTGAAGAAAGTCACTTTTCCCCCTGAATTGTTGTGAGAAGTGATGGGCACTCGCACTGAAACACACATAAAAATATTTTTACTATGTATTTCAAATTGGATGTTGTTTTTAGTTTTGTTTTTTTTTTCATAGAACCATCTGTGCAAGTTTATACTGAACTTTGTCTATTTTTTTAATTTCTAAAACTGGCCAGTCAAGTAGTGTACCTTTGAGAAAAATCAAAAGGAAAATTATTAGAAACCATTCAATTTAATTTTGTATTAAGTAAGTTGGGAATGCTGCATTATTTCCTCCTAAGTCAGCAAACACTGTTTCATAATGGTTTATGTTTTACAGTCACTCAATAAGCAAAAATTCTGGAACAGGGATTGGTGTTTTTTCTTTTTTGCAGGTCCTCCAGTTAATGTCACATGCAACATATTTATAAACAGCTTTGGATCCATTGCAGAGACAACCATGGTAAGATATTTTAACTTAAACAATGTTTAAAGTTTGAATTAAATATGTTCCAGAAGCTCTAAAGCTACCTAGATTTTCTCTTCACCTGGAACTAAACAAAGAAGGAAATCCACTTCTGAGAACAGAAAGTGAGAACATCTAATTTGGCAATTGATTTTTTTAATAACAAACATCTTCATACCATCATACAGAAGTAAAAGTAAAGCCAAGAGTTGGGTTTTTTTAAATATTTCTCTGTAAGTTTTATTTGACAGTTGTCAGTGTTTCTATAGTGTTCCACTTTTCTAACCTCAAAAATGCCAATGCATTAAGTTGCTTTGTTCATGATATTTCATAATTTCATTATATACAGTGAATATGGAGATCTATACTTTATTTAAAAAGTCCTTCTTCCATAAAGATCTCCACAGAGATACTAGAATAACTAAAACTTTGAACTGATATATAAAACTTAGGCAAATATAAGTGGATCTCATGCCTTTGTACATACACTTATAATTTGTCTAGTAAAGAAAGGCATATGATAGAGTAAAAAAAGATTGGACATTTTAAGAAAATAAGGAGGAAAAGAGGTCAAAGTCTAAAGGTAGTAAAACTAGATATTGAACTGTGAACTGACAAAAAAAACCTAGGATAATGTCATGGAACAGGAGAAACATATATGCTAGTAACTTGAAGCACAAAATCAATCATTAAAATTTGGTTAGAGGGGACATATAGACATTCTTTTTCTATACAATTGCTTCACATCTTTTTGAAGAAAGGCAAAAATACCTCTTTGAAACCAGTTACATAGTAATTTGGGGACAGAGAGGGTTAAAATACAGAGAAGTGACAGAACAACTGTGTGAGGTTGTAAGATCTAAATATAGTAAATACTCTGAAATCCCAATAGTTTCAGGATTGTACTTGGAATGACTGAACAGAGACTAAAAATAATTGATGTAGGAAAAAAAAACCACAAAAGAAATCAAAAACCAAAACAAAAAAAAGAACTTTATCCAACAACAACAACAAAAAAAGCAAAAAACAAACCCACAAAAAAACACCAACCAAAAAAACCACCCTAATGTAACCAAGGACCTGTAGTTGGGAAAACAATAAGACAAATTTATAAAGTGAAATATTTAAGTCCCCTATTTCCAAAGTAGTATTAACAACTGCCTGATCTTTACCTACCTTGGAACATATTAGTAGAGGTTAGTGAGAGAGGTAGATGATTTTTTTCCAGTTAGAAAATGACTTTAATTTGTATTTGGGGGCCTTTCCAGATTGCAAATCCTAAACAGATTGACATGGCATCTAAAGAGATTTATTCAGGTTCAATCAGAGGATTAAGCAATACCCACATTATTAGAATAGTGTTCAACAGCAACTTTGTGATGTCTGGATGAGTGAATCTGATCCAAAACAGGAGACAGACTATGGAGTCAATAAAGTGCCAAGATCCAGCCACTCCATCACTATTTAAAGGATATCTAGAAAACTGGAGTTGTTACCACTTACAAAAATTGCCCTGAATTTGGGAAGAGAATAGCTGAGTTCACATCTGCAGTATATTTTCTCTCCAAAACCAGAGAATTATAAACATTTCCTTTCAGTGCAACTTACTAAGTTAGCACAATACATCTATTTTATAATGAAACTACATTCTGTACGGTGTTGCCTTGAAAGCAAATTAAAACAGTCAAGATAGACAACGACCTGATCTGTAACAAATAGTTCCAGGTAGTATATTATAGAAAATACCAACCTGGTCAGAACCACAAGGTTTCTCATTCTCTTGATTATATGTATTCAAAAACTGGGTCCTTAAGCACAACCTTGACCTTCATGATGTTTGTATTCTGTCTATAATGTACTCACTGATACAGTTCCAAACAGACTTCTGCTTATTTTCAGCAGCTGTTGACCTCTCAGAGACTCAAATCTCGCTTTGCAGGAGAACAAATGTTTTATTAGCTTTACTTCTCCCCAACACTGAGGGTGAACTTCTAAAAAACATTAAAATCTATCTTAAAAAGACAATGAAAATCATTTTGCATTATTTTAGAAACTGAATTTCTGTGTGGTTTAACAGAAGTCAATTCACCAAAGTTCAGTGTTTCATCAATTGTCACTATTTTATCAGTCTTATTTAGTGTAGTCCTTAAAATTCAGGTACCTATGTCTGAATATCTGTTATAAACTTTTATCCCTACAATGATTCATTACAACAATTTTTTAGACTCAAAAAGGGCTTTTATAGTCTTGATAAATATTTCTTTTTCTAAACTCTAAACAGAACAGTTTAAGTAAGCAACAGGTGCAAAATAAAACCTGGCCACTAAGTGATACCTTGCATTTAAACAGCTGATAATGGGGTATGTGTATAATCTCCTAGCTTTAAAGAAATACGAATACACCGAGGCATGACCTTCGCTGCCACTGTAATTGCCCTTGGCACTGTCAATCTCTCTCCTTACCTCTCCCATGCTCTCGCTGATGACCAAAATCTTTGAGCTCCCTCTGCTGCCTCGGATGTGTATAGCACAGTAAACAGTCAGAAAAACAAGGGGTTAAAAAAACCCGCATCGGTTGCAAAGTAGCCCTGTGCCAACTTCACTTTACTAGACTTAACAGCTCTCAGTAAAGTCAAGGAGTCTGTCAGTATGCAGTAGGAACTGCACTGTGTGTCTCGCAGACAAGCAGATTCTCTTAAAGTCATCCACACCTGGTCTAACAGTTCAGGAGAGACAGACAATCCTAAAAAGTATCTTAATTCGGCTTACACCTTGCTAACTCTGTAAACTGGTTCTTTTTTTTTCTTGTTTTGGGGGGTTTTTTATATTTTGTTTTGGTTTTCACATTTCTTTTTCTTTCTTTAGATGTGGGTTGGAATTATTTCGTGTTCTCTGTCTGGCAGATCAGATGGTTCATAGCAGAGAAAAGACATGCCATCTCTTGCTAGGAAGCTGTGATTCTACTTGAACCTACTTAACTTAAAGTGATCATGTGAGGAATTTAGTTTGTATCATGTATGCTCTGAGGAGGCAGAAAAAAAAAAGTAAACCATATAACTGAAAACCCCCTTAAAAAAACTTCTGTCATTGACACCATTTAGGATCCAACCTCACCAAACTTTCTGTGTTACTGAACTGAATGGTAGTACTGATTCTGT
The DNA here is from genome assembly GCA_035584735.1 of Pseudotriccus pelzelni. Classification (NCBI taxonomy): domain Eukaryota; kingdom Metazoa; phylum Chordata; class Aves; order Passeriformes; family Tyrannidae; genus Pseudotriccus; species Pseudotriccus pelzelni. Next base: position 17,999,929 of record JAWMRA010000164.1, on the reverse strand, counting down.
GCACATCTCAATGGTATTCACAAAGTGAGGATTTCATACTCACCATCTAGCCAAGTAAAATTCCTATTGCTTCACACGTATAAAGGAAAACCTAGGTACAGTCTTTAATATTTTACATGTTGTTACTATTCTGGGGGTTTTTTCACATAAGGATTTAGAAAGCTGAAGGAATAAAAGATTAAAAAAATATGGAAGCCCAGAATAAAACTACTATTTCATTATATGAAATTAACATAACATAATTAACATGAATTAACATGTGAAGTTTTTCACTTGAGATAGTGATGTACCTAAGCACACATAACCTTAAAAATCAGACAAATCAGTAAGATTGCTTGGTAATGTAAAGTTAAATATGTATTGGCAATATGGGAACCATATCCTACAGAAAACCAAATTGCTTTCTTACTGGTGCACTGGAACTTCAATTTCAGCTTTTATCACAATATCCTGAAAAGTTCCTTACAGAGTTTTTTTGTAGCTCAAGCTGTGCTCAGCTTGTGTTTGCACTGTTTCTCCTAAGGCTAAAAGATTTCCTGATCATTAAGAGCAGTGTGGTATGTATTGTTGGCAATTACCAACAACAACAACAAAAAGAGCAGATTATTCAGTCTTACAGTGTAAGAGTAATATCAATGCCAACATTTTCAACTGCAAATGCTCAGAGTCAGAATACTGAATACACAAAACAAAGGCTACAGAACAGTTTGGCTATTGGGTAGGCCATACCAAAAAGTCTGCTTTTGTTTTAGTAGATATGACTGACCAATTTGCTCAAGGTTTTCTGAGTTTTAAAGGTCAGGTACAACACTGATCTTAATGTGGGTTTACAGCAATTTTTACTAAGTGTGTGTTAATATGCTTAGCAAAATGCATATGCTAAAAGTGCATTGAAAGGGAAGCTCACTGAGAGACCTAATGGCAAATGACAAGAGTGCAAACAATTAAAGCATTGAAAACCATATGTCTCTTATTTGGTCTTGCCATGTTTTTGCTCATGGGTATTTCTTGGTTCAGTCTGCAAAGAACTGAATGTTGATAGGAAGCATATGATAGATCTTTCTCTACTCCCACGTTTATGAGATTGCTTTGCATTTACAAATAAAATGTGCTTTTAAACCACATTAACCGATTTTTGTGCAGTCATAATTACTCTCCTTTCAGGAGTCACAGGTCTTTAATTTCTTTAGCTTCATCTTTCTTTCAATTGAACATTTCTGTTTATGTTCTATTGTACCTACTCTAGGTTGTGTCTCAATAGAGTGCTTGGAAGTGTTCACTTGTATACATTACAAACCTTAATGCTGAAGAGTTTCACCAAATATTTTTCCTCAGATTAATCACTTAGTTGATTATTTCAAATACACTAAAATATATGCCTTTCTTTGGTGAAAATACACTGAAAAAATCTGTATAGCAATGTGTCAATATTGAAGTGGCAGGAAGAAATATCTATAATTTTTATCTCAGATAAGTGAGACCTTGCTATAAAGGCCACTTTACAGTTTCAAAATTGAAAAAAAATATTTTTTTTCCCTCTATTTGTCAATTAACTCCCTTCTATCACGACACAGAAAACTTGATTTTTCTTGTACAAGTTTGGAAGACAGCTCATTGAACATTCTTTGTTTTTCATAAACTTGCCTCTGCCACCCTAATCCTGGGTCTAAGAGTCAGGACTAGACAGATGTTTTACAACTTCTAGTGGGTCTGCAGCTGTCCAGTTTCTCACATGTCCAGACTAATCCATGCAAATTCCTCTGCTGAATCTGCATTCTAAGCAGAAATATCATATCACCCTCCTGATATACAGCACTTATTCTCTATTATAAGGAAATTCTCTATGATGAAACCAAAGTATGCTTGGAAAAGCATATTATGTTATATACAACATATGAATTATTAAACAAATAGCATAATTTTTTTTTCAAATTTTAAAAAATAATAATTCCTATACTGATTGGTTTTACAAGCAGCAATGGAAACTTTTTTGTGCGCTTCTGCTCTGACACTTTTAGTCTAGGATAACTTTTTAGAAGGGAGTCTTGGAATTCAGATACTGTGTGGTGGAAGATACCAGGTAAAATGCTGACTGGTTGTACAACAGCACAACAGCATAATGAATCAGAGATGAACAAGAAAATACCAGGTAAAGGTAGCACAATCATCTCCCATTCATCTTACCAAGTTATCAACTGCTTGCAATAGCTGATGAAGGGTGCACATTGCATATCGCTAACACAAGTTGAGTCAGGTGCCTATTAAAAATGGGATTAATTTGAAGTTTTGCATAAAAACATGACAGGTATCTGATTTGCTGACAAACTGTGATAGACAGTGCAGCTAATGGATAGGCTGAGTGATGCTACACATAGAAGAGGCCAGCACAGATGATAAAACATATGATAATTATCAAGTACCATTAGCTGAATTTCCAAATCTAGGGAAATCTGTTTTCCTACTAACACTGAAAATTATCCTTACACAAGTCAGAAGTGAGGACAAAGAATATCACTACGTTTATCCACTGGTCTCTGTGAAGCTTATAAAAATAATCATACTATTCTATACTTCTCCTAACATCTTTCTGTGTTATATAAAATGAGGATATTCCTGTATTCTTTCCTGGCATTTCTCAGTTTTTTTCTCAGGAAATAACACCAGCTTTTTAGGCTCCTTTGATGACTCTGAAAAAGTAAGAAAAATATCAATTTTTCTTCTGGATTCCTTTGATGATTTATAAATGATTCAGGGGAAAAAAAAAAACAAAAACAAAAAAAAACAAAACAAAACAAAACAAAACAAAACAAAAAAACCAACAACAAAAAACCAAACAAAAACAAAACCCAAAAAAACCCAAAACAGACAGTGTTTGAACTGAATAATTCCAGAACTAAATTTCTGGAATTTGGGCAGCAAATGAGCTCTGCTCTGAAGCAAAGAGTTTGGACTCCTATGTTTGGTTGAGGCATGGACTAGCAAAAATGGCTGATTAAATAGATTTTTAAAAATCATCAGATACTTTATCTTTGCTGGAGTTGATGGCTGTTGCAGAAGATGGTAGTAGAATTCTTTTTCTGGCCTCTCAAGCCAGTGGTTTTTAAAGTGTTTTCAGAAGTAACTCCCCAGTGAGTTATTAGGGAGCATTAGTGTTCATTTCTTGGTTAACATAATGTGTTCATGTTACTTCAAAAAAAGGCTCAGTTACAGGGATGGCTTGCACATATTTCCTATGCTTGAAAATGCATTTATTAAACATGGATATACCAAAAAAACCCAGAAATATAAACTATGAATAGACACATCAGTAAAAAATGAACAAACTTGTCTTCTTAAACATTAGGTTAACCTTTCCTGTTTATAGCAGTAAAGCACCAACAAAACAACTTAAGACTAAGGTTTATTTTTTATAGCATCCTGAGGCCATATTCTGCTGAAAGCTCTAGAGATATAGCCAAACTTACCTAATAATAGAGTGCATTTGCCTGAGGAATAAACAAAAATCAAAAAACAAAACAAAAAACCAAACAAACAAAAAACCAAAACAAAACAAAGAAGGAAAACCAGCAGGGCTTTGTTTTCCAGACATTTCTAGATAACATTTCAACACTTTATGAAGAACTGAAACTTTCTTTATGAAAATGAATTATATCATGCAGTCAAATCTGTAGACTAACTGTGAAGTTCCAATCAAGAATAAGTGATACTGTAATGATGAAAAACTGCTAGAAAAAGTTTTGTACTTTTTTTGTACAAAACGAATGTACATTTTCAGTACCTTTAGACAAAAGAACTGTTGCAGATGATCTGACTCAGTTGTTACTGTGTGTTTGCAGTATTGATGCAAATTTAAAAGTAAATCAAGAACTGAAAAAGACTATATTCTATGCATGAACAATTCATAGATTTGAAAAAATAATAAGAAGTATCCACAGTAAAACAGAATTTCAAAATTACAGTTTTCACTGACAGCAGTCATGTAACAAGCAGTACAAAGGTGTGGTCCTTTTTGCTAAAGCAGATGCCTTTAATGCAGAATGAAATATTAAATTCCCATTCCAATTATTTTGATTTGTAATCTGGATTCATGTGTGTGGTTATGACCCATAATTTATTTCAAGGTTTTTTTAGAAGAAGGTAAGTCAGAATATTTTTTACCACATTTGAAGAAAAAACTGAATCCAGGCCTACAGTTGACATAGTACTCTAAGCCTACAAATAATTGTTCTGTTTTATCTAAAATAGATAAATATTTACCAGAACAGGTGTTATAATGAGCTTCTCCAGACATACTAGAACTAATAATTTTATCATTCTCTCTGGTCCATTTTAACAAGCATTCTGAAAGATTTTATGAGGCACTTTGTACAGTACAGAAAGCTGAGCAGCTCAATTTATAGACAAAGATTTTCATTTCCCCACAGACACTTACTGCAACTATTAGCAACAGAAGACCTGAAGTGACCTCCTACATCATCAGCGCAAGCTCTTTTTTGCTGCAGACAATTTTGCTTTATAATACTATTCATCACCTGTTCTAATGCTGTCTAAAGCCTGAATGGTTTCTTTAGAACCATACGAAAGATTCTTCCAGAATCTTTATCTTCTCATTCCAAGGGAGACTTAGCCTTTAGTGAAATGTACACAGAATCACAGATTATGATGAATTGGAAGGCACCCACAGGGATCACTGAGTGCAACCTGTGGTCCTGCAAAGGACCATCCCCATGTGCCCGAGAGCATCGTCCAAATATTTTTGGAACTCTGTCAGGTTTGGTGCCCGCTTCCCTGGGGAGCCTGTTTCGGTATCCAACCACCCTCTAAGTAAGAATCTTTTTCTAACATCCAGCCTAAACTTCCCCTGGCACAATTTCAGGCCATTCTCTCAGGTCCTGTCATTGGCCACCACAGAGAAGAGATCAGTGTTTGCCCCTCCTTCTCTGTGCAAGAAAGTTGTAGTCTGCGATGAGGTCTCCCCCTTTACATCCTTTGTTTGCCTAGAGCCAACCGATCTTCTAGCAAAGCTGGAGAACAGTTCACACCTCTTATTTCCAGTTCCCTATGCTTGCTTACATTGATTCTTCTTTCTCTGACTGTTCTTTTTCACTTAAAGGGAAAACCATGACTATGAAAGCCCATGGCATTACTTTTATCCGTTCCAGTATTTTCTTACTTACTTTTACATTTTTATATTAGTCTTTTCAACCTGTTTGAAGAGCAGCTATCAGGTAGGCTGTTCCTAAAAATCTATATCCTGATATAGCAATTACAGCATTATCCAGAAAAAGCTGTGGAGATAAGTAATTTGCAAGTTGTGTGCTACTCAGTCACTATTGTAGAAAATCTGAGGATATGTGAAAATAAGATTGTGGCATCACTGCATAGCTCTGTTCACATCATATGAGGTATGCTGCTTATAAAGTTTCATATTTTGTTGCAATCATACAAGAATATTAACTCTCTTCAGGTTATGATTATGTAACTCATGATGTTTCCTAAAATTATAAGAATACAGATACCTGTGTAAAGACATTATAAAAAAAAATAAATAAAAGGACTAGGCCAAAAGTAATAGTTTTAAAAATATCTTTAGTGTAGCTGCCACAATATGTATATAAGCAACAGAAATTAATCTCACCATGATATGGGGGATTTTGTCCTTAACTCCCAATAATGCTAATAGTAGTTAAGTCCATAAATCCCCATCTATCACTATAAGACTAGAGACCATCTCCCTCAGTTTTGCTTGAAGCTGAATTTGCTAACACTTTGTTTACAGAAACAGAAGCTGCAGTCAACTTTAGAATAACCATTGAAGGAACTCGAATTAAGAAAATAAAGGATTTTCAGATTGTCACCTTTGTTCCTAATTTCTGTTCTTGAGTCTAGTAAATATGCACTCGAAAAGTTCCCAGGAAAAATATTTTATGTGAAGCATTAACCTTGAAATTCTTTCCTTGAATAAATTTAAGTTATTCTGGCATCATAAACAATTCTGTTCTGCTCTCATGTCTTCATTTTATTCTGAATACCCAGTACTTCATGCCCTCTGGGTGTGCATACTCCGGGTGTGCATTTTTAATTACAGTAGCCAAAGCAATTACTCAGCATGAAAGAGCTGTGCACTCAGAATTTTCATACTTTTCATTGGGTCTGGATGAGATGGAGTTTATGTTCCCATAGCAGCCCTCACAATGCTGTGCTTTGCATTGGTAGCTATAAAAGTGTTGATAACACACCGGTGTTTAGGTTACTGCTAAGCAGCACCAGCACAGCATCAGCTCTGTCTCTCAACAGTCCTACCCCCTGCTCTCCCTTCCTGCTGAGGGGCCTGGCAGGGAGGGCAGACAAGATCCTGGGAGGGGACAGAACTAGGCTAGCTGACCCATAATAACCAAAGGGATATTCCATACCATATGACATCAACTTATAACAAAAGACCATACAGTAAGGAAACGAGGAGGAAGTGGAGAGCATTTGTTATATATAGTGTTTGCCTTCTGGAGCAGCCCCTACATGTTCTGAAGCCCTGCTTCCCAGGAAACAGCCAAACACCACTTGCAAATGGGAAGTAGAAAATACACCTAGTTATTTTCCTCTTTGCTTGTCCGTGTGCTTTTGCTTTAGTAAACTGCCTTATCTCAAAAGACTGTAGAGGGTTGACACTGACTGGATGCCAAGTACCCACCAAAGCTTCTCTATCACTCCCCTCTGCAACTGGATAGAGGAGAGAAAATACAATGAAGGGCTCATGAGCTGAGATAAGGACAGGGAGAGATAACTTACTGATCAGCAGCATGGGCGAAACAGACTTGAAATGAGGACATTAATTAATTAACAGAATCAGAGTAGGATAATGAGAAGTAAAATAAATCTTAAAAACACCTTCCCCCCACCCCCTCTCCTTCCCAAGTTCTACCTCCTTCCCCTCAGCAGTGCAGGGAGACATGAAGTAGGGATTATGGTCAGTTCATTACAGATTGTTTCTGCCACTTCTCAGAGAGAGAAGTCCTTCCCCTGCTCTCTGTGGGGTCCCTCCCACGGAGGACAGTTCTTCACAAATTACTGAATGTGGGTCATTTTTCCAAGAGCTGCAGTACTTCAGGCACAGGCTGCTCCAGTGTGGGTCCCCAAAGGGTCACAAGTCCTACCAGGAAAATCTGCTCCAGTATGGGTTCCTCTCTCCATGGGTCAGCACGTCCCTGCCAGGACACTGCTCCAACAAGGACCTCCCACAGGGTCACAGCCTCATTTTGGCATCCGCCTGCTCCTGCGTTGGTCTCCTCCATGGGCTGCAGGTGTATCTCTGCTCCTGCATGGACCTCCATGGGTGCAGGGGCACAGCTGCCTCACCACAGTCTACACCACAGGCAGGCTTCAGGGGAACCTCAGGGGAACCTCTGGCACCTGGAGCACCTCCTCCCCCTCCTTCTGCACTGACCTTGGTGTTTGCAGAGTTGTTCATATGATCTCACTCCACTCTTCTCTGCCTGCAATTTCATCTGACCCCTAAGTTTTTCTTTTTCTTGCTTAAATGTGTTATCACAGAGGTGTTACTCTCATTCCTGATTGGCTCAGCCTTGGCCAGTGGAAGGTCTGTCTTGGAGCCAGCTGGCATTGGCTCTGTAGGACATGGGAGAAGCTTCTAGCAGCTTCTCAGAGAAGCCACCCTGTATCCCCCTCCCACTACCTAAACCTGCCACACAAACCCAATGCATATACCCACAGTACAGAGATATACCCTAAATCATATATTAAAAAAAAAAAGTTGAAAATGTTTTATAATACTTAAAAATTAAACAGTAAAATTATGTAATTTATCAAAGGAGCTTGTAAGGATCTGTTTTTTACATGCTCTTTTTCCTTTTCCATAGAGAATACATAATGTTATCAGTTATGGTCATCAACAGCTGGTAGAACAAGAAGTAATATGAGGCTGTGAATCAGGCTTTAATTTTCTTTAAAAGCTATTATGATCACAGAAAGTGTGGTCTGATATGCATTTTTAATGCCCTGTCCTATGTCACTACTGCCAGTATAACAATGGTGCCAGGTCTATTTTCTTTTCCTAAACCCTTCTAGATTCTAATACCAATTTACACAATGATAAAGCTCAGCATCTCTCAGACAGCTTTGTTTCTTTGCACAAAATAATCCATATGACTTCAGAATCTCACTTAGTACATGGATCTCAGCAGCAGCAGCCATCTCCTACAGCAGAGAAATTGGGTTCTGTGTTTTCTCTCACTCCAAAGTTCCTTCCTTTGTCCCTTCAGCTAGTTATCCACCTTACCCAGGAAGTGCAATCTTGCCATTTAGATTCACCAGACAGGTGTCTCTAAACAGGGATGTACAGATTGTCACCTTCTTCCCACTCTCCAAATTTCAGGTAATCCCAGCTCACAGCTTCTCTGCTCCTCTGCATCAAGTACTCCAGCTTGCAGAGGCTTTGAATTTCTCAACAACTTCATCCAAGTGCTTTTGGCACTGCAAAACCAACAAAAATCCCTCTTGTCATGATTTAACCCCAGCCAGCAAACAAGCACCACACAGCCACTCTCTCTCTCCTCCATCAGTGGAATCAGGGAGAGAATTGGAAGGGTTGGAAGAATTGGAAGCTACAAAACTTGTGAGTTAAGATAAATACAGTTTAACAGCAAAAGCAAAAGCTGCACATGCAAGCAAACCAAAACAAGGAATTAATTCACTACTTCCCATGGGCAGGCAGTTGTTCAGGCATCATCAGGAAAGCCAGGTCCGTCATGTATAATGGTTACCCAGGAAGACATCATCACTGCAAATGTCTCCCTTACTCCTTCCCCTCTCTCCCCCATATATACTGAGCATGACACCATGTGGTATGGGGTATCCCTTTGGTCAGTGGGTGTTGGCTGTCCTTGCTCTTTCTCTTCCCAACCTCCTGTGCACCCCCAGTCTCTTGGCCAGTGTGGCAGAACAGAAATCAAAAAAGTCCTTGGCTCTGTGGAAGCACTGCTCAGAAATAACAAAAAACCTCTATACTATCAACCCTGTTATTATCAACCACTATATTATCAATCCCAACTTGTAAAAGTCAAGGCTTAAAATTTAATTCTGCCTAAGAATAAATTTAATCCCATATCTTTCTTTCCCAGAAAAAAACAAACAAAAAACCCAAATAAAACAAACAAAAACCAACCAAAACAAAAAAATTATAATAAAAACACAAACAAACAAACAAAGAAAAAAAAAAGAAAAAAGAAACAAAATACACAGCTGCCTCCTCAAGGCATTTCTTGTTGGAAACCAAAGCCGTGCAAACAGATATTGAGCTAAAACTTTGTCACAATCATGAAGATATTGCAGGTGAATTGAAAACAAATATATTGAACACACAGAATGGAGAAAAAGTAGGTATTCACTATTTCTTCTTTACCTGTTTTTAATGACACAACAATAATCTTCAAAAGCACTTCTGGAAAATCTGAATTTATTCCCTTGCTTTAAAAAATAAGAAGCCTTTATAAAAGTCTTTACATTGCCTGATCTTTCAGTTACTAGATTTCTCTTTCAGCTAATGGATTTCCAGAATGTAAATATATAGAAACATATGAAAGCTAATTTATTGGCATAACAGGATTACTTAAAGAAGATTTCTAGTCTCCTTTGCATCTACAAACATTGTGAGCTACAATATGTGGGATCTCTCACAATCTTCTTTTAGTTCCTTTATCTTCTTTTAGAAGATTTAAATTGAATAACAGCTTAGCTACTTGACTCCTGGTAGGATTGAAGGGATACAACACTGAAAATTTGATGTTTCTAGTCAGCCGTTATTAGTTACCTTATTTCCAATATATATTTCCTTATTTTCGTGAATATTATGAAACTGGTTACTCTACAGTTTCAGAAAACTGAATATATAAAATACATGATATGCATGTCTGGATAAAATGATATAATGTATATTACATACATGTGTAACAAGTTTTCAAAGTATATATTTGTACTTTGGTTAATTATCTCATTAATTTTGGATGGTTCTACTTTTATTTTTAAATATTTATGCTAGACTTTACAGGTTAACAAGACTGTTTCCCAGCTTAGGAAAATGTAGAGAAAATATTACAGGTTTGTGTCTGTGACCACTCTTCTGGTATTACTGTAGTATTAAGAACCACAGGACTTGAGATCTATCAAAATAAGGTTAAATTTGCTTTTCAATGAGTAACCTCTTCATCATGGACCTAGAGGAAACCCAGGAGTTTGACATTTCTTCTTTCTCCCTTGTTACTCATCTGGACCCATTGCACTGGTTCACAAAGTTATTTTCCTTATGAAAGGAACAGGTTTTCAAATGGATACTGAATAGACTTCGTTAAAGTTTTATTTAGTTGTCCAAGTGCATTTAGTGTGGCCTTAATAATCTATTAGAGTCCCTGGGTTATCTAGGATGGTAGACATATCAGAGAATTGCAGGAGACATGCATCTTTTTGAACCAGCAGCCAAAAGGCAAAATATCTCAGGGCTTTTCAAATCCCACTAGATGATGTCTTTGTCTAGAAAAACAAATTGTTCCCTTTCTCCTCAGTACTGGTACAGTTCAAATCCACATTAAACTTTATGTGTTGCCATGGCATCATTGTAAAACCTCTAAAATGACATTATTTTCCTGATAGATCTCTTGGTGCATTTCATGCATATCAATAAATTTAAAGTCAACTCATATCTAATCAAGTTTGTTTAAAGTACAGATATATTCCTTCTCATAGCCCATTTCAGCAGTTTAAACTAAGGGAGTAAGGAGGCCTTGCTTCTGGACTTGAGCTAGTTTAGTTTTACCTTTTATTTTATGTTATTTACACTATTCTAGGCAATGTCATATATGCCTACCAACACAAGGAAGGCAGCAGGCAAAATTAATATGGAATTCCCAAATTTGTGTTGGATATAATTTGGTTGTATTCCCCTGAGCAGATGAAACAGAGGATGATTTCAGATACATGTTTTCAGTAAAGTTTTCTACTATTAACCCACTCGGTCTCTAATTGAAACCAGTCATATTCTGAGTGCTAACATATAAAAGGCATTAATAACAACATGGAATATATGGCAGAAAAAATTTATGGGAACAAATGAATGATCTCAGAAAAACTTAACTTTTCACTTAGCAAGAAGTACCTTCTGCTGTTAGAGCAAAACTTCTTCAGGGACACATCATTGGTTTCCAGAAAATAAACCAGACTCTTTCACCAACTGAGAACAGGGTAAGGACCAATGAAGACAGAGGCTTAGTGCATGTTGTTTGTTCATGTAATTGTCATGTCCATTTTCATCTAATCCTTTATATTACTGCTTGAAAGTGCAAACATTTTCAAAGCCCCTGAGCTAAAGCTTAAAAAGCAATTATTCTGAACAAGTTGCAAAATGTGATTTTAGTGTAATGCATTAGGAGTTGGGAACACACAGCTGCCATTAAATATGGAAGTAGTATATTGAGTCTTTAATTAATAAATATTCTAGGACATGCAGTAGGAGCTGTGACAAACATTATTATGCAGTATGTCAGTACTATGTTTAATTATTTTTTTCAGAATAAACATCCTAGATATTAACTACCTTTGACTTTTGATGATTATTTTTGAGCAGAGAAACTAAAATCCTGTATTGCTACTGAAAAAAAAGTCTGCAAAGTAACTCAACAATAAAATTAACTACACTTGTCCATTTGCAATGTTTTCATTCGAAGACCCATGGAAAATAACTAGATATTGTATTATATTGTCCAATTCAACTGATTTTGGATGATTTGCAATAAAGACAAGAGAGTAAAAGAGGTAAAAATTGAGTTCTCTGAGAAACTGCTATATTCTGCTTCTTTTAGCTATGGGTGGAATAACAAAGACTGGTAGCTCTGTACTAGTAAGCATCCTGTTAGTGACCCAATACTTTCATTAAGGCACAGGCTGAACTGGAGTAGTTGCACAACAGTTGTCATCCTCCAAACCATTCAAAGTGATGGCAAATGAGATATTACTCATCCCAGAAAGAAAGAAAATCAGCAACATTCACCTGTCCCAGGCAAAATGTTAGCAGAAGGCATTTCACTTCAGAATCCAAGGTTATGAAAGCAGGTGACACATCTAGGAAGAGCACTTGGTACAGTAATGTGTAAATTTTTTTGCTGAACTTTGAACTTTGATTTTGTAAGGGAGTCTGAGAGATCTGATATTACAGGTAGCAACTCAGAAGTACTAGTTTCAGCCAGTTCTTTGCCAAGTAAGTTCTAGTTCTATTGACTTCAATATGAGTGTTGCTGGACAGTTATTGGACTCAAACTCTGAATTAGGCAAAACTGAAATAAAACTTTAACCAAACCATTCACCAGACACCCACCAGGATATCTGGTAGTTCACCAATGTATGAAAAACAAAACCAAAGCAAACTAAGACTACCAAAAAAATAGGGAAAAAAGACCCAGAAATATTAAAAATATTAATGCACACCTTAAAATCTGCTTCTCAGAGGAGCTGTTAATCCAAATCCATCAACAGTCTTTTCTGTATAGCTCAAATAATTTCCTAAGTCTTCCTGAGGTCAGACGCAAGTTAGCCCTCACCCAAATCCCCAAACCATCTGCTCTGTCCTACTTAACAGAGGGAGTAGAGGCACCTATAATTTTCAAAGTAGTCTAGAATTAGAGCTTTTATCCAGGAACTGAACAGGCCTTACTGCTCATCCTCAGCCTGTAAGGGATGAAATCTAGAGATCCTAATCACCAACAAAGTGCTTATCCAACTAATTTAAGGCAGGACTAGACAGGAAAGTTTTCCATGTCTTCATGTATGGAACTTAATACTTCCCTTACCAGCAAAATTGCAGAGGTTGCAGGATTAGAAACAAAAATTGCAAGACAAAGGCTTTCTCCTAAGGCCCATGGATGAAGACATTGCTTTCTGAGGGAGGAATTGTGGTTCTGGAAAATTGACAAAGTTGCCCTTACCGAGGAAGTGGTGCAGTACTGAAATTGCTCTCAGCCTCTCTATGGGTTCCTAATTACAGAGTCAGAACAATAAGGTCATCCTTAGTATCAGTTCTGGAAAGAGAGATTCTACCTATGAAAATATCCAACAACAGATCACCAGGAAGGATTCTCTGTGTCAGACATACTCTCTATCATAATCAACAGTCTATCTACATTGCTTCTTGTAGTGAATGCCCTGCAGCTCTTCGTACAGAAAAGCATGTTCTCAGGCATGTTTGGCATTAGTCAAACCTTGGTACTCTGACACAGATTTGATGTGCCAATTAAAGTTAAGTACTCAGCAATTGATTTAAATCACACTTAATTTCTCTTTAGCTGCTACTGTAAATCTTTGACAGATTAATGAGCTACAGTTAATGGTGGAACATGGAGCTTGTTGTAATTGGTTTTCACTTATAAATTGAGCTGCCATACAGCACAGACGTGTGCACTGTTCTAGACGCAGCTTAGGCCTCTAGTCATAGAATCATAGAACATTAAGGGATTGGAACAGACCTTGAAGATCCCAAACCCCATGCCATGGGTAGGAACTCCTCCTGCTAGACAAGGTTGTTCAAGGTCTTATCCAACCTGGCTTTGAACACTGCCGGGGTTTGGGGCATCCACAACCTCTCTGGGCAACCTGTTCCAGTGTCTCACTACCCTTACAGTAAAAATTTCGTCCTAGTATCTAACTTAAATTTTCCCTCTCTCAATTTGTACCTGTTACTCCTTGCCCTGTCACTGCAGTTCCTGTTGAAGAGTCCCTCTCTGGCATCCCTGTGTCTGAGGCCTCCCTTAGACACTGGAAGACTGCTGTGAGGTTTCCACACAACCTTCCCTTCTCCAGGTGGAACAGCCCCAACTTTTTCAGCCTATCTTCATAGCAGAGGTGCTATGTTCACCAATGTATGTTCACCAGTTCTCTTACCAACTTCATGGCCCTCTTCTGGACTTGCCCCTGTTGGAAACACCTCTTATGCTGGAAACACCAGAACTGTACACAGTAATCCAGTAATAGTGCAAAATGTAATAGAAAATAGACTCCCCTTATTTGCTATAATAAATCATACCAGTGAAAATATCAGCAATGTTTATTAGCATGATAAACAAAAAGAGGAACCATCTCAGTTCAGCCTAGATTTATTGATAGTTAAGGAAGGATATTCTTGTCCTTAGATTTAAAGTGTTTTCTCCCTCTAGTATTTACCTTTTGATATATTTACAAGTGGCAATCAAGTAATCAATTAAGTCATAATACAAGGCCTTTGCATTATCACTTTAAAGAAATCCAGCTTTTCCTGTCTAGTCTCACAGAACTAGCTATCCTGTCCACTTCTATATCATCCTTTTCTGCACCTTCTTTTGCATATTCTTTGGAATAGGTGCAACTAGAGATGAGGTTTCATCCGAAGTAATAGCAGTAACAATTGAATTCCAACTATTAAGCACGAGGAAATGCAAGTGAATCCTTCAGATTATACAAACTATAGTTGTATTTTTCAAATGTCAGTGTGAACTTCAAGATTTTCCTACTTTGATTTTGCAACAGCATTGGCAACCAGCATGGAAAATGATTTGTCAATTTGAGTGGCTTACTTAAACTTAAATATTTGAGTTTTTATACTAGAGACCTTTCATCAAAGGCACATTGAAATAATTACCTGAGTAACTTTTGTTACAGTCTAAAATTTTCAGCTATGTAAAGGAAAACTAAGAAAACTGCATCAATTTACCCAAAGTAATTAGTTACCTAAAGTGCAGCCGTAGTGCTTAAGAACAGTGAATAAATTTGAAACGGAAAGATGTCATTACCACAAAGTACTACTATGCCACAGGGCATCCTGTCTAATTATACCAATCAAGACAGCAGTAAAAAGCATGTCAAGCGGCATGTTTTTCAGAGACTGAGACAGTAACTTTAGGAAATCTCACCAGTAAAAATTAAAACAATTAATATGTTCCATAACATAGTAGCTTTCATTATAAGAAAGAGCCATAGTTAACGGATTAAAAAAAAAATTCCCCACAAGAACAATATTCCTGATAGTGACTTACATGTGCTGTTAACAGTGATTTTCAAAAGTCTGTAAGATTTCCTTGTTAAAATTTTACAGTGAGTTATAACAAATGAAGGAAGAATCATTTGACTAAGTTTTGCAAAAGACAAGGGTACATTTCACTTAGAAGGATATATTAGTCAAAATTAATCAAAATAGTATTTGGAATGGCAACAGATAGAGTTCTCTAATTTATGCCTGAAATTTTGATGATGGTTCAAATAACAGCATACAAAAATCATGAGAACAGGTGATATTCAATGTTCAAATGAAAGGCATATTTTGTAATCTCTGTCTCAGATCTAGAAGGACACAGTGCATATGAAAATGTGTTAAAGAAACAGAGTTAGGTAATGAATATCTTCAGAATTCGTGCAAATGTTTCTATAAAGTTATATTCTGTATGTCGCCTAAAAAAAATTGGGAGAAAAGGACTCTCCAGGCAATATTAGATATGATAGAGAGCAGTTCTTGTCATGAAGGCCTTCTGGCCATGGAATACAAAGACATGTGCCCACATACAAAATTCTTACACTCTTATATCTTTTACTAATTATCGTATCTAGTGGGGACATCCAATTCTAAGACCCCTTTACCTGGGTACCACCCTCAGAACTGCCCCACTGGAATACCTCCAAAGACCTTCAGCCTTCTATCAAGTTTTGTCTACCATATCTCTTGCTATTCCTGTCCAGATGCATATCCCAATGTAATGTTCTTGCTAAAATCTGTTGCCTTGAAAAGACAGTTAAAAAATGGTTAAACGGAAGCTTCAGGAATGTGGTACATGAACTGTGAGAAAGTAACAGTCTAAAGTGAAGGAAAATTCCAGCTACATTAAAATCTACAAGAAGCTAAAAATCCTAAAAATTCAAAGGCATCAGGTAATATAGTTATATCTGTACAAGTGTCATGAAGCAGAAATCAAAATATTCTCTAAGTGTGTCAGATTTCACTGCGTGCTGCAAATTGCTAATCAAAATGTTAGTATTGGAGTCTATAATGGCCTCAACCTCAGCACTGGCAGCAAAGAGCAATTACCTGATCTCCAATTTTTATTTAAATGAGCCTTATGAAGCAGGTGAACAGTATCCTGAGCCTCTAAGAAAGTTCACCCTTTGGCTAAAGGATTTTGAGGTATGGTGAAGCAAGTGCAGACCCATAAGCAGTCTCGTTCTGTAGAACAAGGGTACAGCAGCTGTTCAGACAATGGCAGCCTTAAGGCAAGGCTTTGGAAGTCACTACAACTTAAATGATTTCTCTCTCCCCTCAGGGAACCTCCCCTTCACAGTTATTTGAATTACAAGTCACCCTTTCAGGCAAATAACACGTGAGAATAGCTAGCCTCTTGTAGGATAAAAAGTCAATTCGGGCAGTTTGGTTCTGGTGTCTGTGTTTGCATCAAACAACCCTACTTGTTTAAAGCAATTAAGTCTTGTGTTCATAATGTGTAATTATAAACTGAGATGATGAATACTTGTCCTTCATAAAATAGCAGTCAAATATATCTCTTTCCTTTTGACAGATAAGATTTTTTTTCGTGAATAATGAGAGCCAATTTAAGTCAGACTTTTCAAGGAACAATGAAAAATATCTTCAATTGCTTCAATGAGAAATTTAACCAGGATTTTTTTCATTTTAAGAGCTGGAAACAATTTAAACCAATAAACTTTACTCAAACTGATGTATAGAATAACTGATGTATAGAATAACCTTGAAAAGATTCCATCATTTGTATTCCTCCATTTTCCTTTTTCATTTCAACTTTCTACTATGCATTTATCACCTGTTTTGTTTTACACATATGATTACTCTACAAGTAATCCCATTCATAAACTCTTTATATTCTACTGAGAAAAATGAAGTAAATATATAAAAATAAATATATATATATATGTGTTTTATATATATATATAAATACCTTAGGTTATACAAATTAAAATGTAAAGACTGGGTTGGCTGAAGTGCAGATAAAGTCCCAAGAGCTGCACTACTTCCACCCAGTATCCCTGACTTAGAGCAAGTGTTTTCTTAGAGCAAGTATTTCCCATGCTGAGAGAGGCAGGAGAGCCATCACTGCTCCCACATCCTGCTTCTTCCTGTCCTTTTGATTTTAGACATGAATCTGGAAAGGGAACTGGTACTACATGGTATTTAGGAAATTATGCAAAGAAATAAGGGCATTTCAGTGGTTATTACGCTCTCTTTAGAAGAGACCAAATATTCAGTTGTGTGACCACTGAAGCACAAGCTTGCCTAAGCATTTTGGCTTATTTTAGAAACAAACCAAAAGCAGAAGCTTGTTTCCACATCTGTAAAGTACAAATCCCTGTCCCTGTTTTCATCATGCCATAGTCTAATTATGAAAAATACTAACAGCTTCTCATAACAGCTTTGTATGGCTCTTGAGGCTGTTTTTAGCCCTGATGAAAAAGAATGGAAATGTCTTTCAGTTCTTTCCTGAAAGAGGTTGGGGTGTATGTGTTTAACAAATTAATTAACTTTTTTTTTTTTTAAAGCAGTTCCTACATTTCTTCCACATGGCATTTCGTCTTGCATGCGTCCATTTGGCCAGAGAGCCTTTTTCCTGTCTGCTGAAAACAGTAATTTGAATTAATTTCATCCTCCAGGTGTATTTTGCCCCTAATTTCTTTGCCTTGAAAATTTATAAGCTTATGTGAATATAAAATCCTCTACTGGGACTTTCTCTATACAATGTGCAGCATTTTTTCATTACAAGCAACAAATGCTTTGTAAGCATGTTTTTGCATATTTAACTGAGTCATTAAATTGACAAAAATAGCAGGACGTCACATATATGGAAAGCTGTTTCTCATGAGTAAATGTTGCATATTGAGGTTCCTGTTGTCCTTTACTATGTCTGTTGGCTTGATTCTCACAATGGCATGGCTGCATGTTCCAAATTTCCTGAGATCAATATTGATACAACACTGGATTTCTACACTAAAGAGGTTTTAACTAGTTATTCTAACCTATAATAACTAGTACCCTTAGTTATTGGCCCAGTTGTATTGCTCAGCCCCGCACATTTCATTTCCCATTCTGATTCATAAAGTATTCTTATTAAAATAAATTTTCATTTCCCTCTTTAACCATAAACAAGTGATGTTTTTACTTCCGTTACATTCATAAATGTCATGTAAGGTTTGACAACCCTTTCCATTCTGCAGCTAACATTTCTTTGTTTCTTTTTTATTTTTATCTTTTTTCATTAATGCTTTTCAAATAATGAGGAAAATCATATGACCAATAAAAGTATAGTTCCTATGTCCTTATGCTCAGTCTTAGTTCTAAATACAACATAATGAGATGCTAATATGTACTTCTATTTAAAAACAAATATTTTCATTTTTCGGAGTGGTAAAGTTTCAAGAAAGTGTGCGGCCATAAATACATCTCTGACAGAAAGTATATACAGCTCCAAAATTAATTCCAGAAGTTCGAAGCACTCCACTTGTCTACTCTATAAAAGAACCTTTCATTAAGACAGAATTGTCTGTGCCTCCACTTGTAACTAAACTAATTTTTCATAAGGACTTATATGTATTTGAACAGAGGAGGAACACGTGTCCTCCTCAGACTGCTGTATGGCAACTTACTGCTCATACAATTTTCAGTAGGAAACTGAGGCAGAGAAAGCCTAGTGGCTTCTAAAATATGTAAGGATTAGAGAGAGAAAAAAGAAAGTAATTTAACTTCCCTTACAGTGGGGACGGATTCTCACTGACAAAGAGAGGGAAGTGGGACTGGTTCTGCCAGGAGTTGGGCAGAAAAAGTAACTCCATAAAGCTCTTACATTTCTCATTTTGATTTCAAGACAAAGTTGTGGTAGGGGTAGAGTTATATGGAATTTTATGAACTGTACATGGAGGTTGGATTTCCTTATCTTGGGATTTTTTCAATAGCTCTGAAATTCATCTATATTCTTATCCATTGTGTCCCCACTAATATAAATAGGTATCATTCTGGCACTCAGCTAAGTAATTCTGTTGTCATCCACAGATGGATAGGGGATTACATTACTAAAAAATGAAATAAAAGCTAAATCCCTATGCTTGCTAAAGCTTTGCTTGTTTTCTCTTTCATTCAGGATTACCGAGTGAACATCTTTCTCCGTCAGAATTGGAACGATCCACGCCTTGCATACAGTGAATATCCAGATGACTCTTTAGATTTAGATCCATCCATGCTGGATTCAATTTGGAAACCTGATTTGTTCTTTGCTAATGAAAAAGGTGCCAACTTTCATGAAGTTACAACAGATAATAAATTGTTGCGGATTTTCAAAAATGGAAATGTACTTTATTCCATCAGGTGAGTCTCTAATCAGATAATTTTTTGAGATAGAACCTCAAAAGTATACCTAAGAATTGCTAAAAGATAGGTTCTGTTGCTAGTCATGCAGAAGTATCGTCTGTTGCGTTTTGAACACAGAACTTTGCCAACATTACTGTTCATTGTTAATACTAAATTAGAAAATGATCCTTCATTAGGCAAGCACACAGTAAAAGTAATCAGAAAAGTATCTTTTCCATTTTAAAGTAAAAGTACTGAGCCTAGAGAAACTAGGACACTGCACAGAACAAAAAATCCTCTAGTATCATAATCTGTGTTGGCCTATGTATGAGTTTCACAGTCTGTAGCCTCCAATGTAACGACAATCAAATGTTATTTCTCGTTCACCTATTTGGATATTGCAGTTGCACTTCAACATGGAAACATGACCTGTTTGAGGAAGTATGACATTTAAAGATTAGTCACTTACTGCTGGAGTTGGAGAGAAAAATGGAAAGTAAACTTTTGAAAAGGTTTAAGAAGCTATAAGCAGCAATCATAAGTATTGAAAAAATCTAGTTATCATAGTTCTTTTCTCTGCTATTCTTACCACTGTTCTTTTATTGATACAGACACATACATCAGTAGGCATTTTACCACTGTCTTCAAAAACCCAATCTAATGAGAAACACATTGGATATAAGTATGCTAATGCCCCACTGGACATGATATAGATTTGATACTGAAGCAGTGAAAAATGTTACACTTTTCAAAAGAAATATACAATTGTCCACTTAGTGTTTTACTTTGCATGTTTTTATGACACTAAATTAATGGATACTCAGTCTCTTCAAAGAGATATCAGGAATAGTTTGTATACCAGAGAAAAAGCAAATGTTTGTGATTTGTATGGATGTATAAGCAGCAAGACAGTCTCTTTCCTCCCTCCCTCCAAGGCAAGTGGGCAGCATCTTTTCAAACTTACACAGGGGGTTCTTATGAGCATTTCATATTTAAAAGGAGGTATGTCTGCCACTCTAGGAACACAGTGAGTCTTCAGTGTCACAACCTCTATTCTGTCACTAGAATCAGACGGAAAGAAAGTTAAAAGGATTCCTTCTCTGGATTCAAGTATAAAGTAGATACAAATCAATTATCTCCAGACTAAGTCACTCCAAGAAGCAGTGGCAGATGGGTATAGACCTCATCACTCAACTGAGGCAAGTTTGCATTGCAACTTCAATAAAATTCAGACTAACTTTATGGCCACATGAAATGGGGAAAAAAAATCAAACATGAGAAATATTTTAATATTAAATTATGAAAGAAAATATTGAATGTGATAAAAGCAGATGCCAGATAGTTTCTGTGTTTCTTATGAAGCCAGAAAGTTTATGTTGCCATGATTTAATTAAGAACTATTACAATTTCTGAAACAAATTTAAAATCATACTATTGGCATGTAGTTTAGTTGTTATGTGCATTTCAGTTGGTTAAGCTTTTGATAAGAGGAGACATGCTAATTGCTAATGTGCTGATATTAAAAGGAAAAAAAAAAAAAAGAAGTTTTCTAAATTTGCTTTTTCCTTTCATTCCCCAATGTCTCCTCCCCTAATTGCATTGGAACAATTCAGACAAGAAAATAATAGAAGGGTACAGTTCCTAATTCAATGAATACTTAATATAAAATGCTAAAATATTTACTGAAGCACAAAGTCCAGGTACTTCTTCTCTGAGATGACTTGCTGTATTACCAGCCTACTAGGTAGATTTTGCATTTGGAACTGTTTTTAATAGCATGGGAATAGATCTTGGGTCTGACTTCCCTCCTCAGTCTCTTAATCTGCAGCTCTGTCACCTGCAGGCTAAACAGAAATTATAGCAACAATCAATCAAGAAAGTTTGATCAGCAAAAAAAAAAAAATAGCTAAAAATAGCTAAAAATAGCTATACTTACAACCTACTGCCCACTTCCCTTTAGCCCCAGTGCCAAAACCAGGGAAATGAATGGGTTTAAGAGAGGAGGATTAGAGCATTCCCATGCTAGAAAAACCTTATATGTACAGTCTTGATTTCAAGTTCCTCAGGTTTTTGTAGGACATTCTATCAACTGAACTGATTAACGAAGGTGCAGTCATGTCCATGAATGATGAATGGATACCTAAAAATTGCCAGTGAGGGAAAGCATGTGCTTTTATCTCTTATATTCTTTTTCTCATTCCATTGAGAAGTATCACTCTGAAGATAAATTATTGTATTTATATAAAATGTAGAACAGCCTCTTTTGCCCATAAGTTACAAAGTATTTCATGGGAAGTATCAGGACTAACATAAAATACAGCTGCAGTTCAAAATTACAGGCATATTTCAGTTTACCATACAAACCATAAAGTGCTACCTTAAACCTTTGTGCTGACATTTTAAGTACCATATTTTAGGACAACACCACATAAATTACTTTACCACTGTGATTTGCAGCTGACATATGTTATGAAATTCATGCAAATTTGGGTAAATTTTATGTCAAGGATTTGAAATACTGAAACAGTACAATAACTCTGCTGTAGTACAAAAAGGCACGCTGCTGCTGCGTTCTTTTAGACTTCTCATAATGTTTGGCAACCCTACTGAAAAATTTGTTTCTCTGAAAGTCTGTAATAATTTTTTTCTATATTGTCATACTAGGCTAAGTGAGTTAAATGGGTTCAATTAATATGCATCCATTTTGAGAGCTTTCTAATGAAAACGTGTTTTATTTCCATTTGCTTCTAATGTATTCATGAATTCTTCCTGCATAATTCCATGGCATTTTGGTGGTGTATTTTTAATGGGGTTTTGTGTTCTTTCAGGTTGACTTTAATACTGTCCTGTCCGATGGATCTCAAAAATTTTCCAATGGATGTGCAAACATGTATAATGCAGCTGGAAAGCTGTAAGTTTGCGTAATGTATTATCCAATTAATACTTTTGCAGGGATTACAACTATGCAGGGGGTAGAAAAATCCCCTGTAGTGGTACAAGAATAAATTTCCAAAATGAATCTTCTATTTTATCAAAAGAATCTGTGAAATATACACGATTTTCAGAGGAAGAGATTTATTTGCACTGATAATCGACAGTTTTCTGTAAATCTGAAGTTATCAATAAACTTAAATACAGTTTACTTTTATACAAAATTTCATCATAAGTCTTCCCTATGTTCACAAATGCAGGAGAACAGTATGGGAGAGCATAAAGTAAACATGGGAATTACTTAATTAAGAGATTTATGTGATTTTATGTAAAATAAAATTAACATTTTCTAACCTTTCATATACTGTACTTATCATCTTCCTTGATATCTTGCTTCATCAAAGAGAATTGAAAGTGTAGAGCAGCTATGCCATTTCAAGGCACATACACGCACACTCACAAAACGACAAATCAGCTGTTCTGTCCGATGTTATGATCTGAGGTAACAGAGGATCTGTGAGGAGGAAGACACAAATATGCATTAAATTTTCATTTTCCTTGTGATATGAGTATTTGGAAATTGTCATTTCCCTTAAAATGAGAGGGCTTTGAAAGACAGTCCTACTGTAAAAATGCTCCCAGTGATGTAAAGAATAAAAATAAAATAAAGTAAAGCATTCTTTGAAGGATTCCAGTAATCTGAAATTTGTGAAAATTAGTGACAGGGGCAAAACATATTAGGAAGTATGCATCTAAATGATCTAGATTTACAGTTTTAGTAACTGTAAATATTTCAAAATATTGCACTACACACATAATTTGGTTAAAGTATTTCTTGGCTTTTTTCTTCTTTTGCTAGAGCAAATTAGCATCTTAGGGAAGGGAGACGTAATTATCTATTAGTCAGTATGTCAGAACTGTTCGATGTATGGAGAGTGATATGCTTTTATAAAAAATTTCAGGTTGAGTATAAAAGCCAGATCTATCTTTTATTGTAGTGGACAGATGATAACATTATGAAGCAGGCTTTCAATATGAGGGCAACAGCTGAATCTGACAGCAGCAATTTTCTTGACAAAAATTGAGAGATTTGCGGCAAATGTCAAGGAATTTAGGAAAATATTATATATGTCCAGGATTTAAGCAAAACTCTGTGGTCAACCCAGACAAATGATCCTAACAATAACCTATGCCACCTGCATAATTAAAGTGACTAAGCAAAAGGTTAATGTGAGGGAGTTGTATCAGAATACATGCAGGTGGCAGGAATATTCATTACATATAATTATGCTTGAAAGAGGAAGTATCATAATGTTTGACTGGACAGGTACAAGGTATACTTTAAAAATGTTTTAAAAGGTTATGAAATTTTTTCTGTAACAACTTCATAAAACTCAGCTGCATTTTTTATCTCTTTCAGCCATTGTGAGGACAGGTCAGACAAAAACTGAGCATTCCTGAACAAACAGACATCTGGTTTGCTTTATGGAAACCTTGCAGGAGCCCACAGTTCCCCCAGACTGCACTGTAGGGAACCAACATTTATTAGTTGAATAGCTCTGTAGATGTTCTACTGTATTTTCCAGCAGAACATTTTTCCCTGAAGTCTTGTTTTCAGTCATTCAATTCAGTGGGAGTCAACTCCCAGCTGCACGTTGACATAGTGGAGAGAGGTAATGCTCACAAAAGAAGAGCTGAACAAAATACAAATGAGTGCTTCAAAGTCTTCTACTTGCAGAGAAAGCTCAAATTTTATTTCATAAAGAAGTTGCAAGTAATAAAGTTTTCCCCATATTGCTTTGTCTAATTCTATTCTACCTGTAACTTCAGACAGTGAAAAACAGACTATGGAAAAAGAAGGTGGCCTGAGAGAAAATTTTGCAGCACGTGGGAGCTCTGACTATGCTTACATGTCTGATAGTGGAATAACCAGTTAGGTCTGCAAGAGCAAGGCAGCAGTTCCCCAAAATTGTTTTGGGACAGATCCAAAGCAAATAGGTACAGTGACCTAAGTTCCAAGATCCTAGACCTTCAAGAGCAGGAATTCACCTGTGCATAGCCAGTTTCTCTGTACAGGAAGGACAGGAAAAGAAATAGACAAATTGGAAGTTTACAAAAAATATCTACATGCTGTGCAGGAGAGTAACTAGGTTAAAAAGAAAAAACAAGAAGAGCTTATATGAGGGTAAACTCTACCCAATTTGCAATACTTTGAAAAGGGTGAACAGAAACATTAAAATATCAGTCTCTGTCTAAGAAAAGACATGTGGTTCCATTTAAAATTATAGAAGAAAAAGGGAAGTGGGTGCATTTGGCATTTTCCCATCAAATCTCCTGAGGTATGAACTGACATAACCCTGAGAGCCTGAATCCATCCAAGCACCTCTAATTTCTAGGCCAGAGTGTCATACTCTCCTGTGGCTGTCTAGCTTGCATTTTAGAGTGCACAGTGAGACAGGGTAAACAGAGAAATCAAAGCCATAGCCATAGTAGTTATTGCCCTTTCTGGGGAAGTGGAAGACCTTTGTTTCAAAACTGAGAGCACAGTCCTCTCATGTCCTGAGTAAATGATCTGACCATCAGGCTGTGGTTTAAGAATCAAAGCGTTTGCAGAAGCAAAACAGCAGTAGTCATGCTTCCAGATGTTTCTTTTTAAAGTGGTGATCATTGCTGTTTTTTCCACTAAGTGCCAAGTTTGGCAGAACATTGTACAATTATGAATTTACGAGGCCCATTTATCTTGTGGTTTCTTTAAAATGTATCTGGTCTTGAAAGCCTTGCTCCTGCATGTGTGGTTAAGAAAATTAGACTAAATCACTCATCTTTTTCTTACTCATCTTACCACCAGGTTACAAGTACTGACAGTTACTTAGAGAGATCATGGGTTTTGCCTCTCCTTCAAATAGTTATTTCTTCTAGTACTAGATACTTTCCTTCAATATTGATACTGTTGGTCCAGCATAGAAAGGTCTAAGAGGAAAATTTTTGTATGGCTTTTCTTCACAAAATATATTTATTTTTAGCTGGCTCTGTTTTTATCAAGGTCAGTCTAAGTAGCTGTATTTGCCCCTGGTAAAAGTAATTCACTTATATCAGGAAGGGACTGAAAAATATTTAAGTGGAAATGTCTTCTATTTTTAAAGGATTTATTTTATCAAATGGTTCCTCAGCAACTAGAATGAGCTGCTTTTGTGTCTTAGAAAGAAAGTAAATGAAAATGCTTATATGAAATAATCCCCTCTATATTTCTTTGCCTTACACTAAGGCAGCCTATAGGCAAGTGAGATAATTTTAATTTTATTCTGCTGGAATAAGACACAAAGAAATGTCAGCTAGATACATATTTATTTCTGTGGCCTGTCTCCCAGGAAAGAAATGTTTTTCTTTCATGTGCTAGAGCTTGTTGTCTCTCTTTTTTAGGTTTCACTTCTATCTCACAGTATTCCTTTATTCATATATTACAATTATAACTTTCTGTGATATTTAATATTCCTGAATCCTGAAAAAATAATGAAAATACTAAGTCAGTTACAAAAGAAGAAACATACTATGAAAAGCACCTGCTCACCACATAATTTTAATTTGTTGCTTATTATTAAATTTAAAAATAGACATTTTATTTTCCCTTTTGATTTATGAAAGCTTTTTAGTCTTTCTAAGCAATAGCACTTGGATTGTTAAAGAAAATTCAGTCCATACTACATGATGCTGAGTTGCACAATTTCTTTCCCGCCAACCTCTAAATTGTTGATTGTTCAAGTAGAATGATGTATAGGCAAGCTGCAGTGGTACAAACTAACGCATTACAGAAAATGTTGTGCACATTGTTCCTTTCCCACAACAGCACAAAGACACCACAAGAAAGGTAAAAGAACTGGAACGTATTTCTTATCTGCCGGGAAACCTCAGATCTCTACCTGAATGACAGAGATTATGGACAGACTAGGTTAGTGTCTGCCTGTGCCAGAAAATGTAGAAACCATACCACTTCTCTCCTTTTCATTTCAGTAGCACAAAAATTGTCAACAACTCATCCTGTGGTTTCCACCCTGCAGATGGGTGACTCAGCCTATTGTGCCTATCTGAAATGAGACCTGACACACAGCTTACAAAGATCAAGACACTTGTAGTCTTCAGCTCCTGACCAAGAAGGATGAAAGGGCAGCAGTATTTGTACAACTGCTGCTGAAAATACAGAAACTAATATAAAACTGACAGCTGAAAATCTATACACTCCAGCAAGGAATATTAGCTTTGAAAGATGTGCTAGTGTGCTGAGCCTGAAATGTTATTCTTCTCTGAAATTCAGGCCAAGAGGGATAAACCTATAATTCCCAAGGGATTCATTCCATCAGAATGACTTAGAGGGCAGTGCAAGGGGCAGACCCTTTGCAAAGCAGCTCAGAAGTACATCGCATAAAATCCTGCTTTCCTGGAGCTCCAGCATAAATTTAGCCTTGAAATGAAACATAGATGATTTTTGAAGCTAATATTTTTAGTGCATATGGTAGAAGAATTTGTTCTAACCTCAAGCCAAAACCAGATTCGTTAGCTCTGTCATATCTTCCCCCTGCTATGTTGCTTGGAATTTAGGGCACAATTCAAATCTCTGTCATGCTCTTAGGAATAGTAATGTCCAAGCAGCCAGTTCTGGAGGCAAACTACTGTGATGCCAAATAGGAGTGAAATAACTCTAGTCAACATGACTGTAGTCATTGCATCTGCTGGATGCAATTCTTCAGACTGCTTGGTTTGCTGACTAAACCCATTATTACTTTTGTACCTGTACCTTACTTTTAAAAATTAAAAAAATGAGAATGGAATTTAGATAAATCACGGGGATTAAAAATTAAAAAATAAATTCTGTAGTTGAAGCAAACTCTCTCTTACAAAAACGCTAGATATCCTGCTCAGTTGTTTCATGCTATTCATGTATTTGATTCTGGACCATGAGGAAAAGAGTTAGGTCTTAATATACCTGTAGGGATTGTAAAATGACACAAGGGAAGCACGGCCTTCCTGTAATAAAACATAAAGAGCAGAAAATTTACAAGATATATTGGTATTCAGCTTTATCTCAAGTTTGTTCAAAAATTTTATTCCTCATGGCTTGGAATGTCATATTAAAGGTGATTAAAAGGAATGAACTTAGCAATTAAGACTGTGTCAGCAGATGTAAAAAAGGAATTATCTTGGAATTGGGAAGACAATGACACTTCAAAGGTATGGAGTCTCGGAAGATGCAGGGGAATCGTTTGCCTTGAATAACAAACTTTGTTTTTCTGTAACTATAGTCAAGCAGGTGAAGAGATGTTAGACACTTCAATAATCTTCAAGACAAACTTCTTGTACGGTCACTGTCTTGCCTATGAGATAATGGGCTTTTAATGCCTACCACTGATACTGAATTAGCTAAGATAAAATCTTCCTACTC
This sequence comes from Pseudotriccus pelzelni, assembly GCA_035584735.1. Taxonomy (NCBI): domain Eukaryota; kingdom Metazoa; phylum Chordata; class Aves; order Passeriformes; family Tyrannidae; genus Pseudotriccus; species Pseudotriccus pelzelni. The sequence goes on along the minus strand of JAWMRA010000164.1, from coordinate 17,972,183 downwards.
TTAGCATGCATGTATGCAACTGATATAACTTGGTTCCAATAAGTTCTATAGAGTCATGTGGAAAGATGTGATTCAAATGGAACCCTATTTGTTCATTTTATTTGATGTCCGAATATTAAAAGTCCTGCATCAACTCTCCCAGGCACAAGTCCTGAAAATCACTTTTTTTCAATGCCTTAATTTTTCCACCTTCTCCCTCCGTAAGTGTGACCAGTCAGTTTTACTTTTATTTTAGCATGCTTACCACCAACTCTGGCAGATTTTTTTCTAAAGTAAAATTTCTGCAGGCCAAATCCAAGATTCCCAGTTGTTTCAGGCCCTCTTCTGTTCCAGATAATTCTAATTTCTACTTAATTTGCCAGTTCTCCATAGTCATCTCAGGCAGAGGTCTCTGCCAATATATGCTTATCCAGCTAATTACCTGGAATGACTTCAACTGCTTAAAAATGACTTGTCCATTTAAGAGAGCTGTTTGCACAGAGGTTACAGTGCCATGCATTCACGCGGTCCTTGAGTGTTCCTGAGAAATACTCCTTCTGGCAACCTTCTCCTCCCCGGATGATATTTTTCGTCATATAATTACCAACTATTTACCACCTGTTTTTTTGCACTTTAGATTTGCAAGACCTCAGACCTTGGGTCAATAGAGTATCAATGTAACCTAACCAGTCCTGCAACTTCTGAACACCACTGTTCAACATAACAATGTTGTTTTTTCTGTCCTTTCTTTCTAGCCCAATGATTACATGACTTCGATTTGTGTGATCAGACAAAAAAAAATACATTGAAAACTGTCCCCTTCAGCCACAGCAGCTGGTTTGTGTCCCATAAAACACATTTTGGCAGCTCTACTTCCTTTCTCAACCCTCATGCATCCATGCCCTGCAAACCCAAACCCTAACACACTGCGTTTCAGTGACAGAAGTCTTTACTAACCCACCTGATTTAGTTTAGGTTGGCCTGGTCCTGCAGACCACGCTAGATGAACATTGCTTTCAGCTATTTACGTAGAATGAAGGGTTCACTTTTTCACACCAGCAATTAGAAGTGATCAGCACCCTCATATACTACCTAGGCTAGTGTCTGACTGTCTTTTTTTCAACAATAAAATGTAACCACTAGGACTTTCCTATATAACATTGTATTTCCCAGACACTGATAATAAAAATATCTGTTAACAATTTATAATAGTCACCATCACAACCTCATAGTCAAAAAAGAAAAACTCCTGTTTCAGTGAGCAGCTGAATATCATGTTGGATTGCAGCAAATTCAAGTAAGTAAGAGATGTGTATGTTCTACCCACAAGGTAGCAGCAAGAGATATAACACAGTAAGAGGGAACAGAAAGAATTCACAAAGAATAGAAACAACCATTATGTAGGAAAACTTTACCCTGAAAGGCCATTTGCTTAGAAGTAGATTCACAGCTTTTTCTTTCCGACACCTAGGCTGGGACTCCAGTTATGGGATATGTACCACATTTCCTATGAAAAGAAGAACACAGTGAAAGCAAAGCACAGAGAGAAAACATCTTACACTCAGGTCTTATCCCAAGAAGAAGTAGAACTAAGCACTTATATCTATCAACAAAATAAGCTCCATGCATCTATAAGCAGAGTTAAGAAACATTTAAAGTTATGAATAGATGATGAAGACCAGAATTTTAAAGTTCTCCACATAGTTCTAATACTGTAAGCTTTTATGATTGGCCATTCCAGGATCCTAAATCTAGAAAATAACACTTGGCCCTTTAGTCTTCAAAGTTTTCATTACCAAAGCTCCCTATACTTCTGCTACATCCTGTGCACTTAGGCCCTGCCACCCACTGACAGCACTAAACAAAATTAAGGTGCTGGAGCGTTGCATTTTAGGTTCATTACATATCTAATACCACACATAGTATATATACTAAAGTATGGTAGCCACTGATTTCTATAGAAATGCCTTTCCCCCCTTAAGCACACCACACACAGTACCATAAGCATTCTGAGTGTTAAGAACTATGTTATTCAGCAGCACCTGTTCATAAAATTAGTTCAAAACCCAAAATATTTTCCTTTTTTTGTTTTTGAGATATTAAGGAAGCTCAGTTAGCTCAATTAGTATTGTTGTTCCTCCTGAAAAACTGTGGAGTTTAGCCCTTTTGTGAATAGAATGTCCTGGGATGGAAATTCTTTGATTATGCTTTAATTCTGCTAGTGACTAATATTTTGTAGTCTTCCTTTTCTCCAAGCCAAGAAGAAAGAATGATGCAGGTGTTGTCAAAAAATAGAGATCATCAATTTATTTGGAACTATACCAAATAAGGAAATATTTTCAGTTGTAAAATCAAGAATACCTCTCCTTGTTAACACTGATCACTAGAGAAGTTTTAGAGACAAATTTCTGTTATCAAATAGTTCAATAAGTTTGCATAATTTATGTTTTCTTACTTCCCCAATTACAGGACAATTACAAGACTTTAGATTTCCATAATTCAGTGAACACATTTGCTTGGGCCATGTATTTCCCATTTAACAAGGGTTGTAAATTTAATTGAGATCTAATTCAAATTAATTTAATTTAACATACCTAGTAGAAACATTATACTATTTGAAATTTATTTGGTATAACATAAACTCAAATCTCACATCTTCATTAAGTCCTTTATATTATAAAACACATTTACGTTGTAACTACGACCTTGACGCACAAAACTGAAGTATTGAATGCTAAAGCTATATTTTGATATTTAAAATATAAACAAGACAAAAATTAATTACTACATCAGTGTTTTGAATACACCAATACTTTTTTTACTTTATTATTTTTACTATATTGCACTGTAGCAGAATTAGTGGGCAGGCTTGATAATCAAAATTAAAAGCATGCATTAGAGATTAATGAATTTGATTTCCTGAAATACATTTTGATGCAGCAGTTGTTTCTTGCTGGTTCAATGAGTTTGATTCAGGGGGATATCACCTCTGGCCATAATCTACATACTTCAAATGATAATCTGCTTTACACACGACTGCTTTTTGTTTGAACTCATGCAAAGTTTGGTAAGATATATACTTCTGACTTTTCATAGTTTATAGCATTTAATAGTGAATTTTAGACTGTGTTTATGGTATACTGTGCAATCAGTAAGATAGAAAAATATCTCCTTGCACAGTTGATATATGACTTGAGTAGTGTTTGATCTTAATTAAATACTTATTTAAAAAACTATGGTCTCATTTTAGCTTATTCATTCATCGCCAACAAAATATCAAAGTAAATCCACAGTCAGCCTGAGTCCCTGTGAATACCTTGTATAAAGATTCTTCTCAAAAGAAACATCAAGAAGCTAGAAGGCAGAAGTGTTGAAAGTATTTTAAAATTTATAAACACTAATTCTTGCCTTCTAGGTTCATTCAACATAGACAGATCAGAAAAGATGAAGTGTATTGCAGATTTCAAGTCTGCAGATCAGGTCATTATGTATGACTGAATGGCATTTATAGGTGTATTCAAAGAGTAACAAAGTAATTGAATATAACCGGGGTAAGATTTATGCCCACACAACAACATTATTTTCTTCACTGGAACTCAAAATGTTAGTATTTCTGGGCAAACAGTTACTCTTAGTAAGTTCTGAACAATGTACTTTAAACAGTTTGTTACTGAAAGTTTAAAAGAATTTCCGGTTATCAGTAGGTTGTCTTCAGCAGTTCTTTAGCATTGGATTAAAGCATTGGACAAAAATACTGCAAAGAAGCTGAAAGCTATATAAATTAGATGAAAACATTTCTCTCTTTTCCGTCTGGTTCCTTCTGGTATATGTGTACCCTTGTCGTTCAATCTGTTACAATAATAGAAGCTATATAGTTTTAAATTTCAGTCTTAAAATATCATGTTGTCCATATCTATTAGATTCTGAGAAATTCTTAATGAAACCTGAATGAGAAAAGGGAACCTTTTTTTTTTCTTCCAGTTTTAATAACCAGATAAAATTTCTTCAGAAAAAAAATTAGAATAAAATGTCAGGGATATCCTGGAAAGTTAATATATTCAGAGGAAGTAGGGATATTTTCCCCAATGATATCCCATGCAAATATTCATCTCAGAGGTGAAAATAGAAAGAAAAAAGTACTTGTCCTTTACAAAGTCTGGCCCCTGATTAGTATGACTTTTGCTGTTACATTTGACCTTATACACACATGCAGGAATCTGCATATTAAAACTGAATGCTTTTTAATATAATTATATGTCACAGACAGTTAATATGAGAAGATTGCAATCAATTGCTTTCCCATGTGTTCCAGTTTCAGAGAAAAGAAATTTTTCGACTACTACTGCAAAAATTTGCATTCTTTGAAGAATTTCCACCTACCAATTCAAATTGACATAAATCCATAAAAGCAGCTTTGACAATCCACCATTTCACCTCTAGTAAAAGGAGGAAGTGTGTGAAGGGCCTCTTTTATCTGTCACAGTTTGGGAAGGGTAAGATGTTCCCAAGCACCCAAGAGACCTGGAGGTTTAGCTAATTTAGATGCTTTTGTTTAATCCATTAATAGACCACCCGATTATTAAGACTTAAAAAGAGACAGCTTTTTTTTTTTTTCTCTCTAGTTCAATACAGTATAGAATGGCAGATAATAATTCAGGATTAACAGGTACAAAGTGTATTACTTCCTTTTTATGAAATTTACTGAAAACATTATAGTTTGGTACATTCCTGCTTTTCAAAGTTTGCAGCTGACTTACAGTTTATTTGCTTTTTTTCTTTTTTTTTAGTTGGATACACAATGAATGATCTCATTTTTGAGTGGCAAGAAAAGGGAGCAGTTCAAGTAGCAGAAGGTCTCACTCTGCCACAGTTTCTGTTGAAAGAAGAAAAGGATTTATGTTACTGCACCAAGCATTATAATACAGGTAGGAAAGCATATTAGGGATTACAACAGGAAAGACATTTAACATTTTTTGTTATAATAAATGTCACAGCTGGGGTATTTTTTAAGTGTTCTCACTGAACTCGAAAGAACATTGAAATGTACAGGTGCCTTGTGCAGGATAACTTCAATAACTGGCAAACAAAACAAAACTACCTGAAGGCTGATCAAACTTTTATTTCAGTTACCTTAAGAAAATATATAGTTGAAATAATTCAGAAGCAGTTCAGTCAGGAGTTTTATTTTTTCAGTAAGTGCCATGACCACATTTACACTGCGGATCTGAAACACTACTGACATACAAAGGTCCATAAGCTGCACACTAATCATAGCCTGGCTCAATCAGGAAAAACAGACACAGGGTTGCCAAGCCCTTGTTCATAAAGGGCCAGTGTGAACAAGCTGAAATCATGCTTAGTGTGCAATACCCAGGTGTACAAACTAGACATGAGTATGCAGTGATAGATAACCAGGAATGGTTTCAAACTGAGTAGGTTTCAATCAGATATTAGGAATAAATTCTTTAATGTGAGCGTGATAAATCACTGGAACAGCTTGCCCACAGAAGTTGTGGATGCTCCAACCCTGGAAGTGTTCAAGGCCAGCATGGATGGGTGATTTTTAAATTCTCTTCCAAGCCATCCTATGATTTATGATACTGCATTGAAGCCTTTGTAGAACTGAGGTATTTAGCTCATTTTCTCTGGGATTATTTGAAAAAGAAGGGGATTAAGGTTAATAATATAGTTGTCTCATTTTTAATTGTAAAAAGCTATTTCAATAAGTGCACAATCACAAGCATAATAATCCTCAAAAGACATGTAGCAAAGTCTAAGAATGCATAGCTTATACCTTCTCTCAAGAAAGACAAATCTAGAATTCTTTTATTCTAATCCATGTATGTTAATTTCTGCTCTCCAATATGATTGGAGAGCAGAAATTAAAAAACATATTTTAAAATTTAAGATTAGAATGATTCATTTGGATTCTGCTGAAATGTCAGTGGGAAAAAATTAAATAGGTGGTGTCCATAAGGAATGTCCTGTTGTGATCAAAATTAAGAATGAGTGCTTTTCAGCCCTGAGTTTCATCACAGCTGTTGAGGTGACCTAAGAGAAAAAAAGGTTCTCTAATGATTTCCATTTCAAGTAGAAAGATATTGATAAAGACATTTTGAAGCACTCCCTAAAATAAATTTGAAATACTTAATACATATTTTTACTGTACAAATACTAATATCTGGATGATCCTTAAAAACATTCTAAAAATAGAGATACATCTCCTATAGCAGGATAATTTTTTTCACTCAAACATCTCTTTGTTAATGATAACATAGAATTTCCTATTATTCCTTTTTTTCTTTCTACCATAATCCTTATGACAAATAAGAAAATTTTATTTTCATTATTTTCCACTGTCTCCTTTGAGACATACAGGCAATTTATCCCCCTCCTGCTTTTGTGTCATTTTAACATGTGCCTGTAATTGCACTCCTAAACCCTAATATTCTATGATATAGAATATTTCCCGAAGTTTATTTGCATAACATGTTGCATCAAAAACCTCTGACTGAGGAATTAAGACATTACCATGGTGTGTAACCTGGTATTGAATGGAAACCTGTTTTAAAATTTCATAATTTCCATTGATTTCCAAACACCTCATCCAAAGCTGAGTTGTACTCATACTTGTTTGTCTGAGAACTCACATTATAACCATAGTTTAAACTTTATGTTTTTGACTAAAACTTCATTGTTTCAATATTTTTGAGGCATTACATTTTTCTTTACAACCTATGTTTCAAGCCTATTAATTTTCATCTAAGGAAAAATAGGAGCACGTGCTACACCTAGACATACTACACCAGGTTGTATGGGGTCAGCTTACTTCTACTGCTTTTTCCCTGTGGCCCTAAACTGAGTTGAGAAGCAGGAGAAACAGATGTTATTAACATCAGCCGTGTGAGGCCTCATGCTTCTCAAAATGTGGATACAAGACAAATGTGCTTATCTCTGTGCAATTCTGTCACGTTTAGGCTGGAGAGGGGGTTTACTGTGGTAAGTCTAGAGGACAGTGTGGCCAATCAGCAGTCTGTTGTACTCTGTATTGCTTTGGCCAAACGGCATTTCTGTGACCAAGCATGCTGAAAAGCGTCAGTGCAACCCACAATCCTGAAAAGTTGGAGGAAGTCCACGCCTCTCCTGAAAAAAATGATTGGACCATTTAATTTGTCCCTGAAAAACCAAAGCATTCGTTAACACACAAAACTTGGAACCCTGGATGCAACTAGATGGTGGAGACTTTAAAAAACATCAGCAAAAGACAGTCACACAACTGTGGAACCTGCCTATGATGGGCGAGGTGGTGCTGAGCAGCACCATCTGCAGGCAAAAGGGTATGTCCTCACCAGAGGAAGCAGCAGAGTGGCCTGCTCTGAGTTACAACAGCAAAATTACAGGTACAGATCTAGAAGAACTTTGGCAGGACAAATCAGATATAAAAGATGGTCTTACTCATGCAGGACATTTATTGTGATACTCTTCTCTTCAAGATAACAGTATTTTCTCCAGAGCAATTTTTTTTTTGTTAATTCAAGTCTTCAGTATGAAGCGAGCTTAATAAGATTAGAGGGCTTTTGTTTCTAGGAGTGTAAGAATGCATTTTATTTCTTTGTTACAACCAGTATTATTAACTATCATTTGTAGGCAAAAATCCCATAAACATTATATTAAAAGACAACAACAGCTAAGAGTTCATTTTCACTATGCCACTTGGATATGTGAACAGTAGTGTGCTTTCTTAAGACTCCTGCAATGAGCTATTGCAGGCAGATAGGCCTTTAGGACACCACACAAGAAACAAAATTAAAAAAAAATCAACTTTCAAAACTTGAAATAAAGTCTATTCCTCTGGCCTATGACAGATTAGATAAAATGAACCCTTAAAATAATGCTAAACAACTGCAGCTGGTATGCAGTAAGTGATGAAGAAGAGTTTTCAAATTAAGTTTAGTTTCAACACAGGATGGAAAACCCTTCTGAGACATCCTGTAAAACAGAAAAAAAATCTCAAAATTCTCCCTGTGAAAAAAATTAACATGAAGCTTCAGGACAGTTTGTGGAAACTCATCAGTACATGTCTTGTCAGTGTTTCATGCCCAATTGAAAATGAATAACTGTAACCAGAGCTCAAAAACAAACTGCATCTAAATATAGAGACATAACAGTTTCAGCAAAAATACAGCAAAATGGCTCATCAAGTCTTGTGTTCTGAAGTGACACAACAACATTTCCGATAATTTTCATGTTTTGTGTCCACAGGCATATCCATAGTGACACATTTGGGAAGTGAAGTAGAATCATAACAACCAACAAAATCACATATGAACCATTTATGTTACAAGGATGGTCTTCCTTTGCCGCATTCCTATGTGACATTTGTTGCTCCCCTGGGCAATGAATGCAACACCCAATTTTTATTTCAATCACAAATAGTTTCAATCATGGTTTCAGAAAGCCTAACATACAATAGTTTGTGCATAATAGCATTGGTTAACAGGCACAAACAGAAATACTCTGAGTCTTGATTTTATTCCTGCTCCATGGGTAATGCACAACACCTGCACTTGAATGATGCTGCTCAGAACCATTTTGGGTCTATTAATGCTTTTTGGCTCAAAGGATATAGTGGTCCTGGAAACAGTGGAACTATGGTTCCTACACTCACCACCAAAACTGATGGATTCTGTATGTGACAATTTCTGATAATTACAGTCTTGATGAATGACATGTTTCCTCAACTCCACATTCCCCATTCAACCTCCTAACACAAACATCCCAAATGCAATCTTTTCTCATGATCCCTTTGATTCCCCCATAAGGTCAAGCAAGTTGCTTAACAGCCTGTAGATTGTAGCCCTTCAAGGTCTCACTTTTAGCTGACCTCATGCCTTATATTCAGGGGACATGATAATGATAGTGATTAAAGGAGACACAGCTTTGATGCCTTACTCTGCCAACAACAACTCAAACCCCTAATTGTTTTGACAAACACCTAAACCACTCTTTTTGAGAGATAGGAGAGATTTTTAAGCCATGGCTTTTTAACATGTTTTTTTTTCCTTAGATCATTTCTCTGAAAAGGAAGTTTGCACTTCTTGTCCAGGAGATAGTCTATGGGTGTGAAATCTCTGAATTTCTGAGCTCATTCCTTCACTGAAAAAGCAGAAATTATAAAGACTTTGAAAAACAGTCTATGGCAGGCTGAGAATGTGATGCAAAAAACGGCACTGCCTGACTCTTAACAAGGCATTTTTCTCAAGGAGGAAGAGACCTCAGTTGTCACCACTGCACTGATCAAAATTTAAGCGTTCTACCTTAAAGATTCGTTTGAATAAAAATTCAACAGCTGTCCTGAAGGTGGAAACATTACATCTAGACATTTTTTTAGTTCATACTTCTCCCCTCTCTGCCCCTGCTAACACAGTACAGCACGTCTCTCATGTCTCTCACTTCTCTTCAACTTGATATCTCCCAGGCTCATTCCGTAGAACTGCTACCTATCCAGTCCATCCCAGCCTGTGCCAGTGCATGGGGTTATTCCACCGTCATCACAGAGCTGTGTATTTGTCTTTGCAAAGTGCTATGATGTTGCGGTGGGTTGTCCAGCCTATGAAGGTCTTGCTCAATGCCGCTGGGTCCTCCATTCTGAGAGAGATGGGAACTGCAAGTGCAAATTTATCAAGCTGAAAAAAAAATATTTTCTCTTTTCCATATTTGTTTTCAACTTTATTTTACTGCAGTCATTATCAGTCTTACACCACTGTTAAATTTACCACCTGCCCAAGTATTTGTTTCCTGAAAAGCTGCATAAAGACACTTCCTTCCTGTCCAGGAATTTATGTAGTCAATGACAGGTGATAACATCAGTACTGATTTCCCCCAATATGCTGCTGATATCCACAGACCTGAAAGAAAAACTGAATGGTAGTACCTTCCTAGAGTAATTTTGTGAATTTTGGCTTTATGTATATAGACAACAGACATATACATGAGGATTTGTCTAGTTCTATATACCAAACACTGGAAAATCATAATTTCTATTCAGGCTGTATGATGACACATACAACCTGTTTTATCTGTTCTATGACAAGGAAAAGGTGAGTACTTTTATAAGCAGTTTTTATCGGCAAAATACACTCAAATTGCAATTTATGTTAAAGTGCAAATTGCAAAGTCTCTGGAGACTGAACTTATCAAGTGCTTTTAATTACCCTGACTTCTTCCTAGAAAGTATGAAAATAATTTCAGCTAAATTTACTTATATGTAGTCAATTTTAGAGGTACAATCTCTTGAAATAATGAGCTCTATATGCACCTAATTTATGAATTGTATTTTTTGCTTAAGAAATTTTATCATTGAAAGACAAAAGGACTGAAAGCATTTAACTATATTTCAGTAACAAGTAAAGCAGGGCTCCTGTCAAATGATGGTGTCACATTCTGGGAGGAATAAAAGGGAAGTGCTGGACAAGGTAAAATCAAGTAGACTGATTGCCTTGTGGTGATTCTGACAATGACTTAAACAGGAGAGAAAGTAAAAGGGATGGTATTGCCTCATGAAAAAGACAGTTTACATATTTCGTTCTCCTTCATGCTCTCTGTGAAAATCATCTACCATTAGGATTGCAGTGTGATACAAAACATGCTGTTGCCAAGAAAGGTTAATTGCAATCTTATTTTAGCAGAAGCAGCGAAAAAAGAAAGCACACAACAAAAGGCAAAAGGAAAGTGTTGGTGGTCTATGTCATTCTCTTAGGGTAATACAGTTTTATTTCCCACTGAGACTATGTGTATTTTTGGCTAAACAGTTACTTCAGTTAGAACATTAAACTGTCCTCATAAAATTTCTTTTCAACATTAGTAATTTTAAAAATAAAAAGTTTTTTTTTTGTGTTTGGGGGCTTTTTCCTCCCAGTTCATCTGAAGACACTTGGAGCCAATACCCTCCCTCTCACTAAAGACATTAACAGTATTTGCCAGGGTGATTTCTTCCTGTGTACTAGATAAAATATTTGAGTTCATGTATGCAGGACACTTAATTGCATGATGAATGATTTTGTTTCAGGACCATTCTGATCAAAATTTCATCTGTCTGGGGCTTTAACACACACATAAAAGGCTGCCTGTCACACTGATGTTTCCCAACCCAGGATGAGATTAGGGCCAGAACCAGCATTAGAGAAGGGCTAGAAAAATAGACCAAGGGGGAAGTCTATGATGGCCTGTAGATAAATCACATTTGCTGTACATATTATATCTCATAAATTATTCTCAGTATGGGTTGTCCTCCAATAGACATTTTTTTGAGTAAATATTTGTCCTTTTTTCCTTCATACTTTTTTCTTTCATAGACAGGTGCAGAGAGTAGACAAGAATACTCAAAGCATTGCAATAGCAACTATTTAGTAAGAACTTGTGAATCCAAGATATTAAATATTATAGAACAGTCAAAGTCAAAACAAGTACATCATTCCATACAAAATCTGTTTCTTGCGTCCCCCTATTGTTTTCTTCTAGAAGAAGACTCTTTAATTTTTGCTTTTAGAGGAAAGAACTGTCCTCACTTTTATTTCTATAGAGGAAAGTGTGTCAGTTGGCCTTTGTAATATGTTACCTTTTCTACATAAAATGAGGAACTGTGGTTTTTACAATTCTAACACTTATAAACACTGCTAAGGTTTAGAATAGCATCTAGAAGTAAGTACTCTGTTTAATACAATTTTCAAGCTAATTTTGAACTCGAATATTTAGTAGAGTAGAGGAATTGAGCTGCTTAATAAAGGGATTTCCAGAAGACAGACAAATGGGAGGAGCTATTGTATTAAGAGATCTAAATCTAAGTCAGCCATTTAGTTTGAGCATATTCTAGACACTGAAGTAGTTTCAGTCTCCCTTTCTCCTTTCTTGCTGTCTCTCAGTACCTAATTTCATATTAAAACTGTGTCTTTAAATGTTTATCAAGGGGTAAAATGCAGTGTTATAGGAGAGGACAATCTTCACAGTCCAATTTCCCCAGGACTCTCGTAGGGAATCTTCATAGCTAGCAATATTTTGGCTGCTAAGCTGGCTGTTTGTTGGCCATCAGTCACTGGTAGAAGTAGAATTGTACAGTTTAAACCCATATTAACAGATGTGTTGGAATCAGAATACGATATAACTGCTTCCAAGATCCAAGGCACATACTCTGCAGCGGTCCATGAAGATTTATTCAAATGTGCTTAACTTAGTCCAATTTTTTAAGTTTTGAATCATCTCCATTCAGCCAGTATAAGATTCTTATTTTAAGTAAATAGATTAATGTAATTTCATCAGGCTATACAGTCTTTAAGCCACAGTCCTCTCTAAATCCATAAAATATTTCACAGTAGATCAGTTACCATTACCAATGATTTACAAGGAGGATCAGACTACCATTTACTAGTCCTTTATTAATTATTTCTGAGACACACTATTTCCTTGACTCCGTTTCCTAAAGTGATTCTCCCTTATGAAAACTTTCTATGTATCTCCAGAAACAGCTATTCAGCCTTCCTGGGTATTGTAAACATGATTACGACATTGTAGGGGTACAATAAGAAAAGTTTCCCCCAAAAGGCATCTTAAGGGCTGCTAAAAAGGAACAAATAATTTTTAAGACCTACCAACTATTATCTCTGGAACAGTCTGAGACAGATGAAACTGAAAAGGAAGACTCTTTATGGCCTGAATTTACTTCTTATGCTTGATTTCTCTTTCACATCCCACACTACTGACAGTACCTTTTAATCACACGAGCATACTGCTGCCTGCACAGCCCATTGTTTCAACAGCACCTGCCACGGTCAGAGGAGGCTGTGCAGTGGGAAGATGTGCTGAAGTAGAAAATTGCTCTTCTTAGGTTACTCACAGATGGCCACAGCAGCAACAACCAAAAAAACAGTACGCGATCTAGGCACTGAGTGAGTAGAAGAAAAATCACATAGACTGACTGCAATATATGTTTTTTCACTACCTATTAGTTTCAGAATGGACATTGCAGGGCAGTCATGCAAAACCAGCAGCTCTAACATTGTTGTTACCAAAGAATATGGGTAAGAGAGAAAAATCACCATCAAATGCATATACACCACCACATTCATTTCATATGCATAGGTACAACACTCATCAAGCCAGCACTTTTGTTGCCTTTAGCACACTTAAATCCCTGGTTAGGCTACACTTACAAACTCAAAAAATGTTATCTTGTTTCAGAAAAAAAATGCTTGTCCTTTATGAAACCCTGAATAGCTTTTCTTTCTTTTGCGTGACAAAAATCTGTCCATTTTAAGGATTGTGGGCACATCTATATTTTTGCTCTAGTCTGAAACTACCATCAGGTTGTAATTTGTTGCTCAGCATCAGCAAACCTACAATACCAGAAAGTATCCTATCCTTCTTCTAGCCACTCTCTGTGACATTTGCATTGCATATCAAAATGAACTAGAGATTACTTTTTATGTTCTGCAAATTAATTGCTGGAGCAATGCTCTTAAATGCTTGTCTATCTCCTTTGCCAACTGAGATGACTTCATGAGTATGTCTGCTCTGATCAAGCACCCAGTCAAATAGATTAAACCACAGCTAAGCTGTCTTTGAATTTGAAACGGAATACAGGATGAGAAAAGAGACCCACAGCTGGATGCTGCCTTCAGTCAGGAAACAATAGCACAGCCTCTGCTGGCTGCCTCCTGTCTGAAGCTCACATCAGTTAGTGCAGGAGTTTTCTTTTTCCACCCTGCTTCATTAGCTAAGTTTATGCAGGTGGTTCTGATTTCAGTCAGGAAGGGACAAAACTATCACCTCTTCCACGCTTAGGCCAGCAACTACTGCAACTTCAGTGCTGAGACTGACTTCCAGCTGCTGCCTTTCTCCAACAGTCAGCAGTGGAGTAACAGAGTAAAGTGTCTAACCTGGGCCATCAGTCTCCCAGGGGAGTTGCCATATATTAATTGTTCAGTGTTGTAATGGAACAGAGGAACACAGTGATCTTGACTAGGAAGCACTGATACATATGCTCGGCATGTCCATAAACTCACTGGGTCTAAGACAAAGGCAGGACTCTTAAGTCACACATGGCGTGGAGTTATTTTCCCACTTCGAGACACGCTTCACTGTCTTTTTTTGTTTGTTTGTTTGTTTTCTTTTTTTGTTTGTTTGGTTGGTTTTGGTGCTGTAGATTTTGAGAGGTTTTTTACCTTGGCCAATGATGTTTCCAAAAATACAAAACCAAGCAAAAAATTGTTCAGTATAATTCCTCTGACACATCATTCAGTCCTAGCTCTGGCCACTTCATCATCCCCATTTTTTTCTCTGTGGTTACAATATATTCAATTCACACTTCTTTCATTTAGAATATCATTTATCTTGTTAGTATCCTGTTGTGCACAGCTATTCCTCTCTTCCTCCTTAGTTCAGGTATACCTGTCAAATTTGCAACCACATAAAATAATCCATACCAGAGCTACTATATTATTTACTGGTCCTCATTTAGGACTATGGAATTTTTGTGCTGAGTGGTCTGTAATAATTCAAGTCCAGGAAGTCCATAATAATTCAAGTACTCAGGAAAGAGACTCAGGTCTCTTATCCCACATTTCTCTGGTGGAAAAAAACACATACAAGCAATAGCCAATGTTTATGGACACTCTGTGTATGCATACACATATATTACACACTCTGATGCCCTTAGTTTTCCTTCTTAATTTGTTTTGAAAGAAGAATATAGGACCCTATAAGAAGAAAACATTTCATGCTGAATGATTCGTACTGATGTGATGCCAAATAAAATGACTTAATAAGAGGCCTAGATTTGGTTGACACATTTTGCCACTCCTTACCACCATGATTTACTATGGTGTGTGAGGAAACTGCTGCTTTCCAAAGCTGCTGAATTAACAGAACAAATGTCACCAAAAAAAGAAAACTTTAGGGTAAGAACCAGTTTGTAGTAAGAATATGATTCCAACAAAGGCCAGCTGGTGCAGAACTTCTAGTTCTGTGGGGTGTACTAACCAGCTAAGTGAAAGAATATATTGTGTAGGTATTCTTTTGAAGACCTTGGAAGAGACATTTGGGGGGAAATCCTGGCCTTTTCCAAAGTAAACACCAAAATTCCCATTCACTTTGTTAAACCAAGATTTCGTCTCGTGATTGAAGCAGAAATCAGTCTCAAAGCTGGGGCAGCAGATGGTTGAGCCAGGATTTAGGACACAAATTTCAGGAGTGTAGATAGGATTCAGAAAACGCTGGCAATTAGGAATGGAACTAGTAATTGAGCTTGCAGATATAAAACTCCTGAGATGCAGAATGTAATTTCAAAATTGAACCTCATAACAAATGTCTTTTTATTTTTTTTAGTGCCTCGGCAGAATAAAAATGTCATAAAATTACATTGATTATGGCATCATAGAGAGAACTAATGGCCTCTTAAGAGAACTGTTATGAAAATAATCAAATTCAGAAAGTGTTTACAATCACTTAATATGGCTTGAATAAAAGTATTTATTTGACTTTATCTGAAGCTCATTTCTGTGTGCCTAATGCTATTGACTCAGCATAATACACAATATATTAGTATAAGATAAGCTCATAAATAAGTCCATTACATATATATTTTTGATACAATAAATATCAAGTAACTGTTAATATGGAACAATTTGGTATAAAATGGCATTTTGTAAACAAAAATTGATACGGAAAATGGCTATCAAAAACTACTGGAAAACATAACCAAAAGACTTCATACCACTTGCTAAATAAATAACTGTATAGATTTCCATGTTAAACTTAGAATTAGAAATATCTTTCATTCAAAATTAGAAAGAAAACTGAGTTATGTGTATTTTCTGCTGCAAGAAAAAAAAATTTGGATAATATAAAAAATAGATTTATGGCATTTTTTTGACCTAGCAATAGATTTTTTTTGATCTGGTTTGGTTAAATCAGTAAAAGTCCCCTTGATGTTCCATACATGGGTAAAACCAGGTAATGTAATTACCTTCCTAAAGTTGCATAATCTCAAGTCTCCAATTTCTATTTGAATCTTGGTCATTGCACTTATGAGCTGGAATGGTTTGAATGAGAATATAGGGAGAGATTTAGCAGACTCTCCTATTGATAACCTAATGCCCATACTGATATAAAATTAAGTTTAAAATTGAATGAAAATATAGAAGAGATGTTATGCAATGGAGGAGTAAACACTTTCTTTGCACACAGATGTATTTCCAAATCATAAATGGCAAAAAATGTGTGATCACCCACAGGAAACTTCCTATTGTCCTAATGAATTGTGATTCATTGTTTATATGGAAATAAGTGTTCAAGAGGTTATTGAATTCTTAATTTTTCAGGTTTTCTGTCCCTTTTCTTTCCAGTAGATACCCTATTATAACAGAGATTGTGCACACTAAAAAGATAAATCCAAACATTAATCTTTTATTTGTGAATAAATATATTTGGCACAGCATACACTCTTTAGAGTGTGCACTAGATGTTGACAATAAAAAAATTCTATTTCTATTGAATATTTCTTCTTTGTTATAAAAAGGAAAGTTTACATGTATTGAAGTCCGATTTCACCTTGAGAGGCAGATGGGTTACTATCTCATCCAGATGTACATACCGAGTCTGTTGATTGTGATTCTCTCCTGGGTGTCATTTTGGATCAATATGGATGCAGCTCCAGCCAGAGTGGCTTTAGGCATAACAACGGTGCTGACGATGACAACTCAAAGCTCAGGTTCACGAGCATCTCTTCCAAAGGTAGGTGAAATTTCCTTTGTTTTGTACTACATTAGTCATAATGTTATGTGGCAAACACTTCCAGTCAACCTTATGTGTTTTGATTATTAGCATTCAACCATCTTCTAAAGGAGATAAATAATTTTGAAATATTGGGGGGTTTTTTTTGATTCTCCAGACAAAAACATTTTATTTCTCCCATCTCAACTATTTAGCCAACCACATATCTACTAAATTCCATGAACCTTAACAAGAAATGAAAACAGTGTTATTCAGTACTACATAAACCCTGCTTAGTAATTGAATGGCTCATCCTTTTTCACATCCCAGTTATCTGATGACATACTAGCAGTTATGACTGAAATTCTAAAGGCTATAGATCCTAACCTGTTCTCAATTATATTCTTTTGTCAAAAACTGCCAACAATGACTTAACTCACTAGTTATAAAACCAGTTACATTAAAATGTAGAAAAATGTGAACCTAAACAGCTCCAAACAGTTGTATAAAAAATGTTACCAACACAATGTAAACTGCTTAAAGTTTATTTCTATTATTAATTATTTCAGTTTGCTGAATTGTAATTATTTTAGCTATTTTCTGTTTCATGTTGAGGCTTATTCCTTGACCTTCTTCATGTGTCATTGCAGTTAATAGAAATAAAATGTATACAATAAGAATGCACAAAGTCCCATTCTGTATTAGTTTTACCATGATATTTTTAGGCTGCCTAATTGCATTTTTTTTCTAAGTAAAATAGATAGCCCTAAGACAGTTGAGCATGCTTTGTGTCTCGAATATATGGGTCTGAATGCATCCAAATGTACCATCAACAGATAGGAAAATGGAATGCTCTATAAACTCAGAAAAACAATGTAAGAGGTTAGCAGAGAGCTGTATATGGGTTTTGTCAGATTTTGAGGCCTGAAGCTAGATATGTTTGCTTATATAAAAAAGCTCTTGTAAATCTGCACACAAAGACAGAGCAGGCCTCACTTTCTTGGTTCAGATTATGTCCTGAGTCTGAGCTTGGCCATGTGGGATTGCAATGAGCTCTATTCTGTACCTGATTTTCAGTACTTTCACTGTGTCAAAATTACAGGACTAATTTAAAACTATATATTTGATTTACTGTGACTATATTAGCAATGAATGAACATATCAGAGTTCCCCACCTATGTCCCTTCTTCTACCTATTTTTTATTCCAAGCATTTTCAGCTGCATCGATTTTAATACAGGAATCCCCACTGGTCCTACCATAAGCTATTCTTTGGTTCCTTAGTGTCATTCTCAGATCTCAGTGGGAGAAATGGAGAAATAACATGTGTTTGGTGTGGATATTTTGGTTTGTGATATTTGTGATACAGTACACTATAAGGAACTGTTAATGATTTAAACACATTTTGTGAAAGAGTAAATTTTAAAAAAATAACATTTATAGATTGAATTTTTATTCTTCTTATTATGTAATTTATTCCTCGTATTATGTAATTTCACATTAAGTTTTGTTTGATAATAGTAGTGTTGGAAGTGCACTAATGCACTTTCTGCTGACATGAAATACTTAATTTCACATCTGTGGCTTTAACGTATTTGGTCTTCTGCTGTCTTATCTCCATAGGTGTCATATGTCAAAGCCATTGACATCTGGATGGCAGTGTGTCTGCTCTTTGTATTTTCTGCACTTTTGGAGTATGCAGCTGTAAACTTTGTGTCAAGGCAGCATAAAGAACTTCTGCGATTTCGTCGCAAAAGGAAGAAGAGCAAGGTAAACGTATTGAAATTCATAGCTTTGAAAGAGACTCTGACTGAATTGTGCCAGGATATAGGGTTAATTTGGTAAACCTACTACAGCTTAAAGTGGCAATATAAATAAAATAGCAGCAAAGCATAAAATTCACTATAGGTAGAGGGTCACTACAAGGACTGAATTGCATAAATCCAACTTGAATTCCCGAAAGAGGGATTAAGAGGGATTTAAATGAGGCATGGACCATGTAGGAACCATCTGCACGAACATGAATTTCACTTTGTCAGAGGAGATAGATTATTTTTCAGTGAATGAATGTTACTGGTATTTGCAGCAGTTTGTACTACATTGAGATTCAACAAATAATGTTTCCTAATTTAATTCTAGTACTCAATTCAAAGTCTTAACATCTGTGTTTCATGAAAATATTTTTTAATACAAGAAATACTTTTTCAGCTAACATTATTGGTGGAAGAATAAACATTTTACTTTAAAATGCTGATAAATGTGGAGTTTTTTCTTCTGTCCTGTTAATTTAGTGTAAATTGTTCATATAAATATTAAAAAACTTTAATAGAGTAATGGTTATTAATATTGATTTCATGGCAGGAGATATATAGACTACCATAAAATAACTCACTACCAGTGTCAAACAGCTAAGGCTACAAGTTTGAATTCTGAAGTCTGTAGTTAAATCAAGCAATAAGTAAAATTTCTTACAACAATATATAATTCCTACTTCTGATTTCACCAAGAGTAAATAGTTCTCCAGCCTACTCGTTAAATGAGTACCCACCTTTCCACAGGCCCTCAATCACCATCTAGAACATTACATGTGAATGGAAGTCTGACCATAGCAATATGATTCAGTTCCATTGTCTTTCATTCCAGAAGACTTACCTACCTCAGTTTACTGCTTATGTGCAAGGAGAAGACATTTTATAGGTTGTTTCCCTCTTACTTAGAAGATATTGAAGATCTGCACTAGTGTAAAGCCTACCTAAGTATTCTCTGCTAGTAAGACTCTGTATAAAGAGGCAGGCTGGACAGTCAAATGAAAATGACATTTTCATATATTTTCCTGCCTTGTGTGTTGAGTCCCAGACTTCTTAAGCTGCACAGAGAAACTCATGTACTATAGCCCAGATAGTGATTCAGACTGCATGCTTTCAACATGCTTTCAACACTCATGCCTGTGAAAAATGGGCTTTGTTCTTCTCCCTGACAGGAGCAGAAAAAACAGAAGTTTTGCGACAGGGTATTTGTTTCTGGAATGTGGCAGGTCTCTGAAAGATGCTTAAATGTTTGGAATGGGAAGAATGGGATGGGGCAGACACAGATTACTGGAGAGATGTAGGTGAGCCCCAACAAATGCATGATGTATCAAATACAAACAGCTGTGCTAAGTGACATATTATGTCACTATACCTTTAGTCCATTCATCTTTCTCACGATGCTGAGAAGTTTCTTCTGGATCTCAAGCAAATTTACCAAATTCAGCTTTAATATCTTTCTTAAATACAGGTCAGTTATTATAAGTACAGGGTTAGAAACCGGCAGGTGGTATCTTCCTTTCTCAGAATCAAACCAAATCTCTTTCCAGCTCCCTCTTAGCAAGACTTCAAACTCACCAAAGACACTTGTTCAGCAATCACAATCAATGAAATTTCAGCTTAGAGGTATGTAAGGGAGGATACACGATATACAAAGCAATTCTAAGAGAATTACTAAAAAAAAAACAGTAATATTTCAGAAAAGATTAATTTAACTAAATGCTTCTTGACTCACTCCAAACTCACGTAAACCTAGAGTTCCTGGCCAGAGTTAACCTCTGAGAATACACCTTCTCAAGCTTTAGAGACAGCTCAGCTAGTTAATTCTCTCTTTCTCAATATTTTATTAAACCATTCCTTGCCCAACAAGAATACAGGACTGGAAACATTACAGCATGGAGATGTTATTTCTTTCAAAAAATTTGGATCACATCCTAAACCCTTTGGTATACAAATAATAAATGATGTTTTATAGATTAAAAAATGCAGCAAATAACTAGCTTTCCTTACCACATATATTATTTATTCACCACAGTTTCTAACATGAAGTGCAGGCCCCAAGATCGTAAGTCAAAGTAACTTGTTTTTCCTTTCTCTTTTGTCTTTTTCAAAATCGGTTGCTACAGCTCATGATTATAAAGTCTTGTATGCTTGTTATCCTTTTGGACTAGAACAAACAGACACTGCCTGTCAAGAATTAGATTGCATTGACTTTTAAAACTGTATAAAGAAATGTTCATGTGACCACAAAGTCAAAAAAGGTGAAACGAAGTTATTTTAAAAGGCTGCATTTAAAATAAACTTCAGGGGCTCCCTTGAACATTAAATCCTCTTCCTTTGCAAAGTGAAAAACAGTATTCTATTCAGTATTTATGTCCAAAACTATTAGAGATACATATCAATTAGGATAACTTATTAGACTTTTACATTCTGCATGCTTCCATTCTTGGGACATTTTACTAATGTCAGGTTTTTCTACCAGGTGAGTTCTAACCGTTAAGTACGGGGTTTTTTTGGCACTGCCATTTTATCTGCAAGGGTACAGCGAAACTTACAGTGATTCGACTGCGTTGCAAAAGTCAAAAAATAGATGAGTTTGGAAATATTTCATTTCAGGTATGTGCTGACAGAAGAGAACATGTGTGAATAATATCTAATTGCAATAAGGCAGCTGAAGAATTTCCAAAGTCTACTTTCTTTGTAATTAGAAAAATATGCTTGTTGCAAGAAATATTTGCTTTTACCAAGTAACCAAAACAACGATTGAATTTCAGTGCCTTTGGGAAGTCAGTGGATCCGTTTTCCTGACTTAAGTCAAGATCATTTATACCTAATTCATCCCAGTCATAAAAATTCCACAAGCTTCCCCGGAATCTATTCCAATTGTTTGAAATGTTTTTTACTAGTGCTTTTTTTGGCCTCTCATGGCTTGTCTAGGAGGGGCACAGAAAAACTACTTCATTCCTTTATGTCACCATTTGCACATTTCCATTCAGTCTTTTCTTTAAGTATTCCCAGTTGGTACAGTTTTGGGGCTTGGTGTTTTTGTTTGATTTTTTCTTTTGTTTTGTTTTGGTTTTTTCTCATTTGCCTTCCCTGGAAATTCTCCTAATAAGTCCATATACTTCCTCAGAACTGTGTTTGCAACATGAACAACATGAAATCTTCCCACTAACAGTTGAGAGCAGCCATAGGATCAAATGATTCAAGTTATACACTTGTATATCCAAACCATTTAACCATTTGCCTTTTAAACAACATCATGTTACTGACCTTCCATATCTTCTGGGCCTTTTTCCAGAACTACTGCAGAGCCACTGGCTTTCCATCTTATGCTTGTGAAGTTGATTATTTCTGGCTAAATGTGTACCTTGTATTTGCACCTACTGACTCTCTTTCTGTATTTTTCAGATGCTTTGTTCAAATCACTGAATTCAATTTTAACTCTAAACATGTCCTCAAACAAATTTGAAGGTTTTCATAGGTTGGAATATTTTGTAAATTTAATTAAAACTTTGGGTTATTTCAATTGCTGGTTGAAAACACAAGGGAACTGGAATCTCTGCCTAAAAAGTATACGATGGAGCTCAGATAAGACCCTTGCAGTAAATCATACAGTCATACGAACTGCAATTATGTACAGAGCTGTAATAAGATATTTTGGGATACAGAGCTCATCTATTCTTGCCATTTTCCTAATGCTTTTTCAAACTACAGTCACTTCCTCTTTTTTACACCATCTAGTTCATTTGCAGCCTCCCTTCCCAGAAAACAGTAACAGCAGTATCAAAGGCAATTCTTAGGTATAACAGCACCCTCTGGCCATCCTTTTTATGATTGTAAGTATGGACCTCATTCAATGATTCCAAATAACTGAATAGCAAATTTCTTTCCAGAGGCCCAATACAGTTTGCACAGAACGAACAAAAATTTTGAGGTGTCTGGGATTGTGTTATAAATACATTTATAAATAAAAACTGTTATTGCAAGATAATATACAACCTACTCATTGCGTTTGCCAATAAGCATCACAATAGGCATAGGAGATTTTTTTTAAAGGCTCTAATATCTTTATGATTACAAAAATGGCATAATGAATCCTGAGGACAGGGGAATTTTAGTTCCCAATTTGAGACCTGATTTGATACTCAGTATATGAGCCATAGTGCTTTGTCTCTGACAGAGGAAAAAAACTGTCCAGTAAACAGAACTATTTCAGAAACATTATATTACCATTGCTTTAGAATTAATGAATATTAATGATTCATTTAGAGTTACAGTCCTTTCTGTCTTGAAAGACAAAAGGAAAAAAATGGCAGAATTAGCAGAATACAGGGATACTGAAACACACCTATGATCAGTGCTTTTTCTTAGTTGCATTTACATTCTACGGGGAAAAATATTAACTCTGTACATATGCCGAATAATAACACTTTTATTTTAGATCAGCTGTTAATATGTATTTAGTTTTCAGGACTATTCAATCTTTTGATTCTATTTTCAAAAATCTAAAGATCACCATATCTTTAGAGAGGAAAATAGACATGCAAACTAGATTGTCTGTAATGGTAATCACACCTCTTTTCTTTTGTTTTCTTTTTGGTCAACCCATCCGTTTTGATGAAAGTATTTTGAGGGAGTTCTTGATGGAAATGAAATCAGTGAATCATTACAGCATAGCAATGGCTTGAGATGTACAGGACCTATAGACGGGACTTTGCCTCAAATCTACAGTACAAATTTAAGGGTAAACTATGAAGAAGATTTCCCATTTGTCATAATGTGATATCCAATCATTAATAGAGGCCCTGTCCTTTTGTCTGAAATAACGTCTTCCCATGTGAACTTCATATACCTTCATTGCTACCTGTATGTGATGACGTGAAATGTTAATAAAGGTGCTGTCTTGTTAATTTCATAATTCATTTTGATCTGTTTAAATCTGGATTAAAACACAGTACTAAAATTTTGCCCTGTTTGTAGTCCAAAACAATTCAATAACACTTTTCTTCTCAAAACTGAACAGTGAAAATACAGTGTTCAAATTACCAGAGTCAAGGCTTCAAATAAGCTTTCAAGTTGCTACCACAACCTACAATCAATAGGCTATGGAGTTATTTTCAGCCCTTATGTATATTATTCCTCAAGATAAATGTATGATTAAATATGTGGATAGAAAACAGCATGGTCACAAGACCACAGACAGGGACAGCTTTCAATTAATTTACAGTTAAGTATTTTATAGAACAACACTGACACAGAAATAAACTGATTGAAATTACTTCCTTCAGATCTCCAGAGAATTCTAATTTTCAAATGAAAATTGTTTTCTAAATTTACTTCCATTCTTACATTACAGCGATTTTAATAGAGATGATAAAATATTTATATTTAGCTGTATGCAGAGTAGCTTTCCAGCTGTTAATTTAAGAGCTGAATGTGTGAAAAGTGCATTCATATCAAACTCTTACTAAAGTTCATTCATGATAAGATTTTTAAAGTTTTATCAAAAATCTATAAGAAATAATTTTTTTTGCTTTGCTGTTGATCCACTAAAATACACAAAGGGAAAAAAAAAGCTTCCTTATCACTTAAAAAAATAAAATTCAAATAATCTAACCAATCTGCAGGACTTTTTCAGGTGAATTCACTGTCCAGATTATCAACTGTATACACAAGGTATGTCTCTTAGATGATTTCTAAGTGGTGGACTCAGACACTTGAATTCTGAGAAATATTTCTAGTCAAAAAGACAGACTTTAGCCAAGTCAATCAATAATTTAAAAAAATGGGGTGTCACTGACATTTTATATAACTGCCTTTGAAAAAGCACTCAGAAGTTAACATCAATAATAACACTACAAGCACCCTCATACGAATCTGAGGCCAAGTTAGTGATTTTGCTGCATCATGAACCTGCTGGAAAACTTGCAGAACCACATTTTGAATAATCCAGCTGCTACCCCAGAAAAGAACTATGGTGGCACTTCCTGCATATCCATTAGCCCTAGCACTTCAGTCTGACTTGGCAGCCTCCAAACGTCCTGCTTGACCTCATGGAGACACCATCCAAAAGACACTGGGTAAGAATCCTGGACTCCTAGAAGGACCTTCACATCATTTCCTCAACAACAGTGAGCATTTCCAAGCAGCTTGCTGGCAGACTGAATACAGGATGTCTGCAAGCACACAAAAAAAGGAGAGATCTGTCCTTTAAAACATTCTAGGGGGCCATTCCATTCACATAAGCCTAAAACAGAGACAGTGAAGTCTTAGTATATAGTGCCGCATCCTGACAACGTGCATAACTGAAAGTTGCTACTCAGGAATTATTTTAGTGTCTTTCTCAGCCTGTGCAATCATAAAGCATTATTTTTCTGGAAATGCATGAAAAGACAAAACTCTGAAATGCACATATGATAGTGTTTAAATGGCAAGTTTATAGTAAATTCTCAGAGTCCATGTATTTGTAACTTAATACTTCTGTTAGCTGAAATACAACACTACAACTCCTCTGGAATACAACTGCTTTAAAGATTTATTTTCTGTTCTTTTCTGACAGGAGAGGAATACTACTGTAGTAATTAAATCTCTGTTTTATCACGTCATCAAATAATGATCCTATCATTTTGTATTTCTGTTATTCATTTCCATAGTAATGTAAGTCAGTGATTTTTCCTCCTCCTTTTCTTTCATGTTAATTTTTCTTTATTTTTTTATGTTTTTAAAGGCAAAATCTAATACAGATTTGAAGTGCGAGTTTCGGTGAACTATATTAGTCTGTTTATTCAGTTTACCTATATGAAAAAGTATTGCAGTTGGGGGATAACCACAGCTCTGCCGGATGGTCATGCTGATGGCCAACTAGTTCACTTCAAACTTAGTAGTTTATCTGCATTCTTTTGCAGCTAACTTATTCAACTATTAAGAAACCTAACTGGATTTTTTTTAAACGCAGTAATTAAAAATGGTTCTTCAAGTAAGTACCACTTGATGGAAGCTTTTACTATGTTTAGAATTAATTCTCCATTGAAAAACATTTTCAGATTTTCCAAATGTCACAGGCAGCTTCAGAATGAAAAATTGGGAAGCTTGGATTTTAGCTGAGTTCTTTGAGCAATTGCATTTGAGAAATTCTTTGAGAAATTGCATTTCTACAAACTAAGAGGTTAAAGGAAAACAAAAATTGCTTCAGAACTATTGAATTGAAACTCTAATTATTTGACTTTGACACATAAATAAATAAATAATTTATTTTTTTTAGGAGTGCTTTAAAATATCAAAAAATCTCTTACAAAAGTAAAAGTGCTGCTCAACTCTTTTTATAATACTTTTGTGAATTATTTTTCAAAATTATTTAAGAACTAACATATACATAATAATTCATGTATTTCACAGAAGTCTAAAATCCTAAAGCAAGTAGGATAAATTAGACATGAAAAATAGGCATTCTTGAATTTAAAATTATTGAAAAAATGGTGGATGCCATCAAAATCATGTGACTATCCTTGAGTAGCCTACATAATGAGTATACTGGAATATATTTCACAACCAAATTTGTCTTTGGCTTCAGAGACTATGTATCATTTATTTGCCTGCATATGTGCCTCTTTTACTGCTTGAGGATACCTATAACCAGGTAAAGAGAAGTACAAAATATGTCTCCAGACACAAGCTACATTTTTAATGTAAATATGAATAATGTAAATGTAAATTAATATTGTAGATATTAATAATGTAAATATGAAATAGGAAAATATGTCTGTCTTCAGACCATCTACTTTTGTTTCTGTGCCACGTGATTAAAAATTACTGTCTTTTATAGTTCCCTGAATTCTGAATGTCTTTGCCAGTTTTCTTTTGAATTGACAAAAGAGTCAGTTGGAAGAAAAATCTGGCCTTTAGTTTTCATTCACTGTATTTTAAACTAAGACACTTTACATACTATTCTCTTTATCTGATGCATTCACAGGGATCAGCAGAAATAAGGCATACAGATACAACTAAATATACAAGGCCAAATAGACAGAATTCACACTAATATAATTAATGTGCACAACATTAGTGATTTTATGATGAGTATCTCTAGATAACTAGAGGTCAGGATCCCTCGTTTGTTAAACAATGTACAGACTTGACAGTTGTTGTCTAAAAGACCCTTGTGAAGTTTTTCCGTTTGAAGATTGTGGATATTTACTGTAAATGGGGAGACTTAAACCAAATCAGAAGTTGTGTGCTCAATTACTGCTAATTTACTAAGCTTTCTCATTTCTCTAAGTAGATTACAGAATCTATAAACAAACAGAAAAAAATCTGTGCTTAGTAAAACTCCTGCAATATATTTGACAGACACTGATAGGGATGAAATTTCAACCAGTTAAGATAAACTGTGGATTCAAGAAGTCACTGAGCTAATGGTGCAATTGCTATTTAGCAGCAGGTAAGATTTCTGTAAATAATAGTAATTTAAAAACAAACAAACAAACAACCTGCTTGCTCTTTTTCTTTTTTATTTCTTTTTTTTGTCCAACAGGATGATGATGCACGTGAAAGTCAGTTTAGCTTTACAGCGTACGGAGTGGGCCCATGCGTGCAAGCAAAAGATGGAATGACACAAAAGGGGCCTAATAATCCTGTTCAAGCTGTACCAAAAAGCCCTGATGAGATGAGAAAGGTATTCATTGACCGGGCCAAGAAGATAGACACAATATCCAGAGCTTGTTTCCCGTTAGCCTTTCTGATTTTCAACATTTTTTATTGGGTAATTTACAAAATCATCAGGCATGAGGACATACACCAATAACAAGACTAAGGCTTGCAGTATAAAAAGATCTGGCTGTCACACTCAACCAAAGGCTTTCTGTTAGAAAAGCACATCAGAGGAGTGATTGGAAGATTTAAAAACCTTGAGGTGGTGGTAAAAGATCCTGTGTGGCCTGAAATGACCAGGATGGAAGAATGACAACCAGAGAAGATATATCTGCTATTGCAAACTTTCCTTGTCAAGCTAAATATTAACAAATTTTTCATTGTAAATCACTCTCTACTGAAGCTTTACTGCCAAGTATTTATACATACTGTTACACAGTGGTATAATTGTGCAGAACTCTCTGATGGTCCTTAATTTTTTTTAATTCTGGCGTATTTTCAATTTTAAAAATGATTCCTGAGTACCCTAGGTAAATCCCAGTGTTACGGAATAGATTAGTGTTTGTAACCTTGATTTCAATTTTACAATATAATGACAAATTACTGATTGGAGAAAACAGTTTAAAGGACTTGATCTAGTCTTAAGGACAGTACCAGTGGTTTTGCAGTGAATATATTTGACACATTAAAATCATATAATTTATTAAATGTACTTCATATTACTGTTCCCTCAAAGGTGTATGTTGAAATAATCTCCTATGCCACAAGCTATACAGCCTAACAGCCTGTCTATCACATAAGAAATATGTTAAAAATTGTAAAGTATTGACTACTGCAAAGGATTTTTTTTCTTTTAACTACTTACACTTTGATAATTGAAACATATTTTTTAATATTTTTTATATTTTAAGAGATTTCTTTCTCAATTCATAAAACTCATACAGCTAGCGAAATAGACAAACTACATCAAACTTTTGCAATACTTCACTTTGATTCAATGCAAAGAGATCTTGGACCAAAACTGAAAGCAAATAATGAACTCCACTGAAGCATTTGGAGGATGAACACAGTTATGCACGTTCATCTCCTACATGTTACATAAATATAGGAAGCTTAATTTATTAATATCTTAACTCATTCTTGTAAGTTTATTAATATAACTTAGATATTGGTTAAGAAGCACTTCACAACTTTGAAGAAACATGAAACTAATCTAAAACATAAAAAGGATCTGAATGGTCTTTTACATATACTGGATTTCACATTAATAAATAGGAGAACAACTATTAAACTCTTAGAAAGATCTTCCCTGTTTAGGTTTAAATTAGTCATATTAGTTGTTTCTTTGAATCAAAACACCATAGATCAATCTTATCTATTGGAAAAAAAACCATGCTAAGATATAGAATTGGATCATTTAGAATTATTAGATACTCTAAGTCCAGTAGCTGAGGCTGATTCTCATGGCAGAATATTTTTATTTTGAACGGGTTTAATATTTTTTGTTTGTTGTTGCTTAGAATGTGTATAAAAAAGCAAAATCAGCTGGAAACAAACATCTGATGCACTGCCAAAGGCATGGTGCATATAAAATAGCAGTAGCCATGTAACTCTGCATTGAGTAACATAGCAACCTTGGGTTTGGTTTGATTTGTTATTGTTTTCTTCCAAGGATTACTTAGAGAGATTCTAAAATAGTAGCTCTCAGATTTTGTTAGACTGTGTCAGAAAGAAGGTGTATAATCTGCATTTATTTTAAAACTATTATTCTTTTGTTGTTTTACTTCATTGGTGATCTAAAGTTAATTCAATGTACTTAAAATATTTTTTTTCTTGCTAAGATGATGTCTGCTTTTTGTTGATTTTTTATGTGTGTGTTCCAAAATATCATGTTCACTTATGAAGGTACTCACCTGTGTGTGAATTATTGGCTGATATTTCAGTTGAGTTATATTCACCTCGTTCAAAGATATCTGTATGAAAAGAGATGTTAATTTGCTTCTGTTATCAGCAAAGTCGACTGTATTTTGTTTAAGGGCTGTTTTCAAATGCACGTAACTTTTGGCATATCATTCTGCTGCCCTCAGGTGAGTAAAGATGTTCTATTTTGATATAACGGAAGCAAGATCTCTCCTGAACTGGTTTTATGGGTTGGTAACAGCAGCCTCTGCAGTCCACTAATAATGTGGTTTTCAAAAAGAAATAATAACTTAAAATTCAAGTTTCATTTAGATTATTCCTAAATGACTTAGTCTAAAGGCACATGGTAGGGAAAGAGAGAAATGTCATTTGAGATGATAAGAAACTTCAAGGCACAAATGCCTGCTATTCTCCACTGACTAGGGGAAAAGTCCAAAGCTGCCAGCAGGCATGCCAGCCCTCTTTACAAAGCTGGAATCAACAGCTACCAACATCAGCTAAGATTAGCGTGGGAGTTGATTCTTTTGTAACTCTATAGTGAAGTAGCAGAGAATAATATTAAGAAACTGCAAGAATTGAAAGGTACTCTGCAGTATTTGTCAGGATGCAGTATTTATGCTACAGTTCCATGAAAGAGACAGTGGAGGAGTAGAAAAATAATTATCAAGGAAATAATACCTGAGGCAGATGGTATCTAGCAGGGTTCACCCACATATAAAAAAGAATCCATTAATTAGGCTGAAGTAGATAGCCACCTCATTTCACTATCACTGGACCGGGGCTGAGTCCAAGTCCTTAGCAAAATCACACAGCAAAGTTTCTTTTAAGCACAGCTCCTGTATGACAGGCTAATGCAGCTTTCTCCAAAGTCATTATTCACCATAGGTGCAGACCTTGTACTTCTCAGGTCATGTTTTTGTGATCTCTGTAGGTCAGCCCTATACTTTAAAAATAAAATACTGGTACTAGAAGGACATTGTAACACAATGAAAACAGAGTGAGGCATTGTAAGATCTGAAGGAATACTCCAATAACACAGCTACTGAAAGCTGGCACAGTCACTACAAAGGGGAAAAAGGAAGGATGAGGCATTCTTATTATTTTTCCCAGTCTCACAGTATCCTTGCCATAGGTACACTCATACAGGTAGGAACAGTAGCTACAGGGAGAAACAGTTTATAACAACTGCTGCAAAGTATATATTGTTTTCTGAGAGTAGTTTCTACCTGTGCAGATTGACTTCTGCACCATCCACTTTCCTAATGTGAAGAGAAGCAGAGCAGGAAGGTCCAGGATGAAAAGTGTGGGCTGTGCATAGCATAACAGGGGCCACAGGAAGAGAGAAAGCCCAAAGCAGTGCCTGGAACATCTATGTGACTGTCTTTTCTTCCTGCACTAAAAAGAGATGTGGCCTAATACATGTCACCCCTCATAAGGCCAAAAACTCCAGGACCTTGGGAGGATAAGAAAGGTCCCTTTGAGGTGCAGTAGAAATACTGAACTACCACAGTATCAAATTCCTATTTAAATTTGAAACAGCAAAATGCATTTTATTTTTAGAATTATGTTCAAATACCAACACAATAAGCTCTCATGATTAGAGGAATGGCTTTTTTTCTCTATAATGCTGAAAAACTATAGGAGGCTTGAAGGTGTTTTATTATTTAGAATTCAGCTATTTTAACACCAAAATAAAGCAAACTCTCCTTTCAAGGACTTTTGACAGCAAGAAGTATTATTTAAGCAGGTTAATTGAATTCAGGAAGGACAGAGCATTTAATTAGGATATAATGATCTTTTCAGCTCAATCAGACATTGATTTTCTTTGGACTGCTTTTATTATAGTTTGTTCAAAAACCTGCTTTATAAGGAATCATTTGTAGCGTGTGAGAGGTGATTCTGTTTACTAACTAGACAGATTTACATTTAGGTGATTTAGATGTGCACTTTACATTTAAGGAGTAAGGTATTGCTCCCACTTGGTGTATTAATTCCTTACAGAACTGTAGGCTGATAATGTAGATAAAAATAGATTATAATAAGCTGTACAAAACCTTATATTTTTAATGGTAGGAAAAAATAGAAAGTCTTCCTTAACCTTAGGGGGGAGAAAAGTATTATTTTTAGCAATAATTTTGTATTAGATGGAAATAAATTTATTTATACCATTTCCAGTCCAAGCTAACATGGTTGGCTGGAAAATATGTACTTTTGTGCAACTTCTGCTCTCATTTGAGCTATCATACAAATTAATCTAATCCAACAGAGCAGAATTTGGCCTTAAACTGTGAAACTGCTGAATGAGCTACTAGTGCTTACAGTACCCCTGTGAGATGGCAAAATAACTTTATCCACATCTTACTGCACAATCATATGGTTATTTAGATGAGAACTATATTAGATCTTCACAGCTCTTTTCCTTTTTGAGGCAACTAAGAAGAAAAATATAATTCACAAACCAGACTACTTGTTAATAATAAAACGGGAATTCTGTTTTGGAGTGGTTACAGAAAAGGTGTCTTCAGGCAACACACATCACCTACAGTAATTGCTGAAGCACTATCAGTTTGGAAGGCTTGTGGAAGCAGGTTAGATTGCTAGAAGCTGTGGGTTAATGCCAGAAAAATTGTTGGCTCATCCTGTATTCTTGACATTCTCAAATATTACTGCACTTCTTCACTTTCATCTCTGTGAAATATGCAAGAAACGTTCCTTATGTTTGTATTTTTAATCCATTAAAATACAGAGTGATATTAACAGCAGGTACTGATGTTCCATGAATGTGGAATTGTGAGCTGTATAAAAAGAAATTGTGCCATAAGCTTTTGACATAAAGGTTTAACATAATATACAGTATTTTGTGTGTTAGTGATCCTGGCTTTTTAAAGGTTACAGCAAGAAAAAAAGAAAAATTTGTATGATAGTGTATTAATAACTTGTCTGTGAGTTTTCAAAATATTCTCCTGTGAGTTCTGTCTGATGGCAATTTCATCTCAAAGTACTTCCTTTTTGGTAAAAATCTGTAAATGTGTCATGCATGGATTTGATTAGATTCCTTTTCGTTGTATTACAGTATCATACTGCACTTAAGCTGGCATTCTCTGCAGACAGAAGTATTAAAAATGTGAAATTTATGGTGCCACCCATGTCATTGTAGATATTTTGTTCAAAAAAAATAAACAACTTTTTTTCAGAAAACGTGCAATTTTTTTATGATATTTTAGGCAATGAGTTTAAAGTCAAAGGAGGGACAATCAACACCATTAAAAAAAAAAAAAAGGATGAAATCCTCAGCAGTATTTAAGATGCATTACCATTAAGTATTTCAGGAGTGAAAACTTGAGAGACAAGGAGTACCTTCAATTGTTACATGGGCTCAAGTTCTCAAAAAAGCTCATTCTGAAAACTCAGGAAAAGTTATCTTGACAAACGCCTATTGAAATAAGTACTACCACTCTCAAATAGTCCTGATGATCTTATTATCAAAAGGCAAAGAACGTCACTTGCAGCAAAATAGCCTTTTGAAAATTTTATAGAACTATGAGCCCTCCTTTTTAGTACTCCTTGATAAAAAATGCCTGAAGTTAGCAAATAAATCTTTTGCAAACAGTCTGAGTTCAGATAACCTGATTATAGCAGTTTAATGCACTTACAAAGAGCATAGAGAATGCTCATCTCAATAACGGCCACATGTTAATGTGATGCCATTTAGACTAAAAATCGTTAGCAGACATCACAAATGTTTTGCACTCCCTGCTCACATATGACAAAAGACAACATCAGTTCACTCATTTCAACTTGCTTTTCACACTGATACAAACCAAAAACTTTGACACAATTGAAAATGAAGTATTTCCATTACCTGTCTCTAATAATTCAGTTCAGCAAGCTTATGACTTGGAGCTTTATAAAATGGAAATTTCTCAAGAGAACAGTCAAATGTAACATGACCACCAGGGAAACCTTAGCAGAAATCTTAAGCAAGCCTGCATAGAGCCCACAGAACTGTGTGATCAGATCTTTACTATTTATGACAGCTGTTTCTCCAGCAGATCTGTAACACCTTGTCTTCCCAAAAGCAAAGCATAACTGGTACCTCTGATCTTGTTCAGGTATGTTCCCAAGCAACAATGCCATGAAACTACTGCAGTAGCAAATGTTTTCACATGGTTCCCAGAGCATAAAAACTGCAAATACACTGTTCCAGGTGTGCAACAAGCAATTAAACAAGAAATTAACAGCCAAATAATGTCACCTGTGAGTCACAGAAAAAAAGAAGTAACAGTTCTTAAAGAGATATGTGATTGTATGGCATAAACTATGTGGCCCTTTCAACCCAGAATTCTGGAAAAACAGATATCAAATATCCTTTTTCATGATTACATATATAGTTACCTAATTATTTTCAAAATATCTAATTATTTTTTAAATTTTAAAAAAGATTGAATTTCACATAGTCCATACATTAGATTTTATTTTGTACTATCCTACTCACTATACACTATTAGGATCTGAGATCAAATATTCATTTCTGAGTATGAGAATTTAAAACCCAGGACAACAATCATCAGAAGTCACAATTACAGGGAAATTGTCATTTTGGAAATAAAACTTTTTCAAAATTAAAATATTATACTTCTAACTATTTAATAAATAAATACATATATTGTATATAATGTTTCCTCATTAAAAAAAATAAAAAGAGAGATATTTCAACATATTTCACATACTTACAGAGTAACAGAATGGCTGACACTGGAAGGGACCTCTGGCTGTCATCTTCTGCAAACCCCCTGCTCAAGGAGGGCCATTACAGCCAGTTGCCCAGGACCGTGTTCAGATGGCTTTTGAATATCTACAAGGACAAAGACTCCACAGCCTCTGTGGAGTGCTTGGTCACCCTCAGAGTAAAAAGTGTTTTGTGATATTCAGAGGGAATATCCTGTGTTTTGGTTTGTGCTCATTGCCCCCAATTTTGTACCACTGAAAAGAACCTGATTCCATCTTCTTTAGAAACTCCACACAAATTTTTATGCAAATTGATGAAATCCCCCTAAACTGGACACAATAATCCAGGTGTGGTCCTACCACTGCTGACTGGAAGGGAACAATCACCTCCCTCAACCTCCTGGCAACACTGTTAATGCAGCCAAGCACACCATTAGTCATCTTTGTTGTAAAGGCACATTTCTGGCTCATGTTCAGCTTGGGGCCCACGGAACCCCCAGGTCCTGCTCTGAACACCTACTTTTCAGGTGTTCATTCCCAAGCATACACTGGTGCACAGAGTTTTTGCTCCCCTGGTGCAGGGCTTTGCACTTTCCCTCATAAGACTGAAAAAACTTTTCTTGCAATGTTAATCCTTATTTAAGTGATCTGCATCTAAAATCTCTACTGAGATAATGAATTCAGCCTCAAATCCACCTATGCCAGGTTTTAATTCCTCTCTTAACAAGCCAAATAACACATTGATGCCTTGAAAACATCAGGGTGTTACTTTGGATGTGTTTGGTTATTCTCAGTATTAGTAGGTAAAGAAGACATTAAACAGTTGTTTTTAAAAGCACATGATACTGCAGCTTGTTTATCCACATGAATATGAGGAAGCACTTTACTTTGCAAGTGACTGAGCACCGGAACAGATTGCCCAGAGATGTTATGGAGTCTCCCTCACTGAAGATATTCAAGAACCATCTGGATGTAACCCTGTGCAATGTGCTCTAGGACAACCCTGCTTGAGCAGGGAGGTTGGACCAGCTGACCCACTGTGGTCTCTTACGACCTGACCCATTCTGTGATTCTGTATGAAGTAAGAGTAAACCTCGTGTAGGTATGTTAGATCACCCGTTATTAGAATTAAGATGAACTTGTTTAGGAGGACATTGGACATTTTTACAAATTTCAGTTATACTTGATTGCATTATATGTGAATGAGGTTTCCCCCGCCATCCATTTCTCGTTTTGTAGTAGCAAAAGCACCGTCATTTCTCCGGACAGTATAAATTAGACCACAAGATGGCTCCCTCGCACATGGATTGAGGGATGTCGTGGGTTCTTCCGTTTCGTTCCAGGAGATAAACTTTAGTAAAATGCATTATTCCTGAAGGCATACTGTCTTAGAAGCAAAAATTAAAGTTAGGTCTTTGGGGTAGATTTCTTACACTAAGGATGCCTGCAACTGTGGCTAAAAATATACAAGCAGTCATTAAGTATGCACAGCAGCCATTCCATTTATTAACAATATGTGTGCTGTCACGCTGTAATAAAGGCAAAGAAGGAAATCTTAGAAGGACTCAGGATGACCTAATTGTAGCCTTTCAGTATCTGAAGGGAATCTTCAAGAAAGATGGAGCGAGACTTTTTATAAGGGAATGTAGAAATAGGACAAGGGGGGTGACTTCAAACTGAAAGAGAGTAGGTTTAAACCAGATATTATTAAGAAATTTTTTCCTGTGAGAGTGATGAGGCACTGGAACAGGTTGCCCAGAGAAGCTGAGGAAATGTTCAAGGCTGGGTTGAGTGGAGCTCTGAGCAATCTGGTCCGGTGCAACTCCTGCCCATGGCAAGGGAGTTGGAATTAAATGATTTTTAAGGTCCCTTCCAACTTGAGCCATTTTACAGTTCTATGATAAATAGGTTTCACTGAGGAATGGGTAACTTCATATAATCTCATATCTAAGAGGAGGTGAGCCCATACACTTCAGCAATGTAAGTAATGTAAATCTGTAACTCAGCTTGTTTTGTGATAGCCTGTTATATCACCACCATCTTGCTTTCCCAGCGGACTTCGCCCTTTTCACATTCACTGAACAAATACGGAAACAGTAGTAAGAACACCCTGAACTTTGATCTGAAATGATATCTAGGATATTCTTATAGACGGATACTACAGAATAGCTGCTGACTAGAACACATCGTACAGTGTACCACTAGCACCCATTTACTGTTTATCCTTAATTCCTCAACAACATACTGATTTACATGCTAGTTAAATAGGACAATGATGAACTCTATTCATTTTGAATTTGTACTAATTAATAAATTGTCTCCTAAAAGTTAAAGAATTATATGTTTAAGGTTCACTGAGGTATTTACAACTTAAAAATCAATAAATATTATGATTGTCATATTCTTTTCCCCACTGACTTTCAGGGTCTCCTCAGTGATAACGTGACTGAATTACTTTGATGTAACAACTAATTGTTTTATATTTAACTACATTACCAGTAAAAGAAGGTCAGTAAAAATAAGACAGGAAAAGCATATCTCACTTCAACAGAAAACCTTTCAATTGTATACAATTGTGGTCAAAGGTAATACAGAAACAATATACCAACACACCATTTTGAGAAAATAAATTTAAAAGCACTTTCAAAAGTGTCCTATCCCTTTTTCAGCAGCCTCAGATTTAATTAAGGTTTCTAAGCATCAAAAAACATCTTGAATTTTTTATTGCAAACATATGAGGCCAAGTAACTTCCTGAGGAATGTTGAAGCAATATCAAAGCAGATTCTAGGTGAGGGAACAGGGAAAAGGTACTACTGATTGTGTCAGTAGTTCAGTGTTCAGGTAAAGCCCTGACAGTGCAAGAAAGCCCCTTTCTGAGAGTTCCTTACATGCTGATCTGAGATGATTTCACCCCCCCATTAATTTGTTTGTTTCTTAATGACACCTCCAGGTTGCTGCTTTAATTTGAAAAGCAGTACATTCCAACACCACTGTAGGACATAGAGGAAGTGTGTTGAACTGGTTTGTTATCCCTGCTCACCTTCTAATATTTCTCCCATGTGACTAGCATCAACATTTGACACAGCTGTTCCACTTGCAGAACAGTTACATTTTCTTTCAGATTATTAAATTTCTAATACTTCATTCTTGCCTATAATACCCATGCTTGTGTTCCCACTCCAGCTCTCCCTGTAAGGGAAGGTATGAACCCACATTAACATGAAAATCCCCAAGCAATCTCTTAGGATAAGAGTTAAAAGAAAATTCAGGTTCTTAGATCCCTTCCTCACCTCTTTCCTTTCTTTACTACCTAATGCTGAAAAAAGTTAGAGCTGTTTTCAGCATTACAGAATCACAAAATCGCAGAATATGCTGAGTTGGAAAGGACCAAAAAGGATCCTCAAGTCCAACTCCTGGCCCTGCACAGGACCATCCCCAAGAGTGCCTGAGAGTATCATCCAAATTCTTCTTGAATTCTGTCAGATTTGGTGCTGTGACCACTTCTCTGGAGAACCAGTTCCAGCAGGGTGAAGAATCTCTTTCCAATGTCCAACCTAAACCTCCCCTGACACAACTTCAGGCCCTTCCCTTGGGTCCTGTCACTGGTCACCACAGAGAAGAGATCAGTGCCTGCCCCTCCTCTTTCCCTCATGAGACAGTTGTAACTGTAATGAGTTCTCCCCTCAGTCTCCTCTTCTCCAGGCTGAACAAAGTGATCTCAGCCACTCCTCGCACAGCTTCCCCTCAAGGCTCTTCACCATCTTTGTTTCCTTCCTTTAGACACTGTCTAATGGCTTAATATCTTTCTTATACTGTGGTGGCCAAAACTGCACACAGTATTCAAGGTGAGGCCGTCCCAGTGCAGAGCAGAGCGGGACAATCCCCTCCCTTGATGAGCTGGCGATGCTTTGCCTGATGCCCCCCAGGACACGGTTGGCCCTCCTGGCTGCCAGGGCACTGCTGACTCATTTTTAACTTTCCATCAGCCAGGACCCCCAGATCTCTTTCTGTGGCACTGCTTTGCAGCCTCTCATATTACGACAGACATCAAGAGTGGCTGGTTTCAATTATACTATAATATTTTAAATAGTAAAATAAACATGGAAAATAGTATCAGATATGGTAAGATAGTAATTATGCAACATCCAGAAACACTACCCAAAAAAATCCTTTTCATTATATAACTCTTTGGCACTTCTCTTATCCTCCAATCTCTTTTTGTTTGTTAGTTTGCTTGTTGGTTTTCGAGTTTGTTTGTTGTTGGGTTTTTTTTTTAATTTTAGGAATAAAAACCTGTTGAAACAGACTAAATATTTTTGTTTGTGCTGTTTATATCCAGACAATTATAGTTACATAGAAGTCAGAACAAGGAAAGTAACACTGAAATAACTTATCTTTATATAATACATTTGAGCTGAGGTCTAGAAAATGAGCACTTCTTTTCTTTTTATTTATCATGTTTTAGAGAATCTTCGTAACTATTCTCAATGGTTCCCTTCCCATGCGTTTGTTCTTTCGCACTTGAAAGCCCAGATTGAAATTTTTTCTATCAACATCTTAAATATAGCAGAGGACAACAGCTCTTGCCTTTCCCTGAACAGTCCATATAAATAAATCCATAGAAGGTAATTATTCTTGACCAGTTAACTTGAAACCTGATGCAAGTAGCCAGATTCCATGGGTAAATCTATATAGTTCTGAAAGCAGCAGATTCAAAACAAACACTTGTGTTTATTCCAGTCTGAAATTATGCAATGAAAGTCACTTCTCAGTTGTAGAAAATGACAATATGAGATGCAAAGATTACTATTATTTCTTAATGACCAAAAAGCTATGAATTGAATCCTTTCATTTGGCTCCCATCACAGTAGCTCTATGAATCTTCAGCTGTTTTTTAAAGAAAACATCAGATTGCTCCGAAACAACATTATCTTTTCTGTTCTCCAAGATGACTAACATGAAATGACTGGAATTGTGAAAGGGCAAAAGAGGATAACTCTGGCTGCATGCCAGGTGCCCACCAAAGCCACTCTGCTTCTCTCCTCCTCAGCTCAACAGGGGAGAGAAAATATAACAAGATGTTTGTGGGTCAAGATAAGGACAGAGAGAGATTACTCAGCAGTTACCATAAGGAGCAAACCAGACTGGACTTGGAGAAATAAATTAAACTTATTACCAATAAAATCAGAGTAGGATAATGAGAAATAAAACCAAATCTTGAAAACACATCTCCCCTACTCGTCCCTTCTTCCTGGGCTCAACTTCACTCCTGATTTTCTCTACCTCCTCCCGCTCAGTGGCACAGGAGGATGGGTAATGAGAGTTGTGATCAGTTCATCACATGTTGTCTCTGCTCCTTCCTCCTCAGGAGGATGATTCCCTACACTCTTCACCTTCTCCCACGTGGGGTCCCTTCCATGGGAGACCGTTCTCCACCAACTTCTCCAGCATGAGTCCTTCCCACAGTCTGCTCCAGCATGGGTGCAGTCCTTCAGGAACAGACTTCTCCAGCATGAGCACCTTGCAGGATCACAAGTCCTTCCAGCAAACCTGCTCCAGTATGGGCTCCACTACCCATGGGTCCAGATGTTCACACAGGAGCCTGCTTCAGTGCAGGCTTCCCACAGGGTCACAGCCTCCTTTGGGCACATCCACCTGCTCCAGCATGGGTTCCTCTGTAAGCTGCAAGTGGATCTCTAAACCACTGTGGACCTCTATGGGCTGCAAGGAGACAGCCTGCCTTCCCATGGTCTTCACTCTAGACCACAAGGAAGTCTAAGCTCTGCTGCCTGGAGCACCTCCTTCCTCCCCATCCTTCTTCACTGTCCTTGGCATCTGCAGGCCTGTTTAATCTCACATATTCACACTCCCTCTCTGACTGTGGTTGCACGTAGGTTTTCTTCCACCTTCCTAACCATGTTATCCCAGAGGCACTACCAAAGTCGCTGATGGGCTCAGCTTTGGCCAGAGGCAGGTCTGTCTTGGAGCTGGCTGATATTGGCTATATCAGGCACAGGAGAAGCTTCTGACAGCTTCTCACAGAAGCCACCCCAGTAGCACCCTGCTACCAAAACCTTGTTACTCACATCCAGTGCAACTATACATCTGAAATATTCCTTAACTAAATGTTCCAGTTACAAATAAAAAAGGTCTAATACCACTTGTATGATGCAAATTCATACGTTCATTCACTGTGCCTAAAATGTGGATTGTAAGAGAATACAGATTCATAGAGGTAATAGGGATTTCTGTGTTAAGATCAAGTCAGACATGGATGTCTGGACAGATACTTGCTGAACCTGTTTTTAAAGAACTTAAATAATTTCAGCTTCACAGCTCATCAAGGCTTTATTCCAGTACTTCATTATTCTTACTCTTAGAAGTTTTTTTCTGAATATCAAATATAAGTCCTCCTTTTTGCAATGTAAGGTTACTATTTCTCATTCTATCTATGACAAACAAGGAAAAATTATTCCTCTCTTCTTAATGGCTTATTTACCACAATCCTTCTCCACACTATATTCTTCTTTTCTTCTCTTTTTTAAGAAAAAAAATCCAGTTCACTCAGTCTTTCCTCATAGATCGTGGTTTCCAGAGGTGAAATCACTATTGTTTCTCTCCTCTACATGCATTTCAGCCAGCCTTCTGCCTGTCTCAGAGAGGGAAATTCAGAACTGAACAAAGTATTCTAACTGAAGGCTTGCTAGTGCAGCACAGAGGAGAGGCATTACTTCACATGTTTTGGGTATAGGGTTCTGTTTATACATTTTCCTTTTCATGGCAGAGGCCCCTTATAAAATTCCTTCCCCAGTCTTCACAAGACTTCCCAAAATGTTTTAGGGCTGTCTGTATTGGTAGACCTCTACCCATCATTCAATAATAATGAAGTTCTCCTGACATAGCCAAGCTACATATTAATCCCACTCTGTAATAAGAATGCTTTTAAGGAAGAAATCATGAAAATTTTGAGTAAATATTCATCTGTTGCCATTTCTTTCTTTCAGAAAATTAAGAACATACTTTCCATCCTTCCTTTTTCATACATGTGTGCTCAGAGGCACAAATCAGTTTCTCATGGAGTATTCTGTCACTGTCAGACAGGTATTCAAATACTCTCAGCACATAGCTGGTGCCCAGAGAAAGAAATTTCTGTTGTTGAATGAAAACTTTTTGTGATAAACGTTGGAGGAACATCTTAGGTATAATCTGTCAAACTGTAAATACTCTAATGCTTTAAAAATAATTTGATTATTCAGTAGTTTATATGAGAAATACCAACCAAGCAGATAAATGAAAGTTTTATTAAGGAAAATAATAACTTCTGTGAATTAATTGCGGAGTTTCTATGTTCTGTTACTGCCAAGCCAATTATGTAATGTCTCAGGAATGACAGCTCAAGGTCAAGGTAAAAAACGAGCTAATAGATTCATGGAAACAACACTGTTGCAACTGACATTATACAGAAACTGAGAGTAACACCCAGTTGTTACTCAAATTACATTCACCTTTCCCTGAACGTGTTCTTTGACTTTTCTCTGGCTCAACAGCCAAACGTACAGCTTTTCATGTCTGGTTATTAGTGTTACAACTAATAAGGAATTACTGAAAACAGTTCCTGAAAAATGCCCTCCAAACATCAAATAATAGGCAAGTTGTTTATATGTTGGATTTACCTCTATTTGCATAAATATTTTGAAAACTTTTAATATCAAATTGATTTACACTGGCAAGTCTCAATTTAAGATTTTTCACCTATTCTTAACTTAGGATAAATTCTGTTGGAGGCAGTTCCCTGGTGAAAGCTAAGCTGTCATTAGATAAGGGATTTCTCCTAAGGATATGGAGTTTCTTAAGCTCATTTTATGCCTTTCTGAGGCCATAGTTAGCAAACTCTGTGAAGCTTGCTCTCTTACAGAGGCTGGGTGGTTAGCATCCATTCAGCATGTTAAGAGCTATCTCACAACCACCTCACGAGAAGAGAGAATTTACTGCCATCATAAAAGATTTCAGTGACAAATGATTACATAAAGGTATTACGTAAAAAGTAATGATGACAGAGGTTCATATAAGTAAATGAAATTTTAGGTTTTCAGAACGCTAGGAAACTTGCCATCATTGGATAAATGTAACATTGGTACTATCACATCTCATAGGGGAATGATTTCCCCTATGCAATTTCCAATATGCAATTGAGATGTTCTAGCTCACCTTCATGTAAGTATTTAGACACAGCTTCCAGGATAACCCACTGTAAATTAACCTAATTAACTCAAATGGCATGACCTACTGCAAACTGACAATAAAGCTTTTGTGGATTTTTGAGATACCTTTCGCTCCACTGAGGGTATTGATGGTCAGAATGTAAACCACCCTGTGTTCCCCAGCATCTCTCTATCCACCCTTTTGTTGATCAGAGTGTTTTCTATTCCCCTGAAGCTTTACCCAGGGGGGATGGAGAGTAAGCCAAGCATTGCTTTTTAAATGTCATATTCTCATATGCATAGCAGTCGTTTATTCCAAAGACAGTTTGGGTTTCCCTATTGTGGAACCTCTAGATTTTCTCTAAGTGAGTTTCAGCCATTAGCTAGTAAGGGAAGAAAATGTAATCATTTTCTATCATTTTTCAACCACAGTCCCAAAAGCTATAGTGATGCTACCCACAAAAGGCAGTGTCATTTACAGAGAGGCAGTTGAATCTCGTGAGAAGCCTTCGCAGAAAGTGAATTCAGAAGTCTGTAGTACTGCTGTGGAAAACTGTGGTTAAAGTTGTCTTTCACTGTTCTTAGAGAATACATAGGTGAATTTGTTGAGCTTTTATACAGTTGCCGTAATCTGAATTGTAATCAAATATGGCAAAACAATTTAATATCCTTACTGTTGGGTTTCCAATATTTCCAAGAGCACACCCATACCTCTTTTCCCTCCCTGTTGCTAAGGACAATGTGTTCAGATTCAACACTTATTTTTAAAGGAAAATTTTCTCTGAACCTGCCAAGCTTTTCAGCATGTCAAGAATTATTAAGTGGGACTGCCAGTTATTTCAGAGAACACAGGGGGAAAAAAACTAGATACCCTTCCAAAATCCAGAAATGTCAGCAAATCCAAATCCTTCCTTTGATGTAATTTCAAACATCTGGAAAACCATAATAGCCCAGTGCTAAGGATTTCTGTAAAATCATTAAAGAAACAAAGAAGATAATAGACCTGATTCTTACAGTGTTTTGTCTCATACAATAAAACATGTACAAAAGAAGATACTAATTTTAAAATTGAGTGGGAGGGCAGTGAAGTATTTCATCTATCAAAAGCAAGCTCTTTGGTGTAAACTGGAGGGTGATTTGATATCAGCTGGTTCAGATACACTGGGGAAAATTTCTCCTTTTCAGCACTTTCTAAAGAAAAGATATTTATAATTGATTGGTGAAGGTGAATTGTCCTTTTGCTTCCCTCTTTCATGTCAGTTGCATTCCTGATCTCTAAGAGAGAGGGAACACAAGGTTGTGTGCCCCTGTGGGAAGCAGAGTAAGTAGCAATGTGTCAAATATTGAGAATTTCAATATTTCAAGGAAAGTAATTTGTTTTCTTCACCTTAATGTATTTTTCTAGTAAGGTTCTTATCTTGTAATATGGCTCATACTTAATGGCTGTCATGATTTACTACATATATTAAAATATATGCAAAGCTATTTCAGTAATGCTATCTGTGATGCAGAAAGGGATGGGTTCTGTTGGAACAGAAATACAGTCAAAATTCATTTTGTAGCATGGTAAGAAGAATTCCCATGCCTTTTTTCTGGTCTATTTGTTTGTTTGTTTTCCCTAGAATCCTGGCATTATTGTTTTCACGCATATTTCATCCAAGAGGTCCTGTAATCCTGACTTTGCTCTTTTCCATGCTTGCAGTGGTGCAAATTACTACAAAACTATAAGGTAATAGAAAAGAAGGGCTGTTTGTGACCACAGCTCTGTCTGACAAAAATTCTTTAGCTAAACAAATGCGAGAGTGTTGCTCTGAGAAAACCTCTCTGAGGACAGAAACAAAATAACTACCTGGAAATTAACTTTACTGTGATTCTTTTTGATTTTTTTTTTTTTTAACCATAAATAAAAGGAGACAGTAAAAAGAAAAAAAGCATAACTGGTTGAATTTCCCACATAAGGACAAAGCCTCAAAAAACACATTATATTGAACATGGA
This sequence comes from Pseudotriccus pelzelni, assembly GCA_035584735.1. NCBI lineage: Eukaryota > Metazoa > Chordata > Aves > Passeriformes > Tyrannidae > Pseudotriccus > Pseudotriccus pelzelni. The sequence continues at coordinate 17,928,141 of JAWMRA010000164.1, read as the reverse complement.
AATTCCCTGAATGGTTCTGGACTCCTGTCACACCAGAGCCATTATCATATCACAGGCATACACATTCCTGGTCACAAAAACCCTTTCCAAGAAGTAGATGCAGTTGATTAAGTTACATGTAAGAGCTACTGCTCTGTCAATCCTTCAACAATTTAGAAGCACAAGGCACAATCCCCAATCAGCATTAGCAGTACACGTGATCTATCACAATAGGTTCAGTAACTCTCCAATATTGTGCAACTTAAAATTTGTTTTCCCAGCTTCCAAACACAGCTGTTTGGAAATATGAAAACAGTTTCCATAAACTTCTCAATGATATATATGTATACTAGAGGAGAAGGAGGAAACAATTCTCATTCGATAGAATAACACAGAAGGTCTTCAAATTGTGCTGGAAGCTGGAAGCTGGAAGCTGGTCAGCTTGAAAAACCCAGAAAAAGGAATTGGAGATGACTACAGAACAACAGTAAACTGTCATGTGTTGCAAGTGAGAAAAATCAAAAGGAATTCTAGGAAACTGACTTCTAGTGAAAGCAGTAGGGGTAAAAGCTTTCAAACAGAGAACTTTGAAGAACATAATTTGCCTACAGCAGAATGGGATTTCTTTCAATGACTGATTTCCTTCTAGTCCATTGTTTTCATTACTATGCAAACATGTATGTGTGAACATACATGCATATATATGTATATGCAGATAATATTTCCAGTACATAGAAACTACATGGTATTTTATAATGCATTTTACCCATGACAGTGTGGAGTATTCTAACCGGCTTTATGCATGTGAACAGTAAATAGAGATACGTGAAAGGTTGGCTAGGAATTAAATGTCATAACCTCTTGCCACTGCAAAGCAAAATATGTACTTTGGGTGTACAGCCCTGAGTCACTGTTTTTATTGACATTCAATTGTTATACAATATTTTTATTTTAGATAAACACAACAAAGCAAGAACAAATACATTTTTCCAGGAACTAGTTAGGATTCAACGTACCTTGGTATACTCTGAAAAACAGTGTATAATTGAGGAGTGACTCATTAAGGCACCAGCTTTGAAGGATATGTTTAATTCCTGTTCTATCATGGACTTACAATTAGTCAGAAGAAAGCCAAGTGGGGCCTATTTTTACTATTGTTAGTTCAATCACAGTGTTGATGGAATTACTGAAATCAGTGCTCAACTGCTACACTGAGTACAGTGTAGTCTTCAAGGCAGTGCAATAACAATTCAGTCCAGCAACCCACTGACAGTGAAAGAGGTGATCTCAATCCTAATAGCCTCCTCCCTGATGCCCAGATGCACAGCTCCCTCATTCATACCAGCTCTGAGGCTACCCTTAATTAATTTAATTCAGCTCACTAAACTCACTATTTCTATTTTACCAATAAAAATAGGGAAGGAACAGTCAATTCTAGCTGCCCAAAGTCAGGATCATGGAAGACAACGCTATGTTTTCAATATAAAATATTCTTCAATTGGTCCAGTCATCTGAAACTGCATTCACAGTCTTCAAAAGGGATGAAAAACACTATTTCTCAAATGTTAATACCAGCATTTTCACAAATGTCTTTTAGGCAGTCATTCTGCCAAAACGTGGAGGAACAGCAAGGAGACTTAATTCGTCCATGATTATACCAAAAATACACACATTTTTATTTAGCATTAATTTTTTAAATAAAGAAGAACCAAGTTACCCATTTTATGTTTCAAAACTCATTATTAACATTTATAGCCAAAAATACCTGTGGCCTTCATGATTGGAATATTATTCAGAATAGCCATCCATATCACTAAAAGAAGCAACAGTATTTGTTTCATACTACTGAAGGGTTTCTTGGATATTTCAATAGGGGCAAAAGAAATTATGGTATTTCTTGAATCAGTGGGCAAAGACCCCACTCAAGGCCTTCCTCAGGCTAACAATCTGTAAGCCTCAGTTTCTGAAGTCCCTAAGCAACTTTCTTCAAACTGAACTGGGTTAGTTTGAACAACTGGACATTGTCTTGTTCATTTTGACTGAAATGATCTTACACTAAGCAAATAACAGCACCAGGCTCCATATTTAAATTCTTCAGTGATGCAATGCTAACAAAAGGAACACGGGATACATTCAATATTTTACTTTCCTGTCTTCATCCATCTTTGTTATGCTCAGTGGTATTAGCAAGAGCACTGCAGCATGTTGTCAGCCACTCCCAGAAGAAAAACCCAGGAACTCATAGGCAGTTGGAATAACCTTTCCTTCTCTTTCTAATAACTCAACAGCTGCTTACCATGCATTTAAATAACACTGTTTTTCAATGCAACATGGTAAGCTTGTGCTGATTTATTTGCATTTTTCCTGTTAGAACAAATCCTACAACATACGGTGCACATACAGCTCTGCATGACTTTATGCAAAAGCAATTTCACCTTCTCTAGTTTTCCTTTTTAGTAACATTATGTTGCTCATCCTTATGAGAGTTCCTTTCCAAAGAATGAAATACTCCCTTTCTCTGGAATGATAAAATGACTCGTGGTGTGCAGTTTAAGCTATGACTTTGTGCCTCAGTAAACAAATTGCAACCAAATTTTTATAAGTACCATACCTTTCCATTTCCCCTAACCCCTATAGATTTCAGTTCCATGCTTGTTTTTGTTGAAGGATTTCCCATTGTGAAGGAAATTACAAGAAAAACAAAAGTGCCAGAGTTGTACTGAGGAAATATTGTTGTGCTTTGTTATGAGTCAGACGGGATGGAATCAAAACACTCGGTTTCTCAAGACTTGGTCTTGAGAAACACTGGCTGAAAAATAATCAAAATCACAGATATACATCTGCTTTTATATTTTAGAACATCTGGATTGAAATTCTTCCATCACCCAGTTGTAGTGATAAATATTCTCTTTCCCTTCCTTCATTAGATCTACTGTAAATGACAAATCTATGAGTTTTTAAAGCTTAAAAATTTTAAAGAAAAATATGGAAACAAATTTCTGTGTAAAAATTATTAAGCCTAGAGTCAGAATAGCTTCTTTAGGTTCCTCTTTCACACAGCATCAGAGCTAACCTTTCTGACACCTTCATGTGTCTTCAGAAAGCTTCATTTCACAATATGCAAAGTCCAAAAACACAAAGTCCACCAAGGTATAGACATCAGTTTCCCATCACTGTAATTAAAGCCTGTGCTCATCTTTCTCTTCTGGCATCTTAAGCTTCACCCTTCACTTTCTGCAGCTTCCTCAAGCTGAAACACTCAAATGTGAATTTGTCTCATAAATACGATCCCTTTTCATATCTGCATGAGAAGTGAAGTTTTAGAGTGTTCAATGACAGAAACAGAATCATAAAATTTGCGTTACACAAAAGGGCTGAATGAAAGTAATTGTGTAATTTTAGAAATACTTCTTTTATGCCACAGAGCTTTAAACCTTGTTTTCTCACAATCATAGCAATTGCTCTTCAGAATATACAGTGGTGGAAAAGAGATTGCTGTGAGACAGGAAAAAAATTAATCACCAAACTTATGGCTAAATTCCAGGTGGAAGTGGAAGCTTTTGAAACTTGAAGTGAGGCATTTGGGTAATTCAGACTTTTTCCTTGAAAATGCAGAAAGATTTCACTTTTTTGGTTTTTTCCCTTTTTTTTTGTTTTGTTTGCTTTTAACTTTTACCCCAAAAAGACTGAATGAGTTGTCTTGAAGAGCATTTTTTAAGAGAAAATATAGTCCAGGAAGTTAGTCTATAAGAATTTGACTTCATGTCTTCAGAGAGGGGTGGGAAACAGTGGTGGTGTGTTTGAGGGCAATAAAATAAAACTCTCATACAAATCAAAGAGAGATCATTTATCCTCAACCCCTTTCTTCTGTTTTATCATTATTTCATGAACTTCATCCACTTTTTTGAATGTCAGCTTTTTATGAGCAGGCTGATGAACTACTGTCTCTCACTTGATCCTATTACCTCAAAAACACATAAGAGGCAGGCTATGCTGCCATGAAGAGTCTTCCTGTGATGAAAAGCTCATTTCACACAGTCTAGGAAAAAGAGGATGAGAACTATTTCACCCTGAAAATTCATGTGGTGGAGTGGAGGAGGAAAATGGTGCACAAAAGATTCTGAAAAATAGACTTGTTTCTTGTGGTCTTCTGCTCGGTTAAAATAAATACCTTTTAAGCCTAAAGCGATCTCCTAAATTTAGAACTCTCTTTGTCCCCAGTTGTGTACATATTCTTGTGGACAGTATGAAAACAAGAAGTTCATTGTTACATGTTAAATTTATACTTGATAAACCTGCCAAGAGTGTTTCCAGTTGACTTACAAATATGTCAAGCTATTGCCTTGGAAAACAGGATATTAAAATACTTGTTGATAATTTTGTTTTCCCTGAAAAAAATTGAGGAAAGAAGCCTTCCTGAATTGTCACATAATGATAGTGACCATGTGTTTCAAATCACAGTTCATTCTAATTAAAACACACACAAAACATGAAATTAATTAATCACTTATATGCGTAAGAAATTGTGTCTTGCATAAAGCAAAGTGTGGAGAACAATAAAAATCTTTTAGCAGGATATAGTATCAGATCAATTTAAATAACTCTAATCCTCATTACTTTCCTGTAAAAGACTAGTGTCACCAAGCAAAACTGTAGGTCTTTGACAATTACTGTTGGAGCTTTCATTTACAAGTTTCTCATTTGTTTTTCACTGGGCCCAGTAGGTAGATCACTTAGATAAGAAAACAGGTAAGAGCATGATTTATGGCTAAATATCACCTAATTATTTTGAACTGTATTGTTTACATACATCTATGCACGTGTGTTTATATACGTGTGCTTGTATAATGTACGTAAACAATATCTTGTATATTACCTGCTTGAAATCTTTGTTATTCCTGTAAGCCTGCAGAAGACAGCAAGTCTTTAGCAACAAGTCAAGAATTTCATTCTGTTTTGTTAGGAGACTGGAAACATATGTGGGGCTACGGGCAACTTACCCCTATATGACTGACATACAAAAGGTTCAATTGAATCAAGAATTTCTGTCAAGACTACCTGCCTTAACTGAAAAAGTAGTACCTTTATACATTATCAATCCATTTCTATATCCTCTGCCTTTTTGTAGCCATGACTGGCATAGCGAGATAATGTTTTCCTACATTGTTTTCTGTCTTCCACAACAAAAGAGAAGGAGAGAAGTCATGAATTGTATTAAACAGTTATTGCAAAATGAATTATTATCTGACATACGTCAGAAAAAAAAATTGAATTAATTATGGCATGTGCTACCTACAGCATTTGGAGTCTTTCCATTTACTAGATTTTATAACTTTCCTGAAAACAAGTAAAAGCCCACTAGTTTGTTTAGATACTTGTTATTATCAGTTTTCTTAACAATCTCAGCTGTGTTATTTATCTGCATTGTAGCATCATTAGTATTTGTTCTTTAGGTTCCGCAAACTCTCTACCACAACATGAACATACTCTTCAGCAAACAGATACAAAAAAAAAAAGCAAAATAAGAAAATATTAAAGCAAACAAAAATAAGTAACTTTTTGCTATTAAGAGAAACACTTAATGAAACCCTACTCTACAGAGCTCTTGAAGCAAAAATTTGAAATGTCTGCGTAACACCATCTTCAAAGGTCTTGACAGCAGGCTCTCTCTAATTGATGGGGGAAGGGCCTTAAATTCCAATATTTAGGCTGTGAGCCACAAAACATTTAACTGCTTCATCTGAAGCAGGCAAGCAGTCCAAATGACTGTAAAGTCTGTGTTTCTTAATCTGCCTGCCTGCAGCTAGCAAAATCTTATCCAAGCATGGAAGCCTAAAGTAACAAATGGCTAATAAATTCCTGATGAAGACAGTCAATGTGCAGCTTTCACACATCTGCAGCTAACCACAGCAGATGGTGCTGCAGCAAAGGTCCAGCTTGATCTCTAAATTCATGTTGAAATTCTGAACTTATTTATCATCATTAGGACTTTACCTCATACTTGTAATCTTAGTTATCATGTGCTAGCTAAACTGAGTAATGAACCTTGATTTTTTGGAGAAAACAAGATGTATGAGATAATTCATCTGTTTACCTGAGATCTAAATTGCATCTCATCTGAAAACAAAGAAGTCTACTAATGATTACATTGAGAATAGTCTGGTGATCTTTATCATCTTAGTGTTACAAAAGAAGGAAGTTTCTTGAACTGTTAGGATGCAAATAACTCAAAAGGACCCCAGGATGGGTGGGAATTGACTATGCACTAGGTTAGATATTGGTCCTCTTTTGAAGGCCTTCTTGGCAAAATCTGCTAATTAGATTTAGTCATATAGGAGGTTTTCAATTTTTTTTTTTCTTGGCAAGCAATCTCTAGGTTTACATTCTTTTAAAAATCTAAGCCAAAGTTCTGGTGATATGATTGCTTTTCCAAATGAAACATACAAATACAATGTTCCTAGAATCCTGGTTTTTACGCTTTGATTTTGGTTAGTGGAGAAAATTTCCTGCTTTATTAGTTTAGAAAATGGGAGAGGAGTTGTTTTTTACTGTTATTTTGCTTTGCTTGGTTTTTACACTCAGAGTTACAGGCATACGCTGAATTAAAAGCTTAGTAGAGGCAAAATCCTTCAGTTTTGTTTTTAGGTAAAACAGATTAGTTTAGCAGTATGCCTTCAGGTCTCTCTTTTTGTTTAATATTTATTTACCTGGTAGAAAAACTGAAGTTCCTTGTCACTGCATGCATTTTGCTTGTAGTAATTACCCTGAGGTAAAAGCTTACTTAATAATGAAAGCCAGACTTAGGTTTTTATAATTATGGGGTTTGGAGTGGTAGTTGTATGGAGTTGGTAAGAGTGTGAAGCCTGATGTCTGCTTGGTATAGTCTGAAATTATTACTGTTTAGTAAATACTACAAAGTTCCCTCTTCTCCTCCAAGAGAATCTCCATGGAACCAAGCTAACTCCTGTCTTGCTATAAGATAAAATTTTTCTCAGATCATGTCTCTAGGTACATTCTGAGTAAAAGTTAGTGCAACTCTGTATTTTATCCTATAGTACCAGACCTTTGCCGTGGCTCCTGAACAGAGCAAGCAAAGTCACTATAAACCTAGAAAAAACAGCTACACATAAAAACTTACATGCAATAATAATTGAGGTTTTGTATATAATTTTAATTCGCTTAGTTTAATGGCAAAGTTCATCCAATAATTTCCAGCAAATAAGCACATACTTTTATTCATTCTCCTCAATAATTGAATGAATAGCTCTCTTGGACAATTTTTTTCTTTGAAATGTGTTTATTAGAGAGGCTGACAGCATGCTTCTATGCATGCATTAGTATGAACCAAATTTGGACAAATTTGTTAAGAATACCAGTGTAAATGAATCAGTTTCAATAAAGTGACTACCGAAATGAACTAATGTAGAGATTTATTTTGTTTACAGGAATAAATATAAATAGACAATATAAAGATACAATGAAACCAGAAATATACATACAAAACATATAAAGAAGTACAGAAAGCTATGAGACCATGGGTTATGAGTAATATTTTTTTCCCAGTATCCTGATCCTAAAAGACAAAGGCAGTAACTAGACAAAAGGTAATGCACAACAAGCACAGATTTTATGTTCTCTAATACTTCCTTGGTCTCTATTATTTTCAGTGTATAAAATTTCTTGAACCTCGGGTAGTTTATCTATTTTGTAATCTCTCCCAAGTACTTGTATCACATTTCTAAGTGCCTTTCCAGTTGTCTGCTTGAGCAAGTTTATTTTTAAAATATAAAACATTGTTTAGCAAAAAGTTCAAAAGACATACAAGCCCGCTGCACGACCAGCCACCTCCTTCTGTTTTAAACTAAATTCATACCAGCTTTATTCATTATCCCCCAGTTCCTGTCCTGTAAGAGACAGTGAAAAGTTCTCTCTAGCTTCTCCACAACTGTCTCCAGATATTATGATTCTGATGAGTTTTACCATATGCCTATCCAGTCATCTCTCTTTTAGTTAATATCATTCAATTTAATGATTATTCATTCTGAAGCTGTTCTATATCTTTCATCATCCTTGCTGGTCTTTAGACCTTCATGATTTCTGCTGTAGGCCTGAATTCTGCCATAGTGAGAGGAGAAAAAATTGTGGTATTCTAGGAGAAGATGAAGCATATGTTTATAAAGTAGCATAAACATTTATTCAACATTAGCTCTTTCTTCCTTTTGTAGTAATTCTTAACATTCCTTTTTGTCTACTGATGAATGTTAAGTCAGTGTTTTGACTGATCTATTTATCACAGAACCGTATCACTTATGAGGAGCAGATTTGCAGCCTGCCAGGTCACATGTAAAGTTAGGATTGTTTTTCCTCATGTGTGTATTTAAAATGAACGTCAACTGCCTTTTCATTACATGGTCACATAGACTTCTAAGATCCTTTAGCTGTCTTCAAATGCTGTAGTAAATAACATCATCTAAAAACACTTGCCCAATAATTATTATATAATTTTCTAAACAATTTAGAAATACAGTGATGGGCAGAGCTGCAGTGGAATTACAGTATTGACCTTTCACTCCTCTAATGAAAACATATATATTTTATTTTGGTTATCTTTTAACCAGAGTTTTATCAGTGTGACTTTCCCTCTCATTCCAAGACTATTTAGTCCCCTTGAAAGCCTTTAGGCAAATACAGGTAAACTATCAGTCTTTAAGTATATACCTGCTGAGCCCTTTGAAGGTCTTCAAGAGTTTTGTAATGCAGGACTTTCCTTTAGTAAAGCTTCCCAAAGCTTCTTCTACCCTCAATTAATTTAATACACAGTAAGATTCTGATCCCACAGATGCTTAAATGTTTAAGTATTTGGCTTACTTGAGTCACCTGTTAAACAGCCTGAGGCTATTGAATGAGTGAAGTGCTGTGTATGCTACATCTTTTTCAAGAATGTCCCATGCTCTAATATAAACAGGGGATCTTATTCTTTCACTACTATACTAAATATAGAGGTATAAATGCACCCCTGAACCCCTAAGTTATCACAAATGTATTATACTGTAACGATGCTGCATTACAATGAGTCATTTCTAATATCTAAACTTCTGTTAGAAGGTGGAATCAGCTCTCATACAAACAGGTATTTAGTTTGGAGAAATGAAGGTAAAGTACAGTGTTTGGCAAGAAAATTTTTCAATAGTCTTGATGAAAACTTATTTACTCGACAAAAAAAAAAAAGACCAATATTGGCAAGTCTGTTTAAATGAGGAATCATCTAGACTAAGGAACTGCTGAGGCAGCTACAAGATAGATATCATCTAGGTTTGGGAATAAGGGCAATGAGGAAATTGTTTCAACAAAGCAACACTGAAACATACGGAGGTATTATAGACATCTGCATAATAACTGGGGACATGGTAATTACAATGTTAATCAAGGTAGAACATGATCAGAAACAGATGAAAGGGAAGGCAAAGATCCAAATAGAAAATACTAATTTAATTCACACGAAGATGGAAAGATGGCAAATACAAAAGGAATCTCGACAGATGACAGCAAAGATGTTTCAACAGAAGCGAAAATGAAAATTTTATAGTACAGGAAGCTGTAGAAAAGATTCTGCAGATAATTAGAGTAACCACCAAGGGTACCCAAGGGAAGACAGCTTTGCTGAGACAACACCATAACTTGGCAGTGGTCAGAGAAACATGATGAAGCGCTGCAGCAACTGGAAACAGTGTTGTGTTGTGTAAGACTGCAGTGCTTACTGTCCCAGAAATAGATGGAAATTCATAGCTTTAAGTCTCTTATTGTCTGACTTTTCAAACATCACATTGCTTTTTAGGCATCATATACTCTTCTAGACTCATCTTTTATCATTTGAGCATGCAAAGATAGCTTAAGAATTTCTATACTACAAGTAAAGTGAACTCTGACTAAAACAGAACAAAGTTTAATAGAAACCAATACAGAAAACCTGGCTACCATGTTTGCCAGTTGGAACTACAACACGCAAAGCTTCAAGAGCAGAAAATGGAAAACAAGTAATAAAGAGGTGTTTGTCACACTATCATGAATGGTATCTAATGGAATACTGTACGGGATCCTAAAAACACTGATCTATTACAAACTTCAGCTCTCACACTGAGTACAAATTAGGTGAATGTGTACAGGACACACACATAAGAATCCTGCAAAATTTACAGAAAACTGAGGCCAGATTAGAGAGCCAATTACTACAGTAACCCAAATTGTCTGGGTATTTTATTACAACAAAGATTATAGGTCACAGATGACTGTGTGCTTCACCATTCCTACTTTTACAGTACAATTTCCAAAACACGAGATCTCGCACTGGGCAGATGATATATTGATTAGGTAGGTATAACTCAACCAGCAAATTAATTTATTGCTATATCAGAAGTAGGGAAAAATCAATCAATAGTGTTTTCTGTTATGATGAAATGTCTAATTTAAAATTACATAAAGCAGTATGTTTTTTCCAACATAAGCAACTCTTGTGACTAGCTTTTGCAGAGAAGCTTGAAAAGCTTTTCCGCATTTTGTTAAATTCATTTTCTGTTGAACAAGTGAATATATTCCATCATTATTGAACAGCATTTTTAAAAGACAAGGGGCTCCTATGAATTACAAAATACCTGTGACTCAGTTTTGAATTAATATATTTTAGAAGTCAAAGGGAATGAAATATATTCAGTCTAGATTTGAATAAAAAATAATTCCACAAAAACCAGTCAGATGAGAAAAGCCAATGCTTCTTGAGATGGATACACAACATAAAGATTTTTCAAGGAGAGGACTGCATGACTGGTAAGTACTTATTACTCTCCTGAAATTTTTTTTCACAAGTAGGACGTGAAGAATGACTTTTTCTATGTGACACATACTTATGTGGTTCACAAGGTCTCAGTAAATTTACACAAAAGTAGAATATTCAAAGGCAAAAAAAGGGTACTGTGGCAAGACATGCAGCTAAATGGTTTATTCCACAAAATACAAACATCTGCATGAAAATCTTTGGTAGGTATTCAGAATGAGACTGAGCTGGTGATAGAGACTGAGCTCAGATGAGTTGTTAGCAATCTCTAACCTACACAGGTATAATTAGCAGATTGTCAGAAGTATGCCTCAGGCCTAATGGTGAGGACATTATTTGTCTGAGATATTTTTAATGGGAAATGGCAGAGGTAGTGTATTTTGATACTACCCGTTAAAATTAGTAATATATAATTATCAGGAAACTTCCATTTGCAAGACTGGCATATCTGCACAAGCTATTTTTAAACAAAATCTCATTAGTGGAGCTGTGTCTAGAATGCTGCATTCTTGGTCTCACTGTATGTCTGGTGGCAAAACAGTCAGGAAGAGAAATCAGAAAGTAGGGAAAACAATGGATCACATCCTAATGGCCATGAAGATTAATTACTAAGTCCAGAGGACAGAGTAAGAAACAAGTCATGACAACTGGAATTGGAGCAGGTGTAAATCAAAAGCAATTCACAGCAATACGTACCCAAAGATAAGATATAAAGCGGCATTACAATTAAGAGAGCTGTTCCTATGTATGACTGTCAGCTAGCATCAGAAAACTGACAAATTTGTTGTGGCTTCCCTTCACAATTACTTCTGATAATGAAATTACAATGTTGTAAATAAAATAAGCATTATGGTCCTATGTGGTTTCCTTGTTGTGTTTGGCACTGCTTGTGTATATGTATATTCTAGTTTGCAATGATTGGGATTTATTTTGCGAAAATAAATTTTTTTTGATACAAAAAAAATTTCATGTGGAGGCTTTGTAATTGATCTTGTAATATGGAGAAAGAAGATTTCCTTTATTCTTCTTATGATGTTTTTGTTTGTTTGTTTATTTGTTTGTTGTTTGGTGTTTTTGGGGGGGTTGTTTGGGGGGGGTTAAGAAAAGGGAAGAGAAGGAGTATAAGCACTGTTTCACATCTTAGGAAATAAGCTGCTTCCTTGGTCTTACTGAGATCTGGAAATTTTCCATTCCAAAAGAACACCTTTTTTTCTAGCACTGAAAGAATGCTTGTGATTTATGTGTCTAATGTAATAGTTTATTTTACCTGAGTCCACCTCTCTGAAATAGGTTTAATTTTTCCATGTCAGATAAAATTGTAACACTACCTGGAATTTTCATTAAAACATACTCTATACATAAATAACACTTATCTTAAAGAAGCTGTGATAGTCTTCTTTTCCTAACATACAAACTCATATAATTTTCTCTCAGTAAGCTAAGAGACAAAGTGGAGTGGGAATATTTATGCTGTGTTATTTTTTTTATGCTGTCACAGCTGTCTTAGACTAAACAAAACTGTTCTCTTTTAAAGTAAGAGTGTATAGTTATTTTAAAGAATTAGCAGAGCTTTTAGAGTATTTGCTTTTAAGAGTGTAATAGGAGATACAAATATTAAATAAACATGCTGAAAGACAAATATACCCATTATCTAAATAAAAAACAAGTTAGAAGAATAGTTTGGTTATATATTTATTTAAACATGTTTCCATTGCTAAGATGTTAATTACTATTTAAGGTAATAAATTTACTATTTTAAGTAATGTCTCCATTATTTTATTGTTCTACATATTATTTCATTTAATTTCCATTTTCATGTGTTAGTCACAAGAAATAAGGGTATATTATTTATATTATTTATATTATTTATACATCCATATTTCTATAAGAGTACGTTTCATTGAACTGAATAAACTGCTTACCTACTTAAGCTTAAGAAGATGTCTAAAAATTTGCAAGATCTGATATTTAGAAGATTTTAGAAAAGGATTAGCTTTGTGTACCAACTGTATCTTAGAAGAATTATATATTAAGAAGACCTCTTGGTTTTGCCCCAGAGGCACAAAGAGGCTCTGACCTGTCACAGTTTTCTAATTTACAAATTGAAATAAGTCTGATTTTAAATTTGTTTCAGATTTGGAGATAAAAAAAGCATAAAGCCCTATATTCCCCTGACAGTCTCATAGTACTTTTTTGCACTTGTAATGGGTATTTTAGAAGAGTTTAACATAAGGACAAAAGTTTTGCCTCAAATTTATTGCATCATATGAATTTTAAATACTACAACCCTGTGAAAAAATTTTAACCAGAAGGATTTAAGCCAAATTCTGACAAAAGAAATATAAATCTGTATCTCTTTATTGAGGTCAATGGATATGTTCCAGATTTAAATGGCTGCAAATAACAATGGCTGCAAAAAACAATGGTTTCACATTTTAGTCACAATCAAACGTTTTTAAGAAGAGTAAGATATTCTGAAAATTGTTTTTATGTAGTTTTCCTTTGGAAGGAAATATTTATGGCTGTTCTGCTGTCATCTGGAAAAAAAACTATGGTTATTTATTCTAACCCTTGAAAAATTAGGCTGATAGTATTGGCACATAGGATAAACACAAGACTGAGTCAGGATTACAGTAAGCTGGGTGTGGTTACAAAAGAAAGAAATATTCCTTACCTTGACAATATTTGTTGTTGGGGGGCAGATGGGGATGGGGCAAATACGGGTGATTTTATCAGTGAATGAGTGTATTCCCAGGAATTTAACTGGATTTGCCAGCTGAGCAAGGTTCCCTATGAACTTTTGGTACCAGAACGTAGTAGCAAAGACAACAAATAGTCAACAAATAATAAGGAATCATAGGAAGTCTTAAAGTCATAGGAAACCCCTTACACCAAGTTTAAAAGTCCCTAAAGCATCTGAAGGAGGGATGTGGTTTTCACAACAACATTTTTCCAGGTTCCTGACAACCAGGCTACTGGGTGCAAGGACAGGTAGATCACACAGAGTTACCATACTGGGCCATCTTCCAAGTTACCCACTAAAATCCAGTGCAGTTCGATAGTTAAGTGGATTAAACATAAGTCTCTATATCATATGTGAAGGGCTACAGCAGAGCATTTTTACTCTCTCTTCTGATCTGTGACAGCCTGCATCCTTCCTGCATTCCTTCCTGGCATCCACTGGTCCCCATCTTCATCTAGTCTACCCCTTCCACTTTAACCTCCTTACTCCCTGATTTCCAAAGCTCACTCCCCCTGTGAACACAGACACATTGCTGTCAGTACCTAGCCCCTCCTTTCCCCTTACATAAGTTATCTGAATTCAAAGATTAGGACTTTAAAAAAGCATGGATTACTAAACACAAATATTTACTCCTGAAAATAAAACCTGTGCTCGTGCACATGAAGAACAGTTATCCCTACCGCCCGCAGAATCAATTTCTGCACTTTAGCCAACAGCCACAGGAACTACCCCAGCATCCATTAGAACAGGGACCATCTCACCACTCCAGCCAGGCATTGGGAAGGGCCTGGTGGCAGTAAAGCAGCCTGTGGGTCAGCCCAAGTCCCAGACCCACAGATGTCCACGGTAGATGTGGCAATTTCTCAGACTGGGCCTGTGACTAGCCCAAAGGGGCTCCTGAGGCCATGCCATGGGCCACCTGAAGCCACCTCTCCCCACATTGCCTGGTGGAACAGGGCCATGTGTGGTGGCTGGTGGGATTCACAGACATTGAAAGTTACTGGACACACAGGCAGAGGTGAGGAACTGCCAAAGAGAGGAATCATGGTGAGCTGAAGAGCCATTCTCATTTAGCCCCAGTGCCTCAGAGGATGATAAGGACTGAAGGTCCCCCCTGGCCAGACAACATACAAACACAGTCCGTCTCTGGGGATAGATAGTCTCCATAAGCATATGGAAGCACAGGACAATGACAAAAAGTGTCTCCTACCTTGAAAGAATTTTTTTTCTTTTTTTTGTAAGTAATAGGCCAGGCTAGCTGGACCTGAATCTTGGAGATAAAGCAAATAAGGCATGTGTATGTCCGTGTGTCCAGTGGAAGCAAGTGAGTGACATGGAAAGAATTCAGACATGCTGCTTGCCACTGTAGGGAGAAAATTTGTGTGGCCAAAGCTCAAGTGGAGTTAGAGCTGGCCAGAAATGTGGGGGAAAATGAAAAGAGTTTTTTAAAATATATTAATGACAATGGTCAGTATAGAAATATCACTGGTCTGTTACAAGATGGGACGGTCACCTCACAAACAGCGACAGAGACAAGACAGAGGTGTTTAACACTTTCTTTGCCGCTGTCTTCAACACAGATGATGAACCAAAAAGGGTCTCAGTGCCCTGAGCTGGAGGACCATTACTGCAAGAATGATCAACTCCCACTCGACCCTGGAATTGTGTGGGATCTGCTGCTCCATCTGGATCCTAAAAATCTGTGGGACCTGATGGCGTTCATCCCAGAAAACTCTAATGTCTGGCTGATATCATTCTCAAACTTCTCTCAATGATTTTTGAACAGTCTTGGGTATCTGGAGAGGTCCCAGTTGACTGGAAGCTGGCAAATGTTGTGTCAATTTTCAAGAAGGGCAAGAAGAAGAACCCCAGAAACTACAGGCCTGTCAATCTCACTTCAGTGCCTGGTAAGTTATGGAGAAGATTATTCTGGGAGGTATTGAAAAACACCTGGAATACAATACTGTCATCAGTCACAGCCAGCACAGCTTCATGAGAGGAAAGTCCTTCTTATCAAATCTGATTTGCTTTTACTGCAAGGTAACCTACCTAGTCAGTCAAGGGAAGCCAGTTAACATAATCTTTTTGGATTTCAGTAGAGCTTTCAATACTGTCTCTTACAGGATCCTTCTGGACAAACTGTCCAGCACACAGCTGGATGAACGTATCATGTGGGTGAGCACAGAGGGTGATAGTGAATGGGGTGACATCACCCAGCAACCTGTCACAAGTGATGTTCCACAGAGCTCCATTTTAGGCCCGGTGTTCTCCAACATCTTCATAAATGAATTGGATATAGGACTGGAAGGGATACTATGAAAGTTTGTAGATGACACAAAACTGGGAGGAGCTGTTGACTCCCTCTGCAGGAGGCCCTGCAGAGAGATCTTGGCAAAATAGGACTGGGCAATCACCAACCATATGAAGTTCAACAAGGGAAAGTGTTGGATTCTGCACCTGGGATGGAGCAACCACAGATGTTCGTACAGACTGGGAAATGAGTCTGCAAAGCAGTGCCACAGAAAGAGATCTGGGGGTCCTGTTTGACAGCAAGTTGAATATGAGTCAGTAGTACCCTGGCAGCCAGGAGGGCCAACAGTGTCAGGGGGCATCAGGAAAACCTTGAATAGTGTGTGCAGTTTTGGCCACCACAATATAAGAAAGATATTAAGCCACTAGAGAATGTCTAAAGGAAGGAAACTAAGATGGTGCAGAGCCTTGGGGGGAAGCTGTGTGAGGAGTGGCTGAGGTCACTTGGTCTGTTCAGCCTGAAGAGGAGGAGGCTGAGGGGAGACCTCATTACAGTTACAACTGTCTCATGAGTGGAAGAGGAGGGGCAGGCACTGATCTCTTCTCTGTGGTGACCAGTGACAGGACCCAAGGGAAGGGCCTGAATTTGTGTCAGGGGAGGTTTAGGTTGGATATTAGAAAAATGTTTTTCACCCAGAGGGTGGTTGGGCCCTGGAACAGTCTCCCCAGGGAAGTGGTCACAGCACCAAACCTGCCAGAGTTCAAGAAGAGTTTGGATGATACTCTTAGGCACATAATGTAACTCTTGAGGATGGTCCTCTGCAGGGCTGAGAGTTGGACTTGATGATCCTTGTGAGGCCTTTCCAATTCAGCATATTCCATGACTGTGAATATTACTGTTAAGTCCCACTTCTTCCTGCAACACGCAGTTTCAGAGAAGTCCTAGCAGCAGGTAATCTACTGAATAATGACTGCTTAGGCTTCTGGGGTTTTTTGGTCTTATTGCCACTGATCTGTCCAACCTACACTAAACTGAAAAATTACTGATACTAAATTACCGATACTAAGAGTACTGAGAAACTAAGAAATGTTTGACATCTCTTGTGCCCTTATCTGAACAGTACATTCTACATCAATCTGCCTTTTAAATATCTGTTTGAAATAGGGGACTGCTAAGCAGCCCTTTGAATGTAGTTGCAGGCCTGAAGAAAGCTTTTTCTCTGTGTCATGTCTTAATAGATGACATGTTTGCAGAGATGATACACAGAGCATAGGGCAGGTGCTGGAGTTACGGCTTGTTCTTCCAGATCTCGGGGAAGAACAGGAAGTTCTTACAAGTTTGTCTCTCTAACATTTCCCTTATTAGAATACTTGTTCTATATTTGTTTTGTATTCAGCTCTGCCAGTAAACACCTTTCAGCATGGGTCTAGCAATAAATTACTTGTGAACCGGGACATTTGGGAAGCATTTTAAAGTGGAAGCTGCCTTTTACTGAATTAACCAAAGATTATTTTCAGCCTACATAATGAACATGTCCCAGAGAAGTACCTGCATGCCAGAATTCAGTCCTGATGCTTTTCAGCTGAACTTCTCTAATTTAGTTCCCCTAAGAAGCTTCTCACTTCTGATGTGAGGAAGTGTAATGGCACATGTGAGGGAAACTCAGCCTAACAGGACTTCAAGTCCCTCTTACTTCTCTTAAGATCTTGCATCCAATAAACACTGCCACGTCACATGAAATCCCTCAGAGCTCTTCCCAGAGGACTGGTCGCATATTGCAACAGAATTGCATACTCTTTCTTGTTGTTACTAATTGTTTTGCTACTAATTAGTTATTGTTACTAATTCTTTTAAAGACTGAAACACAAACAAAGATGAAGCACTGTGTATAAGTCAATTGCACACATCCAGTACATTTTACTGGATACAATGAAAATTTTCTTCTGGAGACCAAAACTGATTTCCAGGAACCAAAAAACTGATTTCCAGAAACACAGTTCACACACTGCTTCCACGGCACTTTCAAAAAGAAAACAGAAACGAGCACCAAAATATGTGCTAGACATTTCACCTACTGGAAATGAAGGGAACAGGAATTATTCTAAACAAGTTGATCCTTCTGCTTAAGATTCTGTTTCCATCAGCTTCCACTTGATTTCCTTTCTACCCTGAATATCCCTTCTTGTCCCATTTTAAGAGCACAGTTGTCATTTCATCATTAAAGTAGTACATTTTCTAAAATAGCATCTCCATTAAGGCCTGTGAGAAAACTTCCTGTACTTTCTTGATGTATGGTAAATCCTGAATGCAACTAACTGTGAGTATCTCTGGGAAAAATCTGCATTTTCAAAAACAAAAGCATTTTTAAAAGCACAGCAATAAAATAAACTTTTTAAAGGCATTTATGACTTCAAGGATATCTACAACCCTGAAGTAAAGAGTGGAGAGGGTTACATGACTAGACTGTTCCCTAATTTATGTTGGATGATGCTATCTAGTTTGCAGTAGAGAAAAGAGAAACATTACTTATACACTGTCAACATCCCATCTTAGTTCCGTTTATCTTTGTGGAGGGTCAACTACTGGACAGAAGTCACAGCATAGCATAGAAATTACATGAGGTGTTATCCTGCCAGCAGGAAAATTGGTGACTCTATTGTCTTAGGAAAATGGTCTTCCTTCCCCTCAGTAAATTTGCGTCTGTACCATTGTGTACTAGAAACTAGAAACTGTACTAGAAGCTATTTCTTGCTGAACAAATCAAGCATTATTACTAGTTATCATTCTAAATATTATGTTGATCCTTGAAAGAATGTAAAAAAAAAAAAGTTACTAAGGTCTCAGTTATATGTTAATTTGGAAAAGCTCGTAACTAAAAGACTCACTTTTATTTTGTTTCAGAAAATTTTTTTATTTTCTCTTATCTAACTATACTGTTCTCAGTGGACCTTATCTTAGCTTTTTTTATGCCGGGTATCTGCTCCTATATCTATGTTCCCGACAAAAGTGATGATACCTCAGATAAAGTCTTCAATAGCTGCATTTATTTTTCCTCTGTAAAATGTTGTCCATAGAACAGAGGCTTTACCTTCAAGGAAAACATAACAGCATATGACAGCACATCATAGTAGTCTACTACATAAAAAGTAGGTGTTTTTAAGTTCACAACCCCTAATGTTGTTCTGCAATACAACCTGGGCAGGGCTCTAAATCTTTCAAAAGTGACAGCCAAAAGTAAATAATCTATTGTAAATGATGTAATTTTCAAGGCCCCTTTATTTTCTCTTTGCAATGTCATAACAAAGCTTGATGGTGGCTTTTATAGCTGATGCCTCACAAAATCCCTGTTGGGAAAAATAATTTGCTGTTTAAAAAAATGCTTATTATCTATAAATACCAATGGACCCGTGGAGTGCAGTGAACCTATGGTCAAGTCACCCACAGTTTAATGGGGTTTAAGACTAGAAGGTAATGTTATGATCATTTGTTATGACCTGGTACACATGTCAGATAGAGAGCGGATCAGCAAGCAAACACTGCATTAAGTCAGTAACTTGCTTTTGAATTGGAATATATCACAGTACAGAAGAACTGAACTTCTATCAGTTAAATTTTAAGAGATTAATGGGAACATGTGGAGGGAATATGTATTGGAAAGAGAGTTTGGAATAGTTTATACCTACAGGTGTATATGTATTAGCTTTCTGGTTATGGATGATCTACCCTCTCTCAGAGACATAAATCTCTTAACTTCAAATGCAGGTGTACGTTGATCATCCTTGCAGGATGGCTACTTGAAGAACACTTTATTAATAGTTAGCAATATTCTTTTAACATCCAGTCCAAGATTTTTTCAGAGCAAGCCTATATCTATTTGTTCTTGAGCCAACATTGTTCTTTAATTTAAACAGATCTGTTCCCTTGTGGTGTTCATCCCTGAGGAGAGCAATCTTATCCCTACTCAGCCTTCCTTTTGCAAAGTTAAATAAATCATGCTCTTTCACCACCTCTCATTAGTCTGGCTCTCCATTCCTCCTGTCACCCTGGTAGTCTCCTCTTGAAAATAAATTGGTTTCAGTTCAGTTTTTTGCATGTCTGTAACTGGAGTTTTGACTACTCCAGATGACTGCATAGCAAGGCCCTGGAATTCTCCTCATGGGCAATATTTCAGTTCCCTTTGCCTTTTGGCATGGCTTCATCCCATAAGCAATCTATACCCATGCCATGACCATCAAAAATGCCTTATATTTCTCTTCCTTAACAACTTTCAACTACGCCGATGCAAACTTACAACAAAGATTTTTGTTAACAGCCTCCAAATCATGTGTTCATAACTCTGATGAAATTCCATGTAGATGACATTCTGAACCAAATTTCTTCTGAACACATCGAACAGTAGCAAGAGACATGCATTCATGGGTAAGAACAGTTAAAGATGAAGACACGGAATGAAATTGCTAAACCTTCTCATTTAACCACAACAGGATTAAGCTTAATGCTTACTCATACAGTAATAAGCATTTAAAAAGAGAGAGAGAAAGAGAAAGAAAAGTCAAACTTGGCAGCATCCAAGTGCAGAGAAATATAAATAAATGTTGTAAATCAATCCACAGTAGTTTGATTTTTTTTTTCCTGGTATAATCTTTTTAAGTTTGATAGGGTCTTTGTTAAATAGCAAAATACTGAATACAGAGACCTTATTAGAAATTCTGCATGCTTTCATACCTCAGAAATAAGGAAAGGAGGAAAAGAAATACAGTTTTTACTTCGCAAAATTTGAACAAATAAATAGCAAGCACCAGCTTTCATAAAAAAAGGATGTTTGAAATTAGAGTTGTAAAAAATTATTTCATAACTTGCTGACTATTTGCATCTCCCACCTCTTAAGATAACATCTTTTAGCAGTGGAAGGTTTGCTCAACATATCCTTGCAAGCAATAATAATTAAAACTCTTCAGTGAAATAGGAGTCCAGTTGCCTCATTTCTATAGTGAATGTCCCAGTGATTAAAGTCACTCTTCTCTTTCCTGTTTTTAGTGTCTCACTTCTCTTTCTGCAGTTTCCATAAGACAGGACTGTTACAGGGGTATTTAAGATAGCTATTCTACACCTAGGAAGTCAGAGTGCTCTTTCAGGAGATAAAGGACATGATTTCAAATCTCAAAAACCTCTCACACAGAATGCTAGATTCCATATGCCATGTTTCAATATCCCAATTTCCTGGAAAAATAAAAGCTGAATTTGAGTGTATGTGAATACACTCCTACCTTTTGCTTTCCTGAAAAAACCTGGAAAGCATTCCTTTTGAACAAAATGTTTTGTAAGAACTGGGGAAGGAAAGTAAGGGTCAAACTTATTTCAGTACGGCACACAACAAAACATATTTCATTTCAGCAGCCAAATGAGAACTTATTTTTTGCTTCCTTTTTCATATCTTAGTCACTGCAGTGGCTTGCAGCTGCATATTTTGACACTTTGACAGATGGTTCCCGGTCTGCCCAATGGCCAAGGAATGACTCTCTCACTTGGAAGCACTGATTGAGGCATGGGGACGCGCAACTGTTGTTTAAAGAGGAACTGAACTAAATCCACCCTTATTTTTTAGATCATTGCATGTATAACAGAATAAAAAACAGTCTGCTGGGTCTCGTTTCTTATATCAAAATGCTCAAGAAGACTGTGGTTCCTTTGCATTCATGCAAATTTAAGGGCAAATACATACCACATAAGAGTGACTGCTTTTGACAATTTATACTAGAAGTTTACACTTCAGTCTCCCTGATCAAATCATGGATCTTTTCTTCATTTTCTTCACATCACTGAAGAAACATTCTGAATTTACATTACCTCACATTCTGTGTTCACCATGGCTTTTTGTGCAAAGCCTTTTTATTCAGAACTGTCCCATCAATGTGTCTAGTTTCTTTGACATAAAACCTTTCAGTCTGTTTGCTTGTGTTCTGGGATGCATTCATCCCAAAACATAACTTGTAGCACAGTCATCATCCAAAGAAACATACTCCTGATTTCCTCAAAGAGGGCTACAACTTGCTTTTTTTGAAATGTTCATTATGAACAGTTTCTCAAGCAGCAAGAACTTTGTTTTCAGTTTTAGACAGTTTAGTTCCTGTTATTTTCTGTACAGTTCTGCAAGGTCTTGAAGGTTATCTGTCATTTGTTCTAACTCAGAGAATGTGCTTTGGTAAGCAAGTAGATTTGGCTAGAGATGTAAAGCTGAAGTCGGTTCAGCCTTTTTTAAGAACATGGGGTATATATGACTTTTGAATTCTTATCCATTGCATATTAAATCTGAACTCTCAACAAAGTAACGTTAGCCTGTCAAAGTAGTTATTGAATTTGCATTAAAAGAAGGTATAAATTATATAATGATTCACAAGATATTTTCATACCAAAGCATTCACTTGATTTTTATAAGGATAGCATAAACATGAAGACTTGTTTTCAATTATGCCATTCAGAAGTGATTTTGTAGTTGGTTTTCAATGATAATTGAATACCAACCATGATGTTGTTGGTATTTTCTTTTTCACCATTAAGGAGCTGTGCATGAATTTACTTTGACTTTACAGCACACACAATCATGTATATGCTTGTATTAAAATCAGAAAAAGAGCTATTTCTTTAGGCCATTTGGCCATTTTCATGGTCCCATCACAGGATTAAAAAGAAGAGAGACATGTTACTCAAGATACAATGGAAAAAAGTTCAATAGGGGTTTTGTGGAAAAATTTAAAGGCTAATTCAGTCTGATGCAGACATTGTCCTGAACAGAGATAGATTTCAGTGATGTTTGTCCGGTTTTTCTAGACTTCTTTTTCCCTTGCAGTGCTGCTTCCTGATGAAAGAAAGGAAGTAGCAACTGATCCACCAGTGTTTTGGCTCCTGAATGCTCACAGAAATACCAGTTTGTTAGAAGAGTAAATAATATGACTCATTTGGGGTTTTAAAGCATCCACCTAAAAAATAGACCTTACATGCATTTTAAGAACTTCTAATTTTTCACGCTAAAACTTATCCTCTTGTGCTGCCGGTGAAGTTTTATTGTCACGTTCTAAAAACTCAGCGAAAGTTTCTCAGGATCTCTCATTCATGACGTTGTGCTTTTCTATCAACACTGTGGGGAGCATTTTGTTCCTCACCTGTTAGGAAATGTGCCACCTGGTAAACTGCTCTTTTAAGACTTGTCCTCCTTACCATATGTCTTTATTTGTTTGATCCGTGAGGCAGTACCATGGTACAGACAGCTGTTGACAAGGTAGGTGATCAGCTGTGCTCCGCCAACATCACCTCTGTACAGTTGTGTTCTTCCCACTGTACTACGGCCAGGCAAATGCTCTTTTTAAGACTATGGGAAACCTGTCAGCAAAGGCAGGAGCAGCAGCAAAGCACCTAATATCTCTGTTACTCCCTAGAAGAAAGCATAACTGTGGTCAGCATCCATGAGTATTACATAATGAAGTTCATGGCTCCAGGGTGTTTGCAATGATATTTATGCTGCCTCTGAAGAGGCTTGCTAAAGTCTGCTGAGCCATGCTGCTGGAATGAACCAATGAAATCATGAGAAGCAACAGTTAAATGTTATATTCAGGTTGCTAGCAGACACAGTGCTTGACTCCTTTTTACCTAAAGTAACTTCCTGGGGCATACTGATTCTGTGATTGTTTTTAATTTGTTTTATCATGCCTAGTGTCCCTACCCTTTCCAGATCACAGTCAAAACATCTGCATGGCCGGCTAAAGGGCACTGTGCCATTTGATAGTTTTGGATTCAAAAAATTACAAGTGGAGATGGTTTCTACCAAGTAATAAGTCACTTGATCTCCTGGTAGGAAATTCCTCTAGCTAGGTGTCATGAAAAAAACCAGTAACATTCCTTCCATAATTGAAAGTATATCACAATTACAGAATTAATTGACAACCTCTGGAAAAGGGCTGGCAACTTTTGTGACTTTTGAGAAGTTACATCACTTGATCCCAGACTGATTAGAGATGTCCTTCTTCTTACACATCAACATGCTCAAAATGAAGAGCTGTGCCTCAAGGTCAGAGTTTGGCACAGGTATTTCACATTCACTGCTTCTTGGGATTCATGTTGCAAAACTTCTAGATTAGCTGTTCCACTAAGCAATCTTCCAGACGTAGAGGGCTTCTTTCTGTTTCTCCTTCTGAAGTACTGGTCAGAGGAATGCTGCCTGTGAACAGCCTGTACTGCTATTCCTAGAACCATAAACACAGTTTGTCACTTTGGGAATGGTGAAGTTGCCAGATCAAGCAGCAATATTGCATTATCAGAGATAGCTCTCTTTCTTTCTTGAGACTATGAAAGTTAATAACTCCCAATCCTCTTTTTCATCATTCAAAAGTATACTCATATATGCAATCAGTCCATTTTTCTAAAGAATCTTCTGAAGT
Source organism: Pseudotriccus pelzelni (assembly GCA_035584735.1). NCBI lineage: Eukaryota > Metazoa > Chordata > Aves > Passeriformes > Tyrannidae > Pseudotriccus > Pseudotriccus pelzelni. The sequence continues at coordinate 17,903,908 of JAWMRA010000164.1, read as the reverse complement.
GACTGCTCCTTCTACTTCTGTTCCTCTGGGCAGTCCCTTCCCTTCGCCACTGTAAACAGACGCAGTTTCAAGTGGACAAACTTACGACTAGAATAAGGGGCAGACTTCAAGTATTACCTCAGTTTCACAGCATGGTTAAGGCTGGAAAGGATCACTGGAGGTCATCTAGTCCAGCCTCCCTGCTCAAGCAGGATCCCCTAGACACCTAGACACTCAGGATTATGTCCAGAGAGCTTTTGAATGTCTCCAGGGAAAGAAACCCCACAACCTCACTGAGCAATTTGTTCCAGTGCTGAGGATCACCCACACAGCAAAGTTCTTCCTCGAATTTGGGTGGAACTTCCTGTGTTCTTGTTTCTGCTTATTTTCTCTCATCCTGTTGCCTAGCATGACTGAGAAGAGCCTGGGTCTTGACACCCTTCCTTTAGACACTTACGCATATTGATAAGATCCCTCCTCAGTCCCCTCCAGGATAAATATTTTGCTACAGTGAACCACATGTATCACCACTCTGAACTGACAAGGTCAACAGACACATGCAATAACATGTAACAGAAGTAAAACTTACTGAAGTAAAGCCAGAATGAAACAGTAAAACCATATTGATACTAAATAGGCAACATAATTTTCAATTAGCTTGAGCATGCTACTGGAAATTTTTCTGAAGCCAATACAAATTATGTGGCTATGGTTTACCAGTATTTTCTGTGGCAAAAATGCCACTCATAAAAAATTTGGACCAACTTCAGTGAAAACTGCTTGCAAAGTGCAGAATAGATTGATAAAACCTCAAGATCTGATCTTCAGAGTATTCTCTGACTGCTTGAAAAATCGGTTCTCTATTCAGGGATGATACAATGATGTTAGCATTTAGGAACAAACTGAGGAGCTAAAATCCTACTAAAGACACATGAGTGAACAGTCACTTGATTGTACTTGTGCAGTAAAGGACCTATGTGGCAACTATTAGCATACAGTCACCACAGCTAAATTAAACACTAGTAATGAATCTATTAAGTAAACTGAAATGAGCAACAGGCTCTCATGCACCAGAGGCAACACCTTTTTTTAATCTTCCATCTTCCAAATACAATTATAATATCTTCCTGGAGTCATCCTGAGGTAATAATTCATTTCATACTCAGTTGCTGTAAACATCCTGGTATGACAGAAAAATATTTAAATTCCTTTTTTATTTATTACCTTATATTGTTCCATGGCTAGGATGCCTTTAGCATGAGTTCCTCTAAGGTGAGAAAGCAGAAGTCTTAACCTAAACTTACTTCACAACGGATTGAGAACAAATCATTTATGTGATCTCAAACATTCATTTCATGCTACCATGAACTTATTAACTTTTTGTCTCCACCTATGTGTGACACACATACACATGCACCTATATGTTCGGTCCCCTCAGCATAATTCTTGGATCTCAGGATTGTTAAGACTACATGGATATGAGAGTCTTTATGCTACAGAAAAACTCATTTACTTTTAGGAAATCTCCACTTGTTGCATAGGGCAGTCTTGGGTTTCATGGTTGCGTTTTCACTGTTGTTTTAGAAAATCTGGGTTACTTGAATGCCTTATGTCAAACCTGTCAATAGATACCTAAGATTCCTTATAACATCTAAAAATATGTGGTTGCCAATGTTTAAGCAGCACAATCCTTCCTATTATTGTCTCTAAACTGAAGTAAAAAGTGCATTACAGAATACAGTGTTGGTCAAAGGTTTAGTTCAGTACTTTACCTTTCAACAATAACTATTTTGAAGACTTATGTAAGAAATCCTTAGGAAGCTAAAAATAGCCAGAATAGCCACTGTTCAAAAGTCAGGATATTTGCCATTTGGTGTAAATTTTCATTTTTTTGCTGACCGTTCTTTATTTGACAATGACTGTACTAAACAAAGTCTATAAACATACAAATTAAGTTCTTACAATTTGAATACAAAGTTGACATTTTCTGGCATGTGTATAGTCTAATTTCTTAAACATTTAGGCATAATGCATGAATTTATTTTTCCTTAGAAATTCTGAAAAAATAAATGTTTATTTGCAAGTTCCCTATCACAGGATACTTCATATTTATTTTGCCTCAGTACTTTGCTAAACTGTAGTTACCACATACTGTGTGTTTATTTCCTTTTCCCATTTTCTGCTTCTATCTCTTTAGTTCTGGTTTTCTTATTTTACTTTAACTCTGACTACATATGCCTTTTATAATAACAATGTTGAAAACTCAGTTCATTTCTATGACAAAAGAATACTGTCCGATGCCAGAAAAACAAACTGAGAACAGCTGTCTCAAAGTTGGCTGATACTCAGTTGTATTTATTTTCTTAATTTTTTAAAAAAATATTCCTTTTTAAATACTAGTCACAGCTAGTTAATGTCATGATAAATTACATTTCCTGCTGATACAACTTCTAGGTTAAATGAACAGCAACAATCCCATGTAAGAACAGATAGAGTCATAGATTTTTCTGCTTTTCTTCTGTATTATTTATTTCATTCTCTATTCTTCTTGAAGACTATTTTAGCAACATCTAGATGCAATAGTTAATCCATAGTTACGATAAGATGGATTTTCTAATTGGAGTTGATAATTTCAAGATTTTTTTTATTCCCCACAGGGTGACACTGCAGTCTTTGCAAGAAATTATTTTGTCTAGAATTTAAATCAATCATGTCAATCACTTAAAAACTAATAAACAATAAAAACTCCTCACATAAACTACTGAAAGACTACTTCACGTGCCCTAGTTTCAAAAGAAGGGCATTCCCTCCACCAATATACAGTATCACTGTACAGCCTTGTAGCCTTACAGTTAAGATACTTTCTAGGGAGATGTGGATTTCAGTGCATATTCATTTTGTTGAAAGTCTTGACAACCCTAGCCCCGTACTCTATGCTAATGTTTTAATTGCTCAGGTATTCCACAGAACAGAGGACAGATCATCTTTCCCACCCTTTCTATAAATGTAAAAAAAAAAGGTCAAAACAACCATGTTTTGATTGAAGTTAATGAGAAGCAGAACAAGGAAATACTCGGGGCAGAGAAACATCATTTTTTCAGACTACTGATTAGATTTAAGTTTCAGCTATCAGTCTTAATCCTAACAAGTCAGTCACTGAAAATTGCAGAATCTTCTGCATTAGAGGAGTTTTACTGCCAAAAATACAGGCCTAACATGGTTCAGCAGGGCTTTTGAGAATCACAGTCTTGGATTTAGATGCTTGAAAAATTTACAGACCCACTTTTGGCACTATCATATTCTTTGGGATCTTGGCCTGAAACTCTAAGCCTTGATTTAAACTAGAATAACTCTAGTACTCCAAGAAACTATGGAGATCTGCTATGGCAAGGTTACTACTATCTTTGAGCCCCAAGCTATCTGCAGTCAGGCATGCCAAGACTACTACATGCCAGTAGTACTATGCTAGTAGTACTGTATTAGCTACCATGCTTCCTCACTAGTACTAGTGGCTGAAAGATGAAGGGCAAAAGGCTAGTGTAGACACATCACTGATTGTTTAGGCTGATTACTTGTTCTCAGTGCAACAGAAGAAAGCCATGCAATGAACTTGTGCAATAAGTTAAGTGTTAAGCAAAGTGTTCTCCCGGTTTCAGATATTTTCACAAAGTTTGCTGATTTCTCCAGCTTTCCCTTTTGAGTTTGCAACTGTGTTAACTCTGCCTGACTAGTCATATACCTAAGTGAATCAGCACAAAATAATTCATGTTTTAGCTTCACTGGATTACATTTAGTCACGCAATATTTGATTTGTCTTGATTCCTAGATTCCTAGTGTATGGTTTTGAATTTGCACACAGCTACTCTCTAAATTTTTGGACATCTTTGCTGGCTGTTGAGACATCCTGCCTTGAACTTCATCTACTCCAGATGCCAGATGTGGTTAGTAACTTTGAACTAGAGCCCAGAACTAAAAAAAAAAAAAAAAAGGTCAAAACAGATATGGAAAAAGAACCTACAGTGGTGCCAAGATCCACCCTCACTTCTCATGCATAGAAGGTACACTGAAAACTTTGAGCAAGCAAATGCTCCATCCACATGCTTAATGCTGTGAAAAAATGACTTAGAAAAATTGCCTAAAGAAAACCTGAAGGCTCCAGCCTAGCAGTATACTTTGTATTTACTAAACACCTCTGATTTCAAAGTATATAGAGTTTACTTGTGTCTTATACCTGGGAAGACCCTACATAACCAATTTCAGAAGAACATATTTCTATACTATAGAAGATAGACGTGAATTAAATAAACAACCAGGTTTACTTGTAAAAGCAAAAGGTCCAAAATAAAATAAATAAATTCAGGACTAGACTATCCAACGATAGTAAGAGGTATGGTGCTATTCTTCTTCTTTATGAAGAATACTCATTATTTTACTAAATTCAAGTAATTCAATAGGCTTTACAGAGGCAGACAATATTTTAAGAGTATTTTTAATATTTTATATGTCTATAATTTGTGAAAATAACACATTTACGAAAATCTGTTAAAACCAATGCTATTTTTTATCTTCACCCCCTATAAAATACTGGGTTTCTGTTGTTTTAAACTATATTGTAAACTCTGTGGTTAAATTGTCTTTAGTGTGTGGAATCCTGATTATAGCAGATTCTCATAAGAGCCACTAAGTACCTGCAGCTTGTCTGAAATTAATTTATAATCACACAGAAACTGGATCTGTATGCCTGACCCATGAAACCCAGGAGGACAAAGAACAAAAATCTTACTACACAAGTGCTAAAAATATCACACATCAAAATTTCTTTTTTGTCATTTAGACGAAAATAAGGCATGGGATCAGATGAGTTCATTAAAATGTGCTATAAGATGCATATACATACACTTTTTTTGGCACTGAACTCTGTAAGCCCCACCTAATGTCACCTAAGCCAGGAAAGAAAACATAAACTCACTCTGTAAATACTGTTGCTCTTTTACAAGCTGTACCATTTTGGGTATTTCATAATGGGCTAATTTATCTTCCAAATAGAAATTAGTTACATAGAGAACTCGTATATTTCCTTTATATAGAAAGTTATGTATATTTGGATACACACACACAAATATATTTTGATTATTGAATATATATTGATATAGGGAGAAGGACAGGAATATACCTCAATTAGATTTAAAAAAACAATTGAACATTCTTGAAAAATATTCTTTTTTCTCTGGAAAAAAAATGTTCTGAAAAAACATATGGAATACATTTAGTTAACTTTATAGACATTGCAGTACTGCCTTAAAATTGAAAACATGACTGCACTCATTCCAAACAAAAATCCACATATTCTAGAATCCTTTCTTTGACAGTCACCAGAATAGATCATAACATACATATATATATACATATATATATTAAGCCTTCCACATTTTGCTGTCTCACCCTCCCTGATGGTAATTTGGTGTCTAATTAACGCAAATCTCATTGATAATTTTTGAACCTATTAAAAATTACACATCATATGGCAATTGGTTCCAAAGTCCACAGGTGTGCAGGAGCCAAACGAACAGACGCCCAAAGCACAAGGCTTGTGCGTAAGTCCTATGCAATGCTTAACATTCTTACTCACAGGCTCTAAGTGGCTCGGCAGAAAAGCTTCCCATTTAGATCACACACCACATTCTCTCAATGAACTGTATAACAAGCTTATGTATAGAATACTTCACTTGAGTGATATGAATAAACCATCTGGGACCAATTCCTCATACCTTGGCATTGCTTCGCTTATTTGGAGGTGGTTGAAAAATGGTCATTAACTGTAGATTTATACATGTGAGATATATATATATATATATGTATATATATGCATAACAATGCCAACTGGCACCATGAGCCTGAGAAAAGGTTCTGGTGATGTGGACTTTTTTAATTTCAGTACTGGATTATGAATATGTTCAGATCTCTAGAACACTTCACTTAAACTTTGTTGTAGACTTCTGCTGCAATACTTCTGCTGTAAATTGCCTTATAGATTTTGTTGTCTCTGCTGCCTAGAAATAGATTACATAATTATTTAGACTTAGGCTATGATTCACAAACCAACAAAAATTTTCCCTCCAAAATTGTGAGGATGATCTTTTTACCATGTCCTGGTATATTTAATAAATGTTTGTATAGCACATATTTGAGTACCTTGTGGGGGCCTCTTTATTTGAAGCCAAAAAAAAAAAAAAAGGCAATAATTGTGAGACAATAAAAATTAGGGGGGAATTGGTTTCATTTGTGGGAATCCAGTCTAATAATATTATCCTTATTTGTTTTCCAGGCAGGTAATCTGTCTAAATATGTTTGTCTAATAAACTTTAAAATGTAATAAGCCTTAAAAATCCCTGACTAGGATGGCTGATGTTCAATTTTATGGAAAATTCTTACCTTTCATAAGTACTTTTATCACTACAAAGGAATTCATAGTCAAGAAATTATTCATGGAATGTGAAATTAGAAATTCTGGGGGAAAAAGAACTGCTAGAAAATTGAAACACATTAAAAATATTGTATATAACAGAAACTACTTATGGCATAACACAAGTAATAGAATATAAAAGCCTAAAAAAATAACAAAACCAATTAAGAATAAAATTAATTTTGCAAGAAGAAATCATTATTAATAAAATAAGAACAGTCTTGTTCTAATGACTTTTTTCTTTGAAACTTGTCAAAATAAATGCAGTTCCATAAAAGATTTGGGCTTTCTTAGTACTGAAACTCTGAACACCCCTTCTTACAGAGAACAGTGACTTGAAATATGGTGTGGTATAGGGAGCTAGAAAGGTGGAATGATCCAGTCTGATCCACTTCACATTAACAAAAATACTTAAGTTGTCACCAGGACTCATTCTAGTCTTACACGGCTCACAGATTTTTGTCAGATTATGTTCATGTTCATGTTCATTGCTATGTTCAGTCTCATATTCTTATTCTGGATTTTTAACTTCTCAGTTTTCAGGATTTTTTTTTCACTTTTCTTTTGAAAAGACTACGTAGTTCTTAGCATCTCAAACATTATGCGGTTATTCAGTAGTGTTACAGAATACGAAACAATTCAAATAGGAGCAATATTTCTTTCTTACCTGAAAAGGTATTTCAGAAAATTGAAAATTTCATTTTAATAGTATAGTGTTAAGGTACTGACAATCTCCATTCTAAGAACTGAAATTCAGTCACATAAGGAGTAAGGTCTGGGTCCATGAACAGGTGACTTCACAGAATTTTCTGAGTTGGACGGAACCCACAAGGATCATCAAGTCCAACTTTTAAGTCAATGACCCATATATAGATTGAACCCATGACCTTGGCATTATTAGCCCCATACTCTAATCAACTTTATTCTAAAACAGCACATCCAGAAATTGATATACTACATGTATAGAAAAAAAAGGAAGGAGTCAAAACACTAGCTTGAAAGACAACTATCAGCATCAGACCATACATAAAATTGGAAAGCAGAATAAGGAGGACTCCTTGGCTTCATGGCTCCCTGCTAATTCCTTATTTTTTTGGAGTTGGAATGAAGGTTTTCTGAGATATCTCCTTTTTTTAAAATGTTCTTACTTTTAAATGTTAAAATATAATTAAAACCCTTTTTTCTCTCGTCAACTGGATATTATTCAAAGAAGGCCCTTTAGTAGTATTCATCAAATAAGATAATTAATAAGACTCTAGAATTTCAACAAATATCAAAACCCATGACTTTCATCTCCTGATGAAGTCCAAATGTGCAGATATTTGCACTGCTTTATGGGTTGATAATCAAAGTAACAGAATAGACAGTCAGTCTTGCATATAGTGTGTTGCCAAGAAGTTGCAAGAGGCATGGGAGGGGTTCACATATTTTTGTTTCATTTTTGCTGCCAGCTGCCGTACTGCTGGGATGTTTAAAGACAGTGCCAAATACAGGGTTTTAAAGGTTCTCCTATAATTATATCAGATAGAGAAAGGGCAGGGCATGCTTTAGCACTGAATCCTTCCTTATTCATTTAGAGCCTGGCTCGAGCCTTGAGGAGTTTAACACCTTGCAAAACTGCGTTCCTAGCAAGGACTCATGCTCATGTTCTTATTCTTCCAGCAGACTATAATTTTTTTAATGTGTTATTGATTCTCAGGCATGAGATTAATCCCAATTTTCCTAACTTATCTAGTAACTTTTCAAAAGTTATTTTATTAGTAATGCTTATATCCTGATTGAGCATTGTGTTAAAATAATTCCTTTGAGCTTTTTTTTTCTTTAAAAACATTAAGTATCTATGGTGAAACACAAATAGCTTATTGATCCTCAGTTACTTGACCTATATGCAGGACAATTGTGATGTCTAAGATACAGGACGAATCAATAATGAGCATGACAGAAGGAATTTGGTCAAGGAAAGACATGCTGGAAGGCTAGAAAGCCTCTCTGAATAGTATCCAAGACAGGGTTCCTAAATCTTTCATCCTCAGCTTCCCAGGCAGTTATTTTCTTCCCCTTTTCCTTAGATATTTGTTACTACACTATTTTCTGTATTTTGAAACTTTTCTTTCAGTAGTAGTAGATGTTTCCCAGTGGACAGGAAACTCTCTCTCTCTCTTAGCATTCCTTCTCTAATATGAATTGAAGGCAATCTAAAAACCAGTCATCGCTTCTCTTGTCTTTCACTTACTGTAACATCCTCCCACATGGTCTGACAAATCTTTTCACAAAAACTGTATACTTTTCAGACATTCTTAAGAATCAGGAAATTGCACTGTACAAGTTTCTCGTTCCCTTTTTTAATGTCTTCAGTGACTCTCCTTTCCCAATTTATAAAGCAAAGTGATCTTGTCTTCATCATATGATCCTCATTAAGCTACTAAACCAAGCCTTTTTATTCTCGTATACTGCTAGTGCTTTAACTGCCGTTTCTATTATGAAAATAATTCTAACTTCAATTTCTATTTCTTGCATTTAAAAAAACCCAAACATACCATGCACTCTTCAATCCAGCCTGTTATTTTTGAAAAGACAGACAATCACAGGACTGTTTTAGTGTCTTACTCCAAATCTCACCATGGAAGCCTTGACATCTCAAGCATGTAGTATGAGCACCATAAAAGTAGATTTTTCACAACTATTTTCTTGTACTCTACTCTGATGTATTCTGTTTTCATTTATTTTGCCCAAGTACATTACATTTTTATGCATGTACTGCTGTTGTCCTGGATGAACAAAATAATCTAGCCACTCACCTACCATGAGCTGACATGATGTTGTGCTTTACAAATTAGCCTGTTATTCATTCAGTTTCTTACCCTCTTAGTTAGATATTTCTGGCAACCAGTCTTTGTCTTGAATTATTTTGTATACACAGCTAGGTATAACATCTGAAATAAAGCCTAGCTGCATAACCTCATCTTCTTATGCAGTAGCTGATGCCTTTCAACTTAATACATGCAGAGAGATCATACAGAAATAGCATTATGAAAAAGCCTCTTGGACATCGAAAACTGTTTTATACTTTCTGAACACTTAAGTGTCTTGTTAAGGAAGGTTTGGTCACACCAGATTAAGTATGTGACCTGAAATCTGTTCTTTAATTACCCCACACAAAGCTGGACATTCATGGCATTTCTCTGTTTTCCACCTGTTCTTCTCAGTAGATGCTGGGGAAATGCACTAAGCTAAATACCAAAGTACACGTGTCCCGGTTATGGGTGAGGGGTAGAATCCGAGACCAGAGGGTCCTTTTCCTGAGTGTAGCTCCCACGTGTTTAGTCCCAGAGGAACAAGACACAGACACAACATTCAGGTTGAAGGTCAAAGCTGATCTGCCTTTATTGGTAACATGGCGGGTTTATAAGGGCAGAAGAGGGGAAGTCTGGGATAGGGGGACACCTGGACCTAGGATTGGTCAGGTAACACGATCCACAGGGGAAGAGGAAGGTGGTCCCAATGCCAGGACCCAGGGGATTGGTCAAGGGCAACGATTTCCCAGGTAGCCAGTCCTGCAGGGGGCCGTCAGCATCTCTCCAGAGAGAGAGATGTGTGTCCTTGACCACAGGGGAAAGGTCACAACACCATCCTTCAGGCAGAAGATTCAAGAAGGATGTCTTTAGTTTCTTTCCACTCTCTGAATTCTTCTGCAGTCCTGAGCCTGTCCCCAACAGTTCTGTGTTGTCTTCAACAGGTATCAGAGTGGTTGAAGTTCCCCATGAGGACCATGTCTGTATGCAGAGGGCCTCATTTGCTTGGTCTTCCCAGTTGGGTGGCCTGTAGCAGACCCCCACAATTAACGTCAGCTGTCCTTGTTCTCTCTTTAATCCTGATCCCTAAGCTGTCAGTCGGCTCCTCATCAATTCCCAGGCAGACCTCCACATGCTCCAGCTGGTCATTGATGCCCCCTCCTAATCCTCACTGTCTGTGCTTCCTGAAAAGCCAGCACTCCAGTCATAGGAGCTATCCTGCCAAGTCTTTGTTCTAACAGGAGGATCACTGCCCTGCATTTGTGTGCATGTCTCTATCTCCTCTCAATTCCCCATTCTATGAGCATTTGAGTAGTGGCATTTAAGTTGGGTCCCTGATGAAGCTGACTTATTGACTGGAGTGGCTGGAATTCCTTTGTGCTGTTCTTCAGCTGCTTTCCTGCTGACTAGAGATCTCTCTCCAGGCTCTGAGCATCTCTTGCTGGCCCTAGCGTTAAAATGGTAGGAGTGGGATGGATTAAAGTCCTCCCTTTATTCCTGTATTTCATTTTTTCTTTTTTCTTTTTCCTTAGTTTCTGCCCCTGCTGATTTCCACATCCCTGTCACTTGCTCTGAATGAGATTTCTGATGTGTCCTGTAACAAGATTTTAGTGATATCTAGCCATCCACCTAAGTAGTTACTTCACAACAAAGATAGTATTCTTACTTTGTTTGGCAATAACACTGATAACAGCTTAGTGCAGTTTAAAGTGTCTTACAACATGCCCTTGCTGTAGTGGAATGGCACTAATCAATTGTCTAGAGGAAAGAATGAGCCGACTCATGTGTGGGACTTGGCATAATAGTGTCCAAGTCCTAAATGTCTCCTGCTATAAACTTCAGTTCCCTGCAGCCGTTTCACATAACTTCTTTGTAGATGTTAGCTAAATACTGTTGTTCTAGACTTGTATCCAACCCTAAGGATCCCAAAGAACTTGTTGTTCAAATGGGCTTTCCATATTTGAATATGACTACTTTTCACATTCTTAGGCAAACCATATGAGTTCCTACAAAAGATTTACTCCACTGCTTCTCAGTTAGATAAGGCATATCTAGGTTTCAAATTTCCTTTGTTTAAGTCTCTGATCTACGACGTTGCTCAGATTATGTTTTGATAAAAGTGAGAGAGAAGAGGTTGTTTAGATTTGACTTCTTGACCGACTGCTATAAAACTAACTTTCAGCTCAACCTCAAACCCTTTTTACTCTTCCCTTGAATTTTCTTGCTGAAAGATACATTTTAATGGTTGGGAGTAACTTGTTGCATCCATCTAACTATGGATTCTTCTTCCAAGCTTCATCTTAAGAAGGATGGAATTGAGGAAGAGAGACTAAAGGATTCATCTTGGGGTAAGGGAACTTTTTTTTTTCCTCCTTTGGAAATATTTCTCTCAACTTAGAAGCTTTTTTTCCCGTTCTAATACGTACTAGATTCTCCTGATTTGAATTTGATGTGTTTAATAGAATTCCCCTCTAGGGAGAAAGAAGAACGCATCCTAGATCATCTTCATTTGAAGTTAACAATAGTCAGGAACCATTTCATGTGAAATGTCTGGTTTGTATTTCAAGACATATCTTTGTAATATTTTTGCTCGTTGTGCCAAAGGAAGATCTTATTTTCATTGTCCTTTGCAGTTGGGATGATAACTATTTCAGGCAGTAATTGCTGGCCTGTTCAGTGTCCTGTGCTGAGCCTCCACAAAAAGGCAAGCCTTTCAAACTTTTTGGTTCATTGGTGGAATAAATCATAATTCAGGTTTACAGATTGTCAAGTAAAGACACTTGTATTTGGCACTTATCCCATCAGGTACATGCTTTCACTAACATAGAATGAACAGTATAAAGCACAGATGTTCTCATTGCATTATTGTATGATGCTCTGCAAGAGAAAAGCTTTCAGATCCACCAACATGCTATTAGGATTGCTTGTGTTTCCATCTTTATTGGTCTTCTTTAACTACAGTAATTTCTGTTTGAAGTATTTTATTAAATGTTCTCTCTGATGATTCCTTTCCTTCTCTTCTTTGTTGAAAATACCGTTTTCACTTCTTCCTTGCTGTATGGGATTGACAAGACATGGGATAGCCATGCAACAGAAGATAGAACTGATTTCTTTACCTGTATTTCTGTAATTTCCAAGTTTGAGGATTGGCTCCATCAGAATTCACCTTTTGTTTATGTAAAAGATTCTTTATGCCTTGTAGGCTGGTGAGTGTTATTTTTTGTTACTAATGCAAGGGTAAATAAATGGGAAAACACTTCGGGTTTTGGAATAATTGCTGGTGGGCATGTGGGGTGGGGGGGATGAAGAGAGGAGACTTATAAATTCTTGCTAGACTTTTCCTGAGAAATAATTTTTTTGAAGGAACTTTTAGTCTTTTATGTCTCCTCAGCTATACCAGAATGCCTGAGCTTTAAATTGCCCGTGGTAATGAAAGGTGACATCAGGTGAAACTGGAATTCCACTGTAGGTCTAATGGGATGTTTTCATGGAAGTTTGGTTCTGTGTACAGACGCCAGAAAGAATAGGAAACAAGTCTGTTATGAAAGGTTAAGAGAATGGCATGTACGCATTTGAAAATTATAGGTAAAGATACTAAATTTGCTTTTCAGTGAAGGATATTAAGGGATACCTACTATTATTTTACAGAGGGGAACATGTTGTAAAGCATGATCTTCTCATGCTCCAAAAGGCCTGTTTGCATTTTACCTTTTTGGTTTGTGGGTTTTTTTACTTTTTGTCTTGCTGGCTTGATATGGCTACTGTGTAGAGAACTGATGAAAGAAATAAAAGTGTAGTCATATTACTGGAGTGAATGAATGAAAGTGAGTAATTTTAGGGCGTGGTTACTGATTATAGCTGAATGGCATCTGTCACAACATTGAATCGATAGTCTGGGTCAGAGAATAAAAAATGATTGACTCCCAGTGTGATTCCAGAACTGAGATGGCCAACAGAGCAAGGGAAGAGTGTGCAACACACAGAGGAAAATTAGGAAGTGAATGAGTAAAAGAAAAGATGCTTCCTTTGGTGGCCTGGTTTCTTTTTAGGAATTCTACACATATGCAGCTGCCAAGTGGAAACTAGCTGATTAAGAAAGGATAGGTTTCTGTTTAGGAAGTTTCTGTTTAGGAAATACTGTCTTTTTAAGAGTGAAATTGTGCAAGCGTTTCCTACATCAGGAATCTGGACAGATGAAATTATGGCTCCTCATGATTCAGCATCAGCAGCTTTTCTGAACTCTAAGTCACTTGGATAATTTTGTCTTTGCTTGGAATATTTTGGTATGTTAAATTTTTGTTCCACTTTCTCTATTTCAGTTTGATAACGATTTGCTGTCTATTCCCTTTGTCTTGCATTTTGTCTGTGAAGTTCTTAAGAGTATATTGTCCTTGACAACAACTGGCATATGTCTTAGGTTTTGCCCATAGGTGTCAGTGCAAATGCTTGTAGGAGTTTACTGCTACCATAAACATTTTTACTCAGTCACCAAAATGGTGACTGGAGGTTGGCAGATAATGCTGTTTCTGACATCATGCTTTCTCCAGCATCTCAGTTTTAGAGAGCTTTAATAAGTTTTCTCTTAGGGACCAGAAGCAAGAGATAAATGTGTTCATCCTCTTTGAAAGACTGGTCAGGGAATTTTCTCTGAAATACAGTGAAATCTCATTTCCTTCCCAGACCTAGTGGTTCCAAACATTCAGATATCCAGCAGAAGGCAAAAATTTTAAGGTGTACTAATGTAGCACACCTGCTTTAATGTGGCAAAAGGCTGACAGTAGCTGTATGGTCCAGTTAGGATCATATTTATTCTATAGATTTTCTTCTCTGATTGTCAAAATACTCTGCTGCTTCCCTGGCAGGGAGGCTTCTTCTGACAGACCTTATCACCAGAATATATTTTATTCTAGTATCAGAATTGGCTTCCATGATAGCTCTAGAATTGCGTCATTCGAGACTATTCCTCTCTAGTGCTTCAGTCCCTGAATAATGTGACCAGGAGGTCAAGGGAGGTGGTTCTGCTTCTCTGCTCTGGGGCTCCTAGGGAAGTGTTTTCAGCTCTGGGGCCTCCTGTATAAGAATGATGAGGACCTGTTGGAGCAAGTCCAGAGAAAGGCTGCAAAGATGGTCAGGGGGCTGGATCATCTCTCCTATGGAGACAGGCAGAGAGAGCTGGGGTTGTTTATCCTGAGGAAGACAGGGTTCCAGGGAGACCTTAGAGTATCTTCCAGTACCTAGCAGGACCTACAAGAAAGCTGTAGAAAGACTTTTTACAGTGGTATGTAGGACAAGGGGGAATGGCCTTAAAGCAGGTTTAGTTTAGATATTGGGCAGAAATTCTTTATTGTGAGGGTGGTAAGATACTGGAACAGGTTGCCTAGAGAGGTTGTGGATGTCCCGTCCCTGAAAGTGTTTGAGTCCAGGTTGGATGGGGCTTTGAGCATCTGGTCTACTGGAAAGGAATGCCAAGGGACTTAGAACTAGATGATCTTTAAGGCCTCTTCCAACCCAAGCCTGTCTATGTGATTAATGTTGCCAATGACACCATGGTTCTGGTGAAAGCATTACAAAATTTTCAGTAAAATTTAGTGGGTCTGGAGAAGTATCCAGTTGCTTTCTCCAGTTCAGAGAAAATAGGAAGCACTGCTGTTGCCTCGTACAGACCTATATCCTTCTGGAGAGGGAGCCAGAAGAATGACACCAGGTTCATTCACCAACCCATCACACTGCCCTGAGGAACTATTACAGCTCAACAGATTAATCAGATAGATTAATACTCCTGCTCTCTGGTGATTACCAGAGGTCTGTTTTGATGGTTCTTATTCTGGCACTTCTCCCACTGAAACCCTTTTCCATGTTAAAGTGGAACTAATTAATTCTAGGCCAATGCTGAATGGTTACTTTCAGGTTAACAGTTCAGCCAGTTTATGTCTGGATGCTCAAAGTCCCACTGAGCTATCTTAAACCAATTCTCCAGACAGTGTAGTGAGGTTACCTTGCTACTGGATATATAAGCTTTTAAGCAAGTGAGATCATAAGTATTTGTACTCTTAAACATTTGTAGTTCTGTGTTACAGAGTTTGTTTTTTTCTGTCATGAAGACACCATGTTTGTCTTTTACTGAAGATCACATGTATTTCTGCAGTAGTACTTTTAGATAAGACAGCATTCTTCTGCACAGGGATCATAATCTGCCATGTGTTAATAGCACATGTCACTCTACTCCAGAAGTGGCATCGTTGTGGTGACCACCTTTAAGACAGAGTATCTATCATATGATAGCAGCTGAGAGGTGTGATGGTTGACATACAACATTGTACAACAGTGAGGATGATACTGTGAGAATTATGTTCAGTCTTTAGTCAGGCTCTCCGAGCTTTTGTCGCAGAGACGGTATATCACATTTGTAGCAAAGTAAAAAATAAACCTGCCTACTTCTGCAATTGTCAAATAATCAAAACCTGTGATTGTCAGATACTCAAAATAATCACTACATTCTCAATCATAAAATTTTACATTAAGGTTTTTTTCTTCCTGAGTGGATAACATTCAAGAATTGAATGACCTATGACATGACAGTGTTTCTTTTCTAAATAATTTGTATTTTAAAAATTAATTCCTTGTCTAGAAATACTCAAAAATTACAATGGTAGAATATTGGCCTCCTTTTGAAGCCTATAATCGGTTCATTTTTTAGTGTATTTTCAACTTGTGTTGTATTATTCTGACAGCCTGGCCTAAAGTTCTAAAAATTAATTGTATCTTTACAATTTTTGAAAATCAACTTTTAAAAACATAATTATGAAAAATGTTATGCTTTAGTTACTTCCAAAGGAAATGCAATTGTGAAAGACTTTACCAATATGAATCTTCTCTAAGGAAAAGCATTTTAAAAGAGTCAGGTTGGCAAACTGCTGTCTTGATTGTGAAACCCAAATTCAAGGAATTCCAATTTTACTTTAGGGTAGCCATGTTCCTACTGGAAAACACACACAGTTTGCAGTGATTTATATACTTATTTTGCCAACTCACTGCTGTGATGTTCAATATCTTGAAGAATGAACTCTCTGAGATTAGGCACTTAGTAGCCTTGAGCACCTCTTTGTTCTCTCAGATTTTGTCCTTAATTGATTTGCTACTTATTTTTGCGTGGGGTTTTTATTTTCACTGTGCTGCCATTAATAGATTTATTTCTTACTCTTTTCCTTTTTATTTGAGCATACTACACTTGGAGCTCTTAGCATATTTATTCTGTATTAGACACTACACTGGCGAAGGCGAGCCCCAAAGGGACTCTGCCATTTCCACTTGTGTCTAAAATAATCTCTATACTGCTGTGAACAGGGACTGTCTCCAAAAGCACTGAGTTGCTCTTTGTGACTGGGAAACAGTATTAGAGTGGTTTGATGATTCGTCCTAACTGAATAGCAAAAGGACATGGAGGTCTTGAAGAAGGTGAAGTGTATGATCCTCCAATTCAGTCAGCAGAAGTAAGGATTTCTTTGAGAAAATTTAGATAAAGTAGGGAAGATTCAGTCATTTCTAAACTCCACTAGACTGACAGCACTATTTCTAGATTCTATACTGATTGAGGCAAGGCCAGGTCCATTTTGCCTGCATTGTTGTGAGGGAGCATTATACCCTAAGGTACCTAATACCTTCTCTAAACCAACCAAAACCTGAGTTCCAGAAAGAGCTTGGATCATTTGGCAAAGGTGGTGACATTATATTTGGGTGTATTGACTGTTATCCTTTGGGAATTATCCAAAACAATGGATATTTCCATGTTTTATCCTAATTCAGGTGATAGCTACTATACTGATGATTGTCTTATATGTTGCCTTGAGGTTGTCTCCTCAATTCAGTGTTATCCAGCCCTCTGTTCTCACAATTTGTAAAAATGGCTACAGTCCAAGAGAAGTCAAACAGTCTCCTAAATATTCTGGCAATACTGCTGAGAGAAGAGATCTGGTCTTTGCACATCTTGCATCTGGTATTAGACTGCAAGGGAAAAAAAAAGCACAGCATGAGATCCGATGGGGAATTCAGCACACAGATGATTTGAGGCACTATGCTTTATTTCTGGAAAGATCAGTTACTCTAAAGTGGCTCACAGAGAGTAAATTGGGTTGGAAGGGACCCCAAACTTTTTCTCGGAGCACGACTAATTCTAAATTATATCAGGTTGATCAGGGGCTTGTCATGTTGAGGTTTGACCGTCTCCAGCAGTGGAGGTTCCCCAGCCTCCCTGGGCAGCCTGTCCCAGGGACCAGCAGTTTTGACAGTGATGTCTGTACTATGTCCTTTCCTTCGGCATGGCCACCAAAACACACACTGATTTTCTAATCTGTGGATTTGCAAAATGGTACGTTTCCCCTTTTCCTGTCATAGAGGAATCATAGGCAGGTAATATATAACTTGGAAAGTACAATTTCCAGAAGTACCCTATTGGCCTGGGGTAAGGAAGCATGTGTATGTAACTATCATAGCACACGGTAGTGAAAATCAAACACCTCTGCCTCTGAGGGGATCACGTTGTTTGTTCCTTCTGGAATTGTCACTAAAGGTGGAGAAAAAGTAACGTCTAATCACAAGTTACTTTCTGAAGGGAAATGGCGGTAGCGAAATATATTTAGTATAGCAGAGAGATTGCCAAGGGAGGACTTTGTTTATTTGGGGTTCTTCAAAAGTATAGACATCAAGAAAAAGAGAAATTCTTCAGAGGGGGACATGGGAATGTTACTAATAGATTCAGAGAATTAATGGGATAATAAAATAATTCAGAAAGGAGAAATTTCACCTGAGGCTGTCAAATTTGACATAACTGATAGGAGATGGAATTTCCTAGGTTATACTTGAAGAAGAATTAATTCAAGAAGTGCCAATTGGCCAATATATCATTTCAGTTGAAAATGCAGAAGAGGTTTGTAGCTTCCACAGGAAAAATCTGTTTGTTTTTATATGCGAAAAGATCACCACATAATATGCCAAAATCTGTTTAAATGTTGGCAGCCAGGACTCTGAACCAATACTGTTTCATCACTTTAAGCACAGGCACATTGTGGATTACTGTGCAGTGAGAGTTTCATTTATTTGTGTTTCAGTTGTTTTCTGTCTAATTTCAAAATGAGTTTTTCCAAACGTTCTTTATCTCTTCTTTAATTTGTATTTTATTTTCTCAACTTCTTCAAGCTAAAATCAGCAATAAGGCAAATACTTGGCTAAGAGCTTTGAGTGAGTCTCTCTTATTTCTGGACATTTTTGTTGCTCCCTCCTACATTTAATCCTTCTTTTTTCCCCCTTCCCTGGTATATTTCTGTCATCCAAAAAAAAAAGTTGGTAGACTAGATGGAATATGGGGTAACTCCTGCCCTCTGATTTTTCAGTTGCTTTCTTTCTTCAGAAGGGTTGCAGTTGTTTTCATTTTGTTTCTGCTTTTTCAGATGAGAAACTACCACAGAACATATCTGCAAGAGCAATCACTGACTTTTTGTGGTGTGTGTGATATTCTGCAGCACAGATAATACTGTAAATACAATGCTACTTCTATCAGTGACCTAAGATTTTTGTTATTTTAGCTTCCTGTATGTGTAGTTTTTCTGCAGTTTCTGCTATGGTCTCAGACTTGTGACAAGGGTTGCGTTTGCCACTAAAGGGGATCAAATCACTGGTTTGGTTAGGAGGAAAGGTAATTTCTAGGCTGTTTTTACTTGATAGTTTCAGTTTGCTTCAGAGAGCCTACTGGACTTTGTGGAGTCTGCTGTATATACGGTTGCTGTTGGTGTTACCAGTAAGCAGCCAACAAGGCCAGTGTGGAATGGGAATGACATTATCAGTCATCTTTTCTCCTGTCTAGACTTGCAGGCAAGGGAGGTGGATTCGCTTGTCTGAGCTAGCGTTGGAGGTTGTATGTGTACATAGATAAGAAGGAATTACCTTTATTTATGGGAAGAAATCCTTCTTCCATTTTGAACTGGCAGGCTGAGCAAAACAGTTGCAGTTCTCCGTTAAGTTATTGTCAGATTGATGCCAGTCCTGCCTCACTCAAATCTTCAAACAGTTGTTGCAAGACAAGGCAATTTCTGTTCCGTTGGTTGGTTGGCCCTCTTGGAGATGGCTTCAGCTGTTCCTTTGAAATTCCCACTGAAAATTTTTGAGTTTAAAATGAGGCAGTATTTTAAGAAAACTGATTTTTGCAATTTTATTGGTAAGGTAACGCAAGTATTGGTCAAGTGTGTTGTAGCAATAGTTTGCTTTTCATTTCCTTGCTGTGCAGTACAATCTGTGGCATTCTCTTCTACTTGAAAAGCTTGACACTAAGTGGATATATATTTTTAAATATAGACAGGGAAGCTATTATTTTTTATTTAGCTTTTACTGTGTAATGGAATTTGTGACAAGGTTATTTGCTTCAATATAATTTTGTGTACTGAATTAGTGTTCTTTGGAAAGGGCCTTGAGGCGTGTTGCACGAAAGATGCTATATAAGTAGGGAATGGAAGGGTAAACGACCTTCATTTAAATGCAGTCAAGTAATCATTATCAAAGTTTTAAGCAATTTGAACTGCCTAACAGGAGGTATGATGACAATAATTGCCAATGTCCTTAAAGGACAGTTGTACCCATTTGGTCACTGCCACATGCTTGAAGTTTGTAAACGGAAAACCACTTTTCACAATCTCTATTTTGACAATGTACTATTTGAAGATAACTATTTTAAAATGAAACAAACCAACAAAAAAGCCAAAACAAGAAAATACAACCAGCAGAAAAACACATATTACAAAATGGATACTTCGGAGGTCTCTGCATGTAGCCCAACAGAGTCTTATCATACAGTAGTGTAGGTGTCAATATCAGAAGGCACAAGTGAAATATTAGTTAAAATA
The DNA here is from genome assembly GCA_035584735.1 of Pseudotriccus pelzelni. Taxonomy (NCBI): domain Eukaryota; kingdom Metazoa; phylum Chordata; class Aves; order Passeriformes; family Tyrannidae; genus Pseudotriccus; species Pseudotriccus pelzelni. Next base: position 17,883,785 of record JAWMRA010000164.1, on the reverse strand, counting down.
AAGAAAAGAAAAAAAGAGAAAAAAGCATTAGTATTTAAATAGGAATGAAGCAGGCAGTTCATACCTAAAAAGTAACAGTTTCGCTATGAAAGTGGTAGGAATGCAGGGCTCTGCAATGTTGTTTTGAATTTAACCTTTACGTAACTTGGGCTGAGGAAGTGAGTTATTGCTGAAGGACTGAGCAGAAATGTATTTATATTTCTATTTACTCCTTTCCCTACCCAGAATTGTCATGAAATATGCCCCCATATAGACATGCATAATCAGAAATGGACTCGGCCCATTCTCTGAGGTGCATATAGGAGAGCTGGGCCCATTTTGGAAGCAATAGTTCGTTCTTTAGTGTGGCTCTATGCCAAGTTAATATTTTCTGTCTTTCTCCTAATGTTCTTATCACTGGCCTAGTCCCACCAGTTTTCCACAGGCTAAGAAGGGCTCTGTAACCCTGATGAGATGGTATAAAAAACACATAAAGGCCTAGGGAATCTCAAAGTCCAGTCTGCTACTGTCACTATATATTATAATATAAAATGATAAAGCTGTGTCTTAACATGAGCTAATTATTTTTGTCCTTCAGGACTCCGGTTGGCTGTTCAATAATGTTACTGCCCTGGGAGTTACAAATCTTCTAATTTGCAGCATAAAAATATTTATGGCTGTTTTATACTTATTTGTTCTTGTGCCAATGTTGTCTTTTTGACTTCAATAGTTCATCTCCAGTGTATGTGCTTTGCTGATTATATTTTAACAGAACAGTCATTCTCCTATTCCATATTGGCAGGTAGAACAAGCCAATGTCTTTTATTCTCTTTGAATGTACACTCTTCGTTCCCAGTGTCATCCCTACAACCCTTCCCTGTTCTTTTTTCCAGTTTAAATTAATCTTCCCTGAAGAAAATCAGAATTACAGTTCTGATGAGATTTCACTGTGCAGTGTCATTAATACTTTCTGGAAAAAAAGTGTCCTGTTTATATTTTTACAACTGCATAGCTTGTTTCCGTATTTACATCAAATTAGTTGGTGAAAGTACATGTTCCAGTCAGCTTACACATTTCAGGTTTCTTTTCCCTTTTCTTTGTGATTAAATTTCAACTTGTAACAACGTTTTTTCACTGTTTGCTTATACTTGATAGTACTACTTTCTACTCATTACCAAGTAACATAACATTTTACTGTTGTGATATTTTGATGTTTCTTTCTACTGGTGCTGCCCCCTAATTTTGTGTAATCTGTGAGCTTCCGCTGTGTGTTTCTACTTATGTCATAGTCATATTCAGTAATGAATTTAGGGAAGTTTCGCAAACTGATCTCTGAGGAGCTTCATTACTGAGTTTCATTCAGTTCAATAGATGCCCTTTCAGTACTGTCTGTCGTGACATCTGTTTTAGTATTTCCCTAACTAATTTATAGTCTGTTTACCAGTTCCTGTTTTTCCAGCTGTTACTGGATAAGGTAACATACATACATATATATATGTGTGTGTATATATATGTGTGTGTATATATATGTGTGTGTATATATATGTGTGTGTATATATATATGTGTGTATATATATATGTGTGTATATATATATGTGTGTATATATATATATATACATATATGCTGATGTGCAGTTAGTTGATTCAGTAATTTCCTTTGCTTAAAATCAACCATATTATCAAAGAAATTAGCTTGGCATAAATTACCTTTCATCAACCCATTGTGAACTGCACCCCATTTGTTTGCTATACAGATATGTATTTAAACCTTGAACTAACAGAAGAACTATTGCCTGGCTCAATTTACCTCTTCCGCCTCCTTAAATATCGTTGATTCCCCCTCAATTCCCACGAAGTCCAGATGAAATCATGGAGTTGTAATGCATAATTTCTGTGACTGCTCCAGCACACTTAGTTTCTTTCCTATGTCTATTTTTTTGACATGACCAGAGTATTTTATCCAACCTATCCCTTTTTATGTCTTCACAGTCCCTAATGTCATCAGATACCTCTTTCTGTCTATTTTTATTTTTCCTAAAGAATACATGGATTTGGGTATCTGTCTTTCAGCCCTGCCTGCTGTTTTAATGTATTTTGCTTTCCTGCAATGGCTTATTTTACACTGTGCAGCACCCAAACTTTCCCATTTTGTTTAAGTATACAAGAACGACAAACCTTAGAAGTATTTCTTACTGATTGGATCCAGTTCCTTAATGAGTCTATTCATGGATGATGCCATCTAATTGAAGATTATTTGCATGAAAATTAGTATTTTCTTCTAGATGTCCATCGTATTCCCCCCTCTGTTCTTTAAGCCATTATCGTGCCCCTGTTTTCTTGATTTCCCCCTTCCTTTGAATGAAATCCAGATGTTGAAAATATGTGCCTCTCCCAAAAGTCTTCCTTTCTTTTCTAGTTTGCCATTAATATATGCATAAATATGTGCTCATTAATGAAGAGAGAAGAAAGATCTCAGCGGAAATTTAGGGAAACTGTGCGTAGATGCAAATTGTATTGTAGAAGATAACACTCAAAATTTGCCTTTCCGAACGGGGGTCATCCTCTGGATTTTTTTTATAGATTCTTCTTTCTCTGTTTTGGTAATTCATTTATTTATTTATTAATGTAAGAGGTTCCAGTGAAGACTTCTGGAAAACTTGGACTATGTTTCACTGTTTTTCAATTGACATACAATGTATCTTACACAGGAAAAAACAAATATCTAATAAATAGGAAGTTGGCATAGATATTTCACTGTCATTACTAAATAACTTAATGTCAGTGACATTCATCAAAGTTTCGCTGATTCTCTGGATTCTCCCAGGCTACACCATGTAAACTGAATAGAGCCAGGACACTCACTCAAGTGTGTACTCAAGACCAGTAACCTCCATACTGTCCCACTTGTCTTCAAGGCTGCAGACTGTGACTTGGCCCACTTTATTTGTTAATATAAGAAGTTATTTCATGAGACAAATATTATTTGCTAAGTTCCCATCTGTATATCTCACAGGAAATATTTTTCCCCCACAGCTAGAAGTAAGAAATTTTTGTTTTCTTCTTAATTAGTAAGAATGACTGATAGTAATTGTGGCAGGTGGGAGGGGCTTGGGGATGAAGATTTATGTCTGAGCTGTTAAGTTTCCCAGGCTTCAGCCTACTTTGAAAGCAATTGCTCTGAGTTACTGTGTAGAATGGGGAGGAGGAAGGAAAGCATTTTGCTTTTTCTGAAGCAGATCACTGTCCCAGGCTCTTTGTGAGAACTGGAGTCCTTTAGAACTAGGAATGTTGTTCCTGCATACCTGATGAAAACACACTGTCCTAGTTTTTGTTCATTCTGCATGCTCACAATTATTCTCTGCGAGTGGTTCATACCAAAGTCATCCCTTGCACCTTACAGTCTTTACTGTAAGAAAAAATGCCGCTGTTCTCTCTGCACCTTCAGGATGCCCTCTTCTCTGTCCTCTTGAGGTGTAAAACCAGCCTGTTCTAAATGAACAACTTTTGCATGGGGAGGGAGGAAAAACGGGAATAGTTTTCAGTAGACAAAAATAAATTTTTAGGATGCTTCTTTGAACCAAATAGATTTTGCTTGAGCCTCCTGAGATTTTCTTACCACTGATTCTCGATGAAGCTGTACTTACAAGATTATTTTAGCATCAAAACACAACTGCATTTAATTCCACTGGATTGCACTTTTGTTACTTTGAGCAGACATTGATGTGTATATCAGCTCTGCAGAGTTCTGGAAGAGATTTAAGAAACAAATATCATAAAACAAACATATCAAAATAAAAATTTAATTATAAGTCAAAATGTCTTACAGTTTAGGTTGAAGGAAAAGAGGGAAAGCTAGCAAAAGAACAACATATGTATATTTTTAGCCACAAAAGGGTTTTATTCATTTTTCTATGCCACAGTGCTACGTTATCTCATAGAATAGGTGAAAAGAGAAATACTGCAGAGAGTATAGGAACATTTTTTACATGTAACTGATTAACAAAGAGAGTTCACATTCTTAGGGTGCTAACACAGGTATTTCTAGTAAGGAAATTGCAGAAAAGCAACAGATTACTAGAGTAATAATAAAATTCTTTGACTCCACCAGGAGTGTCTTTTTCAAAGAGAAACTAGCCTAATCCCAAAGGCTGAAAATTGTAGAAATGGAAAGCAAAATTTTAAAATTACAATTTATGCAATGCCATGACAGGTAGGTTTTGGAGTCTTCTTTACTGAGGATATTCAAGAACTGTCTGGACACAATCCTGTGCAAGGTATTCTAGGATGATCTTGCTTAAAAAGGGAGGTTGGACCAGGTGACTACTATGGTTCCTTCCAACCTGACCCATTCTGCGGTTCTGTAACTGCCTTGTTCTTCTTTTTTTTCTTTTTTTCTTTTTGTTTTTGTGTTTTGTTTTGTTTGGTGTTTTGTTTGTTTGTTTTTGTTTGTTTATTTACTAGTTTTGCATCTTCTGGTATATTTAGCAGCACTGCAGATAGAAGTCAGGTAGAAGTTTTTCACCATTCTCTATCATATTACCTATGGTTACAACACGACTATTATCTTTGCTTCACTGTTTGCTACCTCTGACAATGACCTTATTCAAAGCTAAAACTCGTGATTTCAAGCTGAGTAACAGTCAGTGTTTTCAGTGGGAATCTGGTGATGAATCTTGAGGAGAACTGACCACAACAGGAATTGCAAATGTTCCTTGGTTTATTCTTGTCCTGGGAAAGTATCTGCTATATTTGTATTGTCAGGCTTTTTGGCATTAGCTGTAATTTTGACTTTATAGGTGGCACCAAAAATGTTGTACACGTAAATATGCTTCATTTAAATCATAAGTTACTTTGAAGCTGAGAGTATATCTTTTCCTGGTGGTACAGCTATGTGATAAGAGTGCAAAAAAATCTGATCCTTAATTTCCATGTTGGCAAAATCCTTTCAAAGACTCAGTTGTAGTGTGAATAAGGTAAGCAGTGCTTTGAATTGATGTAGTTTTCCTCACTGGCAAGGTGAAAGTGAAATTAAGCAGAGTACTTTTCCTGTATAAATCTCCTAATGCTACAGTTATAAGCTAGATGTCATGAATCAGCAGACAAATAAGTCTGTAGAGTTGCTATGCATGAAACAAGTTATCTTATTTAGCCACATGTTGAGACTAACTCAATTTCTTCCTTGCATGTGATATTTTAGCTAAGCAGTAACTTAATTTGAATACACAAAGTAGTAAACTGCTATCCCTTGGAATCAATTTTACAGAGACATTTAGTCAATGCTGTTTGGAAAGAATAAATTCAATATATGCTGTCATACATTAATAACATCTTAGTTATTTTCTGGACCGAATGTATTGAAGTGCTAGTGTATGCTTCTTTTCTTGAAGTATCTGTTTTCCTTTATATCTTATCATTTTTGTGATAGTCTGACTAGGGCATGGATGGCTTTTAGGTGTGAGTGGGTACATTTTATATTACTTAGAATAAACAAGGTTACATCTTAATAATGCTTTAATAGGAGTTTCATTGATTATGTGTCACTCCTGTTAGTTCATAGGAGTTTCTATGAAGCATTTACCTGGGTGCATTTTCTGTGATTATGGCAAGCTTTCAATGGTCTCACCTCATTCATTGGCTGTATTGAGCATGATCTCCTTTTTTATCTTTATATATCTGTAAGAGTCAGTGTAATTTCTCATGGAAGTTTACAACAGTGATGGGAATACTGCATTTAAAAAAATGGATGGAAATTTGTGCCTTGTTACGTACAGATTGTACTAATAGATATTCATGCCTGTTTATTTGAGAGAATGTTTTTTTTTTTTCTTAGGCATCCATAGTCGCGTCAAACACAGCATGCTGTACATCAGTTCTATCAGATACTGTTTGTAATGTGTACACATAAGCCTCTCAAGGCATAAATCTTCAACGCACAGGAGTTGTTTTATATCCTAGGCTTTCTAAATGCTATACTAACTATACTGACTTTATCAATCTGATAGTTTGGAACCAGAATTATAGAACACACAAGTGCAGGGCTGTGTGAAAGGTGAGATCTTTGTATTTGAATTTTACTTGAATTGATCCATAAAGTTATTTTTAGAAGTTACATTCTCATAACATCTGCATAACCTGGTTTACTCTAATCTGATTTTTCCAAGCTTTTTAAGCAGTGCTGAAAATTACTTTAGGGAATAGATTTGCTTTCAAACTGAGTTTTCAGAATAAAGTTCGGGTCATTGTGTTCTTTAAGAGATTGGCTGAATGCCACTAATAGTATGTTGTGACTGTTTTTAAACCTGACAGTTGGCTACAATACACTTGAGTAACTTCCAGCTTTATTGTCAAGCCAAGGTATGGTTTCAGTAGAGATGCTATCTGGCATCCACAGAAGATATTATCATCAGTTAGAAGTAAGATGTGCTTCATCATTTTTTGCAGGTTTACTCGTCATGTTGTGCTCTGCATTTGAATTAAGTTTGAAAAAAATTATTTTCAAATGTAAGTTTTCCATTTAGTAGCCTTTGAGGTATGACATGAATATCAATAAATAAACAAATCTCAAGGAGAGCATTTAGTATCTCAGTTTAGAAGTGCTTTAAAATGTTTTCAAATAAAATAGTTAAATTTCAGAATTAGTCTCATTGATCTGAGAGAGGTCAGATTTGTCGACATAGACAATATCCTTATTGGACTAGTGGCTATGAATGGAGCTGTTGAAGAAGGGTTCGCTTAACTATCCCATCTGGTTTATGAAAAGAATATTCATTAGTATCATTACTTTTTGTGCAATATGGATGGAATCAAAATGAAATCCTGCACCAGCACATTCCTGGTTGCTGAGAGATACTAAATGAAGAACACTAACAATACAGAAAGTGTCACTTCCGAATCTGTTTTTTTAAACACCTCTAGGGAATCATGCCAGTGCACAGACAAGAAGCCTTTGAGATCACACCTTCTCAGGCAGTTCTGTTTCTTCCCAGTTGATGTTATATTAGCAGAATTAATGGGATGATTTTTCTATGATGTCTTACTTCCCAAATGTTAACACTTGCTTAACTGTAGGCAGCTGATATTATTTTTTACTGTTTTTTGTAGGTCTTGATTAACTTGCCATTTCAAACTACAAAATTCAACATTGCTTAAAGCTTATACTTTTCTTTTTTCCCCCTACAAAATTTAGAGTTATTATAGAGTAAGATGTTAGAATGGTGAATCCTGTACAAATACACATCAAACCTGATTCTCCCCTGACATGGCCATTGATTGAAGAAAATAGTGCTGGAAGACAATTGGATGGATAGTTGGGTCTGAAAGTGAACTACCCTGGTCCATGCTGTGTTTATAATCTTGCAAATTTGAGCTGTACCATGGAGGTCTTCAAAACATTAAGCATTTGTGAGCCAGTTTATTCACACTCATGAAGTCAGGAAGACTTAAAGCTATTTGGAGAGAAAGAGATGCAGATTTAGATCCCTAATGAGGTTTTGAAAATGACTAGTTTGTGTCTTGAGGTCACCTGTGTGATCTTGAGTCTTCAGCAGCCAGTCCTTGGATGGAGGGTGCATATGTATATCAGCCTTGATGATTTATGAAATGAGATCTTTTATTCTAAAGGGCAGCCAACCTCATGATGCCTGCAGCTGGAGGTAAGGGGAAGAAGCAGAATTCTGGGGCTGGCCACCTCCATGACTTGAGTTTAATTCTGCCCAACTTGTGACACTGGCACAGGTAGGACTTGAAGGAGCGCAGGCTGAGGGGCATGACCTCTGGATGACAGGGGGCGGTGTGGCTGACTGAGGAATAATCTGAAATAATATGCAAGTCTGAATTGCTCTTCTGGCGAGTGGAAGTTGTTGCGATGCAGTTTCTGACGTGAAATGATTTAACAGTAGAGATGGGGTGTTCGTGTGCCATTCCAGATATGGCTCTGCAAGCCCATCTCTGGCATGTGCAGCAGCAACAGCAAAGATGGTCACGCCTCCCATGTAACAGAAATACATTAAAATTTATAGTATTTATTTGTAAACTCACAGATCATGTGCCATACTGTGTAAAGTGTGATTTCTTTTTTTTTTTTTTTTTTTCCCTTCTGGTTTAATGTTCAGAGGTAGTGTCATCCTAATTAGTTTCCACTGACAGAATAAATATTGTTCCATCTGTGCACTATTACAGTCAGCGACTGAAGGTTTGAAACACTTGAGCAGCGGATGTCAAGTAGTCTGTAAAGGGACTGGAAAGCAACTCATTTTGGATTATTTTGCATATATCACCATTCAGAAGGAGGTTATGGGAGCAATTCTCATCTATACTGCTATCATCCCAAAATTATGCCAAAATTTTTTTTCCTTTTTTTTCAACAGTATTTACTTGATAATGATCATGAATAATAAAATCAAAGGATTTCATGCATTATGACAACATAAAAACATTAAGCTTTTTTAATTTACAAGTTTGCAAATGCGTTTTAAAAGGAAAGCGTTTACTGCCATGTCCTGAGAATAGGCCAGATGAACTAATATCCTTATTTATTAGACATTCCTGAGACAAGAGGTAGAGTAACTTGTCAGGGATCTCCTTTCCTTTTCCTTTGCACTTAACCATGTAAAAGAAAATACATATTTGTAAAAGGCAACTCTATTTCTTTAAGCCTTATTCCTGAAAATTTATTTGGCTGTGATTAAAACAAAATAAAATAAAATAAATAAAACCCCAACCAACCAAACAAAAACCCCAAAAAACCAAACCAAAACCAAAACAACACAAACCACACCCCCACACACACCCCCCCCAAGTATATTTGGAGTTCATTTTGGTGTTGTTTTGGAGGGCTCTCAAAAAACTAATCAGGCAGGAGAAACAGTCACATAGACATCTCTGTAGTATATGTATAGTTAGTTTCTGGCCGCAAGTCTGTCTGACATTGAAAATATTTCCTGTGAGTAATAATCCTTTACTTAATGTGATGGAATTTTTCCAGTTCAACTTCTTGTCTTTCTTGTAGCTTGATTAAACAAATTAATTTTTACATAATTGGAAATCAGCGCGCAGCTCTTCATGAAGATGTTGCTCGGTATTTAAAAAATAGTCTTAAAAGAACATTGACATCTCAACTGTTTAAAAAGACGCAAATCCCAGGCAGCATCCTTAGGAAATGCTATAGACGATATAAATCCGATTACTCAAATTCTTTTTTAGATGAAACAGAACAATATCTGATGCTATCTGTGAAATATATAGCTAATACCCCCGAGTATCCAAAAATATTCAGTATCTGCATATTATATTAATGACTAAAGTTGTCCTTTCCCTTTAGATATCTTTTTTTTTTTTTTAATTCTCAGCTACATTAGGGGTAAATGTAAATATTTTGTTAGTAATTATATAATGATAAAATTTAATTTGCATAAGATTGTATTATTTAAAGAGCATGCATTCAGCTTTAGGAAGTAATTGCCAACCTAATTTTCAAAGTTATAGGAACCTGTGCAGAATGTCTAAGGGAGCAGGGATGTTTGGCATTTGGATGGTTGGTTGGTTGGTTTTTTGGATTTGAGGGTTTTGTTTTTGTTTGTGGTTTGGGTGGGGTTTTTTTTTTTGTTTTGCTTGGTTGGTTTTTTCCACATGTTAGAGTTATGACTAAAGATATGCTTGCTCTTCTGTAGTTCTTAGCAGCGTTGAGAGATTGTACATTTCACTTTGAATATATTGGGTTTGCTCTGAGAAAAAAAGTAAAGTGCTGTGGACCTAAAGGAGGAAAAAGCAGCATTTACTGAGAATTTAACAATTCAACCTTCTTTACTGGAAGCTTATCTTATTCTTTTAAATAAATTTTGCTATACAGATTCAATTATATGGCAATTTTAAAGAACTAGAACTCATAAAAGAAATGGCCTTAGAGAAATTTTATTTTACATCATGTTTAAATAATTAGTCTTCTGTCTTATTGAAATATATGTTCTTTCAATTTAAAAAGAGCTAAAAACACAAATATTGGCACGATCAGGAAATTATATTGTGTCACGGTGGTATTGATTGATGGGTAGTTGAATGAAAATTAACTAAAAGGCTGGTAGAAGTAAATGTGTATTCTACTACTGCTTAGACAAACATTTACCTTCCTTATAGGAGAGTTATGGAGGTGAGAAGAGGCATCTTTCCTTTCCATGTTTAGTTTGTGCATGTTACTGTTTTTGCTGTGAAATCAGTCATAAGGAGAAGAACAAGCTCAACCTGAAAGAGAGAGCAATTTAAAAATTTCACAACTGTTCACATCTTTACACCAGAAACAAACAAGTGAACAAATGGAAACCCATCAAAATTAAATATATGCTTTAATGTTGACTGTCTGGCAAGGACCCCTTATTTAAGCTTTTTTAAAACCAATTTCTGTAGCCAGCTATGCCAAAGAAATTCACATCTCTGAGATCTAAGAAATAATTTAAAGGCTGTAGTTAGAGAAATGCCTTTTTATTATTCTTAAACCATTTTATTGATTCCTCCCCACCCCCACTCTCTTTTTTTCCCCCCATTTATTATCTGTCCCCTAAAGGCCTCCTACACATTGAAGTCCACAGTGGAACTCACTAGTGGGGATGAAGCAGAGAAACCACTGCAGGATTCCCTGTTTCAAAGCTGAACCAATATTCACCATTGACACATTCATTCATCTGTGCAGGGTCATTGGAAATCCTCTTTCTCTAGTTTTGCCTTCCCTTCAGGGAGCAATGCTTAAAAGAGCAAACCCCTGGTGTGAAGAGATAGAAGAATTCTCAGCGTGGCCAGTGGTGCCAGGAATCGAATTAAAGTTGTCCATTTGCAGATGACTGTATACTCAGCTCCCAGCATATTCAGCTGTGGGGCTTGCTGCTGACATTTTATTTGAAATGCTGTTGGTGGCACTTGGTTGTATTAAAAAAAAAAAAAAAAAAATTGGGGCAAAAAGTGTTTTCTCAGAAGAAGAGAAAAAATGCTGAATTTCAAAATGTGCATGGTTCCTGCTCTTCCTTTTAGGTCTGGAGGTTGTTAAGGATCATGTGCCAGAGAGGTAAATAATTACAGAATGTACTTCTTTGGGTAATTTAACACTTGTCACTTATTCTGCTATTGTTGGCATCTCTATTTTGGCATAAATCGGATTTTGACATTACTAAACCTACAATTTTGTTTTTCTTCACACACATTATCTCTTCCATGTGAAAGGCACTGGGAAGACACGGGCTGCCATGAAATCTGAAATGCCTGCAGTCAACACGAGGAGCGCCTCTTAATTTCAGTTTCATTTCCTGTTAATAGAGATGAACTTGGTGCACATTTGGTCAGGTTTAGAAATTGTCAAACAGAGATTCTGTAAAAGGAGTTCTGAGAATTTAAAGAAGTCTCTGTCATTTTGGAGATGAAATGATAGGCATAGTTAACCATTTGGTCACCTGCTCAAATTCCCATCACAGCAGTCAGAGTGCCCCCCACGTGGGGGTGGTGGAGGAGTTGGCGCGGTGTATCCCTATCCTTGGTGACTGCTAGGAGGTTTAATTTTTGTGACTGATTTCAAAGAAAAGGGGTATTTCTGTGCATAGCAGTGTCATGATCTGCCACCAACATAAATCACAGTTTCTTCAAGGAGCATCAGGAAAGGAAAGTGGAAGAAAGAGTTGGAGACTACAAATTATACCACTACCTAATTATGCAGCTTTATTCATATGTCTAATGTGATATCCACATGCATGTTAGCAACACAGAGGCCTAAATTATAGACATTCAGAACAACTTGAAGAAGGGAGCAGGGGAACTGTTCAAACAGTTTAAATTCTCTGTCATAGTAACTTGAGACTTTGGATAGAGCCATCCCAGAAATATAGATTAAATTTTCCTTTTCAACTAAATCACACAGGTGGTATTTTTATGCAGTGCATATAAAAGTATGCTCATTGTTCATCCTGTAACCAGCACTTCTATACCCAAGTATGTGAGGTGTTATAAAGAGGTAACATTATAGTGAGATATTTTAATCTAGTTGAATGACCTTACACAAGGGGAAGCATTTTTCCAAGAGGGGCAGCCCAGTAATGAGGGTAAGGTGTGTCCTAAAACGCCCCAGAGCTCATTCGAGCTTATCAACTACTGCTACAGTTCCTAATTTGTGGGGCACTTGTGCTTTTTCTGGACAGTCTGTCATTTAAAGTGCTGTGAGAGACAGTTTAATCATTTTAAGAGTATGCTGTGTAACTGATCTTGGAAGTGCCCAGTACTCACCAGAGATTTATTGAAAAAACATTTGTACCATGACTGTCTTTCCTTTGAAAATAGTCAAAATATTAAAAAAAGCAGTCATGCTCAGCAGCAGTTTTCATTGATGCATTTAGAGCTTTCCTCCTCTTTAGCAATCCAGACCTTTTTAAGAAATGTCATTGCTGGTTATCCTCAATACAAAATGGCCCATCAAAGCTACCTTGGTGCAACCTTACCTCTTAAATATCAGCCTGTGCCCTCTAACCATTTGTTATCAGGTACCTTTTAGTTCAGTCATGGCAAACTCTGTTTAATACATAGAATGAAAAAGACGTGGATACAGCTCAAGGCATTTTGTATTAAATAAAATATAGGATATTTATTTAAAATGTTTTGGATGCATTCTTGAAAAAGTGGCACAAGATCTTTGTATCATAATATGCCTAATTAATTGTGTGCCTAATGAAAACAATATAAAGTTTAAAAAAAATCCATACAACAACAACTAAGAAAAAAATTAAGGCCATAGATGAATTTAAGTCTTCCTTAACCTTAGAAAGTACTTAGCAAATACTTGATTATAAAGGTTCTGCCTCATTTTCCTGTCTGTTGTGGACTGAAGTTTTGAAAGTCCTCTTAAATGTGATTTCCTTGTTCCTGCTCGCTACTTTACTCTTTATTCTCAATACTAGATATATCTTCAGAACACTAACCGCATATATTGATGTGGTGGGTTAGGTATCCACTTGCCACTCAGCAAGTGTGCTGACATAGTCCATGATGGGATCTCTCCACACAGATTTCACAGGCTTTGGGAGTGAGCATGTTGAAGGTGCTTTATCTGCAGAGTTAAATTCCTGAAATGAGTGGCAATCACCCAACCTGGCCTTCAGTACATGAAGAAACCAGAAACATGCTTGATAGGAGGTAGGAACAGGATGCTTCTTTGTTCACTTCAAAAACCTTTACTGTCCTATTTTCTGACCACCCTTTAGCACTGCTGCTCTTGATTTGACACAGCTTTAAGTTTGAGATAGAGGAAAGTGCAGAAATGCATGTAAAGAACTTGAGAATGGAGAAGGGGAAAAGGTCATATATATCAGATGCAGGAGGAAAGATGGATCTGAAAGATCTGTGTCTGTTGGAAGAGATCTCCTATCTTGTTGCCAATGAATAAACTGTTAACATTGCTGGAGTATAAAAGCAATTACCTAAATGTTGGTTACTTTTCTTTTGTGACTAAAACTGTGCCATTTTTTAGTTATAAGTAATATTTCAGTACACTACAGTGCAGCAGGAAGGTTGCTGAAAAAAGAGTCACTTAGAATGTCTCAAAAGGACATGTATTTGGGATTGCAGTTGATATAATCTGTACTGGGATAGTCCAAAACCACATTTTGTGGTATTTTTCAGTTTGTGTGATTTTTCTGTATGTTAGATTCCAGGCTAGACATTGGGCCATTGCTAGAAACAAATGTCATCTCTGTTCTGGGAGGCAAAATAAATATATGTGTACCTTTATTCATATGTACTTATGGAAAGAGAGACGTTCTCTGAACCAAAACTCTACATTGTGTCTCTTTAAAAATCCATATGAAATACAAATACAGAATCAAAACTGTAATAGTGAGGAACATATTTCCCATCTGGTGCTGCAGGGCATAAGCTAATCTGCTGCTGAGATCAGGCAGGAACCCCCTTCAACCCTGTGTTGTTTTTCATTACACAACTGGCTGTTTGCATTATGTTTTTTATTAGAACTTGATTGTTTAATGACAAAGATACAGAGTTATGCTAAAATAAATAGAAAGCTCTATAGTGGAGAAGCAGAAAATAGACTCAATGAAAAATAAAAGACAAGAACTGCTAGATTCTGCTGTACTCACCCCAATCCCTCCAAAGCCTGCAAATGTTTTCCTCACTTACACATGCATTTTCTTTATTAACCCCCATCCCCCAGACAAACCTACAGCTGTATTGTGTAGGACCTGATGGTGTTCCTTTAGCCTCCTTCATTTCCATAAGCAATTTCATTCAGGGAAGTTGTGTACTAGACTGCTCTACCTTTAAAGAAAGATCTACGAGGCACGTCTGTGTGTTTAAACCAATCTGAAGTGCAGGGAATATTGTCTGCCATAATACAAAGGATTGCAGTTCCATTGGACAAATGTTCTCATCTGCTGCAACTAATCTATTATGTAGCTTTTGTAAATGTGTCATAATAGAACAGTAACCTCGACAGTCTGCAGAGGTGGTTTGTATGCAGTTGTTCGGGTAAGTGGTTGCTTATGTTGGAACAATTGAGTTTATTTTTGGGTTTGGAGGATTTTTGTTCCTTTAAAATGGCCCGAAAAAAACCAATGCAGAACACCAAGTGAAACATATGATATTTCATCCAAGCTGCTTTGTACTCCACAAAAAAAAAGAAAAAAAAAATCATAAAATGGTTTGGGTTAGAAGGGACCTTAAAAATCACTTAGTTCCAACTCCCCTGCTGTGGACAATGCCATGCCCTTCCACTAGACCAGGTTGCTCAGTGCACCATCCATCCTGGCCTTGAACACCTACAGGGGTGTGGTATCCACAGGTTCTCTGGGAAACCTGTTCTAGTGCCTCACCACTTCACAATAAAGAATTTCTTCCTAATATTTAATCTGAACCTGCCCTCTTTCCCTTTGAAGCCATTCCCCCTTGTCCAGTCACTACATGCCCTTGTAAAATGTGCCTCTCCAGCTTTCTTGCAGGCCCCCTTTATGTACTGGAGAACTGCCATAAAGTGAGAGAGAAAAGAGAACAGACAAATCTGAGGTGTTCTGTGCGTAAAGGTACCCTAAAATTGTTTATAGTACCCTTTGCTGAAGGGCAAACTGTGGTTGATGCTGGGCCCTAGCTGGGAGAAGGTAGGCTGTAATAGTGTAATTTAATTGATGGAAAAGAAAGTGTCTGTATTACTGTAGAAGATGGAATACATTTCCCATGGACTCCAGTTTCTGCTCTTTATGCTATCTTTTGGTGGAGCTGTTCGGAGACAAGTCACTCCAGGTCTCAGCTCTGGTTTTGGTGACAGCAAACATTCCCACTAGACCTCTCGTCTCGTGGTTGGCCGTGCTCCTGTGGAGAGTCCACCATGGAGGCTGTAGATGATGGCAGCATCTTAACTTAATTGTGGATCCTCAGGTTCTTCTCACTGTCCTGTTTGTAGGATGCTACCACTCTTTCTCACCAAGTCAGTGTTTTGAGGCAAATTCTGCCTTGAGTTTAACCTGCCTCTGTACCTTTACCTCCTGCTTTGACTTCCTATGCTTTTACAAGTTCTTATGCTAGTCCATACTCATGTATATATGATACTCTGTCTCAGAGTAGCAGCCCAGAGTAGTGTAAAATTTGGGAGGTCCAAGTTCTCCAATGGAAACTCCTCTAAGAGTCAGATAAGACTTTTGTGACCAGGCTGAGTAGGCCTAGAGATATCAGAAGGAAAAGTCTCAAGTTCTCTTGAAAGTCAGGTGTTGTTTGGGGTCAGCATCTTAGGTGAATAGACTGGTGTTTTGTAGACTTGATAAAATACCAATGGATCTGAGGCAGAAAAAAGTGATTTTTTTTTTTTGGTGGTAGTGCTAGGCTGCAGAACGAATACACTGAAGTTTCCCCCCGCTTTAATTTTGTGTTAGAAGTAAGTAAGAATGGTAACCATAATGATGCCTAAGATGCCTCCTGTGGATGCTACATTTCTGTCAACCTCAGTTTTTAAACTACAAAAAAAATCATAATGTATGATGTTGGAGGACTTACTGATGAACAATTGATGCTTCAGAGCATCTGCGCTTAGTAAAATCAACAGTACAAAATGCATATTATGCATCTTAGACCATCGGGTTGTCACTCACAAATGATGTGAAGTTTAATGCATTATTCACAAGAGGAGGCAGTCCAAAGCAGTTGTGGAGTCTCTGTTATTTTATTTTATCATATATTATGTTATGTTATTTTGCAAAGAGCAGAAGCTAAGTGTGTGACTTAAAGGTGCAGAGTTTGGAATTGCATGATAGGATAAGCAGCAGCAGCACTAAAATGCTGAATCTAAGTAAAAATTCATTCAGACTTAAGAAACTGGAAGATATTTTGATCTGAAAGCTACGAAAGCCCATCTGGGAATGAGTTCTGGATGTGGGGTTGAGTTGGGATTTTTTTCCTTTTTCCACTTTGTAGTGCAAAGAAGCACATAGCACAAAATCAAATGATACTGGCATTAATTTGGTAGTCTCAGTTCTCATTGTTCTATTGATTCAGAAATGGAGGCTTAGAGGTTGCATTTAGGACTGCTGAAGTTTGGGGGTTAAGATATACAAAATATGCAATGAGAACACTCATTTGATAAAGGAACTCTTCTTAACGTCTTAACATGGAATTCTGGTACAAAAATCTTGGTTCAAGATTTGATCTCCATAATTTTATTGGTGGTTTCACTATTGATTACTCTTGTTTATGCATTTTTGCTAAAAGAAAGGCCACCAGCACAAACCTTGTCCAACAGAATCTCTAGTAAACAAAACAGCATTTACATCCCTATGTATTTCTCCTAGTGGAAAAGGAAAAGGTAGTCTTGCTCATTTCTTATTGATAACTTTAAATATTATGTCAAGCCTAAATCAATCATATGAGAGAATAGCAGCTATTCCTCACGATTCACTTTGGATATTTAATTAGCTAGAGTTTATTTGTGCAATTTGTTTTCTTTTTTGCCACTTTCAGCATTTGTTAGGTAATAATATTGATATGGGTCGTGCAGCAAGGTGTATGTCTAGTTAAATTAAACCTTTTGTTGGTGAAAACTTATCCCTTGCAGGTGGCTGTGTTTTATGAATCATATATGTCACAATATTACATTTTTGAACGTGTGGTGTTCTTTGCATTATGAACTTGGATTTTTCTGGTGCTAAGTTAGTACCAGGAGTTGATGGTATGTGAAATGCAGGAGAAACAGCATTAACTGTATATGTGTGTGTGTGTAAATATATACATATATTAGACATCCATAATTTTATTTTGAAACCAAGCAATTTGCTCGGTTTTTTTCTGAACCATTTTCAGCTGTTACTGTGGAAGGAGAACTGACAAGTGTTTCTTCAAGTATCTCCTTTTATTGGCCATTTTTGTTCATTATTATTCAGCTGGTGACAACAACATTTATTATTTGTATATTAATGACTGGAAATTGTTAAGTGATGGAAGAGCAGTCAAACAAAGCTAGGTGGAATTAACTTTATGCATGCTTGGTAGATGATACTGGACTTGCAGTACTCTGTACATTCCCCAAATACTCACTGATTAAGTACCATTTATCGACCTAATCCAGCCTAGCACAGTCTTTTAAGCAGTTTTAAAATCTTCTCTGGAAATACTGAACCCCAAGTATTTTCAAATATATTTTCAGGGGGGAAAAAAAGTCTATATTGCAGTAAATCTATCTTCACAGCTACCAATTCCTTGAGCTTAATTATGACACTACTAAATGTGAAAATCTATTCAGCGCTAGGAACACTTTTCACATTACATTCACGCTAAAGATTGGCTGTTAAGAGCTCATTACTGGTAGTTTTCTAAAGAGCGGTTTATTAAACACTGTTACCTAATAAGCATCTTTGGTGGTGCAAATTGCTGAAAACAGTAATGAGTCTGATTAGACTTCATTTCAATTACGACAGCTTGTCTTGCAAAAAAAAAAAAAAAAAAAAGAAAAAAAGGAAAAGAAAGAAATCTCTCCTTGATGCTTTGGAATCTGGCTACAAGGCATTAGATGGTTTAAAAGGAAAATGCCACCTCTGTGTTTCCTTTCCACAGTTCAGTAATGAATAGAGAGCTGTCCAAGTAGCCGTCCAATTTAACACATTGGAAAACTAGATGGGCAGCATTGGAAGCACAATCCTGTTTGCTTAAAAATTCTACAAAGGGTTTTCAGTTAGTATATCTAAATAGGGTCATATTTAGGTTTCCTCTGCTTCCCTTGCATAATAATATAAATCTGTAAGACGAGAGAAAATTAAGATGATTCACTCCTACCTGCTTTGCAGAGGTTATGCATTCCTCTGATTAGTGTAATGCACCTTTCAGTTGTTATCTGTAAATCTTTTACATGCAATTGCGAAATTCTCATGCTTTCACAGTACCTGATAATTCAACCTAGTTTTTTGTTTTAACTTTCAAAAATTTTTTTCACAAGTAAAAACAAATCATAAGACATTTTTACTACTGATATAAAATACTTCAGTGAATATTTATTTGTTTATGAACTTAATTTTTGTTGCTAAGTGTGTTTAACTATATTAATGTTAAGCTTTCTTTTAAGTCATTTCTGTGTGTTACTTGCATATTCTGGATGAAAAGAGAAGTGTTAATAGAAAAAATAATTTAAGCTTATAATTGCTGAATACTTAGTAAGATTCTAACGTTCCTGTTGATAGTGTATAGCATTTTTAATACTAAATTTATTTGGCTGCACTTTTCTAATATTATTTAACACAAAATTAGATAGAGAGTTTTATAACTAAAATCTTATATTGAAATATGCCTGGAGAAATGGCAGAAGAGGGGCACACATGGAAGGACGCAGTGCTGCTGAAAGCGGTGGTTGGAGTCTCTGAGTGTGGCTGAAATCAGACTGCTGTCCAGTTGGTTTACAGGAAATTTTAAGAAGGTTCACATTCAATAAAGTTTGAATGCCACCTAATTAGTCATAGGAAATTAAGGTGAGTGCAGCGAATATCAGAACTCTCTATCTAGATTTTAATGAAATATTTTCTGTGATGAATTTTTATTAAACACATGGCACAAACCCCAAATACTGGTGAATAAAAGATCATTTATGTAATTAACTGCTAAATAATTGTTGCCTTAAAAAAATTATAGAGTAAAAAGTGGGGCACATATATCTCCTTTGCAATAGATTGTAAATTTCAGTGGTTTTTCTGACTTCAAACCGGAGAAGTGACAGAAGAACCAAGCCCATGAACCCTGGGGTCTAAGTATCTTGTACTGGCACCAAAACCCTTTTTTTTTGGCTCCTTTTTGTGATGTTACTTTTCTACCTTGTCTTTGAAATTCTTACAGTTGTCTGTGATATATTATATAGTTTGTGAGAGAAAGGACTTTCATCAGTGTGCATCATCAAACATCAAGTAAAATAGTGGTGGTGGAGGGGTTATTGTTTTTTTGGGTTTTTTTTAACACACAAGTGCTATTATTCAGCTATACAAATGTGTGCCTGTAGTGCGCTTTGAGATGCTAATCAGTGGAGCTTGACTTCTGTACCCTGAAGCAAATTTTAAAAGTATTTTATCATTAGGTGACTACATATGCAGTAAAACTATGGACAAAATTACAGAAAAATAAGTTTGTTTTTATTTAAGCTATCAACAGTGCTCAGCTAGTTATTGATATGATCATCACATGGTTTAGATTTTTGTTGTGTCTTGAAGGCTGTTTACAGAAATGGCTACATTTGTGTGATAGCTGCAAAGGAATGTGACGTTTTGTCAGCTGGGCTCTGTCATTTTCTTCTGTTTTTAAAACCAGCATGTTATTTTTTTCTGCCCTCTGAAAATGCCTGTGCACCCTCACAGTGACATACTGTGTGTCTTAGGACAACTTTTCCTGGTGCAGCATGAATTTTTCTTTTTTTTTTGAGAAAGGAGAACCAACATTTAATATGAGGAGTTAGGGTTTTTTTTTCTTCCCACTCTCTCCAGGAATGTGGCACAAATATCAGCATACACAGAGTTCAGTTTCTCAGTTGAGACATTCTCTCTCTGGTGCCTTGGTGCCTGTGTGTGTAAAATATAAAAATGTATATATATAGAGAGAGATTTCTATATTTGTCTATAGAAAATTCTCTGTTCCTCCTCTCCCTGTCCTCGAGATAATTTGTCAAGCTAACTGAACAATCTGTATAGTTCCTTTCAAATGCTCAGGAAACAATACAGTAAGTCCCAAACCAAAAGCATGCAAAAAATTGGCTGTATTCCATTTTTCAGTCGTTAATTCGGATACATTTTATTGAGTGAGCAAGAAGGAATCTTCGGAATTTGTGAAATACAATAATTGAAAGGTTTAAGTGGGGGAAAGATTTATTTCAGCTTAGTGTTTCTAGGATGTCAGTTCTTTGGTTATGCTTCTGCTTTTAATCTTGTTTCTCTGCTTTGTGGGGAGCAGGAAGGAAAGGAAGGGTCAGCTGCTCACACAGCCGAGCCCGGGAAGGAGCTGTGCTGGAGCTCTGTTTTCCCTAAGAGCGTGATTAGTACAGTTTTGATGACTTAGCTAAGGTGTTCCCTACCTTGGGGAGGAAATCTCAGGTTCTATATGGTAACATCATCCCTTCTTACAGTGTCTTCTCTCATGTTGTGATATAGACATTGTTGGTTGGTTGTTGGGTTTTTTTTAACGGAGAGACCAAATAAACGGACAGGTTAATAATGCAATCCTTTTACATAGGATATTCTCTTTGGAAAGACAGTGTATGCCAGCACTAGCTGCTCTGATACTTATAGTAGAGAGAAATGTGTGTGGTGTGTGTCTGGTGTGATGGGAAAAAGGGAGAGAGTGGGTGAGCTCTGCTAAGAGCTCCCTGCTCTTAATCCTGAGCCACGTCAGGAGCATTCTAAAGCAGTTTATCTTCATATGTCGTCTTGTATATAAGAAACAACACTAAACCCACCAAAACTCATTTCATATGTAGCTTTTTCTGCAGCCTTCAGATCAAAGTTATTTTCTTCAGGCTGGACTAAATTATACACAGGTCCCAGGAGTGAAGGACACTGAATTAATGCACTATGTCAACCAGTCCTGGTTATAGAATATTTTTATCGAAGTGTGAGACGCAACATCTCTTTACTATTTCATTAAAAATTAATGTGCAGATTTCCAAAAAGCAAAAAGCATAAATAACATAAACAAATTTTGTGAAAGGTTTGTACGCTGTGGACACATTATGGGCTTTTTTTCTTGAGTATCAGATTACTTCTATATATACATTTAATCAGTATTTGTTCTCACTTAGCTAATTAGCAGAGGTACTCTAATCTTAGTAAAGCAACTGTTCGTACCTTTCCTATGTTGGTAGTTTTTTCCTTTAAAAGGAAAGCAATATTCCTTGTTGCAAGCTAGAGCATTTTATTATTGGCCCATATAAATTTGCTTTTTCACTTTTGTTAGTTGAACGTAATGAGTCAAACCTAACTACAGTTATTTGAAACTTATTGAAATTGAGCCTTGCCTTCATATTTGCAAAGAGAATTGGGCTGGCTAGATAAATGTCTGGAATTAACCTTCAGTTGCTGTACATAAAGCTGTGAAAAACATATATAATTTTTTTTAAGTGTGGTGAGTGAAAAATATATTGAAAATTATATTGTAGTGGAATTTATACAGAGTGCTGCTGCTGTTAATTGGAGGGAAATATATTTTATATAACTCTTGCTATGTAACTTGGTCTTGTGGTTTAGGGCAAGGTGATTTTCTAGCATTTTCGAACAGCTTGATATAAAAATAATTCAGCATCAGTTAAATCTCTATTTATTGTGCTCCCACTTTGTTCAAATAAAGTATGTCCCTTTATGGCAGTTTTAACCCCATTTATCCTCATGCACAAGTGCTCACCTGTTATTTACTCACGTAAGAGAAGGTCGATACTGCAGAACAAGGGGAGTGCTCTGTTGTGACATAAAACATACATATTCATTAGCTCTGCTGTCCCTATGGACATGTGTGGTATGTCCTGATGATCTTCATTTGGCAAAAGGAAGTGAGCTTAAGAAGGAAATTGTCTTAATGGATTTACGATACATGGAAAAAAGGTTTTAAAAATGCTTTATTTGTGGTAAGGAACCAAAGCAATAATTCTAAGTGTGAAAGAAAGAGTAAAAGGAAGCAATGTACTGAAAGATGTTTAGCAACAGAAATGGAAAAAAATAATAGAATACAATATTTGAAAATTATAATTTTTATATATTAATTTTTTTCTTCCTAGAAGAGCTTAGGTCAAGATCTGAATGCTCCATAACGGTCTCCGTAGTACTGAAAATTTATTCCTTATGCCTCTCACTTAACTTGCTAAAAAACAAGTTCAGGGTTTTGTGTTTCACCTGCTTCAGTTGATTACATGAGAAACATGATAAGGCATGAAGGTATTTTGTCTGCTCTGCTTTTAAGGATGTGTGTTATTCTCTTTCAAGGTAAATGTGCCTTAAACTTCACTTCTGGAAGGGGAACAAAATAAAAGGCTACTTCTGCTATTTTGTTGCTTAAAAAGAGAGTATATATTTTACCACTCTTTTAGAAGCTTCAGTTGGGTTTATTGGAGCCTTGAAAGAAGCACTTAATTTTGCATTTGCAAATATACATAAATACTTGTGCCAAGTGGCCAAGTATTCATTCATGATTACATTTTATCATGTGAATATTTTACTTCTCGGAATCACTAGCTATCCTGTGGTAGTTATATTGATTCTCATGTTTATATAGGCATAAATTGCAGATTATGTGGTATATTAAATGTTTTTAAAATACATTATAGTTATAAGTGTGTGTTCATTGGACTGCAAAAAGTAATTTTTTTAAAATGTCAATTATGCTTACATTTGTTTACAGTTATTTTTCTTGCGAGTATTGTCTCAGAAATTATCATGATCTTATTTGGCATTGACAAAGCATGGTAGCTCCTTTAAAGGCGTGGTACTGTTCAGAGCTCCTTGACAAAAACATCTTAAAAATTTAAATCCTGACAAGCGAAAGCATCATGATAGGTTAAAAGAAAACTCAATTATTTTTTTGTCAATGTGTTTTCCAGTTGGTTTAGAAAAATGTTATTGGGAAATGAGTACAGTGAGGGCAGATTGATGAAGTCAAATATTTCAAAGATAAACTACAATTAATCATAAATATAACCAATTCTCTATATAGGTGGGTTCCATCATGTGTGCATAAATGGTTTTACTTGTAGTAAGGATGAGTGTGCATCAGTGTGATTATATTGCAAGGATGGAGCCCTGAATTGACAATGTTTATGTGGCAAGGACTGCTGCCACAGAGAAACCAGTACCTCCATGGTGGGCAGCATCCTGGGAGGTCGTGCGAGTGCTTGAATAATGGCTACAGTCCCCGACAGCCACATCTGGGGGCTGCTGCTGGGTTGGCCTATGGATCCTGCCTGTTTCTGCTTGCAAAATGTGCTGGTGTCTTCTCTGGACCTAGTTCCCCTTTGCTTCTTGACTATTATTTCTCCTTTTTTTCTGTTTCTTAAGGCCTTTGAAGCTGATGGATCTGCTAAAGGCTGTTTAGCCAGAAATGTTTTTGTGACTATCAAAGACGCTGCTTTATGTAAATGGCAGGGAGGGGGCTTGGGAGGGAGAGAACTCATTTGCTGTAGATGTACTGCAATTTGCTGCTGTAAGGTGTGAAAGTGTGATTTTAAAGGAATAATCATTTGGCAGTATTTAAGTTAAATAATGGGGGTGTATCAGTTTGAGATTTTGCGTCTGGAATTTCATTTTTAATGGGTCCAGAATCTCATAAAATATATAGCATTTTTCTTACTGCTTTTATCTCTAAGTGCTGTTGACATATATGTGATCCTCCATATTGCTTGTGATTTAAGTGTTTTGTTTTAAAGACTGAAATGCTTTAACTATCCTTGCTAGATGGAAATCATATTGTAAATACCCTGCCAACAGCTTGTTGCCAACAACAACTGATGTGCAGGGCATGCATATATAGTAAGAGGAAGAACAGACCCCTACCAAGAAAATGCTGAGAGCACTTTCCAGGCCTGTTTTTGTGAGTTTGTGGCTGCCACTTACTGAAAAAAACTTCCAAAGTTGGGACCGTACAGCTGGGCATCTCAGTTGGAGGTTCATCCTCCCACCGAGTCCTTTGACGTCAAAGGAGTTCCTCATGGACTGGAGCAGAGGTCTTCACTGAGTAATTAGAAAATAAATGTGGGAATCATTTTCTTTTCTTTTCTTTTTTTTTTTTCTTGCAAAACATAATTAGCTCAATCCACTCTTCAAAATCCCTCCTGTTTCCAATTAAGAGAGATCAGTTGCACTATCTTCAAACAACTGAAATTATGCTTATTAATAAAAAATGGAGTGTAGAAGAATTGTTTTATCTTGAGTTAATTTTTATTATTATGCGACATATGACAGTATACAGTCTTATGAAATATTATCAGATTTAGTACAAATCCAGGGAGTTGTGTGTCCTACATCTTGAACAGCGGTTACAGTATGACTCATTTATTTAGCTCTGCCCCATGCTTAAGAAAGATTTTAAAATGTGGATTTAGGGTCTGAAGTTCAAGGTCCTAACACCTTCAGCTCTCACTGAAGTAAGAGGTGTGAGGCGTACTGGCCAGCGAAGTACCTATTCAAGTAAATAACTCTTTTGGCAGAGCCAATCTCTGTATGTCCATCAGAAGAAAACTCTTGGCTAAAATCATTATGGTCTGTTGTGTAAATACTCAGTGTCTTGAATAATTGTGGACAGGGCTGAGAGTAGCAGTTCAGTGGGCAGGGACAGTTTTTGGAGTCTTTGGCTAAACATGTAGGCAATCCAAAGTTATAAAGTTCACATCCACTTTCATGTCTAGAGGGAAAAGAGTTGGTGGTACTCAGAGCTGTGATTTTGGAGTTGTTTCCTACCTTGAACAGTATGTTCCCACCAGTTTGTTATGGACAGTTATCAGAAGCATCTGCTTTACTTGTTCCCTCCTGGTACAGTCCAACCCTTGTCAACAGCACATTAGGTGTTTGCTCGGATCATATTTAACAACAGGCCTGAAGTTAAGAACCTGCTTGAGCTACTGGTGTTTACGAAGGAACCTGCAGGTCTGTGCTAGGTAGGACCTGTGTACTGCAGAGGTGAACAGGCAGGAGTAGAGGAGAAGAATTATTTTCTTTTGCCTCAGGTATGTTGAAGGAACAGTTGGAGGCCCCTGACCCAAACTGAGGCTTTGGTAGGCTGCTTGGGAAGGCTGGTGGGCTGCCCTGTTTCTAGCGCCTTGTGCACAGTAGCTCTGTGACATTCAGGTGTTTTTCACCAGCATCTCTGGAAGTGAAATGCAACCTCTGGTGGTATCTTCAGAAAACCACAGCTGCATATGATTTGATTTTAGTTTGATTATTTCATTAAAGGTGTGAATAGATGAGACATTTACTAAAGTCCCAGTATCCTTTGTGTAAAGCACATTGTTGCTAGCCAAGCTGGTGAGTTGGGATAGTGTAAATCCTTTGTGGTTGTTTCATTCAGTGTGGTCTGAGGTAGTATTTCTGGACATTTCCATGCGTGTTTTCAGCAGAAACTCTTGTATTTAAATTGAAAGGAAAGGCTAGTTATTTATCTTTTTTGACAGATATAATCCTGTAAGGGGATGAGAAGTTTGACCTGATACTGAGGGCACCAGCACTGGGGAGTTCTTTGTATGCACAAATTCATTCAATCTCCCAGCAGGATCAGGCCCCATTGGACATCCAGGATGTGTAGAATGTTGCTTGTTCCTTTTTGCATTCAGATTACAACGGGTTTTTTTGTAACTGGCATTTTTTTCCTCTTTTTTTTTTTTGTTTCTTTTAATTCATAGATCTGAATATATAAGTAGACTTCTGCCATATGGAATTATTATATGTGAAAATGATAAAGTATTGTGTATTAAATTTTCCATTTTCAGGCTAAGTGCACAAAATTAGAAGGGGAAAAATGGTCAAATACTTGGTTCAAAGTAATTCAATAATGAAATTGTTGACTATAATTACTTTAAATGTAATTCAGATAGATCCAGCTGGCAGAATTATGGAAGAGGGATGTATAGCAAGGCTGTCAGGACAAGGAAAAATACATAGTGCTAGAAAAGCCTACACTGCCTCTCTATATAATGCATTAAATTTATCTGAAAAGCAGTTCTCTGATAAGTACATACCTGTACTTAAAGAACAGAATCCTTTCCTTTTGGCTTTTACAGCCCATACCTGCGCACTTTACACAGTTCAAAAATGTCGATAGCTCAGAGGATTCCTAAGTTAGCAAAGATTTTTTTTTTTGAAAAATACATTCAGCCTTGCATTGCTTCTGGATTTTCAGTAAGTTATTAAGCAAATACACTATCTACAGGACTATGGTTTATGTCAGATTTTAAATTACACTAAAATAAAAAATGCAGCCTCTAAATATGCCCTCATTTGCCTGATTTTAGATGTTTATGTCAGCATTTGGATTCCTAAAACAAGAAATTCAGGAAGATTTATCAGCTCAAACAAAAAGCAATTACTAAAATAAAATATAAAATATTTAGAGGAAGTGGCTACCAACAGGAAGAGTGGAGGGAGAGAAATATTTGCATAATTAAAAAGAACTACAGCTTCTTCTTTTTATCTCCCAAGTCAGACATTTGGTTTTCTTCAAACAATTTTTGAACTATTAACAAATAGAGTCAAACCTAGCAAAAGTTTACTGCTTTCTCAGTTATTGTCAAATTGAGGAAATGGGTCTTTGTGCCCCCCAGTCCAGACCATTCCACTGGTCTCCATGTAAATACTTCTTCACTGCTTACTAAAGCAAAAAATATGCTTATGGTTAACTATTAACCTGTGCTTCCAAATAACACTAATGATTGCGATGTGCTGGAATAAATGCTCATGTTTCATGGGATGAGAACAGTCCTGTTCTCTTAAGCTTTTCTAATCAGAGCCTAATCCTGCCTTTACAGCCTTTGTTAAATGCACTGGTATTTAATATGCATCAATAAATAAACTTTCAATTATTGTGCAGTGAGCATATCCAAAGATAGCTTGACAATGTGAAACTACTGGTCTATCTAGCAATTATTCTAAATAAAGGATGCCGATGATGTGATTTCCCCCCTCCTCTTATAATGGATAATTTAGATTTTCTGACATTCTTTAGCAGCCTAATAATAAGGAAAATAAATTAATCTAGACAAATAAAATTCAAAGAATTTAATTTCTACACCATCTAAGTACATTTCCCCCCTGTGACTAGAAATGTAATTATTTTAAAAGCACATGATCCATTCTAAATAAAAAAGACCAATTGATGAAATTTTTAATGTATTTGTGAAAGGTGTTTTGAAAAGCTTACAGAGTGGGTAGTGTGTGATATATGTTTTTGTGCTCTGACCCAGTCCATTCTTTTATCTCTTTAAATTGAATAGCCTTTCTTTTACAAGCAGTTTAAGACAATGTACCAAAAGCATATTCATTAACTACAGTGCAAGCACCAGCCCAGCCAGTTTTTCTGCTCCATCCAAGTCTATTTTACCTTCTTTCCCAAGAGTTTCACTGCTGTTTTAGTGCATTCTTTGCAGACAGTCTTTCTCCTGACATCTGTTTATTAGTATCTAGTGAAACATCAGTCTACTCAAGTTCTGCATCTCTGTAACAGAAGCTTTCAGTATTTTGTTAACATTATAAACCAAATATTGCAGAACACAGATAGGTTTTGTTTGTTTGTTTGTTTGGTTTGGTTGACTTTTTTTTTTTTAACAGGGCAAAGAACTTGTATGATGTTATGCAGTTCTATGTTACAGGAACATTCGTATTTTTGCCTTTTAAAATTTGTGGTAAATCTCATGACATTAGAAGAATTTTAGATACTGATTGCTTGCACTTGGCTCTTGGTGATTTGCTCTTCAGATTTCCAGCAGAATTTAACAAAGTATGATTTCTGGAAAGCTTCTGATAGTTTCTCATTAAAATTGCATTTTTTAATGCAATCATTTAATTGCATAATTTCTATAATTTCTCCCAATTTCATGATATTCTTACTCCCTCTGAAAGGCAGTGGTTGAAACATCAGAAACAATTAGCAAAAAATATTATATTAATGCTAAATGAAAGAACTAAATCTGCCAAAATCTCAGTCTCAAAGCTGTATTTATCAAAAGCAGTTCTCTGAATTAACTTTTATAGCATAATTGTATAATTGTTAACAGACATTTTTCTCAAGTTGTCAAAGTGTTTGAAAAAAGAGAGAAAGAGAACACTCATGAAGAAAAAACCCACAAGTAATTAATGGCATGCTCAGGTGGAGTGAGATTTGCAATACTTGTACTAACAAAATATAATGCTCAATTAGAGGTACTTTGCAGTTTTCAGCCTAAGTTTAAATGATTTTGAGATTTGCAAATACATGAATCCAAAAAAAAAAAAAAAAGAATAATCCAAATGCAAATGAGTGCAACCACAATAAAATATAATTGCAAATGAATCTGTTGCTTTATTCATTTATTGTGTAATTACTGCAATCCTTCCCACCTTGTTTTCAGTATTTCTTAATCATTAAGTCGGAAGCATGACAGCAGTGCCAGCCCTGGCATGATTCTCTTTGACTAAAACCTTGTAAATTAACACAATTAGCACAGCATCATCCTGCTAATTAACTTCCAGTGTCTGGTGCAGTGGTTTTGCAAACAAGGAAGAGGGAGTCAGAAGGGAATAAACATGCCATTCTGTTACCAAACTGTGTGCTGTGTTAGGCTTAGCTCAGCGAGGCTAAGCTGGCCATGTCAGATGCCAGAGTCAGGCAATGAAGAGCTAAAGGGGTTGGGGAGAGAAACAGGAGGGGGTAGAAGCTGTCAAAATAGACTGCAGTAATTCAGAGGGGAGTGAGTGCCACAGATGCTTCATTTCGACTAGGCCTCCGCCTTATCAGGGAATCTGTGCCAGAGGGCACAAGACTGTTTGCAAAAATCACTTTTGGTAATATGAGAGAGATTAAGGAGGTCTATTTGATACAGCTGTCCAAAACACAGCAATGTGTCTGCCATGCATAGGTATGAGTTGGAGGGGGTTATCTTAACGCTTGTAAATTGCTCTTACCCAACACAAGGAGGGGAGATAATTCATGTCACATTATTAAAAGATTAATTGCTTTAAAATGAAATTTGCTTTTTTTTTATTATTATTGATAGATTTTGGTTTGGTTTTGTATTGTTTGTTTTGGGGGGTTTTTATAGCTAGCTGTGAAAGCCACAGAACTTTTAGGGACTTGGCTTCATTTCCTTTTCCTTTTCTTCATGTTTTTTTTTTCCTTTATTTTTTTTTTTAACCCTCTTTCTTTGTACCCTGGAGGCTGTGAAGCGGAGGGGGGGAAGAGAGAGCAAGCAAGGAGACCGACAGACAAGTCATGCTTGTTTTTTTTTCCAGACCCTCAACAACAGAACTGAGAGGCAGAAAGGAGCCAGTTGTAATTCATACCGAGTTGTAGGCTTTGTGTGATGAAAGCGACAGAGCGCTGCCTGGGAGATTGCTTTGCTGCACTCCACGAAGCAGATTTGAAACTGTCGTGGACCACTTTAGATGAGAGTTGGATTATGGAATGACCTGCTATGTCTGTGTCATATTGTTCTGCGCAGGGTGCATTATACTCTGCTAACTAGGTGTTCAGTACCAAATAAGAGAGGTATCCGAGATGTGATCTGTCAGCTGTGTCTCATATTTTTATATTGGTTAAAATATAAAATTGAAACAGTGATGTAAGAAGAAAGAGCCTTGCATGTTAACAGTAAATCTGCACTCAGAGTATTTAAAATACACTATCTTATTTAATTACTTTGAGAAATATAACATTACCTGTATTTTTTATGCAAACAAATAACCCCCTACTGAATTGGCAAAAAATGTGTATGTGCCTGTAATAAACCTGCCAGTTCATAGCGCTTCATAAGGCCATTGCATTTTCCTTCTTTAAGGACTGGCGGTGTTAAGTACAGTGTTTCAGAGATCTGAAGAGGTTTGCAGACAGTATGTTTGAGAACTCATTTAAAAACATGTGAAAGAGGCTGAGGTCACTGTTAACTTTGTTGTTTCCTGCTGCCCTAGGCTTGAAGATGCAGTGGACGCCGGAGCATGCCCAGTGGCCAGAACAGCACTTCGATATCACTTCAACCACCCGGTCCCCTGCCCACAAGGTAGAAGCCTACCGGGGGCACCTGCAGCGCACCTACCAGTATGCCTGGGCCAATGATGACATCTCGGCTCTGACCGCCTCCAATCTTCTGAAAAAATATGCAGAAAAATATTCTGGTATTTTGGAAGGCCCAGCCGAGCGGCCCATTCTCAGCAATTACTCTGAAGCTCCCTCGGGGCTGGTGAACGGTCGGAAGAATGAAAGTGAGCCTTGGCAGCCATCACTGAACTCAGAGAGCGTGTATCCCATGAACTGTGTCCCAGATGTCATCACCGCCAGCAAAGCTGGGGTAAGTGCAGCCCTCCCTCCCGCAGATGTCTCAGCCAGCATCGGGAGCTCTCCTGGGGTGGCCAGTAACCTGGCTGAACCCAGTTACTCTAGCAGCACCTGTGGAAGTCACACCGTTCCCAGTCTTCATTCAGGGCTCCCATCTCAGGAATATGCCACAGGATACAACGGCTCGTACTTGCATACCAGTTACAGCAGCCAGCCAGCACCTGCACTTCCATCCCCTCATCCGTCTCCCCTGCATAGCTCGGGACTTTTACAGCCCCCACCACCGCCACCACCACCAGCCCTCGTCCCCGGCTACAATGGGACCTCTAACCTCTCCAGTTACAGCTACCCTTCTGCCAGTTATCCTCCTCAAAGCGCTGTTGGCCCTGGGTACAGCCCTGGGGGTGCCCCACCACCCTCAGCTTACCTGCCTTCAGGAATCCCTGCTCCAACCCCGCTGCCCCCGACCACTGTCCCCAGCTACTCCTACCAGGGCCACGGTCTGACGCCCATTGCACCGTCTGCCCTGACAAACAGTTCAGCCAGCTCTCTCAAAAGGAAAGCTTTCTACATGGCAGGGCAAGGAGAAATGGACTCCAGTTATGGAAATTACAGCTATGGCCAACAGAGATCTACACAGAGTCCCATGTATCGAATGCCAGACAACAGCATTTCAAATGCAAACAGGGGGAATGGTTTTGACAGAAGTGCTGAAACATCATCCTTAGCATTTAAGCCAACAAAGCAGCTAATGTCCTCTGAACAGCAAAGGAAATTCAGTAGCCAGTCCAGTAGGGCTCTAACACCCCCATCCTATAGTACTGCTAAAAACTCACTGGGTTCCAGATCAAGTGACTCGTTTGGGAAGTATACCTCCCCAGTAATGAATGAGCACGGTGACGAGCACAGGCAGCTCCTCCCTCACCCCATGCAAGGCCCGGGACTTCGTGCAGCTACCTCATCCAACCACTCTGTGGACGAGCAACTGAAGAATACTGACACACACCTCATTGACCTTGTTACCAATGAGATTATCAGCCAAGGACCTCCCGTGGACTGGAGCGACATTGCTGGCCTAGATCTAGTAAAGGCCGTCATTAAGGAGGAGGTTTTATGGCCAGTATTGAGGTCAGATGCATTCAATGGACTGACTGCTCTACCTCGGAGCATCCTTTTATTTGGACCTCGGGGAACAGGCAAAACATTAATGGGCAGATGTATAGCTAGTCAGCTGGGGGCCACATTTTTCAAAATCACGGGCTCTGGCCTTGTCACAAAGTGGTTAGGGGAAGGAGAAAAAATTGTCCATGCCTCCTTCCTCGTGGCAAGGTGTCGCCAGCCCTCGGTGATTTTTGTTAGTGACATTGATATGCTCCTTTCCTCTCAAGTGAGTGAAGAACATAGTCCAGTAAGTCGGATGAGAACCGAGTTCCTTATGCAGCTGGACACTGTACTGACTTCTGCTGAGGACCAAATAGTAGTAATTTGCGCCACGAGTAAACCAGAAGAAATTGATGAATCTCTTCGAAGGTACTTCATGAAACGACTTTTAATCCCACTTCCTGACAGCACAGCGAGACACCAGATAATAGTACAACTGCTCTCACAGCACAATTACTGTCTCAATGACAAGGAGGTTGCACTGCTTGTCCAGCGCACAGAAGGCTTTTCTGGACTAGATGTGGCTCACTTGTGTCAGGAAGCCGTGGTGGGCCCACTCCATGCCATGCCAGCCACAGACCTTTCAGCCATTATGCCCAGCCAGTTGAGGCCAGTTACATATCAAGACTTTGAAAATGCTTTCTGCAAGATACAGCCTAGCATATCTCAAAAAGAGCTTGATACATATGTTGAATGGAACAAAATGTTTGGTTGCAGTCAGTGATGCTACTTAAAAAAAAAATGTAATGAATGTTGGCACACACAGAATCTGCTACATAGGGTAGAGAACCCTTTTCAGTAGTGTTAAAATTGCAAAGGGTACTGGGAAGACTACAATTTACCTTGCCTCTAAAGAGCCAGGGTATACTTGAAGGAAAAGTGCATCAAACAAGAGCTGCTGATCTGAAAAAGCCACACATGACAGAAAGCGCATGTTGATGCTCAGTTCTGTTCAAGCTAGACAATACTCACCAAGGAGCAAGGTGCAAGTGGGTTGATTTCAGAAGGACATGAACCCTGTGTGTTGATTCCATTCTGCTGTTCTTGAGATTTAGTTGCTGTCAAGTGCCTGAAGTGGTGCTTTATTTTTTGTTTGCCTCACAATTACATTGGTGGCATGTGCTAATATAAAGAGCTTTAACTTCAAACATTATTGGACTAAAGAGATGAACGGTTGTGTTGCGACAGAGAGCCAGATTTTTGCTATTCTAAGAGCAACAGTATTCCTCAATCCTGTCTGTTCTGTGGTGTTAAACTAAGAACAGGTAAAACAGGGTAATGGTAATCTGGACCTTAATTTCTGCAGTTCATTTCTTTTAATGTTCTGTCTGCAAAAACTCAGGAAAGTGATTGTGATTTGTACAGTACCTCAAAGGAATGTGTTGAAAGCACTATGTACTGCTGAGAGTTATAGGCTAGGCTTCAATGTTACTTTATATTAAATATGTATGTTTACCTCAACAATTGGAAAATGGCAAGGAAAATTACTTTGAATGTATCCAGGAAAAAACTAAAGTGTGATATGACTGAAGCTTTACAGTTTTTAAAAATAGAAACAGAAGCATTTCCCCATATTCAGGAATGGTTCTTTTGCCAATTTGTCAGATCAAACCAGAGCAGAGTGATTTTTCTTGTTGGTAAACTGTAACAGTTTTCAGCATATTGCTCCTTGATAATTACATGATACAGTCTTTAGAAGGTGCATAGATGAATAAAAGAGCCACTTAATCGGTTTATGTTAGCATCTGAAACAGTCAAACGTAAGATTTGGTAGGATTCTGAGAGGCAAATTACCTTAAGCTGTGACAGCTGGCCTTTGTTGCATGGCCCTAGTCATAGTTTTGAGGCTATTTTGGTGAAGCTGTAGGGAGTAGAATCAGTATAGGTCGCTGGCAGAGCTATGAGTTGCAGAGCTGTTTATAGCGATGCAGTGGACTGTGACCAAACAAACCGTACAAATAAAGCAAAACTGAACCCTCAAAGTACATTTACTTCCCTTCCCAAACTGTAAAGTTGAGTTTTTGTTGTGTATGTACGGCTTCATTGTCCTTAATGCAATATTCATTTAGCATCCATTAGAAATCTTAGGCTGAAGTGTGCCCACCATTATTTCTACCTCAGTTTTGTTACGTTTCTCTTGGAAAGCAAAGTAAGAAATAGGGCAAAAACCACCACCAACACAAGTCAGATTACATTAGGCATGCGAACCTGCTAAACAAGTTTCAGAGAGCTGCTGTTTTTTCCCCTGAAGTCAAGTTTTTCTCTGTGTTAGTGCTCTTTACCCCCTCCTCTTTCCTCCCCCAAATATACATATCCTGGTGTCTTCCTTCTGGAAAGACTTGCTGGCATGTGTGGCATTTTGCTCAGTTCACCCTCCCCACCCCTTTGCCCCCCCCCTCTTTCTTTTTATCCTTTAATGCTTTCTGTGCAACTCTTTTGGTGACAGCTGACTGATGTTGGGTAATGTCTCTGAGCAAGAGCAGTGTGTGTTGCAGCTGCCCAAAGCCTCTGCCATCACATGAACAAAACAGCCTTGCTTTTTTTGAATGTATTTTTTGTTTGTTTACTTTTAAAGAAACAGTAACAAAACTGTTGCAAAGCACTGGCATTTAATGTTTCTCTTAAGTAATGTACTCTCAAGACCATTAAATAAATGCACTGAAAAGCCCCAAGAAGAGAGATACCAATCTGTTACTAGGTCATGTGTGTCATCTCAAAAACTGTACAGACCTTGTCCGTTTTGTTAAATCGGTGGAGACATTTAGCGTTCAGAAAGCCAATGAGGGATTTTGTGATATTGCTGGAAATTTATGACTCTTGATTATTACTTTCCTTTATTTTTCTTTTAAGATATATATATATATATATTTAGATAGAACATGCTAAAAACAGAGCAAATAAACCAAAATCTAATTTAAGATGGATTCCTGGCAAACATTTTGTCTATCTAAAACTTTATGTTTGAAGCATAAAAGTACCATTTTAAAAACAGTGCCTTTCATTAAGGATGTAGAAAGTAAGATTTAAGTACATCACCTGCTTTTCTTCTTTATTTTCCTTTTTTTTCTTTTCTTTTTTTTTTAATTATTATTTTTTTCTTTTCAACAGCAATTACAGTCTATGATCCTTGTTATGACCCAGTCTTTCTGCTTACCCAAACCCCCACAGGCTGCTTCTTCACCCTAATCATTCCACCATCCTCATATCTGGGAGATCCTGATGTCCCCATTAGCCCTAGGTTCACACTGATCACACTGGCAAGTACGCTGTTGCATATTGCTGACCTAATTTCTGTCTTAGACATTGCCTTTCATACCTGCCGTTGAGCTGTGCTCATTTAAAAGGCTCAGACAAGTTTGGATAAACTGTTTCTCCTAACCATACTCCTAACAAATTTTTTTGCAGCTTGTAAACTGAAAACTTACACACTAGAGTGGGTTTTTTCCCCCTTTTTTATCCAGTAGCCAAACCAAAAGAAAACAAAATTGTGGATGGTCCATTTGACTTTCAGCTTTAAGTCATTCTCTTCAAAAAGTCACTCTGGGAAACAGATTTTTCAAATGTTAACCAAAGTGAGAAGCAGGCAGAAACTGAGATGGTGTGCAAATGCAGGTTCTACACACACATGGTCACGCTCTTCAGGTCTTGATTCAGCTTTGGGGCAGCAGAAAAAAACTTCACCCCTATCACAGCTGCTGTAAGGAGAGGAAAACAGAGCCAGACTGTTACCCAAATCTTTCCTTACCACCAGCTGTCCTTGACTTTGCTCTGAGAGGGTACCTATTGAACTTGGCCAGGAACTGCTAACAGGAGGCACCTTGACCCTTCTGCAAGTGGTTTCTGGCCACTCCTTTGACGGAATTCAGGGCTGACCTGGCTAAAGCCCCTGCCACATCCTGTCCTTCCTACTGCTTTCTTTCCTCCTCCCACATTCAGTGTCTGCTTTTTCCCTAGTGAGCAGGTTTTGGCATGCTGCTGGTCCTTCACCCCTCTCAGCAGCCTTCTTGTCAAGGAGGGTCTAGGGAAGGGCAGAAACACGGTCCTGAACTTGAGCAGATTGCAAAGATTAGGATTGATTTTGAGAAGAGAGACAAAATATGTTTTAATGGTGTTTTCAGGATTAAGTATTTGCTGGTCTTAGACATTTCCATGGTATGTTGTCTTTTACAATTAGGCAACTCTGGGGGCTGCTGCCACAGAGATGTCCAAGTGGTTGGCTGGGGCTTCTTGCCACTGGCACAGCCCTGAATTTTAAGGAACCTGAAATAGTTAAAGAGCATTTGCTGCGTCAGCCTATCACTGCAGATGCTTTACGTTGTATTTTTATGTGTGGATTCCATTCTGCATCAGCTCATTTTCTTCCTTGTACCTTCAGTAACAATTTCTACAGCAACAAAAGTAAAATAAATTGGAGGAATATATCTGCAAGCTGAAGGATCAATATCAATTCAAGGAGGAGTTCATAATGACCTTATGTGAGACAGAAAT
>JAWMRA010000164.1:17840180-17842680 GCA_035584735.1 Pseudotriccus pelzelni | reverse complement strand
TTCTAATGTGCCCTGGAACTGCAGTCCTTGGTTTCTCATTCCCTTTTCAGTACCTTGAAGCTCCCTGCTCTGACAGCCAGAGCTGGGGGCAAAGCCCCCACCAGCTCAGCTGGGGGACGTGAGGGCCCCAAGCCAGGCAGGCAGCCTTGTCCAGCCCCGAGGAATTCACATAAAACGCAAGCAGGGTTTTATTGGGAACGCAGGACCAACTATTCCTTACATAAAATTAGTTGCACAGCAATATTGCTTTTAAATAGTTACAAAGCAAGGAAATGAAGTTTAACCACTTACTGATATCTTATCTCTACAGTTATTTTCTTGAGTTTGATAATGTTACCTTATTTTTTTATTATTTTTCTTTTATTATAAAGCAGCCAAGAAAAATCTGAATTCACGTATCGTTTATTTAAGCAGATTCTGTGATTCCATTGATATATCTGCCATTTCAAGTGACATTCTCTCTGGCAAAGCTGGTTTATGTCATACCTTGAAAAGTGCTGCTCCAGCGTTTTTGTATGTTTAAAGTATCCACAGGACCAAAACGAAATAAATTCTGTCTCTTTCAGATGACTGCACTAGATCGTGCGTTATCATTCCTAACATAACACACATGGGGTTTAATTACCATGCGTATTTTCAAACACTGGATAAAAATATCGTGCAGTATCTTAAGCATTTAATTGACAGTGGTGCTGCTCGGGGGGCCTAGCGTTGGGGAAGGGGGGGATCCTTCTGACATGTGAAATGCAGAAACCACTTCTCCTGTGATGTTTTTTCCTGTGCCTGGAGCCGGGTGAGGGTGCAGGCATCCCTAACTCCCAGCTGGCTCGTGCTTCACCATAGCTGGTACTGTGGTTTGTTGTCATTGCAGGTGTGTTTGTCGTCATTGCAGGCGTGTTTGTCATAGAGCTCCTGAGGTTCAAAAAATAAAACTTTATTCAAAATACCGAGATGGATTTTAGGAACAAAGGAGTTGTTTTGAAGTCCAGTAACAATATTCCTTAATGGAATAAAGTAGTTCCCACCCTGATTGGAGAGCAGTATTGTTGGAACAAGTAGGAAAAAAAAATGGTGTAAATGTGGAAACTGTTCTTCATAAAATCTGACCCAAATTCTGCTTTCTGTGTTAGGTGCGGTTTTGTTCATGGCTCAGAGTAGTTGGTGTTGGTAGTATTCTGCCTTTTCCTGCTCAGCTCCTGCTCTTTTGGAACAGAAAATCAAACATTCCTGCAGAATATTATTGGCAAAAAGTGAATTGCTTCAACAAGAAATGAAGCATGATTCAGAGTGTGGCAACACTTGGAAAAGAACTGCCTGGGGAATGAAAGAAATGCTGTTCAGGGGCTGGAGCCACATTAAGCTTTTGACTGTGACAGCGAAGTAACATGCTCTACCGGCAAAGTGCACAGAGAGTGGATGCAGCTGTATCAACAGCTTTCCCCACTCGTGGGGAACATACACAGAGCAAGCCTTACTGCTTAAGGCAGTTTTTCCGGGGTATTTGCATTTACAGTTGCAATTTTTCTTGGATTAGCTGTGTCTGCTGGCGACCTTGATTCTGCACATGCCTGAATAACTGAACTGTAGGGGAAGAAGTCTGTGAGCGTGGGTTAGGACAGATGAAAGTCCCTCAAGGTTTTAGCAGTATTTCAGTTTGATCATGTTACCAAGCCTGTGTCAGGGTGAAAGCATAGTCTAGTGATATTTTAATATTATATTTTAAAAATTCTAAGTAATAATAATTGTAGGGAATTTTTTTACTACTACTATTTTTCTTGCCAGGCCTAATAACTTAAATTTTATTGTTAAGTCTGTGAATTAAAGCTCTAGTGAGGTATGTTTACCACAAAATATGATATGAAAGTAAACAAGATTCTCATTCCCCCTCCAAAGCATTCCAGCCACTGTGGCTCTACTTAGGATGCTTATTCATACACAGTGGTAAGTGCTGTCATGGTGGCTCAGTACAGATACACCAGGCCACTACATCTGGGCATGTATCATCCTAGGAGGGAATAACTGCTGAAATTGTGGTGAAATTCTGAGAAAACGTGTGTCCTTCCTGCATCACATTTAGGAGTAAAGGAGTCTATTATGGGACTTGGCTGTGCTGTAATTTATTGTGCCACTTTCCTTCTAAAGCAATAATCTTGAAGGATTTGGAAAGGCAGAGAGCAGAGTAGAAGAATGGTACTTTCTGAAGAATTACCAGTTTTGTTTATAATTTAGAGTAAAGAAAGCTCTGCCTCTGTTTGTACACATGTATTTCTTATAGCTGCATTTTCTGGATTTCCATGTAGGCATTAATTTTAATCACTGTAATACACAGCAATAAAAGTTAGCTCAGTTCTCATTCTGTGTAACTGGAAATTGAATTTAGTCTGTGCTTAATCTACAGGGTCTTAGGGTCCATTCTTCTTGACACTGATTATTATTTTTATTAGTATTTTGGAAATATGCAAGAAAGTTGATGGATGCAGGGGTTCATTCGCGTGAGCTT
>JAWMRA010000164.1:17747680-17835180 GCA_035584735.1 Pseudotriccus pelzelni | reverse complement strand
TAGATGGAAACAAATTCTCCATGAACATAGAAACATCACGTTTAGAATATGTAGTTTAAAAGTGTCTGTAATTTGATGATAATATTGTTTACCTTCATTCAAACTGTGATTATATCTTTATTCAGTAGTTTTTATGGGTTTGAAAAAGTTGAGTCCCTTTTCTCCTTTTCAGCTTGTTTTCAGAATTTGAAAAACGGAGATACAAAGGGAGCTGTGGCAGCTGAATTCTCTTTCATGTGTGTCCAGTCCAGGTGAAGCCCAGCATAATGTACTGTAATATGTCTCTTCAGTTCTCTGATACAATGACCTGTGCATCCTCTAAATCCCCCACAGAATGCGCAGACACAGACTGATTGAGGTGAGTATGGACTTAAGTACATATTGTTCTTTGTAGCTCTGAGGAATTGGCACTTTTGCCAAATGTGAGATGATGTGGATTGTAATCTATTGAGATATGAGTTCAGACTGGGCCCTGGTATACATTGTAAGAATAACTAAAGATTTGTCTGGAGTAAGTTTTGTGGTGGCTTTTTGTTGGTTTTCTTTTTTTTTTTTTCTTTTCTTCCTTAAAACAAACAAAAAGATCCCCTTTTCCACAGTTTTTGACACTTTGCAGTTCCACTAACAACACTAATGTTGAAAGTACCTTTGTGGTAAGGGCCTCTTGGTGGAGGCTGGATAACAAGCCGTTAGAAATCCCAGACTCTTCCTCAGGGTTATTAACACAACTGTGGAGAGAAACTGGTAGAGGGCATGCGCATGGGAACCATGGATTTTACCCTTCCTGATGGTATAGACTTTTAAAAACGATTTATTCTAACAAAGAGGAATGAATATTGAGCATAGGTACTCCCAAATCATAGCTCATAACTATTTCAACGGGATCACTTTTCCAGTATAATTGGATGAGAAAATTTTATTTTCTTTTGCCATAATAGGAAAGGAGTAGGGCAGTGGTTTATCTTCTAGTCTTGGTAACAAAGGAGTATTTAAAATGTTTAGTCTTTTGTTCCATAATGAATGAGAAACAGGAGGTCTAACACTAACAGAGAAGGTAGTCACAGCAATTAAACAGCATTTTTAATAATCCCCCAACCTTTCTGTTTGAATAAAAAGCTTGATCCTGATCCTAAACTAATATGACTGTATTGTGAGTGCATACCTCTCTCCGGTTCCCTACCTGCTGTACAAAACGCCCCTTGCTCCCCTTCTCTTGGCATGCCTAAGGAGTTCACCCTCTCCTATGGCTGTGCTTGGCTGGGGCTTCTGGGAGACAGCCCGGAGGAAAACCCTCCTACAAGTTTTCCCCAGGTGCCATAGGGCAGGGAGGCTGATACAAGTGCTGCTTTTCTGCCTTCAAGACTGTAGTCATAAATACATAACCACGGGCATATATATCAGGATCTTAAACAGTTAAATAAATAAAATTATCACAGCAATGCGGCAAGTGAATAAAAGAAAGGATAGATTTTAAAGTGTGGCTCTTAGAAAAGTTTTGAGGGAAGAAAAATTGTCTAGGATTGCAAAGACTCCAAGAGGTATATTCACTTACGAATGACATACAGTAAAATTAAGTTTTACTAAGTTCATGATTTTTAATCTTAAATATAAAAACACAGCTTAGGACTTTAGCATTTAGGTTACTGTTTTTCTTTTACAAAGTCAGAAGAGGGTTAGATTTACATGCATTCCTCAATAACATATTTTATAAAAACCATTTTTTTGTAATATTTTCAATTGCAACAGTTCCAACTTTAAACTACTTTAGTCAGGGTCATCCTGTAATCTAGATTTGTAGGCATCATTTTATTCCTTCGGCACTTGAAAAAGAAATCTAAGAACACTGACATCTTGGTAGTAAACCAGAAGAAATTGCTTGTTGATGTTTGGGTTAACAAGGATAAAACATCCAGAATGTGTTACCCTAATTGGCTGGTTTTGTGCTAACACAGGTGTATTAGTTCTAAAATATCTTACCAAAAAGCTTAAATATATTTCAACAAATCTGTTTGAACTCTACATTTCTGCTCCAGGCAGAATAATGTCTTGGTTTTCTGTTTGATTACAAACTTCTTGCAAGGGAGATTATGTATTCATCAAAGAAGAGTCCTTTGTGTAAATACCATCCACTGCAGGACTCAGCTTTGTGGAGGGTGGGAAAATTCTTTGCTAACATACAAAAGATCGAGGTGGAGAACCTACTCCCAAAGGCTGAGGTGTAACAAGGCAGCTTCCATAGCTGGGGCTGCTGCAGTTGTGTTGGTGTGCCATGGTACCTTTGTCTGTTGGTGAAATTCACTGGTTACTTTAACAGCTAGTACTGTTTTGCTCAGCATGAGTGGATTTATTTTTATGTACTTAGAATTTTTCTTTTTAGGAGCTCAGTGGATGTGAAGTAATGCAGGACTTAAAGAAGTATGTGTTTCATTTAGCACTCAAAATTAAAACTACTCACCTAATTCTCTTTCAGCTCAGAGTTTTGGCCCTTGGGGGAGGGAGGATAAAATTAACTCAAACAGAGCTGGAGAAACCTGGGTGAGAGGGGTCTGTTTTGTACAGCCAATGGTTTCCTCAAGCTAGGTAGCTTATATAGCAGCTTTTTCCATATGTAGATATTTGAAAGCAGAATGTATTTTCCTTCTGGCAGAATCCAGTGAGCAGCCAGTGTATGTACAGTTTCAGCTTGTGACAAACAAGGCTTATATCTATTAAATTTGTATCTCTATTCATGTGGTTCCCCCTGAAATCTATTGAAAACATCCTTTAAAGTTTATTGTAAAAATTGAACTTTAATGCAGAGACACTGAATTTGGGTCTTTATGTAGCAGAACCAAACACCTGGAGACTAACATCAACAAATGTTCACAAAATTGGCAAATATAAGTGCAGTAAAAACTATCAGTATTTTATTGAGCAGAGTATCACAGTATTGTCTAATGCTGTAAGAAATCAGTTGGAAAAATACATGTCCAATTTTTTTGGTATTTAGATACAGAAATGTAATGGGAAGAGCTGAGTTTCAAATGTCTTTCTCAGCTTAAGAAAAGGAATGATAAAACAGGGTTGAGAAATATCCTGCTGACTTTCAAATGAAGACGCATAGGGGAAAAATATCTGCTTGACCAATGACCTTACCTTTCTATAGCCACTGAAAGTTGATCGTGAGATATCAATACGTATTCCCAATTTTGTCGAAAACAATTTTTGGAGCCTACATTTTACTCTTAAGGAGATATTAAAAATGTATGTTTCTTGCACTTCTGTAACACTCAGTCAGGATGTTGTCAATGCCATCATTTCACGTCTTAGGCCAGTCTTGTATGGCTTGTCAATATTTCTGTTTCAAAGTTTCCTTCACTGAAAGTGGTTGCAGCTCTGGCAGGAATCAGTAAGACTGGATAGCAATGTTAGGTGACAGGTAGTCAAGTGTCAAAATAGTCCATAGTCACCACTGACTTCCATCAAAAGAAGATTGATACCAGGTTGTAGCTGTGTTTTCCAGCTACCAAGAAGCACCACTCCTCAATTAGTAAGCAAGTTGAAATTTGGTAGCAAAGAAAAAAAGATTGAGTTAATGGATCCTTGTTTGTTAGACTGCTGCAATGTCTCCACTTCTGCTTCTTGCTAAAACACATGCTGAAAAGTTACAAGCCAACAAACACATGCACCTGTTCCTTAAAAGCTGAGTGTACTTTGTGCTGTGAATAGAATAAAAATTCCCTGTGCTTCCTGTTTCACCACCCCCAAGAAAACATTTTCTCTTTTCTCTTCAGCAGCCTCTATTTGCACTTGTGAGGAGAAACAAAGTTTGTACAAAATTATTCGTAGACTTCAAGAACAGAGATATTCAACCTAAAACCTGAGTGTAACATAGCCCAACTCAGCTGTCAGCAGAGCACTCCCTTTCCAAATCAAATGGCTATATAACATTAGTGAAAGGGCTTACAACTCCACTGAGGATGAAGAAGTGATTGAGGAACTACAATGTCAATATATGACTAGGAGGAAGAAGTCCAAGGCAATTAGAAGATGTCTAGGATATTGTCATCTTTCTTAAAATATTTATTTAAGAGAATTCTAAAACAGGAGTCCAGCTGAAGCATAAACATCCTTACTTTTCACCCTGTGCAAGGAAGTGAGGAGGAGCAGCTCTGGCACTTTTCCGGAGCCTTAAAGCTGTCCTTAGTGATACCTTCTGCAGCACTTTCAGAGGGATGTGTTGACCGACAAAAATCAGATGAAATAATTGTGGGTTCACGCTCAGTTGCTTCAGACTCTGTAGATCAGCTGTGCAAAGCATTTACAAACTTTCCTCCCACCTGTTAAACATCTGAATATGTGAAAACCCACAGTCTTAAAGGAAAAAAGTTAAAAATTAAGGAAAAAATTTATGGAAAATGTGAATAAACAAATTAATGTACGTGAATTATGTATTCCAAGGCACATGCTAACATGCTGATTTTTCTCCACCAACCATAGAGCAGCTGAAGGCAGCACAGCTTCTGCTTCCTGTAGGCACAACTTTTTTTGCATCTGCTTTTCGTCTGCAGTTATCAAAGAGATTAGGGCTCCTGTTCCCATTGTCCTTTTGCTTGTAAGCAGCTTGACTACCGATGCCAACAGCTGCTGTTGCAGGTGCTGCCAGGGCTGTTCTAGGAAGGCTTCTCAGAGTGGCCTGTATGATGTACACAAAGCCAGAGGGGAGAGATGGGGACTCACGGATGAGGAATGGGGCTTGATGGTCTGATCTCACGGCATGTAAACGCCTTGTTGGATGCAGACACAGATGAGGGTTTTCTTGTAAAAGCCAAGTCAGGCCACAGGACCAACACAGGGGGGATGTCAGCAAATCAGTAAGTGGCAAAACTGACCTCGTGGCTGGTCTCAAGGCCACTTAGGTGTAGCCCAGAACACTACAGTAAACCAAATGTGGTTTCAATCTTTGACAAAATTCGATGTATTGGATGAGTTACAAAAAACTATGCTTTGGTCCAGAGCTGGCTGAAGCCATAAGCTGCTTCAGCTGATGCAATTTTGTGAGGTTCTTTGTAGTTGGGACAGTTTGAGTGTTTACAGAGGATTCTTTCAAGAGACTACCGTGTTTGAAGTTCTTCACTGATTTGACGTGCTGCAATGGACTGACAGGTTTGCGGGCAGATTTTTGGCAAAATGTACAGGTGTAAGATAAATGCCTTCTCCTTTGGAACTCTGCACACCTAATATTGCCATGATCACTAGTGTGGGCTGCATCTCTGCAAGCCTGTCTGTAGAAATGTGCTACTCTATTATCATTTCGGTGTGTCTGGAAAACATCAACAGGTATTTCTTCTCCCAAGGACTGTATTTATTATTTCACCAGAAACTGATTTTTCCACAGAGAAAGGGAACAGGTCAAATAATATCCTCCCTACAGTTAGTAAACTGATTTTGTTGCGTACTCGGTTCCCAATATTGAAATCAGAGTAGTAGATACATGTGTAGGGTCTCCCATAAAGACTGACTCGATCTATTTTCCAAATTCAACTGTATATCGTTTCTACTTCTTTTGTAAAACTAATATTTTTGCTTTGATTTTACTGGCTCTTACTTTT
This sequence comes from Pseudotriccus pelzelni, assembly GCA_035584735.1. Classification (NCBI taxonomy): domain Eukaryota; kingdom Metazoa; phylum Chordata; class Aves; order Passeriformes; family Tyrannidae; genus Pseudotriccus; species Pseudotriccus pelzelni. The sequence goes on along the minus strand of JAWMRA010000164.1, from coordinate 17,829,589 downwards.
GTACCAGTACTACCACTTACTGCAAAGCTCAGTGTTTGGACATACATATTACTGACATGTAATGTCTGTTTAAGACATATTTTGAATAAAAGAAAGAGAGGTCAGCTAATAATTTTAAATCCCCTCCTGGCATATATTATCTATATTATTAGCATCGAAGGCTTCATCAAGGCAACAATTCAGAAATGTGCTATATATTTTTACTAGATTTTCCTGATCATGAGGTAAAAGGGGAGACATTGTACATCTTGGAAGTTAGTGACTCTTTTCAATAGAAATAATAATGAAATTGCCACTATCTAAATGTATTTATGAAAAATACACTTAAAAATTTCTGGTGAATTGAAGCAGAATTGTATGACAGTGCTCACACTGTTATATAAGAAAAGAATTGAAATGAACAAAACCTGTTTAGATGCTTGGGTGACCTTTGCAGAAATCTAACACTGCCTTAAAACTCTCTAGCCTTGCTGTTCTTAGATGATAGGTGATGTTGGGAAGGTGCCACAAAGGCAGTCTTCCTAAACAGCTCCTTTGATATCAGTCACTCAAAGCTCCAGTGTGACTAGTCTGTTGATGATTGAATTGAGAATAGGAGAGATGAGATGCAAGTTACTGGTTTTACAAATGAAGAATGAAATTGGATGCATTTTGCCCACTTTGCAATCAGCCATTATGTATATGCTTAGATTGAAAAACTAATCTGGTAGTTTTCACATCCAATCATATTAATGAAGTAGCAGAATTACTTGTGTGATTCTGTACTACAGTCAATTTAGTAAATAGATATGAAGGAGAATAAAATACGTAAATTTTTATAATACTCTTATAATTCTGTAGGAATTAAACCAGTAAAAAATGTAGATTGAACTTTGTTTTAATTGGTTTATGTTTAAAGATTCTTTGATCAGCGATAACAGTAATATGTATTAACATGTTGCATTTTAAAGTGACGCTGCCTTTCATTAATCAAGTGTCTGTATGGTTGATTAATTTGAACAAGGTTTAAATTGCTATGAAAATTTATCATTCATAGCCATGATCTCCATTTACATATATGTTAATTATTGTAAATGTAATCTTTTTCTGAATCCTCTGGGCTGCATACTAAAAAGACACAGTGATCACAGTGAGTGACTACTTTTCTATTACAAAGTGAACTCTTACCAGTATTCAGTAAAGTCTGTTTCAGTTGTCAAAGATAGACTCAAAACATTAAAACATTTTATGCTAAAGGCAAGTTCAAATACTGTAGATGCTATTTCCTTTTCAAATTATTTCTTTATTCAATGACTAGAACATTTAAGAAAATGAAACTAAGCACTACCAACCACTATAAAATTAAGTTCTGTCTCTACGGGCTGAAAGAAATTTTTCCCCTCCTATTCTGAGGCTTTCTCATAGTAGCGACATTATTAATAATCATGAGAGTGGGGTTTTCCATATGTCTTTTGAAAAGAGTGACTTGAAGAAGTTACTAAGTCAAAAGAACTCTTTGTAGAACAATTAGAATGAGTTGAATTGCATAAGACAGACATCACCAATGTTTATAGCCTTTTAATGTGACATAGAAAAAAATCTCTTCACAGTGGCTGTAAAATAGCCGTATCAGAGCTCCTCACACACACATCACACTGATGCATGTGCTTAATGCAAATAAACACACTTGCTGTGCTCTCTTCAAACTCTCCAGCTCATGGAGATGACAGTCATTTGTCTAAAACTTATTACATTTGACGTAGTCAAGAATTTTATCAAGGTTTAAAGAGAGAAGATGTTTCACAGAACATTTCCCACAATGTTAAGGAGAGAAAATGCATTGGCAGGAAATGGAGTTCAGATATGAAGCGTTAAAGTATCTTTCTTTCAACAAACAACTATTACAGCTTTTATTAAAAAATGCATATCAATAGAAATTAATTATTGTCCACTAAATTACACTCTGGTCATAGTGCTATTAATTCCTTTTTTGCATTCACAGAAACTGACATTTGTTTCTTTTTCTTATTTTCTCGGAATAGCCAGGAAGATTTTATTCAGAAATGACTTTAAAAATATCAGAATTGCAAGCAGAGATGTGTTAGGGCCTCCAGACCCTGTTGCAGGAGATATTTCAGCATATGCTTATTTTCATCTTTGCTAAGACAGTATCTCTTCACTTACTTATCTTTAGTGTATGGCCTGGTTTCCTCTTCCAGAGGGTGTTAAATTGTTCCTTACACTTTTTTTACTTGTTTCCCAAGTGGTTTTGTTATTTTTATATTTTTAAAGTGAGTCTTTTATTATATAGTTGCAAAAGGGACCACTCATAAGTGCAAAATAAAAAAATTATTTATTGCCATTAATTTTTATAATTTTATGTTTAAATGGTTTGTATTTACATAATATATGCACTGCAGGACCAGCCTCATTTCTTAGTCACAATTTAATGCAATTAAAATGTCTATGTGGAAACCTTTGCAAGCATAGCACCTTTATACTACCTGACTGAGCAGTTTTAAAGGTACTTAATTTGCAGTTTTCTGTTGGACAGTTTGATAATGAAATATGTTTTTGTGTTTTGGGTCCCAATTCTGTAAATGGATAAGATGAGGAACAGTTATGAAAATCACACCAATCTTCTAACATGAACATGCACAGATTTTGGAAAGTTGCAGTCAGTATCTGGAAGAAAATAATCCTAAACACATGTTTTAATATAGCATCTTTGCAAGATCTGAATGGTTTGGGTCAATGCTGAGCAGAAAAAGGTCACTTGTTTTTCCTTACAGGCATGGTAGCTATCACGTCATTGCATCTTGTGGCACAAATTGTTTGAAATTCATGGTTATCTAAACTGCTTTTTTCACTCATAAATCTGAAATATGTGTGGTATTCAGAAATCAAAGAGATTTTGGCATTAATTGATGGAGCTGTGTAGCTCCAACAGTACCCTGGATGTTGATATACTAATAGGAGCTACACAGTTTGTATACATAGATATATATGTAGATAGATGGATAGATAGATAGATAGATAGAAATCATCTGCTATATATAAATCTGTCCAGAAGAGGCATAAACTAGAGTTTGTTCACAGTACAAAAATTAGGGTGCACAGGAGGAAATAATTAGGGCACAGGGGTAAAGCAAGCAAAGAATAGAGGATTAGCTTTTTATACAAAATGTGGCATCACAATTCACTGCTATGGAATGTACAGAGGGCCAAAAAATACAAAGGATTCTACCCTGAGATTAGCTCAGTTCGTTAGAGGATGGTGCTAATAACACCAAGATTGTGAGTTTGATCCCCTTATGGGCCATTCACTTAAGAGCTGGACTCAGTGATCCACGCATGTCCCTTCCAGCTCAGAATACTGCGTGATTTAAATGCCATTAGGCAAATTCATAGAAGAAAAAAACTCATCAGAGTTGTTAAAAATATTTGTGGATTTTTGGTTTAGGAAGCCTTTGGGTGGTTGTTGGGGAAGGACATTCCAGGTTACTGACTTTAGTAATCCATTGGCGTCTCTGCAGTTGCTAGCTGTGAATTTTATTTATATATTTATTAAGTGAAGAATTGGGTCAGTATTTATTTGTTTCAGTCAGCTTAACATGACATTCAGGAAATTCAGTTTAAGCAACTAGAAAATTAATTATTTTAGCTGAAACTTTCTAAAATATAGGACTAAAATGTTACCAGACTTGAGAAACTTCAGCTCACTTGGTTTAAGCCCAGTGAATTAAGAATAAAATAGAGGCTTACAATAGGAAGCACCGATTTTACTTGTAGTAATGGCTGACAGTCAATTTTGCTGACATGTATGTATGTGTGTGTACGTGTATTTTAGAGCACACATTATGTGCTTTGGTTGATAAATCTGTAGTCAATAGAAAGGATATAAAACCAGCATGTTTTAAATAGGTGCACTGTAAAACCAAGGTCTGAGTTATTTCTTGTTGAAGAATTCTTGGGTTTAGTTTATAGGGGCAATGGGGCATTGATATTGACTTACATAGTTTAGCAAATGATTCAATTCCAAAATGTGTATATGATTTTTTTTTTCTTTTTTTATCCTGCAAACAGAAGCTACTGGAAGTGTCCTGGGTAATTGCTGAGTTTAAGGTAAATGAGCCCGAAATGTTTTAGTCACTTAAAATAGTTTGTGGACATCTGCTTAGAGCCTAATATAGAGTCTTGTACCAGGGGTGTGGACTGTGCAAAAATGGGTGTACATCTCAGCTGTACATTTATTCTGTCACAAGAATCTTTCTCCACCTAAAATACAGGCAAATTGGAATTCTCTGTATCTACACTGCATAGATTGCGTCTGTGGCTGTCCCGACAACTTATTCCATAGAGGGACCTATGACAGAAGTTGCCATTTAAAGAGGGTTTGGTAGGTTGGAGGTGGACTTGTGAAAAACTTAGCCTTAACAAAGGTGAAGGCAACCCCATCACGTTGTTTTGGCTTTATGTGTCAGAGAAGGAGAAGTTACTGGAGGGAGGAAAGAAAAAAGTGATGTGAGGAATTAGGACTCTTGCACCATCCTTCTTAATGAAAAGAAGCACAAAAGGTCACATTTGCTTCTACCACAGAAAGGCAAGGTGCAGCGGGTAAGATGAAGTTTTACATGCATTGCTAAATACGTGAGGATAAATGACCATATTTAAATGCAATACGTAAAAGGAATCTGCCAGACCTCATTGTAGCTTCAGTACAAAAGTGTTGGTGTGAGCTGGTGCCCACCTGATTGGTGTGAGTGACAGGTAACCCTGTGAATTAGAACACCTGAGGAAACATTATTTACAGGAGCAGATCAAAATTTACTATGTGAGGATGCATCACACTGCAGTTCTGTGCCTGCTTTACACCACTGCAGCCAGCATTACTTCCAAAGCACTACCTGGAGCTGTGTGCTTCACCTTTCCCTGGTGCCTAGCTAACATGATTGGAATTGGGGGGGGAGAAGAGGGAGAGGACAGAGTCATGAAATCTGAGGGACCATTAAACACTTGAGCAGCTATAATATACTCTATTTGTTGGAGAACAAGCATGGAAAGCAAGGTGCTATATTAATCTCCTGGACCTATTGCTTCTGTATCTCCTGAGGCCTCCAAAGACCTCTTTGAATGTGCTTACTTGAAAAGTAAGGTGCTGAAACAGTTACTATGATAAAAGTGTATTCTTTCTAGTTTCCTCTTTATAAAATAGAATCTGCTTTAGCTCATTTAAGAGTTTGGGTCTTGTTATTAAATCTAAATGCAATAAACCTAAGTAATCTGTTTATGATTCTCTTTATAAAATGGGGGAAAAAAGGAAAAGAAAACCATCATCTGGATTCTAGATAATTCTTGTAACATTTAAAGATGTATTACTTTCAAGACCATTTCTTTCTTTTAACAGAAAAGGATGCTGGTGCCTGTGAATTAATCTGAATAAACATCTCCTCTGTTTCTTTCTGTTAATGATCACTTCAAACATTCTCTTGACCAATTTGTTTTTCCAAAGAGAAAAAAAAAAAACCCTCAGCAACTGAAGAACCGTGGAAGGATTACATATTTCACCTCTCTAAAGCCTAATTTCTCCTTTTGAAGGGTAATAGTCTCGGATTTCTAATACAACCTAAAAATTGGATTGCTTTGGCCTTCTACCAGACTCTGAAAGAGTTATCATCTGAGTTAGAGTGCACCCATGCCGTTGCCCTATTAAATTTGACTGGGGGAGGGGTGCTGTTCTGCCATGCTGAGCAGCTGCAAAATTGGACCCTCACAATAGAAATTATTCTGGTAGGCAGCCAGCAAGAACAAATATTGGGAGCTGGGTTTCTCCACAGTTACAGACCCACAATCACACAATGCTTCACCCCCAGATCTGCTTTGCTTGCTCGATTTCTGTGTGTATGAGAGCCTGCCCTCCAATCACTTCAGCATCTTCTGTGTTTCAGCGCCCTGCTCGCACACAAGAATGAGGGAGTCAGCAGGCAGAGCAGAGGCAGGCATGCATGAACACCAAAACAAAGCCGGCTTGGTCTAGTTTTAGGCCAGATCACTCTGAGATTGTCCTTTCAATAAGAACTTGGGGGCTTTCAGATTTTTATTCAGATTAGCTATGTTTATTGGCTGTAATAAGAGAATCAGTTTTGTCTTTTGCTGGTATTTTATTTTTTACTCAATACCCACAATTTTCCAAGAAAATCCCCTGTCCCTCTGAAATAAGAATAAAATCTCTGTACATCAGTCAACCCTACTTTACATATATTTCTCTTCTAGGACATCTGTACTCTGCATACTTTTGCATTCTCCCCTCACCCTTTTCTTCTCAGCTGCTCCATGTTTTTATGTCTCTCAGGAGGGGTTAATTCTTTACAGCTGCGTCCTGCTTGCCAGGAGTCTCACATGTGCAAATTATTAATCTTTTCTATTGCTACAGTAACTCCCAAGGCTTTAAACACCCCCTACCTAAAACTGGCCCTTTTCCAAAAAACTTTTCATATTCCCTCACTGAAAGATAATTTGGTCCCCTGCAGGGTTTGCACTGTTATTTAGCACAATTGCCTAAGTAGAGTTCCTTATTTCCACATAATAATTTACAAATTGGAATTTAATTTAAAAATTTAAACTCCAGAGTTCTGGATTTCTCTGGCTATTGTACAATTGATTTGTTAGTTTGCTTTGGGTTTTTTGATTTATTTTTTTGGTGGTGGGGTTTTTTTTTTTTGGTTGGTTTTAGGTTTGCATTTTTTGGTTTTTGGTTTTTGTATTTTTTTAAGAAAGTGGCATTGTTTTATGCTGTTTTGCTTTTAAACTTCAGTTTTGAATAACGTGTGTAGTTTTGTAATTGTAATGATAATGATGTGAAATGCAATTTGTAGTACCAACTGATGTAGCTAGGCTTCCTTACCATGAAATACAGAAGCTGATTCTTAAATATGGAATGATTTAATTAAGTACAGAATGTTCTAACTTTCGGTTTAGTAGGAGGTCTAAATTATTAACATTTATTTAGCCTCTTATGTTTTTAATTTATGATACTAATGCAATGCAGTCTGTTCATGGTTTATATCAACAATCAGTTATGGACATATACATGCATATATTGTGTGATTCTTGCCAGATACAAATCTGTTCATGAACAGAAAGGCATCCACTAGTTGTGTACACACAGATCTGTGTCTATAGGCATACGCACACATTATTTTGGCCTGGGATGACTGATGAGCTGGCATTTTTTTCTACCCCCTGTCTTTCTCTTTCTGATGTGTTGTCCTGATTTCATATTTATTTCCCAACTACTGATTGGATATCATTATGACACTTCCAAGCTTCCAAATAAATAATTTATTTTGAAAGTTAGATATGTCATAATAAAGCATTAAGACACTCCAGGCAGTGTATTTCTGGCTGATTATATACCTCCAGTGGTATTATAAGGCACAGGCAGAGGACTGAGTGATTTTAAACACCTGACAAGTGCAATAATCCCAAAGAACTGCATGGCCTGGAGCATCTTACTGCTGTTATGAAACAGAATTTATAAATAAAAATAAGAACAGCCAAACCTATTTATTTATGGGGCATTATGACTCTGGTATGACATCACTAAGGACCAATCACTAACCTTGGTTTACGTTGACTGCTAACAGTAATTTCCTAGTGTGAACGATAAACCCAAATACTTCTAAGAAAACATTAAACAGCTTTGAGTTTAATGTGTACAAAGGAAATGTAAAGGCGGGTTAGTTGCAATTCAGACGCGTGATCTGTTTAATATATACAGAAAGTCTCCCTGTAGGCCAATTATAAAGCCTTCCAAACAGTGTTGACTATTAATTCATATAGTATTTATAACTAAAGTGAGTTAAATTTTAGCATCTTGTAGAAGTGGTCTGTAAGGAGGAGAAAGAGATTTGTTTAGGACAATAACCAGATATGAATTGTGTTTTGTTCTGTGAAGAAAATTTTAAACAAACCTTTTAATAGCAAGGAGGTTATGGGAGATGTAAGAATGCTGCTTGTAGATTATTTTTTCATTAGGAGTCAAAATTCCTGATAAAGAGGTTTACCTCTGTAAGCTTAATATGTATAGCTCGTAAAACTGTAGCTGTAAGAACATGCTGCAGCATATAGTGCTATCACCAAAGCTGAAGTTGAACAAATATTGTGGTAAAGAGCAGTTATAAAGAAGTGGTTTGTTTTGATTTTTTTTCTGTTGCATATGTAAAAATAGAACTTCAGTAATGTCATCACTAAGACATTTAACTGCTGGACATTGAAAAACTTCCCTGTGATTCACAACCAGAAACTCAGCATAATCAAGAGCTCTTATATTCTTGTGCATAAGCTCAAGCTGTATTTGACTCTGTGGCAGGAGAAGTGTGTTCAAGCAAAGAGAATCACCCTTAAAATAACATGGGATGGCTGTGATGGGAGTAAAGCATGGAGACGGTTCTCTGCTACTGTGCTGCAAATAACTTACATACTGAAGAAAGAGAAATCCTTGTGCAATGGATGACTGCTGAGGAGGAATTTTTCAGGTGGACTGTAATTCACAGTATCTAAGGAGGCTGAGGTTGGTAGATCTCTGGAGATCACTTAGTCCACCTCAAGCAGGGTCACCTAGAGGTGGTTGCCAGGAGTCGTGCCCGGTTGCGTGCTGGGTGTCTCCAAAGATACAAAGATTCCACAGCCTCTGTGGGCAATCTCCAAGAGTATTCAACCTCCATTGTTTGACCAACCTCTCAACGTGTTTTCTTATATTTAGATGGAATCCCTTGTATTTCAGTTAGTGTCTATTGCTTCTTGTCTATTCCTTTCTATTGTTTTTCAAAAATTTCTGGTTAGCCATTTGCCTATAAATGATTTGTCTAGATATGCAACACTGAATTAATTCAAATAATCTGTTAGTGCAGCCTGCAATCTGAGACCAGAGGAACTTCCATGCCAGAGCTGACCAAAGGTCACAGTCCTGTCTCTAAATGCAGCCAGCACCAGATGCTTCAGAGGAAAGTGCAGCATCTCTGTAAGGGGTGCAGTCGAGTAGCTTTCCCATGAGGAAAGATCTCTCCCTAATTCTGTAATTTCTAGTGTGTATTTTGTACTATTAAACACTGAGAATGCTCACTCAGTTGGGATTTTTGCTATGACAATTACTTGTCATACAGTGAAAAGTTACCAGAGAATTTTTCCTATTGACACAATTCATAATTTTAATTTTGGCCTGGTAAGCCATTTTTTTCTCCCGTCTTTGCTGCCATGAGTTCCTTAGGAGAATTTTGACTTCCATCAAAAAAAAGTTATTGATTCTTAAAACTTCTTAAAATCTACTGTAAAAATACTTCATCTCTGCTCCATGCATATGCTGTAATTAAAAATAGAAACAAACAAAAATCACAGATTACAGATTATATTCCTATCAATTTTTATTGTCACAACTGATAGAATAACAGAATTTATACTACTAAGATCATCAAACCTCACTTGATAGCCTGGAGGTGTTCAGAGAATCTTGTTCCCATGGAAATTCCATATTCATTGTGAAGTTTTCTGGTGTTTAGAGCCTGGTTCATTAGCAGTCCATGGGTAAAGATGAGATATTTAATGTGTCTTCCCATAATAGTGAATCATCTGAATTTAAAATGCAAGTGGGTAGAAGGCTTTTTGCATTATTTTACCCTGCTCAGCACTGGAGCTTCAGTGTCTTATGGAGATCATAGACTCATAGAATCATTAAGGTTAGAAAAGACCTCTAAGATCATTGATTCCAACCATTAACCCACCACCACCGTGTTCACTGCTAAACCATATCCCCAAGTGCCACATCCATATGCCTTTTGAACACTTCCAGGGTTGGGCTGTTATTTTGTTGAGTAGTTAGAGGCAGTAAATGCAGGGGCCTGTTCTACCCAGCCACTGGGTTTTTCCTAGTGCCATATCTAACTGTGCAGGGCTGTTTTAGCGTGGGTATGGTAGTGTTGTCCTCTTACATTAGCGTCTCCCACTGTATAGATACACACATGCGCACACAATTTCCTCAGCTTTTTCCAGCCCATATCATCCAATTAATTGCTTCACAAGCTACATTCTTCTTAATGAGAGTGGGCCACAAGGACAGGATGCTGGTAAGCTTTTCTGCTCTGAAAGGAAAAGTCCATCACTCCTGCAGCATACCAGTTCAGTGCTGTGAAATAATCCCTGGCTCTTGTTTTACCCTTCCCTTGGGGTACCTGCTCCACTGAATGACCCCATCGTGCTCGGTGCATTGAGATTTTGAAACTAGCTGCTAACTACTGTGGATGCATTTCCTGACCTTACTGGTGGGAATTGAACCAAAGTCTCTCAAGTGCTGTAGGATCTAATTAATATGCATCTTATTCCAGGAAAGACTCATTACTTTATAGATATTTATATAAGGGGTATGTCTGCTATAATGGTTAATAACTATGAATAAAGTTTCATTTCTGATAGAGGAATAAAGCTTTTGTTTAGATATGGATTTTTAGTTTTATTAAAAAAAATTAGAAAGTATGATTATGATAATTGGGTGAGAGTTCCAAATGGTCACACAAAGTTTTTTATTCTTGCCTTGAGTACTAGCTGGAATCAACTCTTGTTCCTCACCCAAAATTTAAAAGAGAAGCAGGGAGGAGCTAATCTAAGAATTAATTCAAAGTATCAGCAAAGGATCCAGAGAGAGTCTGTGCTGGGTACGGAAAACTTCCACTGTACAAGACAGTGAAGTGAGTTATGGGTGACAATATTCTGAAAAAAATAAGAATAAGCAAAGTCCTGCCCTGAGAAAAGGCATGCTATAGTAACAAAGGCTACGTATTGATCTGGTCTCCACTGTTTTTTGGGAGGTGTAAATGTTTATTTAGAACCTTTTAAAAACTACTCTGGCACATAGATTTTATTGAGGTTAAGCTTCTTGGCAGCACCACAAGGCCTTCAGTTCCAGAAGGAGTTAGCTGGTGCTGCAGAGGAGACAAACCCCAGCAGCTGGGCAGGCCAGGCACCTGCATTTACTCCCTCTCTGGTTTTGCTGAACAGGTAAAAATGACAAAATAACTTCAATGCTTCAAAGTCACATAGTTCCAAAGCAAGTTTGGAGGCTCAGGATTTTGGGACAACCAAATTTTAATGCTTAGTCCATGCTTCACATAATTATTCAGTCTTGTTCTACTCAAGCCAAGAGAACTGAAATGCTGTAAATTGGGTAAATATGTTTTTATTGTAACATTTTAATGCAGATATAACTTGCTGTATTTTAACATGCATATGGCTTTTCTTCAGATTTCTGTGAAGTTCAGTTTTAATGAGCTACCTCTGTAGGAAGACAGTGCAAATGGGGGTGCAGTCCTGCACTGCTTTGTGCTTGGGACACCTGTAAGAGTTACCAGCATTGTCATCCTACTGCAATTACAGGGCTTTGTTTACCACTGCATGAAAGAGATGTTTTTGGCCACTTCAGAGGGCAGTGATAATTCCTCCCTATCTCGTTCCACAGTCCACAGGAGCAGGAGGAGTCTCAAGGGAGTCTTGTGCAATTTTCCACCATCTTTATCCTTGCGGAGCATCATAGCCCACATACAAAGATGACGTGCAAATTCGTGAGGCGCTTCATGGCATGTGAACATCTGTGTGAAGGTATGTTAATTTTGAAATGACAATTGCTTTGACAATCACTCTACAGCCCTTAGAGCTATCCAAAGGAGGGAGTGCTTAGGAAGAAGGAAATAAGCCAGGGAAATAAATGAATGTTTAATGGAGACTTTTATTTTAAAAAATGTATATCTTACAAAAAATAATCTTTGGATTAACATGACATTCTTGCAGTCCATGGTTTGATGAGGTAAGGGAGACTTGAGACTATTGGTTCTATAGGTACAAGTCAGTTGTGTATTTTGAAAGTGAGGCTTGGAGCGCTGTGTACCTCTGTGTGCATGCTGAAAGCCAGCAGTGCTGCTTTTTTGGCAACCTGTATTGATACTAAATTAGTGTTCTGGGGATGACTATTTTAGGGGTTCTGTGGCTTTCGCTGAGAAATGTCAGCCCAAGCCACTGAAGACTTTCTTTTCTTCGCAAGCTCTTGTTCTTGCTTCATCATATCCCAGTTTGCACTGAAACCTTTTCCTATCTCTGTTCATGTTAATCCACAACAACATCATGTGTAAATGGAAATGAATCTGATCACTTGTGATAGCTGCATGTGGTGGAGTTGTGGGTAGACCCTCCCCTACTCACCCCAATACACACACATGTGTGCTTGTATTTGCATGGGACACTCAGAGTGTTTATGTGTCAGGGCTCACTTAAGAAGCACCACGGGGCTGAATGAACAGATATCACAGTCAGTACCAGCAAAGCTACCCTGGTTTCTAGATTTATTTTGTCTGCACTCAGCTATTGGAAATCTGTAGCTGCATGCTGTGAGGTAAAGCCAGCGACATAGGAATTGTCCTATTGGGTCAATTTAAGGTCCCTCTAGTCCAGTGTCCTGCTTCTGACAGTGGATGCCCAGTCAGACAAAGCCAGTATGTTGCTACCCCTTCTACTCCTCATTTTCCAACAGTTTTCAGCTCAGGGTATTTCCTGAGCTGGATGTTTCTTGCAGTAACCTCCACAGAATGTCTTCTCTGTGCACTTTTCCAGTCCTCCCTTGAAACCTCTAAACATCCCTGGCAGCCCTTGTGGTGAGTTCCACATTTGTTCACCAGTGCTCAAACTTTCCTTCCGTAACTGGATTTTGTTTGTTGTCACCTATATTTCTGAGAATTGGTGAACAACTGATGCTATGAGAATCAATGCCCTTTCACTCCTTTCCATCTACCTGGGGATAGACTTGTGCCTTCTCTCTTAGGTCTCTTTTCCAAGCTGAGATGTCCTTGCATACCCAGTTCTTTGCACTGATGTGCATTATCCTTACTGGTCTTTTCTGGTTTGACCACATCCTTCCTAAAATGAGACCAGAGCTGCAGATTTACTAAAAATATAAGTGAATCATAGATTTATTCAAAGGCACCGTGCTTAGTTCTGTTTTATTTCTATTCCTAAAAATTCTTAACAGTTTATTTGCTGCTTTAACTGATAATGAGCAGTGACCTAATTCTTTCTTGGATCTATCGTATATTCTTATTGTTGAATCACATTTGTCAATTCAGAACTTCTTTATGCACATTTGAAGCTAAGACTTTTTCTGGTGTGCACAGCCTTTATTTATTCACAGTGAATTTCAGCTGCTGTGATTTTGACCATCTTGTAAGGTCCTCCCTGCAATTCTTGGCAGTCAGTCATTGTCCTCAACACCCTGTATTTTGTAAATGCAGAACTGTGTTTTGCCTGGATGTAGGTAGTATAGAAGATATTTAGAGAAAATATGTTGTTCTTGTCTACAACCCTTTCTTCCTAGATGTCAAATAACTTTGACTAGTTACAGCCTCTGCTTTACAGGTGAGAAACTGCAGGATGGAATTTGCCATGTTCACTCAATTATTTATTGAGTGAAAAATCTTTCTGTGGCCAGTCAGTACCTTTGCGGTGGTTGGGTGTCACCTGGCATTTACATTGCAGGATTATGTATTTGTTAAAAAATCGAAGTCTTGGGTATTTTCAACATGAAAGTACTGTTTCAACCTTTTCTGTAATACTTATTTCTAGCACTTCCGATCATCTTAGTTAGTTGGGGTTGACATCACTTGTTTAACAATAACAAATTGGAGACTCTCCTGGGAGTATAACAAAAACCCATCTATGGAAAGGAGGGAGAAATTTCACCCCTAGGTGTTCGAAGTTGATTAGATCTCATTACAGAGTGCCTTAAGTGAAATGATTTGGAGCTTTGCTTTTCTCAGTCTTCTATACCCTGAAATTTTGTGTCACAAAACCTTCTAGATTTGTGTAGGGACTAATACTCTCTCTACAGAGAGTGAAGCCTTAAAGGGACACTATATTTGAATTATCTCTCCATTTCCAGTGCTAGTTATCAGCACTTATATGCAGTAGAGTCGCTTGTCTTCCCTCATCATCCGTTTTACTAGAATTCATAGAGGACTTCAGTTTTCAGTGTTGTCAATTTGGCACCTTTTGCTGAGTACTAAATTTAGCTTAAAAAAACATGTCTACACATTAAGGGTTCTATTCATGAATGACTAACACCTCATTTGCACTTGAATTTCATTCAGGTTAAATGGAAACATTGTGCAATGCTGTGGAATTTACACAAATTTTATATCCTTGAATACAGATTGCTGGTAATGAAACTGACACTTTGTTGTGCATATTAAAGATGCCCAGAAGCCAAAAGAGGATGGAGAATATGAGAGAATAGGATCAGATCTAGCCTGAATGAGCAAAGTACTCTTACAGAGGAGTGGGAAAGGGAGAAAGGAAATCCAAACTATTCTGTAATGGGTAGGTGTCCCCTAGAGTTCAGCCCCAGGAGCAGGTAAAAAGCTTAGGCTTTTGATGCATGCTGTATCTGCTTGGACACCTGAGGTTTTCACCTATCCAGGTGGTGACATTTGTCACCGGTGTCACCAGGCGGAAATCTGTACTCATCTAAACTGAGTCTTCCACTTCTCGTTTGAATTTTGTCTTCCTAGATGATTGCTGAAGGAGTTTTCTCCTACCAATCTTTCTTTGTGTCTTAGTGTTTTAGGGGGGCGTTGGGGGAGGAAAAATCATGGAGGTGAAATTTGGAATTTGACTCAAAACCTGACTTTACTTTTTTGTCCTTTGGGTATTTGGAGCACTGTGACTTTTCTGCTGAAAATGTTAAGCAGAAGAGAGCACTATATGAGCTTTCTTTAGTAGATCTCTCTTCTTTTCTCTTGACTCATGTGATGTTAAGCACAGTGGCTCACCTATCTATAACATGGACCCATGAGCGTGACAGGAATATGAAGATTTAATAGCTACTCAGTCTTGTTCTGAAATTTATTTAGAGTTGCAATTAGATGCATATGATTTGGAGGAAATTATTGTAGGGCACACTATGATAATGCATTATTGCAGTCCACACAATCTTATGTGAAAACATTTGTCAAAGCCTGTAGAAGGTCAAAATCTAGTTGTTTGCAAGATTTTTTAAATGATTTTTCAGGTCAGTAATGATTCCGTGCTCAAGCTAAAGAACCTCTGTCTATTGGCACCTGGCAATGCACTTTCAGGTAGCAGCAACCTTCAGGCACACTTGTCCTACTAGGTAGAGGTCCTCGCTAAAAATTCAGAAGTTTCATGCTACTGACTGCTAATCTTTTCTGCTGATTGTAAACATCTGAAATAACTCTTAACCCCCTGGAATGAGCTAGTGACTGACCACTATTACTCAAAATGAACTTTCCTGCCCCACGTAGACGTTTTATCATCCCAGAAACTACTGCAAAGTTTGTCTTCACAGGCGCAAATATAAATTCACAAAAGAGAAATCAGGGAAATGTTTAAGAAACTTTTTACTCCCTCAAATGCTTATCCCATTTCTTCAGTCTACACTAGGTCTTTCTTCCAAGATACACAATACATCCAATTTTCTCTCTTCACTGGTTAACACATCTGAGAATTATTGTGTGGGAAGAAAAAAAAAATCTGCTATTTGAATACCAAGTCACAGTAGACAAAGTCTGAGCTCTGAGTATCTACTCAGGGGACAGGTACTTTCTCCACCTTTCAGAGGTCAGCAATCAACGGTGTGAGTTTTAGGAGTATAAATGATTATGTAGAAGAAATGTTCCTTTATTCATTATTTTTTTTGTTTCAATTTCCCTGCAGAAATTGATCTGGGTTGCAATTTTAATTTCGACAGGGCTGCTTGGAAAAGCAAATCTGAAAAAGCTGCATATCATTATTACAAATTCATATGAGCAAGATTGGGGTTTGGAAGTCTGGCTGCTGTAGCTGTAGCTACAACAGTGCCAAAGCGAGTTGTACTCTGTGGAGGAAACATGTCAGACACGTAATCCTGTTCTTCATTTGAAGTTCCTTTCATCAGGAATATTAAATAAATAGGCTCTAAACTGTTGAAGTTACCACGCACTATTGAACAGCACCCTGTAAGGAAAACAAGCACTGAAGAACACACACATGACCGCAGCAATCTCTATGAGCTGCTTTCTAAACAACCCTGAAAACTGTAGCTCAGCTCCATCAAAACCAGAAAGAATAAGAAGGATAACAGGAGAATGCATCAATACATGCAGTTTTCAATTATTATTTTTTTCCAAAATTTTGTTGCTATTCCTGCAATCCCGTCATGGTTACCAGTGTTTTACTACTTAAAAATATAACTGAATAAGCTATTCGGACCTGACAATCCTATGCTGGGGAGTTTTAAATTTCAAGATACCTTCCTCTATCAAGGCAAAGAATCATAATCAGCCAAAGTCCAGGTTATCAGCTTCCCCTATTACAGTGTGTAGTGTGATTTTGCTCCATGGTGATGCAACGTTGCAATGATTTATATCAAAGCGAGCAAACTTCAAGCTGAAGCTGCAAAAAATAGGGGGAAGGTCAGTGATAGGAACTGCTAAAATGTTGCAGTTTCTCTGAAGCTGCAGAGAAACCCACTCTGAACACTACAAAGCTAAGAACGTTTCCCTTGTCTTTGATTTCTTATTTTTGAAAGGCTGTAATGGAGCCAGCAGGTAACCTAAGACAATCAGGGAATGTTTTAACAGAGATACCATATATCTGAATTTCTCCTATGGTGTTATACATTCCTTCACTTTGTGAAAAGACAGAGAGCTGCTGCAAATACAACTAAGGTCTCTAGATGATAATCATGTAAGAGAGTGATTGCGATGTGCAGCAATTATTTACCTGTTCACAGTTATAGGTTGGTATTAAACACAATGGAAAAAACAGTCAGTGATAACATCAGATGAAGAAACTACAGCAACCCAGGTGTTAAAAAAAACAACTGGAATCATTCAGGACTTTGTTAATTAGCAGAGGTGGAAGAAAAAGACCTGCTCTTTTCTTCCTTTGGTTTGCCATGCTTGAAAATTAGGATAGACGAGTATTGTCCAGTCACCTGATCATCCTAGCTGAATTCTGTTCTTGAAGTTATACATTTGTGCCTAAGGACCAAAGTAATCCTTAGTGCTGTGGGTTAAAGCACACACAAGACCAAAAGCATTTTCTAAGAGCAGTTTCATGACATGGGGTTCTTATTTCCAGTCTCAGTTTTAACCAAATGGGAGCAGCAAACTTTGGTCCCTGATACGCAGAATCACAGAATATTCAAAGTTGGAAGGAACCCACAAGGATCTTTGAGTCCAGCTCTTACGTGAATGACCCATAGAGGGATCAAACTCATAACTTTGTTGTTCTTAGCAGCAGGTTCTAGCAAACTGAACTAATCTCATGTAATAGGCAGGAAAAGGAGAAGAGCTTCCAGTCTATCCGTGTGGATCAGTTCAGCTGTCAGGGACAGCCTCTCTGTATCAATCCTTATCAATCCCCTGACTATTTCAGTCAAGTTCTTTTATACTTTGCATTGGTTTCCACCTTTTCTATGATTTACTACTCGGTCATGCTCTTCCTAACCTAAATTTCAAGGCAATATTTCTGAAACTTCTCTGGCATCATCTTCTTGGAGGTACCTGGAGCTTGGTGAAGCTCCAGTCTTCTTTCTTGACTAGCTGATCCATTTCAGACCTATCATCTATTAGCTTTTTTCCCTCTGAAATGATTTACTTTTAAATTTCTTTCTCTCTGAACCAGCCATCTGACACTCGAGGGCCCAAAAGGGGTTATACAGCAGAGGAGACCTTCTTGGTATGCCCTAAAAATCTTTTTACCAGAAAATGGTATAAGACTATAGCACATATTTATTAATACACACCTTAGCTGAGTTTATGTTAACAGCAGATTTTTTACAATGATTCCACCATAATCAGGATTTTTTACTAGAACAAGGTAATTGAACAGGTTTTATGTCAGTAGTGAGTACATGAATTTTAAAATTCACTTTCCACCAACCGCTCTTTTCCCACGTTCTCAAGAGAGTTAAGAAGAACAGAGTTGCTGATTTTACCTTTTCTTTAGTATTCAGAAGCATCAGAGAGAATTTGTTGAGCTCTTTAATAAAAGCTGTTCTTAGGACTTGTTATTGTAATTATTGGAAACTGAGGCTTCTTAAAAATTGAAATGATGGTTCTGTGTTATTTAATGGCACATTTTAGTAATAGATCCTTTTTATTCACCAAAAATCTCAATATTTACCTCTATTCAGTCTTTTAAATGACACAATAAATTCTTGAAGCTGTATTTTTAAAACACAAGTGAGATTTTTTCCATCCCTTTTATCCTCTGTGAAGTCACTTTCCTTACAGGATTACTATTAGTGTGACTTCTTGTATCTTCAATATATACTGTTTTTACCAAGTTTCGAGCAATTGATCCTGTCAATACTATTTCAGGGTTTGTTGGTTTCGGGAAACAGACTTATCACTGTAAGAGCATTATTGGTATGTTCATTAGGAGAAATAAATGTGCTTTACATCTTTATTTATAAATTGTTCTGTGATCAGCCTGTCAGTACAGTACATGGAGAACAGCGTCGGAGCACTAAGATAATAATAGGGGAAATAACAGTATCACCTTTATCCCTTCTAACAGTAGTGTGGCCACAAACATTAGAAAGGCAGGGGCACGGGAAACACTGCTCATGCTGTAGCATCAGAGCTGTCAGCGGAAGGGCACAAGAGTTCCTGGGAGAGCAGGGCAACAGCAAGGCTGGAAACACTGGGCTTTGCCTTGCAGTAGTCCTGCCTACAGTTACCAGGATAAAGAACTATCCCACCTCAAAATCCACCTGCCTGTGTTTAAAAGCCAGTGGGAGCAGGCCAGGTGTCAGTACTGAAATGAGATGTGAAAAAGTAGCAAAGCCAGCATAAGCAGACAAAGTGCAATTACCAACTCTTGACTATTCTAACTAGAGAGATTTAGAGCAGATAACGAGGAGATATTTTTAATGTTATTAAAATATATCACAATAGGAAGGATATATTGGGAAAATCACAATCTTCATGCTTTTTTGTCTCCTGCGGGGTGGTTGACAGCCCTGGAAAAGAGGATGCTGGTGAGTCAGTAAAAGGGTGGGGGAACAGAAATGTTCCTTCCTGGTGCAAAGGCAGGCAGAAGCAATGTCACGGACAGCCTCCACATGGGTCTCTCAGCTTGCACGCCCAAGCAAACACTGCTGAGAAAAGCAGGACCTTCTGGGAGCAGCATATGCACTGGGCAACCCATGAGATGATCTCTTGGATGATGGGAACATATGGAGTTTTTAATCACGTCTAATAACAGCCCAGCTGCCAAAGGCAAGCAAGAGGATGGGAATCTGATTCTTCTCCACCCAGTGTTGTTGTGAAGCTAACTGTTGTCTTCCATGTTAATGGAGCCAAAACCAGCACACCCGGTTTTATAATGTAATTCTAAGACATAATAGCATGTTTGGGTTTTGTTTCTTTAGTAGCACAGCTAGGAAAGATGATGCTTTATGGAATACTTTGCTAAAACGAAAAGAGCATCAATATTTTTCTTCCAAATAAATACATATTTGAATTTCATCAAACAGGATCCTTGTAAAAATAATTACAAAAATAGATATTAGATGAGCATGAACCAAACTACCCTTTGTTTACCTGAATTAGAAAAAGGATGATTAATGGTAATGAACGTGTTGCATTACTCATTTGTCAAGGAAGATCGATAATGTTAAATACCCCAGGAATGTCACAAAGCTGCCCCCAATGCTGTGCAAGTTTTGTGAACAATTTTGGTGGAAAACTGTCTTTTGAAGGAGCCACCCCTCCATGTGCAGAGTTCTGCCTCTTGCTTCTCCCCTGTCTCCTTGCTTAGTGCTAAGGACTGACTCCTGTTAATACGGGGGAAAATAAGTCTAGAAAATAAGGATGTTAATTTTTTTGCTTTTGTTCAGTTATTTTGCAATTCAGATCATTTCTCAGGAGCAGGTATAGATACAATTAGGCAAAATGTTAATCCCCAGAAGGGGGATGGGGGAGGATGGGGGAACTCATCAGTGGTGCCCCCGTGCAGTGGAGGGGGCTGGGGGTTTGTGCTGGCAGGGTAACCACCTCTGCTGGCCCTGCTGCTGCCTGAGAAGAGCATGACACAGCCCAGGAGGAGAGGCCAGAGCATTGCTTGTGGCAACACTCTCTCCCCGTAGCTGTTCTGTAATTATTTCACAGTTTTCATGTTTCTGTGTGATGCAATGCAAATTCCTGGAGGCAGCAATACCTGCCATGAAGGACCAATTAGTGGTCATCTCAGGAGAACTCACGTGGTTGTAGCCAGTTGTCACTGAGTCAGATCCAGAAGTGGTGTATATTATGAGCAGGGATTGTTTTTTCCATTAAGATTCTTGAGATATTGGAAAACAGTGATGTGATAGAACCTACACAGCAGTTTCAAACAAAATACTTAGAATTTGTGGTAATTAAATGAATTTGGACAACTAATCATCTGGAAAATTTCTTTAGAGTTACAGTAACTCTCACTCTGTAGATTCAAGAAGGACAGATTCCCTCAGTTTGTATAGAGGGGGGGGGGATAAAGATTCATCTTCCTGAATTTTTCACTGATTCCCCTTCTCATCCTGAGTGAGTTAATTTCACCTTCCCTTGGCTCACTTTTCCCACTACAAATTATGCACATTGTTGTTTAAGTGCCTCAGAGAGGTATTTCAAATTTTAATTAGTGTTTGTAAAATGCTTTGGGTTATTTGGATCAAAGTGTGATTTATTATTCAGTAGCATATATGACTGTGTGGTAGGTGTACACTGTGCATGCTGCAAAGTAGGGTGGCAGCAAATACACTCAATTGTACTTCATTTATATAATCTAAGCTGTAAGATTCCCTTTCCTTGGTTTCATTTCCAAAACATTTGAACAAAGGTGTCTTGATTTTTCACTGCCCTGCCCTTAATTCTAGTGCATTTTTACGTGAAAAAGACCTAATCATATGAAGGGAAGGGACAACTAATACTCTAAATACTAACAAATATATAATGATATGATATTAGTATTACATGATATAATACTAATAAATACTAATTGGACACCTCCATATTTTTTTTTTTTTACTGAGCTTTTGTTCTGTATGAACATGAATGTATGCATATCATATTGGCTTAAGAGCACCCTAGGATATGAGGCCTGAGTTCTAGGTTGTGATTTTAGGAGAGTATGCCGGTAAGAATCCCATCCAAAGATGTGGCAACAAACTCTCATTCCACATGCCAGGACCCAGGAACATGGAGCTCACGTGAACCTGAGACTGTGAGGGAATGGCAAATGAACCCTTCTAATGAGATTTGCTTTAACTGATCCCTGTGATTAAGACCCAGCAGACTGGAACAAGCTGGGGATTGTATCTGTATTCTCAGTGAGATAATTTGCCAGTAGCAGTGTCTCCCAGATGAGGATTCGGGTTTTGAATTAATCAACTTTGTTTACATTTTCTTAATATGAGCAGATTTCTCTGCAAGTTGTTTCAACTACAGGTGTTATTCCACATATTGGGAATGACAGTCAGATCAAGCAAGAAAGCCTTTCTGAGGTTCACTGCAGTATAAAGACACCCTTCCAAAAGTTTCTGGAAAGCTCGAGCCAGCCAAGCAAATGTGTGTTATCACCAACAGCATCACTCAGATCCATCTTACGCACTTACACCTTGATTTCTTTTCATTTCTGCCCTGTCCATGTGCTGGTTTATTCCCTGTGATACTTTTCCTGGGCCCACTCCTTCCTTATTGAGCAACCAGTGAGAGAGAGCCAGAGGACAATGATTCTCTGTTTTAAGCTCTTTTAAGGGAAAAAGGCAGTGAGAAATGTGCATATTGGAAGGGCAGAATAGGATATCCAATGGTGGAAAATGCACAGCACAACCCCTCCAGGAAAGAAACAAATAAGGGACTGCTAAAAGAACAATCTTCAGGGGAAAACTCCAGGACTTAGGGAAGCTGTGCAAAACCAAGTGATGGCGGAAAGGGCACCTCTGCCCTGCATGACTCTATGAGTGGATTTGCCTTCAGCTGTGCTGAGCCATCAAGTTCAGAAAAGAAAAAATTATGTCAAACGTCCAGGGTGCAAATATAAACTCAACATAAGATCAGATGGTAAAATGTTAATATGACAAAGCACAGGAAAGCTATGGAGAGGACACAGACTTGAGTTGGTGCTTGCTGGGGCTGCAGTGACATAGTTCCCAGTATTTTGGAGTACGTAAAGTCTGTAGCAACAAAATTACAGCAAATTAGAACTCAAAGTAGCTACTTTTGTTACTAGGAATTAGATCAACTGCGTGATCTTGACAGAACTTTAACTAGAAGGATGACCTGTGTAAAAAAAAAGAAAGAAAAAGGAAGAACAAAATTACTGGATGGTGCTGACTGTAAGATGGATTTGAACTCAAACAGAGCTTTTTATAGGTGAATTTCCATAACTATCAATGTATTGAATTATATATGTGTAAATATGCAAGATGTGTGCCCATGTGCCCCACAATACATTTGGAAATATCTGCCTCAGTTTTGTAAAACACACAAAACTAAATGATTAACAGTGGGTTGAAACAAAGCTGACACTGGTAAATTAGAATAGTAATTCACTATGTCTTAAGACTTGAACTCAATTCTTACAAAAGTAGCTAATTCACTGTACGGAGAACAGGACGAATTGCTCAGGACAGCAGTGAGGTCTGTAATAATCTGTTGGCTCTTTCTTTCCTCTCTCCAAGGTTTCATGTGACCCTTTTCCGTGTCACCCTAAGGAATGGACACAAAAGACGTGTATTTGCTTGAAAGGTGAGAAATAAAATATATGTCTTGATTTTAAGTGGCTCCACACAACACTAGTTCTTGAGTTTGATTTTCTTTCCTGTCTACATACTTTCCTCTCTCAGTTCCTCTGCTATTGTGTTCAGTGTCACTTTTGCTGAAGGAAAGTGGCTGAAATGTCGCTTTAACCAAACATCTTGAGATTTTGGAGACAGGTCTGAACCTGAAAAGAGATTGATTCTCATGGGAAAAATCCTGCTGTTGAACATGGAGATGTAAATCACATATGGCTTCCAAAATTAGTAAGAAAACAGATTTTTTTACAAAATTAGTTAAGGGATAGGCTAAGCTCTGACAGGCTAAGGAATCCAGCTTTACCAGGGCATGGGGCTGCACCACTCACCTGGATGCATATGGGACAAACTCTCCTGCTACTACTGACACGAGGGTAAAGCTGCTATTTGCTCTCTTCTCACCAGCACCTTCCCAATGTGTCCTTCCCATTCCTCAGTCCCCACCAGTATTTTATAAAAATTATCATTATTCTTATCTTCACTTAAGTTTCTAAATACTTTTCTTTTCCATTGGAGGAATTTTCCCAAGTGCAGCAAAGAAGCCACTCTGCAACATTTATTACAGGGCTAATGCTGAACCGTGTCAGTGAAAACAGGGACTGATTCCACCAGGACCCATGTGGAGAAATGAAACTGCTCCTAAGTGTGGCTGCCTGCCTGCCATTCCCCAGTGCTAAGAGAGTCTCAGGCAAGGTTGTCCCTGTGAATGTAGCTGTTCGTTTGCATTTAGGGAGTTGGGTGGAAAACTCTGTGAGGGACTTGGAAATACTGAGGGGGCATAGAAATCTAGCGCTCAAGAGAAGATCAGAGGGTTGCAGAAAATGGTTCTTTTAGAGGGTCAGAAGATACAAGGCATGTGAGGGGGCAGGAAGGCAAGTGTAAATGTGAGGTCACTGGTCCTGAGGACCATGTGTGACTGCCAACAGCATTACGTTGTCCGCATGGCTGCTATTACGGCCTGAGCTGGAAACAGGGGTGGAGCACAGAGACTTGATCTCTATGCCCTCTCCAGCTACCAAAAACCTACATTCCACTGTGGCCAAGACGTGGCCAGCTGACGGTGGAGTATACCAGCTATTCACACTGAAGGACAGAGTAACCAGTGCCTGTACCTCCTCTTGGTCCACATTTCAGTTTATATTATAGCTCCTTTTCTACACCTTGCCCACTTAAAGCAGTCATTACTCTTTTTTTATCTCCTAACAATACAGACAATTTCACCTTCTACATTTTATATGGCACTGTCAGTACCCTCTAATATTTTTGATTTCAAGAGCTTTTTCTGAACCTTTTAATTTCCAAGACCAGAAATCTTATTCAGATTGTAATTCATTCTTCTTTAAAAGTCTCTGCCTGTATATTCACTACTGTGATCCAACGTATTTTATTCTTGCATCTCTTCCTACATCTTCCTTCGGAGTTCAGTTTTTTTCTTTTACCAATTTCCGTTTTCTTTAACAGAAATTTTTAATACGCTGGAGAATAACTTGAATAGGTCTTTCCTTTCAGGTCTGGGGAATTTTCAATTTTTTCCCTTCAAAAGATGCTGGATAGATTTGCCACGAGATGATTCTTAGAGGATATGTGAGAGCACGATAACATCATATGACGCCTGTTGAACCAGTCACCTTCCCCCATGCTCACGCTAGAAATCCAAGCCCAAAGGTAGGTGTCCTCTGAGATCGTGGTAATTTCCAGTAAGTAGATTTAGAGGAAAATATATTTTGTTTTCCTTCTATCAAGGCTAGCCTGAAGAACTGAAAACAACCTTCTCCTTTATTTTTTTTAACTGACTGGTAGCAGTTCCTCTAATTTACACTTACATACTCATGCATACGCAGATGCACATATGCATATACTTATATGCAGAAATACATAACAGCATTAAAAGCTTTAATGATACCAAGGAAGCAGTCACCTGTAACTCTGCTCTGACAGTTTCAGCTGTGTAGTGAACTTGAGTTATTGTGATGATTGATCACCACTGCTTTAAGCCATATGCTATGTTCAGGATCTATATTTTATGTTTATAGCTTCCTGTATTGAATATTTAAATTTTCATCTTATTTTCGTAATGAAGGAATTTTTAATGTGAAAAGCGGTAACTAAAATAAGGTAACGATTGTTCCTTATATCATCCTTGATATCTGTTACCGTTTTCTTCAAGTGGTTGACAAAAAGTGGACCCATTTCACCTGTATTCAGAAATTGGGGGCACAGGGGTGAATCACGTTAAGCTCAGCTACTGTTGGTGGTTTCCTAGGGATGACTTCTGTTCCAGATGTTAAAACAATCTCAGCTGAGGCTGAAGGTCTTTGCCTAAAGTCCCTGAGAAGTGGTGTTGTTGATGATGAAATCGCTGAAGCATGTCCTCTGCCAGAAATGTGCTATGACATTCCCCACTTCCCTTGACTTCTTATTCTCACCCAGTCAGGGCAGCTCATTGCTCTCTTGGCTGCTCTGGAGAAATGACTTCAGGGGTGGCTCTGCACACCAGATCACCGAAAAGAGCCAGGCAGAAGAGCTGAGAGGTTTAGTGGTAGGACTGGGTCCTTTCATCAGTCTGGTTTCATGGGCCATGATCTGCAGAAACAAAATGGGCAGCACCTAAAGGGGGAGCACCCAGCAACCGGGGGTTGTCAGCGGTAACTCTTCCCCATCAGAAGAAAATGGCTTTGTCACTGAAGGAAACACATCATTAGATACAAAGTGAATAAAAAGAAAGGAAGGAGGTCAGGACCTTTATTAACTAATGTTAATTGATTATGGTGATTGCTTTATCTGGGCCTTGGAGTCAGTTTAGGGCTGTAACTAATTTTCTGCCTCTTGTTTTGCACAGAATTAACTGGGATCTTTCTTCTCCCCCGTAGTTGCAATACTTGTATATACTGTAGTAGTTACTCAGATGATTTAAGTTTCTTGTCCTTTCTATTGGAGGAGTGACAGTAGGAGAGGAGGAAGTAAATAGTGGATTTGATCTTTAAATTGAACTCTGCAGTATAGGAGATGTTGCAATGCTTGGTTGATGGCAGAGCCTGAAGTGCAGGACAACTCACTCTTTGCCCCTGAAACGCTATTAGCCTTCTTTACTCCTCCTTCCAAAATAAAACACTAAATAAATAAAGCTTCCAGCATCAGTAAACTTCCTGCTGTTTGAACTGGCAGCTGGCCAATTCATTTGGACTGTTCTCCCCACTGACATAAAACACCCATGCAAGGAGGGAAAAAAGGCTGAGGAGGCCCCTATGCCTGTATGTAAGAGAATGCCTGGGCAATTTTCTGATTTGAACAATTTAACAGGAAATCTTGGACTTGGTATTTAAAAATATTTTATAACTTTTTTTTTTTTTTTAGCATTTGTCACTTAAAACTATACAATCATCCATTTGAATGAATAAAGATACAAAATCCCATTCCTTGTTTGAAGTTTTAGCTGGGATTCAGGAAAAGAGGGAGAAAAAGTAATTGTACATAGGTGCAGTTCTTTTCTGGGATTTTAGTCTTCCTCCTGGAGACCAGTGGCATACATGTTTGAATTCTCTAGTGAATGTGTCGGGGTTCCATGGCTGAATTCATGAATTGCACATGCAGTGATCTGAGCTGCATTTTCATCATGGTTTCTGCTCTGTCACTTATAGGTACTTATGATTCGGTTATGGAAACATCAAGACTCTGCCCCACATGTTCTAGAAATTCAAAAAAAAGACAGACCCTGCAGAAGGATTGGCTGTACAAAGGATATTTTCTGAATACTGATTTTTTTAATGTAGGGATTGTTGATAATCGTTAGCAATTAAAAAGCATTTGATGTATGTGATGAAAACATCTACCTGGGAGGTTTGCCCGTTGTCAGCTACCTTAAGACTTGAACCCAGGTTACTGTCTCTACATTTCAGTCTGTGTTTCTGGATTTACACAGGTGAAGTGTTGACCTAGAATATGGAACAAACCACTACAGCTTTAAGCTGCAGAGGTTTATAGAAAAAAAAAAAAAAAAAAAAAAAGGCAGAAACAAAGGCAAGCAGATGGCTAAAGATGAAGGTCACATCAGATTGAGAAGTTTGTCAAAATGTGATGACATAGGTAATCTGTAAACTGTTATTGCACCTAGCTGGAGGTGCTGAAAAACATTTTGAAATTACAAAAAACACTGGAGTCACCGGCACACAGGCAGGAATGATAGCCTGGAGTGGTTCTGCTCTATGGATGAATGCCAGATGTGGAAAGCGACATATCTGGAATTAATGATATTAAACATGCTTTTCTTTTATGCTCAATAATAACTCTATTATGATTGATACAAACCGCAGACACTTTATCTAGTACAAATGGAATCGTCTGTCATTGACTATATTAAATCATCAATTTCTGCATGATGAGGATCGTTTAGGGTAACTAATCATCTGTCTCGTTCTGAAGTCTTTAAGGCTGATCAGATAACGTTTTGAATACTGCCTGAGCAACCATGACAATCTAACCCTTCCATGTAAGGATTGAGAGGGGCCCATTATGCCGTCAAAGCCTGTGGAAATATCACAGCTCTTTCTCTACATAATACCCTGCTGTAAATAAATCACTCTCCACCGCAAACTTTATTGATCACAAGCACTTCCATGCTTGTGTCTAGTGAAGTCTCTACAGAATAAAATGCTGCTTTATATTTTGTCTTGTCAAAATATTAAACGGCTCTGTCAAGCGGAGTCAGGCTAGCAGTGATGGTGTAATTCTGCTGTAGCCCTTCTCATTCCCTCTTTCTATCTCAGCTGCCAAGCTTACAAAGCAGGATTTTTTTTATAAACTTTCCAATTATAGTCTCGTAAGATTATGAAGCCTTAAGATAAAGTGTCCTAATTTAGAGTGGTAGAGTACTGAACCACTAGACAACAGCCTCTTAGATAAAACATTTCTCACAAGAAAAAGATAACCTGGCTTATTTATATACACAACATTAATGGGCAATAGGAGATACCCTGGAATATCCTTATTATTTTACCAAGTGAGATAGGAAAGAAATATTTGAATTAATTCAAGCTCAAAGTGTTTATTATTTACAGACAAAAAAAATCCCTCTTATTATGAGACAAACGTACCAAAGGAGGAAACTGAGAAACTCCAGGTTAGCACAGTGCTTTGTATTTTCGTACCCTATCATTAGTTTGTAATTCTGTAAATAAGATAATGTATCTGTAGTGATACACAAGCACTGTCATGGTTTAAGGCGGGGGAGGGATTGCTGCAGCCTCCAACTTCAGTTCACGTTGTATTTGTCATCAGATGGTCTTGCTTTGACAATGCTTAGCCACACAGAGCACTGCCCTTTTAAAACATCCTGTGAATCTCAGGGGGAGAAACCTGGGGTCTTGAGGAGCTTTGCTGAGCAGAGCCCGGGCAGATTGTAAGGAGGTTTGGGGCCGTCCTTGGAAAGAAGCTGGAGCACTTTCAGGGCTGCTTGACGTTGTAATAGTATTCACCACCTCAGGACTGCTGAATCTTAAGCTCTGTCAAGCATTCCCATATGCTTCCCACTCCAGGAAAGGCAGAATAAGAGCCAAGAGTGGTGCCATAAAACTCTAACCTGTGTTGAAAATAAGGCTGAAACACAGAAACAGGGAGCTGACAGTGACTTCCTGACTTTTGGGCTTCTCAGGGAATCAGGGAAAATCTGGTCTCATAATCACCATGTTTTATTCCCTTCCCTATTTGATTTTCATGCAGGTAGAGTTTCTGTTCAGGGAGCATAAATGTGGAGTTCACAACCAACCTTCTCTGTCGGTCCTCTTTTTTTTTTTTTACCCCGTGACAAATCAAAATCCATATTAGGTGAGAGAACAGCAGAGAGACCATCTGCAGAGGAAGATGGGCAATTGTTAAAAAGAGGTCGGGAACAGAATAGCGAAGAAGGAGCAGCAGAGCCAGGGGTCAGTGGAAGGACAGAGGCCGTGAGTTGGAGGTGTGCCCACTCATCGCACACGTAAGTTCCTTTCACTGAGGCAGCAGGGAGCGATGGCTCTGAAAAGCACCTACCGCAAGGAAGTCCTGACTCTTCCTGTGCCTTACAGACATGACTGAAACGGAGATACTCAGTCTCAAACCGAAAGCAGGCAAAGGGAACTTACTGATGTGATGGGCACTTGACAGGGCTCCTGAGCAAGACAGTGCTGGCTGTCCCCATAGTGACAGATGCACCATCAGGTTCCCTACACTGCATATGCAATCATCCTAAATAATTCTTTCATCTGGTTATGATCAAGGAAATTTACTTTTTAAATTGGGCTAGCCAATAAGCATTCCAATAACCTAAAGTAGACGTGGGCAGTATCTGAGACAAGGGGACTGAAAGATTCTGTTGAAAGGCTTCAACAACTTCATTTTCTCTTTCTTTATTACAAATATTGTTGTCCAATTAGGGGAAAAGTCAGGAGCCTCCTACAACAGTAATGGCAATAGTTAATATCAGGAATACAGTCTGCGAAGAAGCAGTTGTTTAGTAAAAAAATTCATTAAATTTTTTTGAATAATAAATATTTGTAAAATTGCTTTTTTTTTATGGAATGCTTAAAAACACAGAAAGCTGTGAAATTCAGTGCTTTCTCCATTAGTAATTACTATCACTCTGAATTAAAGGAAAAGCAAAGGACATCAGCAGGTGAATGCTGTGTCTGCTCCCAATACTTTGATCATCTAAAAAAATATTATTTTTTTCTCTTTACGGCTTTTGCCATTGGAAGCAAAGAGCTGCTTAGCTCTCCATCTGAGAGTGTTTGTATAGTTTA
Source organism: Pseudotriccus pelzelni (assembly GCA_035584735.1). Taxonomy (NCBI): domain Eukaryota; kingdom Metazoa; phylum Chordata; class Aves; order Passeriformes; family Tyrannidae; genus Pseudotriccus; species Pseudotriccus pelzelni. The sequence continues at coordinate 17,799,964 of JAWMRA010000164.1, read as the reverse complement.
CTTAGTTTTAAAGTCTGTTTAATTTGGGGGGGGGGGGGTGGCCAGTATTAAGGGTGTTTGTTTTCCTTAGTTGTCCTCGGGAAATGCCTCATTATTGCATATGATTGAAGATCAGCCTGAATGTCTTCCAGAAAATCCCGTCTCTTCCCCATTGAGCCTGCAAGAATTCAGGAAATATGCAGCTTTCAATTTGTAAATAAAACACTCAACTGCTCTTTCCCAAACTTTGTGTGTTCACGTTTCATCTACATTCTTAAGAAATTATGACTCCCTGGAATACCATTACTTGCTTCCTCTGGTCTCTTTATGCAGTTTTGATAAATTGCAGTTTACCAACCAACCTTTCTTTTGAGATTTATTTCTAAAGGAATGGACTTTAAGATTAAGATTGGCTTGTGTTATGGAAGAAGTATATAGCTAGCATACTGATTTATCTGTTTGCAGATGTTCTAATATAGTTCTAGGTCATAATTACAAATGCATAGCAATGGACCTGAAAAAAAAAAAAGAGTAAGAGCAGTGTTCTCGTTATTTAAAATGGTCATTTTTAGAAGTATAAAAAAATCAGCAATAAACAGTAGAGTTTGCATGAAATGCAAATAGAACCTTTTCTTTATACAAATGGAGTCAGTGTAATTAAGAAAATACACTGTGGCTTTAAGCTGGAGCTAAGCTGCAGTACTCAGAAAAATTGGAAAAGAAAAGAAAAAGGTATGACTCAAAACAGGTAACTATTGGTGACTAGACAGTCCATAGTAACACCACAGTCTCAAAGTACTCAAAAAACTGCTGTTCAGAATCAAACTCTTAGAATAAGATAAACAGCTTCTTTACTTAAAATATGCTTCCACGAAGTAGTTTGTTGGCCTTTAGCTTTCATTACTTTTGTGGGCATTACTTTCCTGTTAGCAGGAAGAAAGGGTGAGAATAGAGAGACAGAACAGATCCCCCCAAGAGTGACGTGGTTTGCTCAAAAACTCCAGACCTTGAAAATCTTTGCCTACTAACATCTGTAACAGGTGGTCCTGGGCTCATTTGGTGAGCATAAGTTGCTTGTGTGTTGACCTTATGCTCCTGAGCCTTCTCAGATGTTTAGCCGGAAGGGATCTGTCTGACTATGTGTGATTTTTATATATCTTTCCGCTAAATCACAGGTCTTAATGCAAAATGCACTCAGGGACAGCATGGGGAATTATGACACTCCCTATAGGACTTTTGCACTATAAACCAGTAAGTGGATTACACTGATCTGTGTATTTTTTTCATCTGTGATTGCTAAAATGTGGATAAAGTCTTCATTTTAATATTTAATAATAATCTTCATTTAATCAGCAATCCAAGCATCATTTATTGGAAACTTCATAGACCATTGTGAATGGAGATTTTCTATGCCAGTTACTAAGGGCTGAGAATAGGTAGGTACCTAAGAAAAGAAAATGAAATTCCCATCACTGGAGTGAAGAAAACTGGAGATGTAAAGAGAGAGGGGGAAATGCAAACAGCAATAGTGGGTAAAAGCTCGGGTATTGCTTCACATTTAATGACTGACTGTGTTAAGGACCCAAGTCATCTCCTCTGGCCAATCATTAACTGCTTGAAAATGTCCTCCCATTAGCTCTTATTGTTAACAACAAGTTAGTAATACATATTTAACAGTATTCATTATTTTTTTAACTGCCTCATAACAGCATCAGCGAGAGAACATGAGTAACTGAAAACTGGATCCAGCATGCTTTAAGACCCAGAGGAGGTTCACAGAGGAGCTCCATTTTCTCCAGAGCAGCTGTGGTGCTCACCCGCCTGCCTGTCATCTCACAGCCTTTTGCCGTGCTCATACACAGCCAACTGTGTGTTTTATTAGAGGTGCCCACTTCAGTGTATAAGACCATGCAGATGCAGTAGAAGCCTTTTTTTCTTCTTTTTTTACACACGAGCAGTGCAGATTTAAAGGTGGGTTGACCATACAAGCTCATATTTTTTGGCTTGCAACAACAGGAAATAATAGTGTTTCAAGTAAATGTCCACAAAGATATCAGGGGCTCTGTTTCTTAGGGTTGATGGGGTTTTTTATGTTTTTTTTTTCCAACTCTGTCCTTTCAGTCAGTCTGTATCATGTTTTTGAAAACAGTTGGAATTCAGAAAACCAGCTAAAACTAGTGGTGCGATATAAAAATGCATTATGTTAAACACAGGCTGTCATGAGTTTAAAAGTTACGATTCCTCAAAATTATATTAACTCATTTCCAGCTGGATAAACAGAAATGCACAAAACAGACTAACTTGTAGGGAGTAAGTGGCCATGAGCCTGCAGGCTTGCCCTAATGGTATGTGTGTCTCACATTGACTCAAAAGATCCCTAGGCAGAATTTGTTATCTGAGGAATTGAAAGTAAGCAATTTATTGCAGTTAGGTCCTCAAAAACAGATTCACAATTATCAAATAACAGAATCTGTTAGTTCTGCTGCCTTCAGTAAAATAACAGATCTCCATGGAAATAGGATTACAGGAGAAACCACATTAGATTAGGGTTCATCTGGCTGAATTTCTTGTCTCTGACAATAGCCAGTATTTCAGAGGATGGTGGCACAAACAGAGTATTAAATGGACATGTTTTTTTAGTCAAATGTATAGAATCTGACTGTAAAATCCTCCTGTCTTTCTCCTGCTCCTTGCTTCTTTCTTTCACTTTCCTCTTTGGCCCTTTGTCTCCTGAAATGTGATGCTTTCTGAATTTTGTGCTTAACTGCGAAAGTTGTAGAATATTTGAATAATCTTTGAATTGTGTGGGACTGGAAAATGTATAGTGTAAAAACCTAGCACAGTGCATTTCTTGAGGCTCGAGATTTGTCTACTCCCGTGAAGTGCTGTTGTGGCTACAATGCCTGACATGCACACATGTAGTATTACTATTTGGGATCTGCAGACTAGTAACTCATGAAATTATGAAAAAAAAATTCCTTTACATTTAAAGAGTCAATAATCTTACAATAAACTAAATCCAGGACCGATAAATAATACTGAACACATTTCCTGACCGCAGCATCTAGTGCTACCTGATAACTTGTTCCTCAAAAACCTCACTTGAAGTCCCTTTTATATCTGGGCCCTGATGTTTGGTTGTGACTGATAGTCATAAACTGACCATGTGAGGTGCCACTAATAAGGTCAGAAATCCACCACATACATTATTTACAATGCAAAGATCTGCTTGCCTCATCTTGGACCACAAGTCATGCTATGAAATAAAACTCCCATTGCTCCTAGAGCTCCAGGCTCTTTTTACCTCCTTTTCCAAGGAACAAAAGGTATTATTTGTATTTTTTACCATAATTATCTTTTCATTAGTGGAAAACCAAGGTGAAACAGATTGTGGCAGGATCTGTAGATATTTAAGATACACAAAAATGGTCTCACTTTTGGGCACTCTTTGAGATCCTTCTCCTTGGGGGATTTTGGTTTTTAGGGTCAGGGTGCAGAATTTTTTTTCTTGTGGGCTCCCATGACATACATTTGACCCAAAGCATACGGAGGAACTGTCCCCTGTGCTTGCATTGAGACCTCATTGATCAGTAGTTTAATGCAGAACAAAGAGACCATGATGCACACACTGGGAGCTGTGGTACCACTTGCCCGAGCAGCACACTGGTTAATTGTACGCAGCAGGACACCTTATATGCTGCCAAAAGATGTTGTTGGAGTAGCTATGAAATAGTAACTTGAAGAGTTAGTGACAAATCAGTATTACCTTCTGGGCTTAGGCTGAGGAGAAAGGGCAGCTCCTTATGGATTTTGTTTTGTTCTCCCTAAATAAAACCTCTAGATCCAACAGGGTAATGTTTTGTCTTACCAATGCATCTGTTTCTTTCTTGGTAAATAATATTTTAATTCCATGTGTAGCTAATGTTTTAAAGATAAGTCATTAAAGAAACAAATTTTAATTCTAGATTTCCACAGACTTACTAGGATTATTTTGAATTAAACCCTAATGAAAAATAGCCTGATTAAGGTTATTAAGAGGTTATATCATCTTTAAGCCATACCTCTCTTGAAAAAGGCTCATGAAAGGAGGAGTGGCTGTCAGCTGAGAAATCTGCAGTTTGATTAAAAGCATGAAAAAAAGGCACAAATACTTTCCCACCTGGAAGGATAAGATTAAGATTTACTGCCACTGAATATGCCCAAAAAGTCCTTGTCTTCTGTGCCTCTTAGATTTGAGAATGTCCAATTCATTTTTCATGTCCAGCTATGAATGAAATAGAGAGAAATTACTGTGATTTCTTCAGCTGTTTGAATCCTAGCAAAGGCATGTAATGAAAGCTATTAACACATTAGAAATGAGAGACTTTTAAACTGAGAAACAGGATGCTTGTTTTTGTCTGCTAGATTTCACCAGGATCCTTGTATCATGCTGAAGCAATGAGAATTAGTGAAAATCCACTAAAACAGCCGTTCTGCTGTGCATGCAGAGAGCCAGCATCCCTTATCAAGCCTCATAGCATCTCATCCATTTATTAGGGCTCGCCAAATAAACTAACAGTTACATCAGTCCTGCAGCTGTTTTCAGGAGGCCACAGCTCCATGACCCTGAAACTTTGACTGCTGACAAGAAGTTGCTTGAAGCAGAAGTGTTATTGAGATGCCACCTTCCTTGTAGCATCCCTGCTCCTGCTGCCACCTCCAGCTCAGCGCCTCCATCTGCCTGGCTGTACTGTGGGGCAGCAGTGCCAGCAGGCTCAGTCCACGAGGTCCAGGATGCTGCTGAGTTTCTCATCAAACACCCTGTGCTGTGGGGATTCCTTCCTCCAAGTGCTGCAGACAGCCCTGACTGTGAGTTTGACAGGCGTGCACTTGCCTATGTTTATAATGCAGATGCTATTGGCAGAACCTGCATGAGTTGGGGTAAGGTGATTTCTTGAGCCAGAAATTTACAGGATTTTTCAGGAAAGCCTTCTTAGCTTTTTCAGCATGTTTTTTAGATGAAGCCACTATGTTACCATTGCCAATAATCAGCTTCAGGACAGGTTCCTGAAATATTTTTAGTTTCTGACTCTTCTCTCTGACTTATAAATATCCTTGATAAAATACTAGATAAACTATATATTTAATGGACCCCATAACCTGTCAAATCTCTTCTTTTCTGTTTACATGTCCTTATCCAATTTTGTATTTCCTATTATAGGCCACCAATTGCAGGAATTGTACGTTGTCAGATACAGATACAATGCATTCCCTTGAGGGACAGAGTACAAAAGTAAGTTGCTTCCTTTTTTTAATCTATTTTTGAACTATTTTCTTTTATGAATAACCACTATTATAGCAGCTCACTCCTTCCCTTTATAGCTGTGACTGATAATGTTTGCTCAAATGCAAGCATAGTATTCATACCTCTGTTCAAAAGACTTCATGCATTCATCCTAGTATCCCAGCTCTTAGTTGAACTGGAATACCAGACCGTGTTTCAGAATGGTTTTAATGCTGCTTTTTTCAGTGTACTTCCAAAAAGGCTAACTACCTTTTACCCACATTAATGTCAGATATAGAGGCAGGAGACAGAGGAGCTGCCATAGCAGAGGAGGTGACCAGAGCATGTAACTTAAAAGCAATATCTTATACTTTATACATAGTAGGTAAATCATTCATAGTTGTGCTTGGCCAGTTGTGCAACACCTTATCTGAAGGAAAAAATTGCTTTCTGACTCCCACAGGGTATCATTTTATGCCCTAATGCATGAGAAAGCTCCACTGCTATTTGCTTAAAGAACTAATTTTATTCTTCCAATATTTTACTTTATTCAGTTGGAATTAAGTATTTTCTGGAGTGCCCAGCAGTTGAAGGGTGCACATTTACCTGGCCTCGGATCTTGCACTGTCAGTGCAGTCTGTGTAATTGCAGCGCTTTATCCTGTTTATGAAAATGTTGTTTGCTTTTATCTACCAAGGGTGACACCCAGGAATGCTACATTTATGCTTTAAAGATAGACACCAAAAAGACTCAGAAATGCTGAAGATGAGAGTGCACTTTATTGTAAGCATGACAGCAGCAAGTTAAAAAACTTCTTCATCTTTAGCCCTCAATAGTGGCGTGCTGCTCTAGCTATAGGAAAGGCTGTGCAGGGGTAGGGAGCCGTGACGTTCCAGCTGTGCTCCTGTAACTCAGATATTTGCAGCTGAGATAACTAGTCCTCTCAGCTACTCTGTGTTTTAGGAAAAACAGTGAAGATAGCTGCTGTCAAGGCACCATGACTGACTGCTATGGACCGATCACATAACATCTTTTTTTTAGCAGTATTATTCACATGAATTACTAACTTCAGCCATGAAGCCGTGCAGGAGATTGCAGAACTCTGTCATCTCACATAATAAATTAGGTTTAGTAAACCAAGCCTTAAAATAACCGTCTCATTTGAAACTCAGCCTTAGGTTTTCAGGTCATATTTTTTTGCAAATTAACCTGAAAACACCGGTGGCATGAATAATGTTGAGAATGATGTACATTTCCCATGCTATGGGCTAAATCTTCCGTCCAGCCAACTGTCCTGTGAGGGATGTGTATGCCGACGTAAAGCAGAAATGCCTTGCACCCACAGCTCCTGGAGGGGCCTGGTATCTGTGCACATTTGGAAGGCATGGCTGGTGCCAAGAGAGGGGGAACATACTCCCGTGGATCACCCCAGATTTTTAGTCTCTTCATCTCCCCTCTGCTGGATGCAGGGTACAGATACAGAGGCTTCCTCGATCCTTAACATCTTTGAAGTGAATGCAAATCTGGAATGTAACTAAGCTACCTCTTTTCTTCCAGCTGATGTGTTTGCTCTGAACGCATCAGTCCGGAGAAAGCTGTAGAGGAGAACGAAGGTGGGGACTCGTGCACATCTGAAGCTGCTGTCTCCACGTGGCCTTTGGTTCCACAGAGCCAGAACAGCACATTCATGGTAGGCACTGGATTTGAGAAACAATCACGCAGCATTTTATCTAGTATTAGGCACAGAGTGACGTTAAAAAGCTCTCCACCTGCAGTCTAGTTAACATACTTAGTGTCATACCGTTAGGCTTCTTGTTAAGAATATTTAAAAGCCTGGAGGACTCAGCACTTCTGCTTCCTCACATAGGAAAGCACTCAGAAGAAAAAAGGCAAAGGTCAAAACTCCCTAATTCTAATATCAAAGGAGCAGAACCCCACTGCAATGAAAGAGTTTTTCGTTTTGTCATACTACCTGCGCATAACATATTTGCTCAGGTTACCAGCAACGTAATCTCTTTGGGTTTTGGTTTACGTTTTGCATTAAGACCTGATTTGAGATTGTTAACTTACTTCACTTAGGCCAGCAAAGACAGCTGCCTTCATAATTACGTTGGTGGATAGGACACCTGAGACTTAGAGTGATATTTAAGAAAAAAGCGTTTGAGGTGATGTCGCATTAAATGCAGCCATTGTCAATAAAACAGCAAATGCTGAGTCTGATTTTTATGGCTTTAGGAATGTTCCTAGAAATGCCAACTCAGTATGTTGCTTTCTAACCTAAAATTAGGGCAGGAATAATAATACTGTGATTTTACTGTTATATAATAGTGACATAACAGTGTGACAGAAAGTGACACAGACAGATTAAGCCCACTTTTTTTTTTCCTAACCTACCAGAATGTGTTATGCCAACAAAAAAATGTATTTTAACTAAATTTCTGAAAAGAAATCTCCTTGGAAAACACTGCCAGGATATAGCCACAGGAGAAAGACACAAGAAACTGTTTAAGGAGGACAATGGAAAGAAAAAGCATTTTGAACCTATAGAAGGTTAATGTATGTATGTATATTAATGTGGGTGGATATTCAGACTTCATAGCAGAAATTGGTTTATTTTTCCTGTATTTTGGTGATGGAAATTGCATAGGATACTTGTAAGTAAAAAAAAAGACAGTAAAAAAACCTCAAATATTTCAGAAAATTCAAGATCAAAAAAGCAGTAAAGAAAATGGTAAAATTTTACAAATTTAGCTGAATGGTCAAGAAAATGGTTTGGTGTTGACAAATGTAACATAAGAAGGAATAATCTGAGCCACACAAATACATCATTATTGTCACTCAAGAGAAGACCTGTTCCTTCTACTGGATGGTTCAATGAATTTCTCTGCTCTCTATAGAGTAAGGATCAAAGCAGCAAGAAAACTGTTAGGATGCAAAAGGATTGGGAGAGAAAAAATGCCAAAAATCTTATAATGTCATTAAATAAATCAGTGGTATGCCCTGACCTGGAGCACTACATTCAGTTGTGGTTATCCTGTCTCGAAGAGAATGTATCATAAAGAAATGAAGTGTAGAGACAGGCAATGTAAATGATTAGAAGCATGAAAAGCACTTCATTTCAAGACAGATTACAAAGTTTAAAATTATTTTAATGATAGGGAAGATGGCTTAGATGGGCCACTAGTAATAATGGGTACACTGAATATTGAAGAGGTTATTTATTTAGTAAAGCAACAAAAGTAAGTGCAATGAAGTTAGTCGTTATGCCAATACATAATTTTCCTCTGGAACTCATCGCAGCTTGGTGGCCAAGACTCCAGCTGAATGCAAACTTCAGGTAGATATGTATTTAAATAAACATATCACCTGTGCTGCAGTCCATAAGACTTAAGTTTTTTGAAGAGTTACAGACTGCCCCAAGGGTGAACAACAGCCTAATTGTAAACGAGAAAGCTAAGAAGAAACCTTTCCTACGGGCAGGTTATTTCACAGTTGCTTACTGCAGGGTTTCTGACACCTCTCCCTGAAACACATCTAGTACAGGCCACTCTCAGAGAGCATGTCTGAAGAGATGGACCACTGCTCTGATCCAGAGTGTCAATTCCTATGTTGAATCAATGATACAGAGATGAAAGGTTCGATATCCCATTATCAGTCTCTTGAACCATCCAACTCTCCTCCTCTTCCCCATTCAGCTATTGATTAAATTAAATGCAGCAAGGTAAATGGGAACAGGAAAGAAATTCCTTATCTTAGCAGAGCTCTTTGTCTATGTGCTTTAGGCTGCATTATAAGGAGACGGTAGCCCCAATCTACTGAGCAATCTGTAAACTAGATTTATTCACAACAGCCTATCCACACAAGGATCCCACTATTTGGTTATTATTTTTAAGGTCATTTAAGTTTTTATTATTTTTAGACATATGAGTATGCATTTGCTGCTCATTACATGCTGCAGTTCTGGGGCAAAAATGAGGTACAAAGAGACTGTGAAGGACAAACCCCTACCATTCATCTATACACATGTGCCATGCTGACTGCTGTATGTTTTGGAAAGATTCTCTGTAGATTCACCAATCTAAAGAAATAATGAGCTTAAAGCAGTGGAACCTCTGAAAACAGTTGGCAGTTAGATAATGATGGATATGCTACAGAATCCAGAGATCTTGGTGGTGGAGGATGAATGATGCATATAATGAAAAGAAGGCTGAAGCCGATCACCTTCCCTGTTAGTATAAACACGTAAAATGCAATTCACTGTGATGATGGTGGTGGTGCATTGCATAATAAATTATGTGTCTGGATCATAAAGGCAATTTTTTATGATAGAAAAGTTTAATAGAAAATATATGTAAATGAGCGTTACTTGCCAAATGATGCTTTTTGACTAGAGTGTTAGAGGAGAAAATAATTTCTTCTCCAGTACATTTGCAAGTTGAGCTGAAAAATGTGTGTGAGTTCCACTTTCCAATTTCACTCACATTTTCAGACATAGAGGGTTAATAGATTAGTTAAGAGCTGTGTTTTATCGCTGTAAAACTGTTCAACATTGTGCAAAATTTTTTGAAAGTGCTGGGAGTGAAGGTTAGCGGTGAGGCAGATGTGGTGCAAATTGCTGATTAACAAAGGAGCAGGATCCAGCCAAGCCCTGTTCCAAAATTTTCAGGGCCTTGTATGAGCTCAAAATTGAGCTGGGGGGCTGTAAATGAAGATTGTCCTAGCAGAGAAGATCTAATAAGCAGAGAGCTCCAGTGGGGAAAAAAACACCGCCAGAAAAACAGATAAAACACCAAACAGTAATACATTGGTGAGAGATGGGAGTGCTCTTGTCTTTCCCACAGTCCACCAAGGTGTTATATGAAAGGTGCAGCCAGGCTTTGGACAGCATCTCAGGCTTGTGGGGTGATTCTGGAGGTTGTCCTGTGCAAGCCAGGAGTTGGACTTTGATAATTCTTGTTGGGTCTCTTCTAATTCACCTGGTAAGACTCTTAAGGATCTACTCTTCTTAAGATGAATATGAAGATTTTGAAACGTATCGTTCAGACTGGAATTTCTTTATTTACCTAGGTTTAACTACTAATAAAAAAGGGAGTGGGATATTCTGGTGATAGTAAGGATTTGTTTGTACGGTTTTTTTGCCGTGATGTTGGCCATACTTTGAGACAATTTGTAGTGGTTTTCTTTTTTCTTTTTTTTTTTTTTTAAATAATTTGAGTAAAATATACTTTATTTTATATAGATATATATGAATGTATATAAAAAGATAAACTATCTGTGAGGAACTTTAAAAAAAAAGTATTTTTTCCATGCACCATTCTCCATGGACCTGTGCAAAATATTCCAACAAAAAATTGTGATCATACTATAGAAAAGTAGAATTTTCTAAAATAATTTCTAAGTAAAATTTACACATTGTAGACAGCCAAAATATGGATTAAAAGCACCAAACTGACATTTTGAAACATAGCAGCTTGAATCAATGTTTTGTTTTGACATTTTGATGCAAAATGTAGATATTTTTGTGCAACATTTCCAAAGCAAGTCGGGATTTTTTTGGTAACTGTCCTGCAAAAATGTTTAATGATTCGACAAGCAAATGTCAAATTTGTAGAATTCTCATGCAACATAAATTCCATTGGCTGATGAGCTCTTATTCATGCCCTTTGAAGAAGAGCTGAGCATATCAATATAATAGAAATCTATATTTCCACACAAGACGTTTCAGTTCAATTTTGAGTTCTAGCAGTCTCACATAATCATCCTTTTGGGCAAACTCTGGTGAGAAACAGAGGTATTTTTTGTCACTTAGAGGTATTTTGGAGGTAACAGCAAATTAGAGAGAAAAAAATCCATTAAAATCATATTTCAAGAGGAATCTAGGAAATTATTTCATTAGCTGAAACTGGAAGTAATTATTTTTATTAGTCAAATGCCATACTGCCCCCACCTAGACACAAGGAAAATCAATCATCACAAAAGAATTTTATCTTTGTCTCAGTGCAATGCATCATTCATTTCTGGCTGGTGAATAGGTTCCCAGATGTGGAAGCTGCATAAGGCCCTCTTCAGCTGATACCAGTCTTGTTACTAAATACCAAAGCTGAAGCACTGGTTTTCTACAACTGCACATAGGTCATATTTAAACAGCTATAAACCGCAGCAAAACACCATATTTTTGCAGAGAAGTTGGGTTGCCCAGCTGGAAATGTTATGAAAGCTCTTCCTAGGTAGATTTGGATAATAATGCAACCTACACCTTTAAGGAGGTGAACAGAGCAGAATATGCTGTTTAAGGCTGGGATCTCTCAGGGCTGGGTCATGAGATTTTGGCTCTAGTAATGACAAGGGCCGATGAGAAAATGGACTCTGAATCCTCAGCCATTAACAATTGCTGAACTGAGAAGGAATATGATTGTCTAAACAGAATCCCTCTGACACAGATTTCTGTGTTTCATTCCATTTCTTCTATACAGTTACCTAAATTTGCACAAATGAATGGAAAAATAAAAAAGTATTAATGTGAATGTTTCTTTGGCAAAGAAAGTAAAAGGAAGCAATTTTCTCCAGTTTTATTTTCGGATATTTTCATCACAATTTGAATCTTCTTTTTTTTTTTTTTTGTATCCAGATCCACAATATATTTAAAAAAAAAAAAAAAAAGAAAAAAGTAAGAACCAACACGAGGGAACAAAAAATCTGCTAGAAATCCATTAGTAACGTGAAAAGCAGTGCTAGCTGTGCTCTGCTGAAATGGTTAATAAGAAAATGAAAAAAAAAAAAAGAAAATTAGACCCTTTATTCTAGAGAGCATGCATTTATGCAAAGAGGATGTTTAGCTGGGGGTGAAGAGATGAGGACTTGGCTAGTTATGAACTTGTAGAATAATCATGGGAAAAATGATGAAGTGTTCATGGTGGTATAGTAATGACATACATAAAGCAAATGTGTTATGATTAGATCAAATTGCAAAGAGAAATGAGTAAATGTTGAGAACAATGCTGTGTTCGATGTGTAAACAACACATCTCTCTCCTTAGCTGGGGTTGTTATAAGCAAGCAAGAGTTAAAAATACAAGAGCAATTTTTAGAGGCAACCTCATGACTGGCAATCAGTGCTAATAAGATTCTTTTCCTCTTGCAAGATTCACAGAAAGCCCTCAATCCATGCCGAGCACATTCAAAGGCAAGGGACTAAGCGCTCCCCTTACAGGTTCATTATCATTCGCAGGTTATCCCAAGCCAAGTGAATCAGGAAAGCAAATGAATTAGTGAGAATTAAGGAGCCTCTGTGGTCTGAACCCTCTCCAAATCTCAGCTAAGATGAAAGGTAGACGCTGATGTCTTGTGTCCCAGGGTTTTCAGAATTGGAGCCCCAGTGCCGAGCCGCCTCCTCCAGAGCCTTGCAGAAATGTGCAGGCAGTTAATGTTGCCTAACGTCTCCTGACCGTGGGTTCAGCCATGTGGGAAAAGTTTTACGAGGCTGCAAAAACCAAACCCCCTTTCACTCACAATTAATTACAGAAGAGTTGTTATAGCACCTCGCTGTCAGTGGGTCCAGTGAAAGCTCACTTTGTACTCATCTCACTCAGTAATAATCAAAGATACTCTGGTAATGTCTTAGTATGTAGTAATATCAAACGGGGCAGTTAAAGGACAGATCTGTAGCACGCTGAAGCACTAACAGTACTGTTTCCTTGGAAAGAATATCTTAAATGATAGGATTTGTACCCGCCATGAATTGGGATCCTTTGTGTTTACCTTCCCTATTTTCATTTGTCTGAAATGATGCTGTACCTGACAAGCTTTTAATCATATACCTGTTTTTAATTGTTGCGATACAATGATCTTCTCAGGGAGGCTATGGCCTTTAAGTACAATGGGTTGGAAAGATTTCAAAGGAAAGCAGTTTGTTTTCATTAAATACTTGTTACTGCTAATTACATTTGATCATTATAAAGAATACAGTTTAATTAAAGAAGCATGGATCTAGAAAAAATATTTGATTTTCAAAGGATAACAGTGTATCTTTGCACTTATAAGTAGGGGGTGGAAATATCAACTGAAAAAAATGTGCAGATATATTTGTCTGTGTTTGCACATGTGTATAAGTAAAACAGTATTGGTTTGATAGGAAAAAAAATCTATTCAAAAGAATTTTTCCGATTCTGATAATGAAATTGTATTTAAACAGCTATCTTGTATCAGATGATACCTTTATGAGTGTGTCAAATTACTTAACATAAGTAATTATCTACAATAAAATAACATTTGGCAAATGACATTAACCAGTGTTTTCACAGCCTAGGTTTGTATCAACATTTTCATCAGATATATTTCTCTACCATGATTTTTAATGTCATCTCTTTCATGAATGTGAAGAGTTCAGTATGAAATTACATGTTTCTCATAATAACTGTATGGATTTAATTTTATTTATTTTTGCAAATGATATTTTTTCAAGATTAGTTTGAAGGAAATTAATAGAAAATGAAGGCTAATAACTCTGCACACGTAACTGAAGTCTTGAATTCATGTGCCAATGTACATAATTGTTCCTTTAAACAATCATGCTGGAAAATTTTCTAGTTTTTACTTCCCCTCTTCATATAATTCCTGACTCATGACCTCCTATCTAACAGTCAGGCTTGATGTGCAAGACTGTATCTCATTTATAATAATCATGATCTTTACAGAGAGATCGATTAAAATATTATGGTTCTTTTAAAATCAGAATGCATATCAAACGAAGCCTCACTTATAAAATGGAGAAAAAGCTCAGGCTTTTGCAGAGTCTCCTCCGTGTGAATAAGATGTTGTAAAAATCTCTTAATATTCAAAGTCAGTTAATCATTAAAGAGGCAAATATGTTAATAAGTTTTTATCACAATTGAAAATGCTGTTAATGGCTCTCTGTTCTATGTAGACTGCATTTAACACAGTTTAAAAAAATCTGTCCCTGTCCTGAAATTTTTGGGTTTTCTTGATAACCACCTCCTCCAAAATAATATGCAGTTTAAATAAAAACTAATATAATTTAAAGACTTTTTTTCCCTTTTAGTATGCATTCTAGTTCTTATAAAAAGTATTTTAGAAACTACAGAATATTTTAATCCCTCTTCTTTTTTTCACACTATATTGCTGAATGGGAAAAAAAAAAAACCCAACACTATTTAAACTGAGGTTGAAAATATCTATCTGAGGCTTCAACGCTGGACAATTTCCTTTTCTTTTCCTTGTTCTTATAATTAAATCTTTTTTTTTTTTGGTGGTGGGGGGGGATTAGAGGGTGAGGAGGAGGGTGTTAGTAATCCCAGCCACTACACTGCTTGCAAAGAAAATGCTCTGAGACTTAAAGAAAAGATAAAGGTGAACTACAGGATAGTGCCACAATTCAACAAATCTCATTCTTAATTCTTTAACACTGCTATATTGTTCATTTCATAGTATCTTTTTTATTTGCACTGAGCCTTGTACATTTGTGCTTGGAACATGTTTTTCTATTTTTTAAAATTAGATTAAAGAAACACTTCAGTTAAAATAATTCTACCCACTCGCTTCCTGAACCTCTGTATCGTGGGAGGATTTATTAATTGCATTTTTTAATAGTGTTCTTGTTTTTAATCAGTTTCCTCTGGGTTTGCTTATGTAGTGCTTTTAGTCAATTCTATTTATGTTATGCAAAGAATTATAGATAGCAGTTGCAGGTAAAATCGTTTTGAGAAAGACTTGAGCATATGACAGAGGGAAAAAAAAAAATCCAAACCAAAACAGAAAACAATTGGAACAATTTCCCAGGCAGTACCAGCCTAAAAAGAAGCAGAGCACACAATACCCTCAAGTGTGCGTGCGTGTATGTGTGGGAAGAGCTTCATAATACTAATATTATTTAAAATGGTGTGAATCTGCAGCAGCCTGCAGCAACAGCAGCCTCAGCCAGTCCTGCGCTAGCGAGGCAGCGGGCCCTGCCCTTGTGCTGGCCACAAATGACCAGTGAAATCCCAGAGGCACTCTTGAATTTCTGCATTCTCATTTCATCAGCTGAAAAATATCTGTCACTCACGTCCCACACTGGGCAAAGTGACACCTGCCAGTCTCAAGAACAAGGACAAATTAATGTTCCTCCACCAACTGTGTCTCAGAAACGAGTGGCGAGCGGCGGCACGAGCAATCAACAGCTCGAGTACATTGTTAAAGTTTGCAGTGCATTGCTGGGGGTTCCTTTCAGACAAGGTAATTTGCAGCAGCTGTTGTCGGTTTGTGCTGTTATTGAACATGTGTTCTACTGATTTCCCTCCTAATGAATCTTTTAAAAATATTTGCAAAATGTGTGCAAAATTGCATTGCTGAGGTTTCATGAAACTGCAAAACAAGGCGTTTCGTTTTAAACAATGCTTGGGAGAGGCAGTGCAGCAGCTTCCAGGGGGACACGTAAGCCAGGCACTCACCTTATCTGCTCTGTTCTTCCGAGAAATCACTCAGAAGTATTTTGGATACTAGGTATAAAATCCTAAAAAAACCCAAAACAACAAAAAACATTCCTAATATCTGTCATCATGTCACATCGTGTTATGCGATATTATATCTGCTTGTGATGAGATGCAACATGACAGGATGTAATGCAATGTAACATATAAAAAAATGTAAATAATCCACTTTTGGGGATTAGATATCTGCTGTCAATTCCTATAGCAGGAATCTGAACTGAATTTATTGAGGCGGATGGGAGCTCAGCGAACACCAAACTGTGCGTGGTGTTTGCAAACCAGCACTCATCACAGCTCACTGCCTCTCCCAATTACTTTTGGATAGTTTGGCTCATATATGACTGTGTTACGATGTTAAAGAGAAGTTCTTGTGGTGAACAGTCTTGTGACTCAATAATTTCATTAATTATCACTGCTTACAGCAATCACTTCGATGACGCCTTGTCGTGAGTAGCGATTTGTACATTTTAAAAAATATGCGTTAGAAATAACTGTAGTTTTTCGTAGTAAAACGCACCATGCGAATGCAAATCGTGTAGTATGTATGACATAACTGGGGAAAAAAAACATTGCTTTCGGCCAAATAAGAGAGAGCTCAGGACAGAACAGCCTCTTGCTGCTGGACACCTTCCTTCCTTTGGTGGCACAGCTGTATCTCTCTGTAAGTTACTGACTACAAAGCACCTACATTTTAGGATCGGACAGGCTTGGCACACTTGTCTCACAGCTCACCAGTGCTCTCTTCCAGCTCTGGAGGAGTGGTCTGGGGTGCAGAGCAGGGTCCTGAGCGAGCTGTGCCAGCCCACAGGCAGGTTAGCGGGTGCCTGAGGAGCCAGAGGACTGTGCTGTGGAGAGTTGGCTTTTGAATGATGGTGAATACAGCCTGACTGCTCTGGGTTATTCTGTAATAGTGGAGAAATGGCTTTCGAGGTGTTGCACCAGGTATTGATGATTTGGCGAAATTAAGTGATCTCAGTTTGCCTTCACATAGCCAAGGATAGGGAAAATGGCTTATCACCAGTAGTGGGAGGGATGCAGAGGGCAACACCCCGGTCCCCTGACCCTCTCGCAGCACAGCCTGCATCTCCCTTCTCCTCTCCTCTGCCCTTGCCTTCCTGCTAACTCATTTGTGGCAGCTGCATCCAGACCAGAATTCACCTATTTGTATGTCCAGTGCTCCGGAGAAAAAAATCCGAGCCATGTATTTCACCAGTAATTAAGTGCTAATGGATGTTTTAGAACTTGCTTTTTATTCTCTTTCAACAGAAGACAAAGAGCCACATTGTCTGAAGCCTCTGCACCACAGGCACTCTGCAAAAATACCTCCTCACTGCTACAAGGGCTTCACCCCCAGTACATTTGGCTGTATAGGGAGCTGGAGCAGAGATGAGTGGACAGCATTGTAAGTACTATGTTTTTTCAGTGTGCTCTAAGCAGGGTTAGATAATACGATATCTATAAAGCCCCGTTCTCTATATACTCAAGGGTAGCCCACCTTGCTAGCACCAATGCCATTGAACCCATATTAGCAGCAGTGAGGGGTGGCTGTAAATTTTGCCACGTGTAGACAAGGCTTTCAAGGTAAGCAGGCAGACCCCCGGCTGCAGCCGCATGCCTGGGAATGGAACCTTTTATTTGCTGTCATAGTGATGACTTTTAATTGTCCCAATAAACAAGCTTTTAAAAAGCTTCTAAAATGTTCTCTAATAACACACTTTGGTCTTTAGCCATAGAAATGCAGAAATAATTAGAAGTGCCATTGTGTACAGTGCCTTCTGGACTGGGCTGAAGGTGAAGGAGAAAGTATCATGCTATCCTTGTCAGCTGCAAGGGTAATTACTGCTGGCTGAAATTACTCAACATTTGTTTATAAGCTCCCCAGAGCATGCTGTAAATAGATTGTCTGTTATAGTCCAATCACATTAAAACGCTGCTCCTTGCAAACTGCTACCTCCTGTTTTCTGTAAGCTAGACAGAGAAAGCCTGCTGCTCACTTATTGAGCACCAAGCACCAAGAGCTGTGCTTAATGTGATTGTTTTCATTAGCTCTTCTCTGTCTGATACTACGTTTATAGTTTGCTGGACTTGAAGGCTGGCATGTTGCATTGCTTTCATTAGCTGTAGGGAGAGTGAATGGCTTTATTTCTGGACGCTGTATGCAACAGTTGATGGGAATTTTGGAATAGCAAAGCATGGGAATATCTACGGACAAATTTTTCTCCGCTTGGGCAATGGTGTTTTTCTATTTGCCTTCTAAATGCTCCTGCACTGGTTCCAGCAATGGTTGCGTTGCCTAAATTGTCCTTTGAAGGATGAGAAGTATTCTCATGAAAGGTTAGAAAGAATGTATTTTCCTTAGCACTGAATTTCACACTAGTGCATTGTCCTGTCCATTATGACCTGAGTTGTATGAAATAGTGATGCAGCCACAGCCTGTCTGTTTGATTTGTTCTCAGCATGATTTACCACATCATATCACAACAGCCCAGGTATTTCCAATAAATATGGGGACAAATTCATCGCTGACATATGCAGAGAGAATTCCATTGCTATCGACAGAGTTGCATTTGCCCCCGCCAAGGTGAATCTGGCCACTAAACTGAAGATTTAGGGGAAACAAATGGAATTTTGCAAAAAAGTCCGCAAAACCACAAAACAGAACAACCCAACTCATAAAGCCCCAAACCAAACACCTCCCTTCTCCATATATTAAAAAAAAAAATAGATATAAAAAATAAAGTAAGTACGTATCCATTACTGGGTATCAGAGGCAGAAATTTGTAACCTCTGTTTCATGAGTAATTCATGAGAACACACACAAAGGGTATTTCAACAGTGCTCATTTTTATTTACCACTGATTATTCACCAAATCATTACTGATTATATATAGAGCAAAGTGTGGACCCATCATGTCACATTTATTTGAAAAGGTTAGTAACAACAAACTGCCTTTCGCACCCCCATAGCTGGAAAAAGTCTAGACATTAATGAATTTAACCTGATTCTTTTAAAATGCAGACTCTGCACTGGTGTAAATCCTCATGAAAGACATTGCAACTACAATAGCTTACACCAGCTTCTTGTTTTCCCCAGGAATAACACAACAAAGCAACAATGTTAGTGACCAGTAGAGAATTATTAAAGGAACACAGATAATTGGAAGAAAATAAATGACCTGGGTAGAATAGCTACTGTAAATTGAAGTGCAGGTAAATCACTGTACTAGATACCTTCCAGCTTCATGTCTTAGGTGCCTTTCTCCCTAATTTTAACATCTGCCTAATTCTTCTGTTCTCTGCAAACCAGTCAGGAAGGGATAAGAATTGAGGTTTGAATATTCTCATTTTTTTCTAACTGGAATCATTGCCTGTGGAAAACGGTCCTTCTGGGAAAGATGCTGGGGTGCTAGAAATGATGATTCAATTGGCCATTAAGATAATTCCTGGAAGTACTACTTTCTTGAGGCTGTGTTTCCAGGAATGACAATCATAGCATCACTGCTCTGGCAGTGTGATAGGTATCTCCAGAAGTGGACACAGCAGGTGAATATTTCCAGTTACTATAAGTAATACACTACAGGTTAGATCTTTATTTGCAAAAGCTAACAAGTGCAGCATATTGCCATCCTCTGATTATGAATTGTACCAATTGTTTTGCAATAAACGGAAGCCTTTTTGCAATCCAGGTAACACTTTTTTATGTTCCTATTTCTGCTTTTTGTGCTATTAGAGAAGCAGTGAATCTTTAAAGAGAAACTTCCTACAGCTAAAAAAGACATTAAGGGGGAAAAAAGCTGGGAGCCATAGTGACAGGTACAACTAAGGCTGTATCCTTCGGTTCCCTGGAAACCAGTCAAACACTATCTCATCTTGCAATGGTTGTGTCTGATCCTCTGCTTCAGACATCTTCCTAATAATGGCAACTACAGAGGTGACTCTCTGCAAATAAGGGCTTACAGCAACTGGACATCCATCATATATCTCCAGAGCAACATTAGACCACCCTAATGGGTACTCCCGTCTTCATTATGATATTAATTCTCTAAATTTCCAAAGTGATTTCATTTGTAAAATGACAAAGGCTGGCTGCTCAGGAGACAAAGTGTTTTCATCCCCCTCCTGCATGCTTACAAAGGCTTGCTCTCTTTAGTCTTTGGGGGAAAAGAAATTTGATAGCATCAGATCTCTTGTGATACACAAGGCTGCCTAACAGCTACACCACCTGCCAGCACTGCATGCCTGCCCATCCAGCCTGAAGATTCTAAAGCAATGGTTGATGAGTAGAACATAGATGTTGGGGGGGTAGGGGGGCTGGGGGGGAGAAGCTATGAGGGGAGAAAATAGAAGCTGTATAAAATACTCAGTGTGAAAGTGAGGCAGGATTGAGGGTAAGGGTGAGGTCAGAGCCAAGGCTGGAAACTGAATCAATCTGAACAAGGTTGGTTTGGTTAGATTAGGTAAAAGCATGATTTTCTCCCTGGTGTATCAAAGCCTTTGCTGTGGCTACAAATTCACTGACAGCCAACCAAAGCAAGCTTTTTACAAAGAGGCAATTCATTGCGTAGCTCCTGATCTCCAAACTCTTGAGGATTAAATAAAATAGAAATTAAATTAAAAAGAAAATCAGTAAACCTGTGATATCACTACATGTCTTGCCCCAGATAGTGACTAACTGAAGTGCCTGACTGAACAATGGTGAGGACTTAGCAGGTTCTTTTAAGGGAAGTGATAATTCTAACCTGACTAGTGAATGAATTTGGAAGCAAAAAAAACCAGTATTTAATGCATTGAAAAGTGTACAGGACACCAGTCTCACTAGGCTTTATCCTGCTTTAAGAGACTAGCCAATCTTGTAATTTGTCTGGTTCTGGATTTCCTTTCATTACACTTGTTCAATCCTCTTGCTGCCTGCCGTCGAGCTTGTGCAGGCAGCAGAGCGAGAGGAGACTCGTGCCAAGAAGTCCAGTTCCTCTTCCCAAAAAAGAGCACCTTCAGCAAGAAGCTGATTTCAATTGCTCCTGTGAGTACCCTCTTACAATTTCATTCCCTTTGTCCTGGCTCCACTGCTAACTACTTCTACACCCCTTTAGTGATGAATCTCAGTATTTAGGGCCAGCACTCGGTACCAGTGTAGCTGCGTGGCCCCCAGTCTTAGGGCATCCTGCATCCCAGGTATCCTTCAGCTGGCAAAAAGGTAGCAAAGAGCCTGTGGGGGATTGCAGCCCCAAAATACATCCCCATGTCTCACGGGCTCCCTGCCCAGGCAGAAGGACAACGTGACTGCTCTGTGCACACAACGATGCAGGCAGCTCTTGGGGTGACGGTGCTGGGCAGTGTGACACCCACAGTGGTGTGTGGCTCTGCATTCCACCATTGCCTTTCATCAGGCAGATTTTCTGCAAGTGGGATTTTCATTAAATGTTATAAATGTATAAAAATGTTTTAGTCTCACAAATTTGAAAACATCACTGCAAAATGTTATTTTAAATTAATTAGCAACATTAAAAACATTGAAGAGGATGGCTTTTTTTTGTTTTCCCAGAGGAAGCCTTTATGTTTAGGCTAGTGCTCAGCTCCTTTTTTTCCAATTCTCTTTTTTTCTGACCTTATAAATCTTGCATCCTTTGCTGAACAGCCATGCAGCTTCAGCAGGAAGGAGACTGCCCCCCTCTTTTCCCTTCCCTGCCCTTCTTCCCCAAATCTCCTGCAATTGTGGCTTAACTTGTTTGTCAGAGACTAGGCTGGAGCTGTAGATTTGAACCCCCTCACACTGAGGAGGTCGCTGAACCGTAGTCAGCTCACCAGTTTCTGGGTGAGTGCTTTAACCACTGCTATAAAAGATGAGCAGCAGCATCACCACCATCCATCTTTAAAAATAAAGAGTAATCCAGTCGTCCAGCCCTCAAGGAACAAAGTGCCTATGAGTCAGAGAGTTTTGCTAAATGTGGATGTGGGATACATCTTAATGCTTAACTGGAGGCTCTGTGTGCATAGCTTAGTCCTATAGGAAATATGATTTTGGATTATTAACCTCTCTTCATCATTTCCTGGCAGATTTGAACATCACCTCAACTCCACATACTTTCTGCTAAAAATCCTTGTTTTCAGTGGTAAGTATGTGCCACAAAAGGAACTTTGGTCTTCAACTTGGATGCCTAAATTTTTCTCAGAAATCACAGCTCTTAAATGTATTGTTTTAGACACCAGGGTTGAATTTTAATGCTATAATGATCCTGCCAGATGATGACTGACTGTTGTTTCTGTATTGTCTTTTAATAGAGATGGGAGATGGAGATGCTCAGAACCTCCTGGTAATACACCACTTTCCAGTTCCACAGCTTCATTTTTCTGCACTTGAAGTGTTCAGCATAAAGACATCACGGTCTGAGGTGGGTTGGCAGCTGTCCCTATGAGTTATTTATGTGGGGTTTTTTTAAATTTTGCATTCCATAGAGTAAAAATCAAACATGCTGTAAGGAACTCCACTGTGATTGCTTATCTCAGGGATAAACTTGTCTCCATGTTATATGCTTATGATGTTATTGATGGCCCTTTGGCCCCCAAATTAAATTATTAATGGAAAATTCTTTGTCATTTGTTTCTCAATGTCACATGAATGCAAAAGTATTCTTCAGTGCAGCTTCGTGGAGAAGACCTTCTCCTTTTGCATTGAACTTCACCTTTTCTGAAAGAGGTGCTAAACTATAATTCTTTTCCATCTTTAACTAAATGCTGTAGCTCCTTGTCTAAGATTAATCCATTGCAGTTGCTGACAATGAAAGCTCTCCTAATATCTCAAAGTCCTGTTTAGTTTTTTTTTTTGCAAAATTCATAGGCTGATATTTAGGGGCTTGTGCCAGTTTATGTAAGTTAGGAAGTATAAATCCACTGTGGCATCATATGGTTTCTGTCTTCCATGGCTGCCTTCCAAAAGTTTGAAACTCCAACCTAATGTGTCACTTCAGTACGGACAACATACTGCATGATTTGTTAGGGGAAAAATATGCCATTTCCTAAGCATTTTGAATGCTCTGTATTAATCTAGCACAGAGCTGGAGCAATCATTACCCTGTGCTTAGGCTTCCTGGACTTTACCATGAAAGGAATTAGTTTTCCAAGGGTGACTGTAAAAGTTATAGTATTTTTGGAGGGGGAGGCCTCTACTTAGGAACAAGGGGAGCATTGCTTTGCTGGGATTCAGTGGGGTGAAAGGCACTGTGAAGGTGGCTCATGACCTCATTTGTGGTGAAGAAAGCCCAGATCCATAAAGAGTGATGCGGCATAGAGATTTTGTTGTTAACTGCGTATGACCCTTCTGCTTTCATGTGAGGGGATGGCAGAGCCATGACCACTTGATTTGGTCCATGCTGTCACTTATGCATGGAAGGGTTGAAGTGAATCTTTTTATCTTCCCAGGCTTGGGGGGAAGTGAAAACCTGGTGCAAATGTTATTTAGTTTGTTGGCAGGTGGTTTCATAAAGACGAAAATGTGGCTGAGAGTCACTTTTATTTGCTCTGTCCACCCAAACAGTACTTTTGTTGCTGAACCTCCATACGGCACAGTACAGCATCTGACCGGTGCTCTGCTCTCAGATGCCTCTCAAGTAGAAAACAAGTTGTTTGCCATTTTCTTCCCTTGTCAGATCAAACCAATACACATACTCAATGTACCTATCTTGAGAAGTTTTCTTTATTGATGACTCTCACTTTCTCTGCAAACAATATATTTTCTGTAGCACCCTTCCAGGTAAATAGGGTTCACTCTGGAAATAGAAGGAGCAGAACCATATGGGAGAGTATAAAAATGAACTGACCTGAACTACAGTTCTAAAAACATTGTAAATTGTTTCCATACCTTGACAAATGTTCACACTGAGTAGGAATGCCTTTGTTGTTGTGACTTGTCCTCTAATTGTCTGGGCACTTTCCAGGGAATGGTTCTGCTCATTTGCTACGCTATGGCACAGGGAAATAGTTTGCCAGCTTGATCCGGTCTTTCCTGCGATACCAATAGTTTTCCATTGCGCTCCTAAGAATTCAATACCTGAATAAGTTTAAAGTTTACTCAGTCTTTTTTTTTTTTAAATGTTTGTCTGATATGTGCTTTCAGTGGTATTTGAACCAGACTGGCAGTGGAGAGGTGCCACAACTTCATTGGAGTTCGGAGCATGACTATATGTATAAATTGCTGGTTTGATGACAAACTCTTAGGGGGATTGGTGGTGTGGAGATGTCCGCACCAACTTAGTCTTGTTCAGGAAGCTCTGAAGTAATTTTGCACCCCTTCCATGCGTGTATATTTTAAGAAGTCACAAACCCATTGCATATGCAATAGCTGTGTAGCATAAGTGTTACAGATCCATATGGTATGTCTACTCAGCACTGCTCTTTCAGAACATTGCCATTTAGGAACACGAGTACACTCACAAAAATTCTGTTAGCATATATAATTTACCATGAGAAATAGTGGTCTCACATAAAGAAAAAAGTGTGTAGAATACAAATATGCTCCAAGCTTGTTGCTCTTATCCTGTATTTTTATTAGTTCTGTATACAGTATTTGTTTTTTGCTATTTGGAATGGTAATAACGGGAATTATGTCTCCTTCACTAAGCAGGCTTTTTTAATATAAATAGGATTTGTATATGCTAATTAATAATGCATTGTATCTACACTGACTATTGGGTACTGTAAGCCTTAAATGGAAAGAACTGCACATAGGCTGGTCACTTCAAATCCAGACTTGTCAAGTATTCTCTGTGCACCAGAGTGATGCCGCCTTTTGAAGAAGGTGTCTTTATTCTGCAGTTCAAAATGGCCAACACACTAGCATGATGTTCTGCTTTTGACCTTGTAAAAATCATTTGCAGTTCTGAAAGCAGGAACACCTCATGATAAAACCATATTAACTGATAATGACATTTTGCCAGATTGTGCTAAGAATTGCTCTGAGGGGGAGGAAGATGTTTCCATTGATTGTTCATCAATCTTCAAATTGTCTTCAAATGATGAACAGCTCAGGTTTCCAGCCCTGCATCTCTGTGGTGTGAACGTACCCCACAACCATAGGGGAGCAGGGGATGTGGCAAGGAAGAAAGGGCAGTGCAGACCCACACACAGCAGGACGAGTGGAGGACAGAGGACAGCCTTCAGCTCTGTGTCCAGAGAAACAATATTATTATCAGTGTTTGGCTTTGCGGAGCCATTTGCAGTGCTTCCCCGTGCAGGAAGAGGAGGTTGATAGTGACACTATTTACAATTCATTATGAGAAGATTGCAGAAGATTGTTGAAGACAGGAACCACTGACCTCCTATTTCCCTTTCATCTGCAGGAGTACATTCACAAACGATAGTCCACTTTAAGGACACTGGAGTGGAGAATTATACTGGGTGGCTTCTTCTACAATCTTCTTTATCTTTTGGGTCAGCAACATCACTAATTGGCACTTGACAGCACTTCCAGATACCCCTTGTGAATCTCATAGTGTGACTGATGGTTGATTACATAAAGAGAAGAATTCTCAGATTCATTTTAGTCTGTCAAAAACTAGGTGCTGCATAGCATGTACCACATCTGGCAATTGACAGCACCATGTTTGTTAAGGTTATCTGATTGGAAGAGCTGCAAGCAATGAATAAGGCAGCAAAGCTGCATGTGATAACCTCCCGACAGTGAAACTGCATGGGCTGACAGTTAGCTTCATGCTTGCCATTTTAGTATTCTGCATTTTTAAAGCGGGATAGGGAGCCAAAGAAATGCTCCCTATTTCCTGAATGCACTTACAGACAAAGATATCCCTTAATGTGCTTAACAGATTCTTTTTTATGCTACTGAATTTTTCAAAAAAAGTTTTCACATCCTAAACCAGTAAGAATTATTTTGATGCCTGAAAGCATTTGAGGGATGAATTCATGTTGCAGAAGAACTACTGCAACTTTTCTCTTGATGCCCAAAGACGAATAATTTATATTTCATACCCTTTGTTATTATATCTCTAAACCATAGCTCTTTCTAGATACTTTATAAACTAATCTTTTCAAATGCATGTTCAAAACAGGAAAGTTAGTAACCCTGCTTTTCTAATTTTCTCAAAAAATACAGGCTGGCATATACAAAGAAGGAGTTTCTATCGGTCCTAATGAGCAAAAATTATTTTATTGTGTGTGTAATTTGCACCTACTTTAGCTCATTTTACATAGTTTTCTGTGCTGTGGACATCATGCTTGTTAACAGGAGCTTCAACAGAAAGCAAAAATTTGTATCAGTGCATGCAGTGGACTGGATAGCTCTGACCTGCCATTGAGTGATGGATGTTCTCATAGTAGCTGGGGAAAACAGCGTAACTGAGAGAAATATTAGCGTTGCATTGCATATTTTTGGGCAACATAGGCTTTGAATCTTGGATGCTGTAACACTTGCATGCATTCAGCACCACGTACCTGTGAGTGCATTACATAAATCTGAATTCTGGGCAGCTCTATGCAGACTTGCAAACCCATCTTCTCTGAACTCTATTATTTATAAGATTAAAACCCCTGAGGTTTCAAATGGCAGGGTTATTGTCAAGTACCATGTACTTTTCATTCTGAATGGACAAAAGCCTTTGAGCTTACCTGAGTCTGCACGGAAACCTGCCTGATTGTCCTCAGTGCTACCACATATATTAGTGGAGGCCAATCTTTGCTCCAGGGGTGTGAGACAAGCATCCTGTAGGGCCTTCCACCTGGACCACTGATACACGCCACTGATATGTGGAGGAGAGCTCTTTTTTTACAAGCACTGGGTACATGGTCTCCATCCAGGGCTGCCTCAGATCTAGAAGCAATCAGAAAATGTTACTTGAGAAAATAGTTATCCACTCAGTCCAGACTCTGGTTTTCTTTGCACTGTAGCCACAAACAGATGTTGAACCTCACAGATGTGTTCACTCTTAACAGCCATTCAATGAATATGGTGTGGCATGGCCACAAATTATTTGCTTTGTGTTTATCTATTGTTTGATATTTGAAGGGTGTGCTGATTCTTTAACGTCATAAATAGCAAAAGAATATAAACTGTGTGGATTTCAGAAAGGCTTTTCAAGTCCTCATGGTGCAGGTCTCATAACTGCTCGTGCAAGTATAGTTCCAAATACCCTAGCAAAATAAACATTTAGACTGCGATCAGGTATATTCAGAAGTTAAGGTCTTATAAAATTTTAAATGGAGAAGGCACCAGAGACTTCCGAGATGGCCATTAGAGATCACATTATAAGGCATTTCATCTGGGGCATTTTAAAGAACCATAGTTGGTCTTCCAAAGTGTCAAATGTCTTTCAGATGTGCTGGTGTTAATGAAACATATATTCATCAATCTTTAGGGTGGGAGGTTTTTACAGCTGCTTACCATTGCTGCATACGCACATAAAAATCTCCTTTCTTGTTCTCAAATCACAGGCAAGGGGAAGAAAAGCAATATTTTTATAACCAAAAAAGAGATATGTTAGCCTCTTTGACTTGAACTGCTCCAGCAAGTGATCTCAAAAAACTGCTGACCACCCTGTTTGCCACATGTTGTTTTTTTTTGTGCCAAGACTTTTAGTACTAATGAAGGGACACAAATAGAAACCAGTTGAGTTTTTATGAGACATAGCTAACTAAGTCTTTGTTAGTTTTTGTAACAAAGATAAGAGCTTTTGGACTTTGGACATAAGAATGAAATAAGTAAATAATGGTTAATATAAGAAAGGGCATACAGTTCTTGTTTAATGGATTAATAAGAGCAATTAACCTTGCAGTGCATTAACATTTTAGAACTGAAATGTTTGTGAGTGAGTTAGTTTTATATGAAGTGTCCTTGTAAAGGTCAGAGTCGAACTGTATTTTAAAAGAAATTTTAAGTTCAAAAGTTTGTATTTGCTGACATTGTCTGTCCAGCAACATTAGGAATGGCCTAAATTTAATACTATATAATAAATTTAATACTATTTAATAATATACTAATAATAAATATGGTATGAGATACATGGCTGATCGATTCAATTTGCAAGTTCATATCTAAATTATACTGTCTAATATCAACAGGAATTTGTTTCAGAATTAGGAGAGGAGCTATTTTATTTTATGTTATTTTATGCTATCTAATTTTTTATTTTGTGCTTCCAAGACAAAGTTATATTTTAAGTCAGGTGTATGATGACTGTGCCAACAGTCCATTGGAATCTTTATGTTACATTAACAGTTGCAGCAACCATGCTGATTTTAACATTCAGGAACATAACATGTCCTAAGTTAATTTTGGTCATTTCGGTGTGCCGATTCCAAAGCATAAACCAATTAAAGAAGGGGCTGTGTTTATCAAACAACCAAGACCTTGATACAGCTATGGCTTACAGATGCTTTGTATAGGCAGAGGGGAAACGATGCGTGACCCAGATGGTGAACCAGGGACTGTTGTGGGGATTCATCCTTAGAAGTTTGGTTTGGAAAAGAAAAGGATTTTAGAGGTAATGCAAGAGTGAGCATTGCAGGGAGCAAAGCATAGATGTTCTTTTTTTTTATAAGCAACTTGTTGGGGTTTTTTTTGTTTGTTTCTTTGTTTTTCTGAACTCTGACTCACGGTTGCAACTGTTTTGGGGTAAGACTTTCTTCCTTAGGAACATACCAGGGCACTATTTAGGACTGTAAATAATTTTTACACTGTCTTTACCATCTTTTCCAGCTTTTGGTACATACTTTGATCTGTTTGTTGGGATTTTACCTTCGAAATCTTCAGTTTGTTGGGCATGATTCCTGCTGGCTTGGGCAGTTTCTGTGGACTCTTCACAGCTGAGGAGTCTTTCAGAGGTGGCAATGACAGGACTCTGTGGCTCATTCATCTCCCTTGTCTCCTATGGCTCTATGTGGTCAAGCTCTTGGCTTTAACAGATGTTTCCTAGATGAGGCCCCATAACAGGAAGTGTTGGTCCTCACTTTGCTTGTGAATTTACTGACTCTTCTTCCTTATCTGACTAGGAAAGAAAAAAAAGCAGCTATGATTCTGGGATGAACAGAACATGCACAAGAGTCTGCTTTCCCCCCCAACTATTTCCAGCTTTCTCTTTTCTTACTTGAATTCTCATATTTTGTAGAGAAATTATAATGTCTTGGGGGCAGAAGCTATGTTTTATGTAGCTACAGTGACAACACAGAAAGCCAAGAAGGAATTAGGATGCTATTTGTTAAGTGAATAGCTTGCTGACATTTAGTTTCAAGTTCTTTAATCACCGTTTCCCTCTCTTTTCCATACAGCTAGTCCACAGTGGTCATAAGGTATTTTATACTATGTAAATTATTAATTATTTGTCTACATGCTTACAATACTTCCAGCTGCTGAGCTGCATGACTTTGGAGAAAAGTCTCCCTGTTACGTATCACAAGTAATCTATGATATCCTTGCCTAGCCCTGAAGTGCCAGCATCAAGAAACCAAATTAGGGAGCAACCAAGAGAAAACTAAACTGCAGGGTTTATATAGGATAAGGAAAGTATCTGGTTATATTATTTACCATTTAATTATACGTTACTGATGTGACAACAGGAGTCAGCAAGCAGGCCAGGGGCTGATGATAATAGAATCTGTAAAACAGTATGTTTGAAGGAAATTACACTCTTAACTAGTGGCCAAAGCAGATGAGGAGATAGCCAAAAGCATCTCCAAAAAAAACCCCACACAACAACTCGGCCCTCATAACAGCATAGGCCAGTTCCTGGGCACACAGGATCATATGTGTATCGTTTAGATTTTGCTGTCACAATCCAAAGTTTCAAGCTGTTTAACCTTTGTTTAGGGGTATTGCCAATTTTGTAGGCTTCAGAATGAGAATTAGACTTTGCAAAGGTTTGGAAGGTGAGCTGATCATTTGCCTCACAGGCTCAGGGTTTTTGTTGCCTTCTTGGAATGCTTCTATGATGTGTACAGCCTTGTATCAGAGAAGTCATGGAGATGCCTTAGGGAGAGATGCACAGGCAGAGGAGAGAGCCAATCACAATTGTTTGGGAAACCTCATAATCAATAAAAGAATATCATAGGAAAACCTGGAGAACAACAAGGCAGGGGAGTGGGATGAAGCGAGAATTAAAGCGTGCTCTTTAATACATCCTACAAAGGTGATTTAGAAGAGCTCCACTAGAGGCTCAATCCACTTATTGAAAATAAAAATTTTTGATAGCTTCAGTTGGCATCTCTGCAGGAAAGCTTGAAGAACCTGTTTTACCTCTACCACCATTATCATTACATAGATATTTTATTAATTTATTGAAAGTTCTTTGGTGTTGAAAATAAAACCATTGAAAAGCAAGCTTATCACAAAATTAAAAGTTGATAAAGACAATCATCATGTCTTAAAAATTTTGGACTTAGGCAGATTCCACAAACATTACAGAACCATCAAGACAATAGTAGAACTCTTTCTCTTTGTTAGCTGGGAATTCATTAAAGCCTTTTCCCTCCCTACCCCTATGTCTGTATATTTTACTCTTTTTTCCACTGATTTATGGAAAGGAAATTTCTGAGGAAAAGGAAAAAGCTGGGACATTTTCTCAAGCCAAGAGTGCAATTTGAGAAGACTATCCAAAATGTAGGAAACCAGAGTTTAAATTCCAGCCTGAACAGCCCAGCAGCATCTCAAAATCATGTAACACCAAAACTCTTCAGAAAAAAATCAGTGGAATAATGTCTTCTGCAAATATCATAGGACAAGGCTGGAGGGAGATGCAGGGGGGATAAATCAGGTCTGGTGGTAAGCTAGGTAAAAAGCTTTCTCATGCAGTGCTGGCAGTTAAGAAATAGATGAGGTTCAGGCAGTTTTCAGAAAGGAGCACATCTCTCTTTTGTTGGTGAGCCTTGTTGAGTGTTTTGTCACCAAAGCAAGCAGATACCTTTATCTAAATAGCTAAAACCACATCTCAAAAGCTTATCTGATTCCAAATTGCTCTGTATCCACAGTGAAGGCACTGAACAACATTGTCTCCTGGCATGTTTATGATATGTAAACAATGAATCACCTGAAAGAAAAAAGTGAGGTCATGAGCATTCATTGTTGTATGGTCTTATCTAATAGCAAGTAAAATATTCAGCAGAATTCCTCTGATGCCAGTCTGTTTATTGGCAGAGAAACTTGTAAGCAGGAGCTAGTGGATCAACACTTGACATCTAAGAATTTTTTTTAAATGAAGTATAGGAATCTACTGATCTTCCTAAAGAAGGGGGCTCACCAGTGAACCTATCTCTATGACAAAAGGAATTTTCTCACCATTAGCAGCACCCCCTGAAAACCTCTGTTTTCAAAGGATGTTTCTGAGAATGGAGACAGACGTTTCTGAGAGACACTTGTTCTTGCCCACTGAATTTCCAGTGGCTTGCCCTGGCAGGTTCAGAGGACCACATTCCAGTAAGGTCCTCCGAGAACCACTCAACACTGAAAATATTTCAAACCTAACTAGAGTAGGGTTTTATCTTTCTGGTCTCCTCTCAAAAATAAGGTCAGCAACCCTGGCTTTTATTCTATTTGATAATGAAACCTGCTGTTAGAGCCATACCATTTTCCTGTTCTAAGCTTTGAAGATACTAAGCATAGGCAAACAACCCAATGTATCTTTGAGTTTCCAGTTCACTTCTGTTTAGATGCCTCTCTGTCCTGTCTTCCTAGCCTTTCCTACTCTACTCAGGTAGAATAAATCCGGAGATGAAAGATTTTGCAGTTTCATTTTTACATGCTTTGTGTTTCCAGCTAATTAAACTGGCTTTTAAATTTAAATGTAACGGTACTACTGAGGCAGTTATAGAAATAAAAGTGTGCCGCACTGGTGGTATAAAAAAGTGGTCCTGGCTCTTGCACAGCAAATGTTCAGATTAGTAATATTAATTACAACAACTGTTACAGGGAATCTACAAATAAAAAAGAACTCAAACTAAATTGGGACATACCATTTTTAAAGCCAAATGCAATTACTAAGAGTTCCCTGGTGGGGTGAGGGGCTTGGGTCTGATGGTGTTCATGATAGATTGTGGGTGAAAGGGAAACTGAATGCTGTAACTATAGCGAAGATTAATTACCTGGTATTAGTTTTAGAGGGCTTGTCTAATTTTCAGCATTGCCTAAAAAGGCAACAGAAACTACTGTAGTATAGGTATGGCTTTCTCATGTACTTTGCCATAGCCAAAGTATGATAAAAGAAAAGGCCCCTTTGAAGGGCCTCAGTGGCAGTCCCATAGTATCAGGGAAACTGCTTTGGTCCCACTGCTATCAAAATCTTCCAGGCATGGGGTCTGCAGCACTTGTGATACACCTGAGACCACAAAGGGGAGGGCATCTTTGGCTCTATTTGAGTTCAGTATTACCTGTGCATTTTGAGCAGAAAATACAGATGTGAGATGATTTCAGAAACATCAAATGAAGTTAAGCTTACTACCATGTTAGGACAAATTTCCAGTTATTTCTCTGATCAGCTTTATTGTATGACTGCATCATAATAAAGATTTCAGAAATATGATGAAAATGCGCATTGCAGTAAACAAAGCACCTGTGTTTGTTTATTACAAGTCTCTGTAATGAGCTCTATCTGCATAGATATTTGTCAGTCAAACAGATGTCTCTATACTAATTCTCTTTTTTTTCTAATTGGGAAGTGGAGGTGAGACGGCATTTATATCCAGTATTATGTGATTGACATATGTCTAGGCTGAAGCAGAAGCACAACACACCCTTTGTAAAGAGAAAACAGTGAAAAAGTTGAGTCACATGAGTCTCTGCTTATTCTTTTAAAGTTTAAAGAAGAGCAAGGGCAAAATCTGTAGGAATACCGGTCATGTTAAAGACCTAATGTGGGAAAACCCTATTCCTTATTTTGGATAGAATTTGTGCATTTATATATTGGCCTGGTGTTGTATGTAAGTACATACACAGATCTGTAAAGTATATGCTTTTGGTCATTATTTACTGCTTTTAGTTTTTAGCTTTAGTATTTTATTTAAAATTTCGTTAAAAAATAATGTATCTTCCACAGTAAATTAATAGCTGCCTATACATTCATAGAAAATGGCAAGAAACCACGTATTTAATGCAAAAATTAAATCACACATTAAATTTGCAAAAAAGAGGTGCATTAATATAATGTATCCAGCTTTTTTTCTCAGCACTGAAGGTCCTTCTGCAGTCTGAGCCTTTTTTAAAATGTCCTGTTTTCTACAAATAGCCAACACAAGCCTGCTTCAGCTCATTTTAAACTAGACTTCTCTGAATAATACCCTAATTATCGAAGAAAAGCTACATTTTTATCCAATTAGTTTCTTAATTTCATTGAATTTTCTCAATTTTAAATACCGATATGTTTTTTAAATAAATAACTAAACAAATTCATATATGGAAGTGTTCCACAAATTTAACAAATGCTATAGATGATACAATTGCCACAAAATCAGGTTCATAACAGTCAAGCCTTTTCTTTGGAAGAAATGAACTGGCATCAGGAGAAACTGTAGCAGGTTGTCAATGCCTGCTAAGGATAAGAAAAGCTTTATAATTACATGTTTTCTTCTATCCAGATAAAGGTGGCTTTGAATTACCCATTTTTTCCAGGGTGCTGTATATTTAAAAAGTGTAGGAATTAAAACATGAAAACATATTGCCTTTTGAAGCAAATTAATAGTAAAAAAAAAAACAGTAGAAAAACATTTCCCTTTTCCTGACTGGCTTGCAACTAATGTGGGTTTCTTGAAGTTGTACGTGCCCGCAAAAAACGATAAATATATTGGAAAAAGGAAGGGGAAAATGAAAGAGTAAGCTGGCCACATAAAGCAGCTGATGTAAAGATGGAGAGACATAGCCATAGAAACTAGTCACATAAATAGTCATGAAATGAAAAGTTTCAGATTTGTATTGAAGTAAAAAAAAACTACTTAGAGAAAGGCCAACAGGCCAGACTAAATAATCCTCGACTTAACGTCCAATTCTGAATCACATATTAGCTGCAGAGATTTTAATGTAAATATGCCATTACACTGTCATTACAGTGATCAGGCTGCATGGCTCACAGGTCACATCTCAGCCACTGTTAATTTTGCAGGCAAAAGCTTTTTTTCTCTTGAAATGTTAATAACTTTCTATTAGTTAATGTAGCGTGACTAAAATTCAGATTAGATATAATTCATTTTAATATCTGTGACTGGCTATCCCGATCATTTAGCAATGGTTTCCAGCTGAATACAAGATGCTAAATTGGACTCATTTGCATAGCCCTGTTAAAGCAATGCCATTCTCTAAATGTAGGCATCTTCAAATTAATTTAAAAGATTTTTTTTCTGGTTTTGCTACCAGGATAAAATCTTCCGCTAACAACTAATTGAAGTTACTATGAGCCTGAGACACAACCTTTTCCTTCTTTTCTCAGGAACAAATGACTAGTTAATATCATTAACCAGTAAGGGGGAAAAATCCACAGTACTTTTGAGTGCTAAAATGGCCTGATTTGGAGCTGCAGACAGACCAACCACCACTATTTGCCAGCATTGAAATAAATACCCTTTCTTACTCTTAAGCATACTTAGCTCCATTGTTGTATGTCAGAAGTTAACACTGGACTGCACTGAATCCACTGGCTTTATTTAAAGATCTGCTATAAAACATGCACTCATTTAAGGTACAGTTGAGCTAAACTGGGCAGCTCTCAGGACCTTCAATGTCCCTAAAAGAGTTCAGCACACTGGAAAATGTGGGTTGTTATTAATCACTAATATTCTTCCCTTAATATGCACATATAACACCATTTAACGGTAATGGGAGATACATTATCTCCACAAGGAGAGAATGGCCCTGCAACTTATTAAACCCTGTCTTTTAACTCATTTCAGTAAACACCTCTGTGTTTTTTTTTCTGGAGCAATGGCTTGATGTAATCTTTTAGAAATATGGTCACAACCCTTTTTCTTTTAAATTAAATACAAATAAATAAACAAGTCTATTACTTGTATTGTATTAGTCAGTATGAATCACAAATTTGGCATACAACATATATTCCGGTATCCAATTGAGAGTAATGCCTTTTGAATACTAATTAGACACTCGTATATACAAGGACATAAATCAACTCTGATTTTTTTATTATTTGCATTACCTCAGCACCTAAAAGCTCTCGTGGCCAAGCCGGGAGCCCCATCATGCCAGTGTGTGTACAAACACAGGCAGTCACACTCTGAGGAGGATCAAAAGAAACTAGATCAGAGTCGAGATGGTTCTTCCTCCTCATTTACATACGTGTAGCTGAGAACAAGGTCAGAAAAAACCAGAATAATGAAAGTGTCATGGACTGACACTGTGTCAGATTGTGTAACTGCAAAATTCCACATTCTTCACGGTGAAGGAATTTACCTATCTTTAATTTCAAATAATTGAGGGATGTGGAAGAAATAGTTGAGGGTGAAAATAGTGGTTAATGCGCTTTCATGTTTCTTTAGAGCTCTGAAGTGTTTGATGCCTCTGCTACACAAAGCAAAAGTCTCCTTGGCTGCCACTAAGATCCTAAGATTGCGTAGCTCTGTGGAGTTGTCATGTACCAATTTGTCAAAAATCCTTTGCAACAGATCAAAATATAAATACGTGTAAAAATAATAAAGCAAGTATTTTAGATAACACATAGATTCACTTACAGGGCAGAACATTATTGCTCTTGTATTTATATTGTTGTTAAAAGCACTGTGGCTCTTTATTTAAGAATGTAAATACAAAGTATGAAAAATCATGATCTCTCTGTCAGTTTTGGAGGTTGATGACTCTGGAAGAAAACAGTGCAGTCTCAGTGTGAGGCACTGCCTGAGTACCAGATACATGACAAGTGTATATACAGTGGGGAACTGACACATGATACTGTCAAATCTGCTGATTTGCTAATATTTATATATATATGTTTATATATATGTAATATCCCTCCACCTTTTTCTCAGCAGGGGGCTTGTTCAGACAATTTAAATGTGATTTTTTCTATGTATCTCGTCTATTTTCACTTAAAAACCACAGCGTGTTCTGGAACGCTTTGCCTGTTCCAGTTTTAAAGGACTACCAGCACGTTCACTGGGAGTCTTTTCTGATCCCCAGCTCAGTTTCCTTCTGTCAGCTGGCCATAAAGCTACCCATCAAGCTCATGAAAATACTTATGTGCAGGAATGTTGGACAGATGTGCTTTCTCACTTAAAATGATTTTGCACCCATTTTTACTTGGGAGTGAAACTTTCATGGGCAGGATTAATAGACAAAAAATTTATATCATTCATAATTAACCAACAAATTAAGCAACCTTGAGTCTGGGGTTTCTGTTTCATGTTTCTGCCATAAAAATCAGAGGGGGTTTTGTTTGTTTGTTTGTTTGTTTTAGGAAGAACATTTTAAATCATTGATAGAATATTAACAAACATAAATCAGCTTCTGCTGGGGTAAATATTAAGCTTTACATCAATGATGACTAATATTGTAATTGTAGAAATAAGAAATCTTAAATGAACAAATTTTAATATCCATTACAGACTTAAGGTAAGGAAAAACTGAGACCTGAATATTCCAAACTTTGAGAAAGTTTAGAAATATTTGATAGCCTAAAAGGATTCAAGAGATTATTGGCACCAGATAACACTGATCTTTTGAGAATAGTTTTGAACTGGCAGTATTGTATTCAGATATCTTCCTAAATTAATTGTTCCATATACTTTGGTTCTATTATTAGAAATTTTGGAAAAAAATATACTGTAGCAAGCAGAAATGAGCAGGAAGACTGTCAGATACATGAAAACATAAACCAAAGGCAACAATATCCCTTTCTGAACCTGTTGGGCAACCAGCAATAGCACAGAGGATAGAAAACCTATTAGTTGTGCTCCTCCAACTTGTACAAACTCACTGAGGTTTTCCGGGGCTGTGTTGGTTGTGGTCTGCCTCTCTCTCTCCAGAACCGTGGCAGATATGATTGCTGCTAGGGAAGCCCAGATGAGCTTCATGTTGGATAGGGGAAGAAGGCTACTTCTAAATATTTTAATTACTTCCACTTTGGCTGGGAGTAAAAGGCTTATAAATGGCATTTCTTATCAGCAACCACAGCCTCAAAGCACGTGAATCTGTTTTACCTTGTCAGTGAGCGAAAGGGCTTATGTGCAACCCAATTTTACATTGACTAAGTTCATTGTTCTGTTCCAATGTTGCCATTTCTATTTTTCTCTGAGGTTATACAATTTCAAAATTATTTTGTATATATTTGATCTCTTCTATTTTTCATAGACCAGCCACATGATTTGTCAGCAATTCACTAGGAAGAAGGAAGGTAACAGTAACTGCTGTCTGGGATGGGCTGTGATAAGAAGTAAGGGTTGGATTAAATTCTGCAGTGATTGACCCCAGGAAGTTCAGCCTCTTGCTTCAAGACCATTTCTTTTACTCAGACAAAAAGGCACCACCCTTTCAAAACAGCAGAAATTTCAGACCTTCTTACTGTATTTGTGTATTTATGCTACATTCACCCCAGGTATTCCCACATAGGAAATGCTTTGGGGCACAGGTGTCTTGGTTGACTGCTTAGTTTTCATAATCAGGAAAGTGAAACAAAACCATGTAAATGAGCCAGTCAGTTGGAACTATCTCTATATAGCTCAAATAACTCCAAATAATCTGAAAGAATTTTTATCAGTTGCTTCATTTAAAAATAACCTGTGTGAGGCAATCTTGACCAGTTTATGGATATTTTGTTAGTAGCAGAAACTAAATTCAGCAGGTGAATTATGCATTACAAATTATTCCCCCAGGATCCAGTTCAGAATGCTGTTATATTGCAAAATTCTGGGCTGCATTTATATCTTTGTTTGGCTGATCATGAGAAGGACACGTAACAAAGCATTGTAAGCACTTTTCCTAGAGCTTTTCCAGTATAAGCCCAATAGTTAGCAGCTGGTCTCTCATGTCGTGTTTCCAGCCAACCTGCTACAACCTACTTTTCCTCAAAAAGGTGGCTTCTTTCATAATGCATAAGGCATAAAGACTTTTGTGGCTCTCTTCTGGACTCAAGAGGGAGATTATTCCAGCTGCCTATATCTAAAGTCTGTGCTCAGGTGCAGAGGTCAGAGAATTCTCCAGCCAAGAGCTAATACAGCTTGTTGTGCCTTCTGAGATTTCTGGTTTAGGAACACAGTTCTTGCAATGTGACTCTGTAGCTATAGAAAGAAATAAGCCCTTTATACCACATTTGAAAAATAGAATCCTTTGTCTACCTCCTAAATTTTAACAGGAATATATAGTTAAGTGCTCAGCTTGTCTTTTTTTCTAGATCTATATCCTTTAGGGCATTGAACTGAAGTTACTTGTGTCTCAGATCAAAGTCATTTCACTTAGAAACTCAGGTTGAGCTTGAAGGCACAGTCTCTTAAGTGAAGGTCAATGGTTTATCCATTACAGCACCCAACCTCAAATTATTTTTGCAATTAGTAATATTTATATCTGTTTTTATAGTGTAAAAGAATAAAGAAAGGATAGTCAGCATTTTCAAGAAATACAAGTTAAAGGTGTCCTATCATTTAAAATGATATATCATGTTAGAAGGGAAACTTAAAAGCTGGCATATGCAATCTAAAATTAAATACAGATTTTGAATTTCAGGCTGTGAAGCTAAAAAGATCAAAGGAAACTCTTTACAGTTCTTCAGAATTTGGTATTATACTTCCCAGGAGGTCATTTACTCCCATAATTTAGTCTGACTTATTTTGGCTTCAGTTCCATTAAAAGTATGTAGCAAAAAGAGGGCCTCTTTTTACTTTAATTTTTAACTGCAACCTGTCAGTTAAAGGAAAAAGAAAAAAAAAGAAAGAGTGTCTGGAAGAGGATGATCTACAAAAGTACTAATAGCTTTCAAATCTTTTGACTTTTTGAGCCTCATATGGCTAGAAACTTATCGAGAAAGATTGTATTTTAACCCTTTTTGACTGTTCTTGGACATAATGTGTGCTTTTATTGAAAGGGAACTTATTCACTGACCTTGAACATATTCTGTCATTTCCACAATAGCATCTACCTTGACAGCAAGCCTTGACTTGTTGGACAAAATAATAGGAGGACCCAAAGTTAAAGGCTCCTATAGGCAAACATCAAAAGAACACCTTTGGTAAGTCAGAGGAGTATCCAGAAGTTTACATACTGTCTGGAGAAACCCAAAAATGAGGAGTATACCTGCTGGGATGTGAAGGCAGTGCTGATGGGGCTGAACAGACTAAAACGGAGTTTTACGTCACTGCATTTTGGGAACAAGAAAAGCAAAAGTAGTTTCAAAAAGATGAGGAAAAATTTGAAAGAGCTTTTTGCCTTTCAGAAAAGACATGGTATAGTCATGAGGCCATTATTTAATTTACCTATACCAGTTTACACAAACAGGACCTTAAAAAAATAAAAAATAAGAGATGCCAATACTTTATCTTCTAAGGCCACATTAAAACCACCTGGTGGAAGCAGCAGAGGTGGTAACAAAATCCTCTGTGCTGAAATAGGAAGACATCTTCCCCCATCAGCACCGCCCCTTTTCACACTGAGGGATATAAAGAGGCAGTACAACAGCTGACCTTTCTGTCTGCAAGAGGTTGGCCTTGGCTGGACTCAAGGCTGGGGAATGAGGTGGAGGGATTCAGTCTGTGAAAGGGTTTTTGCTCTGCTTGACATTCAGGCTTTCCAATGATTCTGAAGAGAGTCCCGAAAAATCACCCAAAAGGTGTATGATCTTATTACTTTGCTATATTATAGGATGTATTTGCAGAAGGATTCATGGAGACAATTCAGCCTTAGTTGTGTCCAATAATGCAGTATGTATATATATATATATATATAATATATATGTATCTATCTGTATATATTCTTGCTTCTTGCTTTTACTACATTTTTTTCATCATTTTGTCATCTCACACAGCAGCAGCAATTTTGTATCTAGTTCAGTGGAATGCATATATTGGTTGGTGACTCTTAGTTATTCACCCCTTCTTTCCTTATTTGTTTTAATTTATCGTCTAAATTGTTACAATTAGAGGGTTTTGAGTGTTTTTGGTTTTTTCCTTCTGTGTAATGCAATAGGTAAATAAAACTACAAAACTAAAAATAGCCTTGGACCACAAAGAAAACATGATAGACTAGCCTTGTCTGTGGCACTTGGGAAAACTGAGACTCTTGCTGTTCCATTAGAGTAGACTAATGATGGTCTAGTGTATACTAATAATTTCCCAGCAAGATATGTGCTTGCAAATATCTTCCTGTATGATTAATGCTTCTGAAACATAGCTGTTTCCATCTGACAGAACCAAATGGGTTAGAAATGTTACAAATGCTTTTTATTGTGGTAAAAGGAGTAGTGGCAGCAAAGAGGTTAATACTTCTCTTTTCATGAAGGTATCTTCTCAGAAGAGAAGTGATTAAAGGAGTTTCTTTTTTGGCATAAAAGTGTTTTTCTAATCTTGTTGAAGTGCCTAAAATGTGTTTGAAGAGCTAGATAAAAGCATGGATTTCTTATTTAATGAGTTACCAGTTATATGTTCCAGTGTTTATTTTGCTTCTGTCACTGAAACATATTTTCTTAAAATGTCTTTTCCTTCACCACAGTCAATAGGTAATAATGATACAAGATATTTAGGATGACTTTCAGCGTTAGGTACAAAAAATAGCTCTTTCCCAAACTTGTATAACTGCAGAGACTAAGCCAGAAACAGTCAATTTTAAGCAATGCTGAGTGTTTCGAAACATTCTGACAAAATCAGAATCTTTCAGAATTGCAAATTCTGTTGTGTCCCAAACCTTCCCTTCACAAACCTTCACAAACCTTTCCAAACCCCTCCCTTCTTCTCTTTAACGTGGGCTAAACTATTTTCTTTATTTAGATATCAAATAGTTGATCCTAGTAGAAAATAATTACATTAAAAAACCTTTTACTTAGTTTAAATCACAGATGATAGAATCCCCTCGCCTTCCACGCAAGAAGGAAGAAAAAGCCTTGCTATAGGCAAGTAAATGTCAGCTGAAAAGACTAGCATTGTGCCATGCTACAAATGTTCTCTGCTGGTATTAGATCATTCAGTGGAAAATTAGGTGCAAACGTAGTTGTTTATTGAACTAAAGGCACACATGTGCTAAAGACAGCTCTCTGTTCTTACAAAGGTATCGACTGCTTCTATCATCATAGGATTCCCCACTATGCTTTACCACTGGGGAAGGAAGAGATCCAAAGCAGAGAAAGAAAAGGTGTCTGCGTGCACGCAGAACTTCCCTGAACAGCAGTGGCTTTTTGTGCTTCTACCATGTATTAGAAAAACTATTATGACTAAAAAAACCATTTAAAGTCAGAGCTTTAATGCTTCATAAGCAAAATGAGTCTTACCTGTGACCTCCGAGGACCCACTTCTCCACTAAGCAGCATTATTCCCTGGAACCCTATGTCTGCAAAGGCCTGCTTACATCAGGGTGTCTAAACAAGTTGACCTTCATGGACCACAGAATAGATTAAAATGGCCATGAAGAAATTTCACTACACCATGGAATTTGGTGGAGACTTGAAAATAAATTAGACAGTGTAGCATGTTAGCAAAAGTTCTAATTGTACATACTTCCCAGAGAAATAGTTAGGCCTTACATTAACTCTGTTCCTCTCAGCAATTGAGATTCTCCTCCATGTTAAATATTTCTTTTTTACTGTTCCTCTGTCCTCTTCATCTAAACCTGTCTGCCCTCTCTTTCCCCAGAAATTGCAAGAGTTGGAAGGCGCAGCGGTCCAGCTTCACTATCCATTGAGATCAAACCTAAAGAAATGGACCCATCTCTATTCAAAATGAATTTCCTTTATACAAAAAACACAAAGGAAACTGAAGCTACATTTCTAAATACTGAAAGCAAAGAATAAAAGGTGACTTTTCCCTTAAAGTGTTCTATGTCAACGTCATTTAGTGCTTTGGCAAATCCCAGGATATTCTAGGAGGACTAGTTTAGGGTAGCAAGCCATGCACGTACCTTTTCATTAGCCCCTTATTTTCAAACAGAGGCCTGCAGAAATTCCAGTGCTCTGAACCCTCACAGGGGGATGGAGCAAACAGAAAAGATCTTGTTAAAACTGTTAAAACTGTCCTTCTCCAAAGACTACTTTTCTTTTTCTTCTTTTTTTTTTTTTTTTTTTTTTTTAAAAATACTCTTCGGTAGGAAAAGAGAAATCAGGTTTAGCTGAATGTGGCCTCACTATGCCAGCTTCCAGTATTTTTCTGTGTTTGGCAGTTGCACCAGCCAGTTGTGGCATTGCTTCCTATTTGTCTCTGGTAGGGTGCTTGAAAGGCTGCTGAAATGGTACATGAATTGACTTATGTACGTGGAAGGATTTTGTGAGATCAGAGTCTGTATGTGCTAAGGCTTCTTCTCTTCCTGTGTAAACCCGTGATTAACTATCATTACTATTTAGTTACACAGAAACAGTGCTTACACAAGGCTAGTGCCTTGTTCTCATGTGCTGCTTTCTGTCAGTCATCCTTCAAGGTGGAATCTTTTATTAAGCATTACGAGTACCTTGAATTTACTGCTGTCATCCCTAGCAACTCCTCTCTGCTTTGTACTATAGTCTTTCTTTTCAAGCATCTCTGATAACTGATTTTTTTCCTCTCCTCTTCCTTTTTCAGTCTTCATTAAAACAATCTTTTTAATCTTTTCTTTTCTGCCTTAGAAAGAACTTTTTTTTCTCTTTTTTTTTTTTTTTTTTTCATTTCCTCTGGGATTTTTTTCTTTTAAACTTTG
Source organism: Pseudotriccus pelzelni (assembly GCA_035584735.1). Classification (NCBI taxonomy): domain Eukaryota; kingdom Metazoa; phylum Chordata; class Aves; order Passeriformes; family Tyrannidae; genus Pseudotriccus; species Pseudotriccus pelzelni. Next base: position 17,757,451 of record JAWMRA010000164.1, on the reverse strand, counting down.
CTTACCTCTGGGAAGTTAAACTTCTCAAGATTGATCTTTAGCCCATGGCCTCTCTCTTCACAACACTGGATCTCCTTCTTTGCTCTCTAAGCTTCTACCAAAAACTGTTTAAATAACAATAAGAATTTTAAAAAAATATTTTACTGTTTTTGGAACTCCATGTGGACAATTTTGTGCAGATATTAGTAGCAAATAATAGTGATGTTAAGATTGCAACATTATGCAAGGAGAATGACATAATTTAAGCCAATCAATAAGGGTTAATGAAACCTAGATCTCATTCTTTTCTCAAAGAATAACTTGATATCTTTTGATGAAAACCTTAGGATGTTATACATATATAAGAAGAAATCATAGTTTTTATCTGCAGTGCTCTCATTTAATATCACCCAACATTTTATTACGAAGTGCGAATATTACCAAATCAATATAGTACATATTAAAATGGTTGAATATGACACTGGTCTCAAAATGTAGTTGGAAATGCTAGATCATCCATTGAGTATGAACACTTCTAGTCTGTTGTTAATCTTACTACATTTGCTATCTTAATTGATGATGTGAAAGAAAAGAGTCACAAAAAGTTGTAGAAAACATTGAGACTGTGAATAGAGCATGTAAGTAAGAGATAAAGGAATAATAAAAACTGTTGTGGGGTACTTTGGTCATAATTAAGTTGGGCACAAACTATGCATTTTAAAGAGGGTAAGTTCATATACTGAGGGAAAACGAGGAATGTGGGAGGGCACTTAAAGGAGATTGCCCTTAGCATAGAAAACAATTACACTGAAAGGATTGGCAGGTGAAGAATGGTACTGTGTAAAACTTCATTATGACCATGAAGCCAAAAAAAGTGGGAATATAAGTAGGAATCTCTATTGTCTCTGTGGGGAGCAATGACCTCTCCTGAAATACTGTGTCTTTTCCAGAAACCAGACTTGCAGAGATGAAGAACAATACAAGAGGAGGCTTGTAAGAGTTAGGAGTATGATTAAAGGCCAAATAATCAGCTGTCTGTTGAGAAACCTGGAGAACACTGCCTATCAATTTGCCAAAGTAAAAATAAAGGGCTGATTTAATTGCAGTCTATAAGCATATCTACAAAAATTCCAATTAATTAAAACACAACAATACTTTGTGAATCCAAAGGACCTCATAAAGTCTTGATTGAGAAAAAAGTATAAATTTGTCCTGGTGAGGATTGTTAATCATTGGAACAATTTATGCAGAACAGTGATTATTTCTCCATCACTGAAAATGCAGACATTAGAGCTGGATATTTTCTTCTGAAAGACTGAGCAAGACTGAATTCAAAGAAATCTTGTGGTATGCAGGAGGTCAGACAAGATGTTTAGATGTTCCCTTCAGTTTTCACAGTCTATGAATCTAAGCAGGTACTGGTTCAAAGAATTTATCGTCTTGTCTTCTATGGGATTACTCATATACTTTGATTTGAACAGGTGTTTAAGTGCTTTGCTGGAGCAGGGCCAAACAGAGCTGGTATCATGCCATTTCAGTGCCCCTTTTGCAGCTGTGGCAGAACAGGACTTGAGGCTGGTATAGAACCAGCGGTCATATTGCTCCAAGTAATTGGCTTAGAAAATGATGCCAATTAAATGGTACAACCAGGACTAATTTTGAAAGGAAGGGAATACTAGCTAGAAATTTGGAACTACTAATACATGAAAATTACAGCTGTATGGCTCAAGTGATGCATGGAAGAGTTTTTGGAGTCTTATTACAATTATAGTCTGGGGTATACTGCTATAAATGCATCAGTTTTGCAGGGATGTAGAAGACTGTTCTCATCACTGTCTTAATTGATGCAGCTCCTGTGGTATTACATGGTTGTGTAGGAAACAATACATTGGTGCTTGTGGTTTTCTTTCATTTGTTAGCTTTCTCAATCCATATCCTATGTAATAACTAATTTATTGATCTGATTTATGTGTAGAGATGTAGGATTATGATTGGGCAAAGGATGCCTGAGCATTTTTCCCAGTTGATCTGGTTTTGATGTATAGTAGAACAAAATGAAGTTACAAAGGGAAGAGTTGGGCAGAATGGATCTGCTAAAAGACTTTAAATCTTACTGCACCTATTGTCTTTTTACCTGACAACTTCTTTTTTTGTTGATCATCTTTCTCTCTTTATGATCACAATTGCTACTGCCTGAAAAATGCTTTCCTTTTCTCGTATCTCTTGAGATTTCTCCATCTACCTACTACTGTTCTGCCCGTATTCTAATAGAGAAGATCTGGTCCCCATGTCCTGATGCTTTTGTACTATATCTTACAGTTTGCCATGTTTTATTTGATTAGAGATTCCCAAACTACAGTGTACATATAAGTGTACACAAGATACATCAGAGTGAGATGTTGATACTGTAAGAGGAGCTAAATGTCTTCTCCTCCTGCCATCACTATTTCTACTGACAGTAGTAGCTATGAATGTTTGGAAGTTACATTTGGAACAGTTACATTTCCAACTTCTCCCAACTTTCTCAAAGTACATTTGAGAAGTGCTGGTTCTATTCAATGTGCAGATAAAAAATGCTGTAAGGTGTGACTTTTGATAGGAAATGCTTATATGAAATTACACCACACCACATAAACTCTATGGCAGTGCTTGGTACCTCAGGAAAATCCCAGCCAACAGGTTTGGGTCACGTCTGAGCTTGATGTTGCTCCAGGTAAAGTAGGGGAGCTACTGGAAAGTCTTTTAAGTGTGTGAGTGAATATCTGGTGAGCAGCTAGGCTGTGTTCTTCAAAAGGTGCCTCATGTGCAGAGAATCTCAACACACACAGGGTGGTGTTCTGGGATAGAGGAAGGTTGGCTAATACATACCCTGCTCTAATGCTGCCTTCACACAACTGCTTGGAGGAGCACAGGAAGCCAGCCTGTCACAGAGCAGTCCTGCTCAGCATCACCTCGGGCACAAGGCTCGGAGCTGAAAGGCCAACAACAGCTCTGTCTCTTTAAAGTGCCCATCTCTTTCAAAGGCTGTCTCAAGCAAAGCTTTACAGGCCATGTCTTTTTAAAATGGGTGCACCTTCTTGTGCAAATACCACTCCAAAGAAGAGAACTATAAAATCTTTGGATTTTGTTGTTTGCATTTAAAAGCCTTCAAGCATATTCCTTGATAGGTCTGTATGTATGCTGCAATTATGCATACATTACTCACTAAATGAAAACAAAAGGCATTTAACGTTAATTACACGAGAAATTCACCGTATTGTGATAGTACACAGCACCACTATTGCTGCCCAGCTAGATATCCCACTTTCATGCAAACAACAGAACCAAATTAAATTACAGAAAAAGAAGCTACATACTGACTCCCAGCAGTATGTTTTGACAAAACACTTTGTCTACTTAAATGATTTCAGAAGCTGTAGTCAAAAGCCTTGACTGCAAATAATGGGTTCATAAAACCTATCTTTAAAATTTTACCTGACAGTAATGCTGTGCAAATATCTGCACTTCTAGTTCACCTTCTCCACTTGTTTACATCAGGATTTTAATAGAGTGGCTGTCACAGAACAACAGCTAAAGGCCACTGTTTGATAAGTTGCCATAAAAATAGACTGCTTAAAATGAGAATTTCCTCCTAAATTCAGTCATCACAGAAAGACGGTGGGTAGGAAAACATTGAAGAGAGACAATTTCTAGGAGGACTGCAATAAAGTCTTTTCAAGTTCAGTGACATTCTAACCAGCAATGACTTTGCAAGAAACTACATTTCCCATCTGTCTTCAGTTTTACTGAGAAATGACAAAAATATAAGGAAAACAGGACAAGAGATTTTATTAGCTCACTTAGCATCCATACAAAATATTTGAAAAATAAATTGACTAGATCTCCTTAACCACCTGAAGAAAGAAATTACACACTCAAGAAAGCCTCCAAAGTTCAACTGTAGAGCACAGAACTAACCGAAGATGACCTACTGCCCTACCATTCAGCTGCTGGCTTTCCCCACGCATAGTGTCTGTGCAGAAGGTGACTGGATCCTGATGTCTCTATGTGACCTCCAGGCATGCACATCCAAGGCCGCACTCACAAGAAGCCAGTCTCCACAGCAGCAAGTCTGTACTGAAATGTTCTCATCTAGCAAGGTATGAGGTATGGGGAGGGAGTGTATTACAACCACTAATTTCTTCCCCAAAGAGAAGATATGATTTGGAGGGAGGTTTACTTTGCTCTGGCTCTGTCATGTGGCAGAATTGTACATTTCTCCATTTTCTCTAAAAGGGAAAGGCATCTCATCGTCTCTAATGGTTAAGTACATATCTGAATCTTTTCTGAATTCAATATAATGGAATAAAATTTCTATGGAGATACTAGTAAAGGAGAATTTCAGAGCCAGAAAAGAGAGGAGAGGGATGTAGAATGGTTTAGTCTGTATGGTTTGGTTTAATCTAATCTTACTTTGTGACATCTCTGTTGAAGATATTCAGTCTCAGTGGATTTTGCCATAGTGCAAAGCCTCGGAACCATAGTAAATAATAGTGGTATGTTAAATATATACACCATGGTCTCTTGCATTTTACCAGAGCTAAAGATATTTTGACCTCTTGGTAGCTATGAAGTGTAGTCATACATTGTGGCAGCCTGCCTTTTTCAAATTTGGTTTGACTTTTGGGTGTCTTATTTTGGTTATTTTTCAGTATGCCCTGGTTTATTGCTATGTAATTTCTGAGACAAAACTTCCATTTTGGATGACCTTATGCCTGATACAGCTCAAGGAAGAAAGACAAGTCAAGAGCTGTAGTCTGTGAGAGCAGATACGAGACTGCCAAAGCCCATTCTGCCCACCTCTACTTCTGTTCTCCCATATATCTCTGACTCCTGTGCCAGTATTATGTAAGAATTCCTTTTCTACTCATTCAGGGCTCATTTTATGAATCATTCATATTCGTCCATTGATCGAAACACCTCTTCCAGATGAGAGAGTTGGGCTTACCCTCAGGTCTAATACAGCAAATGTCCTGTATGGCTCTCCAGAGCTACAACATTAATAGCCGTAACAGCAGGACTTCAGTGTAAGTCAGTCTCTGGAGTTTCCACTGAAATCAGAGCCTTAATGAGCACATACATACCTAAGCCAGAGCATAGCACCTCCTCAACAGAAAATATGTTGACCTAGAGCCTGCACAGGTGGGACTACAGAGGAAGAAAACGGAATACTTTTGATTCTGCTAAATCACTTGGAAAAATAATAATTATTATTTAATGAAGAGTGAATTTTATTATATTAAGGGGCTTCATCATGCAGAGGGGGCTATGAAGCAAGTTTAGTAGGACTGAGATCACTAAAACTAGGTAAATGTTCATTGTTAGCTCTAACAAGTCACTATATGATGCTGCAAAGGCTTTAAATATTATTTACACTGAAACTAATAATAAATAGCTTGATATCCCAGTGTTTTTTCCTTCCCTATTTACACTTTCTGTGAACCCATGCAGTCACTGCAAGGGATTGGACTCGCACACAGCGCTTTGGGCAGTTCTGGCCTTGCAATGCAAAAGGCACAGAACTGGTGTGAGCACCTGTGAAACCCGTCTGTGCATGACAGCTCCCTGAAGCTGCAAGCGCCTTTCCCTCTCCTCCTCCTGCCTCTGCAGGCTGCAGAATGCCCCTGCCAAGGAGGCAGGTACCTATGTTCACCTTTCCCTCTTTACCTTATCAATACATTGTATTAACAGCACCAAATAGCTCCACTCATTTCTTTCATTCTAAGGCTTTCTAAAGACCTGCATTAGATGCTGTGCTTAGATCATGCCCTCAAAATCCTTTTTTATGGACAATGCTGGAATACCTGTCAGCATGGTTATTATTAGATAATTTATACCTGTGCAATAACTTCCAGCAAAGACAGTAAAATGTTCTGCTATTGAGGGAAGGCTCTCAATGTTTTCTGAAGAAAAAACTACTTCTGGTCAGGACCCGATGCTGCCATTTGCTGCCTCTTGTCTCGTTCAATTCCCAGTCCCACTTTTTTTCATTTATTATTATGATTATTAATATTATTAATTTTATTACAGTAAAAAGACAAAAGTCTGGATTATTTTTGAGGCACACTCTATTCTACCAATTACTTTCAATGTTCCAGAGTATAGGGGAGTATCTTTTTTGCTCATTTGCTGAATGCAAGCCGTCTTCAAGGGAAAGGGGATCTCAGGTATAGATCTGAAATATAGATCTAATTTTTTCTTTTTTTCTTTTCCTTTTTTTCCTGTTAAAAGGGCTTTTTAGAAAAGAAAGATGACAAAATACATTCATACGCAAAGATACTGAGAAATAGACTCATCTGATATACTATGGGAAGGGATTTAAGGGTATGGCCCCAAAAACCGTGCTTAGGCCATCTGTCAAAAGCTCTGCTTCTTATGGTAAGTTGTTTTTAAACCAAAAGTATCTGAGAGATGTGTAAGGAAAATTAAGATTGCATATTGATGGAAAAAATGTAAAATACTTTGAAATATAGGAGATAGGGTGATGGAGACTGACCCCAGTCACCTATTATTTGTGTAATTTTAATTACTCTCCCTTTAATTTAAGCAGCTGACACACACTTTCAGTGGTGTTCAGAAAGTTAATAGGGCAGCTGAGTAAGGATTTTAAGGTCATATTCTTGTCCTTTGGTGCTTATTTTATTTATTAGCTGCTGCATTAATATTCTTATGATTACAGAAATGATCATTTATGTATATAATGCATCTTACTACAGTATACAATGAAAAATATTGTAATATTTATGTCTTAATGTGTCTTCTCATCCTTGATTCTTTAGCACTAAACTCACAAAAATACAACAGCATTTATATCAAGCTTCTTCCTTCCTTATATTATTTCTTAATTATGGTATGTAGTCATCAGTTTGCTGACAACAATTTTCCTGGGTGTCACTCTTTCTTTGATTCCATCCCTCCTGACTGAAATTAAAATATTGACATAAGTAATTTTGCATGAGCAGTGGAAAATTCAAAGAGACATTTTAAAGTAGAGGAGCTTCTACATTTATCACTTCTATATACATGCATTTGTCTGTGGTTTCCAGATACATAAACAGTAATTTCAGCAAAACCAGTGTGTCTTGTCCATGCCATGTATGTAGATAAATGATGACACTTACCTGAAGTTAATTTTTTAAACTCAAACAAACCATTTTGTGGTTTTGTGTTATAAAAATAGAGAGAATCTGATGGTTCTGGGCCATTTTATCTTTAGGGGCAAGGGAAATGGAGATTATTAGATTACCAATGTTCATAGAATGGTCTGCTCATTTCTATAAATTTTTCACCCATTTATCTGCCCCCTCCTTTATGCAGCTCTGTCCTTCTTGGTCAACAAGGAAGGAGAGAAAGATATGGATCATGGAGTTCACTGGGGGTCTATCTGCAAGTCACAGCAGTGGCTTTCAAAAATAAAGGCAGGTGAGGAAAGCATCCTTCAAGCACTTGGTTATCAAGCTGGGGATGGTTGGGTTCTCTGCACAGGAAGAGATGATGGTGGTGTGGAGACAGTGCAGTTTTGGGGCAGCCCTGCTGAGCTCACTGCAGCAGGGACAGAGGGAGCTGCCAAGCAGGTGCCTACATAATTTGCCTTACAGAGACATCTCTGCAGATTTCTGCCTCTCCAGACAGGTCCTACTTACCCACCACTTGCCCAGGCGTGCAGTCTGTGAAGGGAAACTACCTGCTCCTAGCCCTCAGCAGAGATGTGCCATCATATGACACCGTGCTTCTCACACCTGAAGGTGGTGATCAGAGTATAAGGCAATGGGCACACTAATGAAATGTGTCAGAAAAATTTAAGCTAGATTGATGACTGTTAAAATATTTCTTGTAATTCTCTGCGTGTTTTCATGAATACTGTTTTTTTTTTCTGAATCGGCACAATTCATTGCTTTTCTGTTCAAGAGTTATCTTACCATGGACCTTGTAAAACCTCATAGGTTTTACAAACAACAGTGTGTTTGTGTGATGTAGTGACACACGTCAGTAAATATCCTCTGTTTTAAATTCATTGCAGTAAACCGATCTCATAATGGTAACAAATCTTTTTGCATATCGTCCTGAAATGTCTATTTGACTTAAATAGCAAGGTTTAGACATTGAGCAATGGGTAATGAGATCATGGTCAGCATTAGGATCTGAAGAGTTATATAGATATGAGGGGCTTGTGTTTTCCTGTTGTCAATAAATATTGTAAATCCTAAATCAGACAACACTGCAGTAATATCAAGACCCAGCACTCTAAAGGGGAAATAAAAATTCAAGATCAGGAAGGGGACAAGCTACTAAGAGTCAAAACTGCTTAGTAACTTCACAGAGTGTGCATGTGTGGTCAAGGCAAATTGTAAATATGATGTATTGTCAGCCTTCTATATATACGTGCATAACTGAGAGAAAATTGAATCTTCAGTCCATCATACAGATAGGCCTGTGGAAACACTCATAATTTTAATCCCAGCATGCTAATGCCCCCTGTGTGAATATAGATTTCTCAGTTAAACTGAAATAATTTGATGAAAGAACAAGTCTCACAGGTGCAAGTAAAGGTTTCAGTAACACCATCCTCAGCTATTTACTGCTGCAGAGCATTTCCACTGGATGGTGCATGGCTGAGGCTTAGAGCTGTACATGGCTTCCTGGCTCAGAAGGACCTCATAATGAACATTTCATGTGGAAAACCCACGAAAGAGTCCACAGCTTGGCTATGCTATTGAGAGTGCATCTCTATATTCCTCAGAGCTAAATTTCCAAGGCCCCCTCGGAGCTAGCACAGTGATATGAAACTGATGCTTTTTCTGGGCTCTCCTTTGATGTAGGCCTGTGCCAACTTCTTTCTAGGAGATCTCCAGACCCACAGGCTATTTTGAGGGACAGGACAAGATTTCTATTCTTTGTCTCCAGCCAAAGAATAGGAATCATAAAGGGGTGAAATGACCTCACATTAATACAACCCAAGTAGTTTTATCTACTTACCGTGTTTTATATTTTTAACTACCAGTTATTTATAAAAAGTCACCATCTCTATTGGCATTTGACAAAGGACACAGTTAAATGGACCTGGCATTTTCTTATTCATGTTGTTGAGCTACTTGAATTAAGGTTCAGTCACCATCTGATACCATTCATTTTATGGATTAAAAGAGACGTAATTCCTGTACAGACTACAAGATCCAATGTTTCTTCCTGAGAAGTTTGACTTCATTCTTTTTCATAATTAGAAAAAAATTTTTTCCAACTCCTCAGTGATGACATTAATTTTAGTGCTTTGTCTCACACAGGTATGTGCCTTGCTTGCACATGTCTTTATAGCTGCACTTTCTGGAATACATGAGAATTTTATTTTAATTACATTTTTCTCTGAATGGTACTACATAATTTACTCCCTTTCTTCAGTTTGTCCATTTTTAGGCCATAAATATTATTAATCCATGGAGATTTGTTTCTGCTTTCTTTAGTTAATTAAACACACTGTTGGATTTATCTTGTGCTACCACCAGGAGGGCACAACAAGTGAAATACTCTATTACTAGATGGTTCAGTCATTAGCATAAAATAATCAGTGTTTTTGAATACCTACATTTCAGCGTCTCAGGTTTGTTTTTTTGTGATTGCATCTAGAGAGCAGCAGAACCAGTAAAGGGATAAAGAAGAAGAAAAAGAAAGAAAAAAATAAAGGAAATTAAAGAAAAGAAGAAAGGCGATGTTTGAGAAGAGAAGGTTTGGGAAGGATGAAAGGGAGGGAGGCAGGAA
>JAWMRA010000164.1:17499520-17747669 GCA_035584735.1 Pseudotriccus pelzelni | reverse complement strand
AGGAAGGAAGGAAGGAAGGAAGGAAGGAAGGAAGGAAGGAAGGAAGGAAGGAAGGAAGGAAGGAAGGAAGGAAGGGAAAGAAAAGAAAGAAAGAAAAGAAAGAAAGAAAAGAAAGAAAAGAAGAAAGAAAGAAAAGAAAGAAAAGAAGAAAGAAAGAAAAGAAAGAAAGAAAAGAAAGAAAGAAAAGAAGAAAGAAAAGAAGAAAGAAAAGAAGAAAGAAAAGAAAGAAAAGAAGAAAGAAAAGAAAGAAAAGAAAGAAAAGAAAAGAGCTCTTAAAATTAGCAGATTTCCTTAAGACAAAACACAGAGAATTTGACAAAAAGAAAAGTCCACAAGTTTGCCTGCTGGCAGATCTAACTGATACCTAGAACATAACATAGAGATAATCTAAAGTAATTCCCCACTCTGTTACTAACAGAGATTGATTAATTACAAACCCGTTCTTTCTGCCAAACGATTTCTTCCTCTGGGGGAAAAAAAAACCCAAACAAACTACCGTATGGTCCTGACAAATATTTCTACTGATTCTACCTAATGTTTATCAATGCAAAGTAATGTTATTTTTCCAAAAAGAACAATGCCTCAGGATAACATAAATGAATACATAATGACACATGCAGATATTTAATGCATCTTGCACCTACTTGGAGAGAGCCTATCACTGAGAATATGGATTTCTTTAGAGGCTGCTCACTGTTCCTCTTACTCCTCTGGGGTCACGACCTGATTTGCCTTTGTCCTGGAACATAAGTCTGCTGCTGGCCCACACTTGATGGAAGACTTTGGGTCACCTGTAGAGAGACCACATGCCCAGGCATTATCTCGGGCCTCCTTCAAAACCCTTCTCCCTGGGTATTTCTCCACCCTTTCTCTCAGTTTTTCATGATTGTATGAAAAATTAACAAGACTCTGATCCATATTGGTTTTTCTCCCTAATTGCATCAGAATGTAGGAAGGTGAAGCAATGATAACAGGGGAGGCCGAGGCTCCGTGACCAAACTAAGGAAATCCACTTACAGAGGGGCCCTCTCTGTTTACAGAAGTAGTTGGTGTGACCTATTTCTGGGACCTTTTTTCCCATTTTTTAGAGAGACACCGTTAATTCGTTCTTTCTTTCTGAGGAATAAAATAACCCAGACACATTGATTATTAATCATTCATTTGGGGACTCTCCTCCCTCTTGAGCAATGACATAATCTTCAGTGAACAATATGTATACTGCAATTGACATTTGCACCAAAAAAAATCAGGTTATATTGTATGCATCTGCACTAATAAAAATAGTCATCTTTCAAATCCTCCTGTTCAAAGTCTCACAGAACAGACTTCAATATCTATATAGTATTTATTTTGACCTTCGCCTCTCTGATCTCCCTGCACTGGGGAACTGTACAGCAATACAATATAATAGAAGCATACTTTATTAAAATGCACATTTAGACTGTAATCCTCAGAAGCTCCAAAGTTAGGTGTACAGAAACCATTGCATCATTTGGAGGTTCAGCCCCTTTAGGTCTTCTAGAAAAAGGCCAAGTATACTTGTCACTCTGAAAGTCTGTTGCATAATTATCTCTAAACGCTGCTATGTCGTGTGATTGCAGTAACTCAACAGGTCATCCCAAACTGAGTCTATGCTTCTGCTTAAGATCCCTATTTTTGATATCATAGGTAATTTAATGTTATGGTAACGAAGAGTCGTAGACAAAGATCAGTTACTCCTACTTGCAGATGAGTCACTCTTTCAGCATGTCCTACTTCCAGAATTTCTTTTTGCTTTGGTTCGCTTTGCTTTGAGGGAGAATGAGGACGTATAACAGTTTCTGCTTCGATTACAAGAGCATAAACTCTTGTTTTCAATCGTAAAAGACATTCAGATGCATATGAACATTTGAGTAATTAGAAGACAGATGTGTTCACTGTTGTTAAATTGGTTTATGTAGAGATTCTGTTTTGATATTAGGAATTGCAGTGAAAAACGTCTAGGCTTACAGCAAGCAATTAGCTCATGAGAATTCACGCTTTTTAAAAAATATTAGCCACCAGATGCAAATCTCAGTATTCATGTTAAAAGGATAAAATTTTATTTGTGTTTAGCATGCTACATAAAGCAACTTTTTAAAGCCTGATAGAGCAATCTTGGAGAAAGCAGCATGGGCCAATGAAAGATGAAGACCAGCAGGAAACAGAACACCTTGAAGCACAGGAAGGGCTCTGCACCATTAGTATGTATTTTTATGAGTGTAGTAAGTGCAGGAATCACAATAGAAAATGCTGCGTTTTGTTTTTAAAATAGCATCTTTAAAAGAATACTGTTACAGAAATTAACTGCATTTTAAAGATTTTCTCTTGGATGATGAATCATCAAGTACTGAAATGTATGAAAAAATATTATTCCTAATGATTTTTCTTTGGAAAATATTACTAGTATAGTAATCTTAATTTAGGAATAATTTAGAACTTTTATATTTGTATTTCCAATGTCAAACTCTTTTGTTCTCACACTTACACCTCTGTTATTAATGTTAGCCATGGTTTGCAAAAGAGGAAAAGCTAGTTATCAATGAATAATTCAGTCTCCATAACTGTCAGACCTCATTATTTTAAATAAGGCCCAGTAGTTCGAGTTGTAACTGGCTAATTGCATCATTTAAACTTAAACCGTTAGAATATTTCATATAATTAACAATTTTTAAAACTTTTAATACATTCAAAACTGCTGTAGTACATAAGGCAATTTCCTTTAAATCTGGCTGAGAGAACAAAGAGACATTCAAGTTGTGATATGAGTCCTCAAGTTGTTAAAATAAAAAGAAGAAAAACTGTGGTGAAATTGATGTATCCAGTAGTTAAAGCAAAACCCTGTCATTAGAGTGAAATGATGTAAAATACTTGTAAAAGGAGAAGTTGAAAAAATTAAAACACCTGAAACTAATTAAAAATTAAAACACCTGAAACTAATGAACTAAGTTGTAACCTAACACCTGATGGAGTTCTGGTGCAGGATAGTTCAAGCTCTGTCAATGAAAATGTTTCTGTTTGTGTGGCCATATTCTCTGCTCTGGTTTGTTTTCTGACAGTGAACATGCAATTCCCAAAGCAGCTACAAATAATGCCGTGGTGAACCACTAAATCTTCACTAAAAAACAGAACCACTTTTTTTCCAAAAGGATCAACAGAGTAATTTTTATTTGTTAATAATTTTAAATTGTGATTAGATAATTTTAACAGTATTTTCATTTGGTTTCTTTTATCTGCTGATAATTTACCTTTAATAATACAGACTTGATAAAGTGAGAAGGAAATACACTTTACATACACTTTTCTTCACATTGTATGCCAAGAGACAAGGGTCATTTTTAAACTAGATGAATCTCAAAATGTTATTTTAATCTTTTCCTTTAGCTCCACTCTCAGATTACATCCAGCAGATTTGTAAATGTATTCAGCAACTGTAACATGAGAGAGGTTAATATATACCTTTAAATGGGCCTGCCAAAAAACCCACAAAGACAATAGAACTCAGGCTTTTCCTGAAAGGTACTTGTATGTAGCACATTTAAGACTTGTACAGTAAAGGAAGGTTTTCCTCATTTTCCAGATGGGACACTCAAGTTCAAGATAAGCTATGTGTGATTACTGTAGTCTCTTCCCCCCCTTCCACATGTTTCTGAACCAAAGTGAATTTATCTGGGATTCAGTCTGGCTTACAGCTTTAATTGGAGACTGTAAGAGAAAACATGGTAGACTACCTGAGTGCTGTAAAAATGAAAAAAGCTATATCTGTTGCCTGAATGACTACAGCATATTATTTCTTTCTTTAATTTAAAAAAACCAACACAACCCAAAACCAAAAAACCCAAACCCACACCAACCAAAAAAAACCCAAACCAAAAACTACCACCAAAAAAACCTCAAGGCCCCCACAACAACAGCAAACCCCCCCCCCCCCCAACTCTCAGCTCTCATGTAGAAACTATAAATTTCAGCCCACATAGCCATTAAGAACATCATTAAGGCTGTGGAAGTTACACAGCAAGGGCTTGGATCTTAACCGATATGTAGCAGCCTTGCATTGCTGGATATCTTGTAAAAGCCACCCCTACATTTCTGCATCATACTGGAGGTCATTACAGAATACATACAGAAACCGTGTGTGTTCCTGTGTCTGAGAGCAGAATTGGTGCACCACACAGATTAGCTTCCAAGGTTTTCCACATGCTGAAACTGAGCCATTTCTGCTTGTGCAAAAAACACATCTAGCGATAATTGGTCCCCACAGAGATACATCATAGTCTCACATTCTTCTGAGATCTTATACTCAAAGTTGAGGTTTCTTGGGAGATGTATCTCTTAAGAAGACAGCATCATATTGAGTTTTGCAAATCTTTTCTTAAGGCATATTTAAGGACTATAAATATTCGCTCCCCACGCCTCAATTCTAACCTCTCTCTTCATGGGCAGATTTGCACCCCCTAAGCAGGAGTCACCATGAGGTTTCTGCAGGTAAATCAATTAGATATGAAATTTTTCATGTTACCTGTATTTGAGTTGGAAAAGCTATAAGCAAGCTACCACAATTATAGGCTTGGAGTGCCTTATTTGGCCAGTTGTTATATTTTTTTCATGGTAATCACAAAGACAATAGTTGTCTCTTCTCAGAACATAATAAAGGGATATGCCATCAAATGCTAAATAACTCCTGATACTTTGAGTACCAAAAAGAAGCCATGCAATATCTGCTCTGGTCAGGTAATATGATATAATATAATATAATATAATGTAATATAATTGTGAAGAGGAAGGTAGGAGAGACCAAAGATGAAGCATCACACATAGTATGGCTATCTGATAACACTGGAATACAGACAAATAAAAATTAGGAAAACAAGTTGTATTTCAGAGAAAGAAAACATTTGATCATCCTGTCTTGCAGTGTCTGGAGACTTCTGAAATTTTGTACTGTGTTCACTTTCTGTAAGCTATTGTCAGCTCAGCTGTCTGAACTATAGCTTCAATTTTAAATATTTTTCACTGAAAAAATACCAACTAAGTCTCTGAATGTTTTATGTCTGCAACCACATCAGATATCACAACAAAAAGGAAGCTTATTCTTGTCTGTCTTGAAATTACCCAGTGTTGGCTTCACCCTTGTCAAGGGCCGGCTCCCCGTACGGAAGCTGACAGTCAGGTTTAGGGTATGTTAGATGTGTTTCATCAGTGAAAGGAATCAAGTTCCGTTTGTGTACAGAACATGGTCTTAAAGTCAGTGATTTCACTGACAAAAACCAAAAGACATCTTTTTCCTGCAGAGCTGAGACACCTGACTGAAAAACAAAGGGTAAACAGAGGCATGCAGTAAGTGGTAGGTGCAAAGACAGCGGGTGGAGTGTTCCTATTGCGCATATTCATTCTGAAGGGTCATTCAAATGCCTCTCTACAAAAAAGCCTGAATGTAAATAATGTCAACTGTCTATGAAAGTGGGTGATTTAGGTCACTGAGCAGTGTACATTGGTTAAATTATATTATTCTTTCAAATACTTAATGTACATCTGAGCTATTCACTTGTTAGAGTGAAGAGAGGCAAGGAGAAAAGAGGCTTGTATTACTTTACTTGTCTATAAAATCTTCACTAAGGAGAACCATCCACTGCTTTAGAAAGGAAAGTAAACAAATGGAGGCCTGCAGTGCCATTGAATTTTTCAAAAAATGTTTGGAAAGAAAGACCACGCATAATCTATCCAAAGGGGGAGATCTGAAACTAACAGCAGATGATAAGAAGATACTGAAATGCATGTGAGCATCACTTGAGAACTGTGAAAGAGTGAGAGAAGTTTTTATTATTGGGATAAAAGTATCACTAAATGTCTCATCATTCTTACATCCATTCTTATTGTAAGAAAGAGACAGACCTGGGGTGGGGGCAGGAAGAAGCAAAACCTGATTCTTTAAAGGGTGTATTAAAGCTGGAAATTGAGTTAAATTTAAAGCTTTAAAAATTCAGGGGTTTTTTGATTCAGCTTTTTTTGCATTTAAGTAAGGCAAAAGCTTTGCTCAAAGATTTTGAAAATCCCTTGTATATTTTCTCCACAGCACGACTGGGCCAGGAAGGCTCCTGAAATTTTGACTACTGCCAGCCTTTGAAGGAGAGAGGAATGCAGAACAACTGACCCCTTCCTGTGTTTTGCATTTGACAATCAGATCCAATTGTGGACTGGTTTTGGGGGCCCAGGGACAGTGTGTTGTTGGGGGTCTGCATAGGAAACAGGACCCCAGAGCCACGCTGAGCCACCAATTGACAGAACCTTGCAGACCAGTCCACATTTGCTGTGGAAGGCTTCCCTCATCACAGACAGATACTTGGGGCACCAACATAGGGCAGCGGATACCAGCCAGTGTGGCATCTGTTGTGCAATTTGGCTGCTTATGAGCTTAGAAATCCTGTAATCAAATGTATTTCAGCATGGCAAGATGCTGTTACTTTTCTCTGTTTTAGTGCAAATTAGAGAGAACTCAGCTGTGGCTAAATACTAACTGCTTTTTACTGTGTTTTCAACACAGTCCTTTTATGTGTATGTACATCTTGCCTGCAAACATTCCTACACACTCAACAACAGATGTATTGAGGGTAATTCTTCTGCCAATTACAAAGCTACTAGGAGTGCTGAAGTTGATCTCTACTATACAGCAGCCAGCTGAAGCAGAGAACAACAATTTTTGACACAGCCGGTCACAGCTGACATTTCTGTTCTTGATCCACTGAATCATCTGAATCCTGTAAGAACATTCATCATGGAAATAGTCTGAGACAGAGAAAAAGTCTGAGCTCTCCTACAGAATCTATTCTTGACCCAATCTGTGGTGCTAAGAAAGGGTTCTGATAGCTACATATATTCTCTTCGCTCATAAGTAATAGAGGTGCACCACTTACTGGTCCTAGTCCTTGTGGTCACAGTGGGTTTGTCACTATTTTATTAGTTACTTCTGCACTTTCTGTTGTTCCTGTAAAACAACATTCTGTTTCAGGAGATGTGCCTGTCAAGAAAGCGGGGAGAAGGTGGATGAAATGATGAGTGGCTTCCAACACTTTGTTTATGTCTCCACGGGGTGGAAGTATTTTGTTAACTTTGCACTCTCAGTGTGGATCAGTCACTGCTGCCAACATAAATAATTTCAAATATTTCACTGAGAATTGCTGAAAAGCTACAGGAGATTTTCTGCCTATATGACTGAGATTGTGTCTCCTTTGATTTCAACTTGATTTAATTTTGTAGAAGGAGAGGCAAATAGAAGATCAGTGATAGTGCAGCCCTCCAACTTGCATTATTGATACTTCCAAAGTGTCCAGTTCAAATGGGGGCAGAATGTTAACAGAACTGAGAGTATCAGTCTAATGGCTGAAGGACAAAAATAAGCTGCCTTTTTGATCTTTGCTGGTCAACAAAAGCATGCTTTGCTTGCTCCAGAAGTCTTTCATGTGAGAGAAAATGGACAGAGATGAAAACACATCTGATCTAACACTTTGGAAAGCTTTGTTTTCTTGCACCCACAGGAGAAGATTTCTCGTCTTTCAGAAAAATGGCAGAAGTAAAGCAGAAGTCCCTTTCTGTAACATAGAAAGTCAATATTAAAGTTTATTCTGTGTATAAAACATGCTCTCTATGCAGAATTATCATCCTTAAAAACCTACTCTTCACTGAAATTAGATTGGTCAGAAAATTGGAGCCTCTGGGCATAAACCAGACCCTCAGTTCTCTAAATGGATCACAGTGTGAGCTTCAGAAAAAATATTTACTCCACATGTCATACTTTCCTGGCAGATTTTGTTTGGAAAATCTGTATCAGGCAGAGCTAGAAGCCTGATAGATTGCTTTAACTACTGACTTGGAGTACATATACCTGAAACTGAGCAAGTAATTAAAAATAGTTTTTCCGATAAATTCAGTTTCTTGTTTACTTTCTGCGTGTAAAAAACCTGTGAGGAAGTAATTAGTTTCATTAATTCACTAATTATTTTTATCTACTCCGCATAGTCGAAGTGATATTTTTTTTACCTTAGAATGGAGGGATTGGAAAAAATTTGTTAAAGTATTTGCATTAAATGCCTGTCCCTGCTTCGATGAGCATTGCTGTCATTGTGAAGATAAGAAGATGGAAAACCTCAGAGGCTTTTGTATTTTCAGACGATGGGAACAGATTAGGGACACGGAAGAGAAAATGAAGATTAGAGAATTTTCAAAAAAAAACAAACCTGTGTAGTGCTGTTGGTTTTCATGTCAGAAAAAGAGGGAGTTTTTTTGATTGCAGTACATTCATTTCTCTCATGTTTAGAACCTATCTAATGGCCTGTTATTCTCTGTGGGCCACTCAGGTAATGGGCAAAGACAAACCCTGCTGTCCTGGGCTGGACTGCAGCACAGTAAAACAAAGAGCAGGTGAGAGACGGTTTCATGGAAGAGGAGATGGCCAACTCAAGCTTCTCTTCTGTGAGTTTTACCTTTTTCATCCTGCTTGACATTTCTCAGAGTAAGCTGTATTACAGATTAGTAGCCCTTGGCAGTAGGCTGGAGAGATGAGATTTTAGTGTGATATGGTACACAGACACGGAGAGAAAGCAAAGAATATGTGCGAAAAATTGAAATGACAAGGTCGTGTTGATAGCTTGGTTGTGGGAGCTGCCACAGTAGTTTGTTGCATTACGATTAGAGATGGCCCAGCTAACATGAATGAGACAAGAGCTGGTTTGAACCTTTATCCACTCCTATAACCAGATTAAAGAGGAGCCTGAGGTAAGGCTAAAACACATCTAGCCCTGGTGGGTTCAGTTTCTCAACTTCGACATAATGAGCTTCTGCTTCTGATAATTTAGCTCAGAACAGAAAGCAGGGGTCTAGAAAAATATTCAGGACATTCATCCAGTCTAAAATCATTCAATCTGGAAAACTTGATTATATAAAACCGCATAAAGACATTTTTATACCATTCCCAGCCTTCTATCTGTAACAAAGAGCTCTATATCCTTGTTAATAACCATCCTGTTAACAAAATGAAACAAAGTCTGCAAAGCTTTCAAATTTCAACACAGGGTCTTTTTAATTATGAAGCCTTCAGCTGAGATGCCAAGCTTCTGTCAAGGGGTGTGTGAGAGTAGTCTGCGTACGAGGACTTGCAGTGGGAACTGCACTAAAGTAAACGTACGATCCCTCTGTCAGCTGCTTCTCTTCTCTTTGGGTTTATCCTGTGGGAAGTAGCTTTACATTCAGATTCAGACTACAAGGGATTCTTCGAAAGCTGAATTTCTGCACTGGCCGTGCTTATTCTGCAGTGTGTCACACTCCCTGCGGTGAGGGCTAAGTTCTCCCTATTTTGTGCAGCCTCTGTCTAATGCAGACAAAATTCCTCCTTCTCACAAGGATTCCAGGAGAAAGCAAAGGCAGAGAGCAAGGGCAAGTGGAGAAAAGCATCGCAGTTTACCTTGGACTCCCTGTTTTGAAACACTTGCCAGGCTCACTGAGGTAATAGTTGTGATTTGGTTGAATAACAAAATCCATTTCCAGCCTGTTTCTGAAAAGTGTAGTCAGCAGTGTAGGATTCCTCTCTTCCTTTTGCCTTAATAATGTCACTGCTTAGTTCCTGGTTGCAGGTATTCATGATGATACAGTGTGACAGAAATACACAGGAGTCCAGAGTGTTTTGAAGTGGCTCTAAGAGTCACTGAAATAGTGACCTATATCAGTAGTTTCCCATCAGAATGGGAAACTTTTTTCCTGACCATTTTCATCCTCAGTGTGCTTTACAGACCCGGAGAGCTGCATCTCTTTGAACTGTGGCAATGCAGAGCAGAAAGCAGCTTCTCCAGCTGAGGCTGCAGGAAACACTCTGCTACATGAGGACTGGAAGGATAAGCAAAGCTTCTCACCCATATCTGGATAAAGAGTTGCCTGTTAATACGCTTTCTTCCCCTCCCTTTCACTCCCTCCTGGAAAGTATACGGCAGTGACAGAAGGTAAAATGTCTGGCAAAGACTCCTTTTGTCTCATCTGTTTACTTGGAGGTAAATGAACTTGACCTACCACTTAATGAAATCTCCTTTACACAGGATGAAGATGGCAACTCGGATAAATAGAAAAAGAAAAGGAAAAGAAGGAGGCTTCCTTCTTCATATGTAAATATTCTGTAAGGAAAATGAAACTTGATATTAACCTCATCTGTGATTTTGAAACATATAGTTTATTATTTATCCTGTTATTTTCTTAATGCTCTGGACTTCCATAGTCTAGGTAAGTAATTGAACTTAACACTCTAGGAGAAATTTGGGTTTTTTTAACTAATTCTCAGCCATTTCTGAAGATTAAATGATGCTTCTGAAAACCTGAAAATATGATACAAAGCCTCAGAATTCTGTCCATGTCTGTTGATATCTGCAAACAATGTCCAACACCTTACTCAGTACTTCTTTGACTTTGTAGTTATTGCAGTCTGATTTGTTATTGCAAAGGATTTACTTGTATGAAAAAATAACAGGCATTATGTCTGCATATATAATACATAGATAATGCTTTCTTTTTCAGGGAGTTTGAAGAAGACACATGACTTCGATGTTACTGAAGATTGTGTCATAATCATCAAACGAAGCTGGTGCCAAATAAACCAGATGGAGCTTTCAATCAACAGTCTGCATTTATCTTTGGTATCTGTGGCTTATTTTTTATCAATGCAACTTTTAATAGGAGAAGATAAGAAAAAAGATCTGCTTCCAGAGGAAAAAGAGCCATTAGAAGCTCGCACCTTATTATTTGACCTGACAGCACAAATGGATGATGGGCAAAAGGCAAAGTATAATACCCTGCTCCAATTGGAAAGGATTTGTTTAGTGCTTTCTGCTCGAACAGAAAGTGGCATGAATGATTATTCCATCCTCCCATACCATGAAAAATTTCAGAGCCTTTCTATTTTTCTGTGCACATATTACTGATTAATTATACTTGATTACATTTCTATATTAGCATGTTTCTTTTTTTTTCTCTTTGCAAAAATATTTAGTGTAGCTTTACCCGTGTCTATCTGAAATTGCTTCTATATACATGTTTGTACATACTGTATTGTATTCTGCCTGTAGTAAGAAAGAGACAAAAAGTAGGAAGGAGTTTGATAAATAACCAGTATGTGTCACTTTTTTGTATGAGGAATGACTTATAAAAAAGCCCTAGAGCTATGACTCACTTTGGCCTTCTAGAGAGATGGGGAGAGATAGAGAATATATATTAAAGGAAAAATAAACTCCTGTTTAAACTGTTTGGGTTTTTTTTTTTTTCTTTCCAAATGTCTCTTTTCTCCCTCCCTCTCTCTTTTCTCTTTCTCTTTTCTTTCTTTTTTTTTTTTTTTTCGTAGTGGTAGTCCCTGTCTTTTCTGCTAAGTGAAGATAGATAATCCAAAATAATACTCCACTCAGTTTCTTTTAGCATTTGAATGTATCAAGAGTATTGTATGAAAAATGATGTTGCTCCTCTGAAAGCTGTTCAGCCTTACGTGTAATTTCCTCTTCTCTTTTCTTTATTCATATGTGTTCTTCTAAAAGAAAAAAAAATTCTGTTTGTGGCCTAGGATGTATTTTTTGTTATTGAGATAGAAGAAAATTCTTTATGCCAAATGCTCTCATGTTTACAGAGAATGAACAATCCTACATATTTGTTCGCTGTGCCTGTACAGCTCCCTTTACATCACATCCCTGTGCTTCTTTAGCATTGTAGACTTTCTAGCCCACTTGCATGAGACTGTAGGCATGGACTGTAACCTGTTTCCTTTGTCCTTCAGAATATAAAGAAGTTAGAACAAAGAAACAAGGATTTTTCAATTTAATTTAAATTTTATATTTTGATTTCCGAAGGACAACTTTAGAACAAGATCTGATTTTTGTCTTACAGTGTGGAATGTTAGTAGAATCTCATGGTAATGAGCTGAATGAATTTTAAGGGGCAGTTTTTACACCTGATGCTGTATATACACTTAATGTATCATCACAATTCATTCTGCATGTAATTTTCCAGTAAAGATTTCTAACAGATGAAAGACTGGGTTTAAGACTGAGATATGAGGACTCTTCCATATAGCTCAGATTCTAGGTGAGAAGTTAATCTGAGCATGGGGGAGTGACCTCTGTGGATTGATCTGGTGAGCTCAGTCCAGTCCCGCTCACCTCTCCAAACCTAGCACTATAATCAGCAACTCTCTACACTGAGTTGAAGTGTTAAGGAACTTAACCATCAGCTTGACCTTTAAGATCCCTTCAGAACAGATTTGATCCACACTGATTTACTTTATCTTTCAGACCATCAGATCTGTATTAAAACCCTTATTGACCACAAGTAATTTTTTGATGCCTTATGTTAGCAATGCCCCATGGCTGAACATGAGAACTGTGGGTGACAGTCACACCTTACTGAAGTCAAAAAGGAGGATAGCTTTCCATGGAACTGGGATTTCACCCAGCAAACCCAACCAACAGTGTTTGGGTCCCACCTATTTCTGAAAATGTATGAATCCTTTTGTGGTGCCCATCACATGACTTAAAGAAATATATCTTGAAAGCTACTATGATGACTTCATGACTCTAATATGCATTTAAAAATACATTTTATTATAATAATGTACAATGATGATACATATTATGTACTGGGTTACTATAAATGCTGTGTCATCTCTATGATAATCATATCTGTCATTCTTCTGGTAATGAAAGCCTTTAGTTATTTGTAAGTTGTTGGGTTTCTTTTCTACTGAATTTGAAGAATACAACACATCAGGGGAAAAAATGTAAAAACAACATTAGGCTGTTATGTTACAAGCAAATAGGGACAAATAACATAGGCATTTGTGATATTTATCCTGAAGTTTATCCTTGGATTTCCCTAACTACTTCTGAGTAACTTTTGTTTCCTCCATTACAGTTCTTTCAAATGGCATTTCCATAACCTATCATTTTCTGGGGCAGATGAGTCAGTTGCCTTTGTAACTTCTCCCTTTTTTGTCTCTAGAGGTAGTTTTCTACCTCTATATTGATCCAAATAGGTTGGATTCTTTTCCAAAAATGCTGAGGAGCTAGTGCTCTCTCTGGCCTGTAGCAATGGAGGTGAAGCACTGATTTGCAGTTGGCTCACCATACATCAACTACTGTGTAGCAAGATTTCTAAGCCAGCGTTACAAATATAGATTGCTTATTCTGATTTGACACTTATTCTGTCATGCATGAAATTCTATTTGTTTAGGAGACAATTTGAAAACAATTTTAAGTACCCTCACCTATGTACCTGCTCTAGATATTGAGGATGGGCTAGGACAGAGTACTAGGAAATGTACGGAAATAAATTCCTAAAAATTACAGAATAATACCCAACTCAATTAAAAGCATAGAAGTTCTGAGAACATCTTTCCCAAAGCATTAGTATTAGTTTTCTATACTATAATAAATATATATAGAATATATTCATATTAATTTATATATATTTTCAGAATATACTATAACCCTATACATTATTATATATGTATTAATATGGTATATTAATTTATAGAATATATTCACATGTTCCCTAAGGAATGATTCACTCTGTCTCCTGGCTGGGATTTCTAGGATGTTATTATGTTAGCATGGGTACATTTTCCAGGCACCAGTTTACCACCAGAGATACTAATCAGGGAAGAAAGTGGTATAGAAATTCATATTGATGTTTTGCCTTTCCAAAGGAAGTAATTGACAGCAAAGCATATTTCAAGGTCTGGTCGCCAACGTACTCAATTAAACAGAATTTGGAGGAGGAGGAGGAGGGGGATGGCTGGAAACTCCCAGTCATACTACAAATGTCAGCTATCTGTTGTCAGAGACCTGGTGACGTTGAACCAAACTGTGAAATATGTGTAATTCTTCCAATATTGCTGACGATGTACCACCAGATTTTTATTTTTTTCTGTGGGCATGTGACTGCTTTTGACCATGACAGGTTTTCATAAATCTGGTGTCATTACAGAACACATGACTTGTGTCACCACTGCTACAACAAGAGAAATCCATCACAGATCAAAGTGCCAGGAAAAGTCCTATTCACTATATAAGCCCCACTTAAGCTTTCCAAATACAGCTTGAGTGGAATTTAAGGGGGCCATAGGCCATGTTTTGCTCCTAAACACAGGCATGAATTTTACACCATGAAAACAAACTAAAATATAAAGTATTTTCTAATGTAACACAAAGCAATCTGAAGTCACAAGGCCATTCAGAGCTAGATAACTTCGCCAGGATTTTACCTTGAATACCATGTTTTGGATTTTTTTAGAATATGAAGCAAAACAATGAAACAGTCCAATATTATTTTAATACTTTTAAAATCAGACCTCAACCTACATACTATATTAGATCTATCTGAACAGAGTTCTCTATAACCTTTTCAAATCACAAGCTCTTTGAGCAAGGATCATGCCTATCTCCTTGTTTATACATTGCCTAGAGTGTTGCAAGCTACATAGAAACTTTCCTTTGTGAGGGATTTGTTGAACTCTGAAAAAACCCCACATTTATTTATCTGTATATGTAAACTATATATACGTAAGGATAAATAAATATGTTTGTTTACAGGGAAGTGATTGTGTTACTTCATCATAATGCTTCCTGCCTTAGGAAGCTTCTTCAGATAGTGCTACATTCTTGTTCCTCTCCCAATACTTAAATGCAATGCTAACTGCTATTTGTAGCGTGCATATTATAAGAAATAAGTGTAGGACTCTTTAAAATATACAGTGAAAAAAACAAATAACCCGAGTAATAATTTAAAGCCTATAGAGAGATTTATGTCATCCCATTCTTTGTAATGAGCAAAATCCTTTTTGTCTTTGATTTCAGTAAAGATTCAAGCATCTGCCTTCTTTCCCAAACTTTAAACATGTTTACTTTTTCAGAGTTGCAGCCTATTACACCTACTTGTTTTAATGCAGTAAAGTAGGAAACTATACTTCTAGAGAACAAAAATCCCCACTGGGCTGCTTTGAATTGGCTATATGAAACTAAAGATCTTTTTTATTCCACTGATAATAATTTCTCCC
This sequence comes from Pseudotriccus pelzelni, assembly GCA_035584735.1. NCBI lineage: Eukaryota > Metazoa > Chordata > Aves > Passeriformes > Tyrannidae > Pseudotriccus > Pseudotriccus pelzelni. The sequence continues at coordinate 17,732,581 of JAWMRA010000164.1, read as the reverse complement.
TATTTCAATAAAACAATAGAAAATAAAATATTCTGTTCATCAAAGCACATGTACCTAATTTCAAGTAATATTTCTCTTGAAATTGTCTCATTTTATTCTCTCTGATTCTGTAAAAAAAATCACTATAGTGGGAGAAAGTCAAACTAGAGATTATATTAGGCTGAGGCAAATGGTATTCACCTTTTATAGTCCCTATGTTTTATAATGAAGATACTTCATTGAAACAATGATGCATACTTCAACAGTTCCCTGGAGAGCAGTGAATCCTGTTTGGAGAGATTCATGAATATGTGCATTAGCACAATCCAACTGGAACTTGCCCTTAAAAAACGAACCACAAGAGAAGCTGATCAGTTCCCGCTTATGTATATAATCAGAAGGTTATCATATTATCTCCCCCTCCACAGGGAAAAGCAGACACGTATTCTTCTACCACTTTAAGACGAGAAATGCCAAAGGAAACAACAATTTCCCCCTCCCTATACTTTCAGCAACATTTACTGCATGAATCCAGAAAGACCTTTTAGAACAAGAGGAGAAGAATATATGGGAGCTTTTCTAAAGGAGGATTTATTTTGCATACGATTAGTCAGAGTGTAAACCTTTTAAAAAAAATTGCATCTGCATTAATTTAGTCAAGGCCATCAATAAACCTGAAGTGTGTTCAAAGACTGCTATAGATGGCAGAAGGATGAGACAAACATTTCACAGAGTCAAGGTTTGCGAAGATATACATGAAGCTCTGTGTCCTGAAGATGAATGAGGAACACTTGGCAGTTCTTGAAGCAGTAGTTTATTTAAAGTACAAAGAATTCAGTGAAAAATACTTCTGGCCAGCAGTTGGTGCCCAGCTTTCAAGAAAAATGGCAGACCACCACCAAGCTAGTGACAATGATAAAGAATAGTCACATAGATTTGCAGATTTATCTTTAGGTTTGTAGCAACCTCAGCTCTGAGAAAAAGAGTAAAGCGGTGAGACTCCTTACCACCTTTGAAAACAAACTAAAAAGAGCTACTGCCTTATCATGGTGCAAATTATTAAGTGGCCATTACACATACCAGACAGTAGCAATGAGCTTTATCATCCAAAATGAGCAATCGTTTGATCTAAGCTTGGAAAGATTAAACAGTGCAGTGAAACAGGAAAGAAAAAAACAAAATTATTGATCGCTTTCTGGATAAAACGTACCACTGGCTTATTACCACCTCTACTATACACTGAGTCTGTAACATCTGTACCCACTTATACTGGTAGCTAATTGTGCTAAATGCAGTGTAAAGTTTGCTAAAAAGATGTCTTCAATTTTATTATGGCTAGGAAAAATTCTGATGCCACTGACTGACATGTTTAATTTAGGTTGTCAAACAGTCATTACTAAGACATCTGTGAAAATGAATTTGGAGAAACTCTTACAAGATGTAACTTCATCTCACCAAAAGCCACAAAGGTTGAAGCTTTTTTATTTTGAGGGGTTTCTTTCAAGTACTTATCAGGAGTTCAGCCTTGTTCTTTGCAGCCCAAAGATCCTGCATTCAAAAGCTTTTTGGATGTCTACAGTATTTTGTGTACTGGAAGCAAAAAAATACTGTATCTCCACTAGTTTTTCCTCTATTGGGGAGAAGCATTATGCCTTCTAAATAAGATATATAGAGAAGGCATAATTATACCCTCTAAAAAGGATATAATCTTATAATTGTGCAGTACAGTTATCCTCAGATTGCACCACAGACTGTACTTGCATGCCTGATAGACTAACACTGGGCTCAGCTTCTAGCCTGAGAGTACTAATTTTACTTAAAAGCTGGTGGAATGTTGTTGAACATCTCTGTATTCATATGTGGTTTTGTGTGTATGAAGTACCCTATTTACTAATGCAGATCTGCCTGTCTGGCTAGTTTTCATTCACACACACAGATATATACAGAAACCAAGCTCTTGAAACACTCAACTATACTTTTTGTTTGGGTTTTTTTTTTTACACAGCTAATAATGGCTCTTCATCATACAAAAGAAAACCACATTTATTAAATGTAATGGTGGGGAGTAAGGCTAGCAGGTTTATTTTGCTTAACTTGCTGTGGTGTGTCACATTCAGCTCTAACACTGCAGCTATTACCATATGTCATCAAATAACCAGCATAAGCAGCTGTGTTGTTCCTCCACAGTGACCCCACCTAGAAGTTTAGAGACCTGGAGCAGGGTGATACCTATTCCTAGCCCCATGCAGGCGTACACATGGCTATGCACAGTTCAAGAAAGTGTTTAAATGAAAAGAAATATTTCACCCTACTGAATAATTCACTGCTCCTATCTCTTGTTTTCTCTGGGTGCATCATTGCACAAAAATATTTGCCAAAAATATGGCAGAACCAATTAGATTTTGATGTTTCTCTGGGTGCAATAATGACACAACAACTACATATATATATATTTATATATATATATGCTTTCGTCCCTGCTGTCTGCTGAGTTTTTGAGCTTGTGCAAAAAGCAGTTTTCACCAGTGTAACAGTGATGTTTAGTGAAGACAAAGCTTGTTCATCACAGCAGGGGGACAAAAGGGAGGGGGACGAAGGTCAAAGGGTAAATTCCAATTGCTGAGACGTGTTTTTATGAGTTGAATCTTAACCATGTGATAAGAAGCATTCAGACTCTGAGCAAAACGGAGTAAGGAATGAGCATCTAGGGGAACATTCACGAAGCACTGTACCAGTTTGATACCTGGTCGAAAAAAGCCAGGTTCTTACTTTCCAGCAGTTGCTTTCTCCTATTGTTCTAGTTGTCAAATGGAGTATTCTTGGGTAATTAACATGTTCCTTTAGCCTTTGGAAATGGAGATGAAAATAAGTGCTTGGTTTCTGCTGTATGCATGGCAATTACTTCTGCTTATGCAGTGTCCTTGATACCCAGGATATACAAAGAGTGGGGTGCTACCTTTTCTGTAGAAGCAACATGTGAGAAGGAAGGGGCTTCCCTTATGTGAGGTACAAGAACACTGCAGGCAGGAACCGCAAACACAGTGTGTGTGGAGAGGTAACATCAGCAGCTGTTGCAACACCAGGTGTAGTAGATTTTCCAGTACCTCTTATACAAATAGGATAGGCTAGACTTTTGCCTTCCTGACAGATCCTTTTCCTGATGGTGAACAACCATACTTCTCCTCTTAGTCTGTTTTCTGATAGCTACATTAGTATGAGTGCACAAATCCTACATCCAGGTAAATGGTATTGTTAATATTCTTTTATAGGATGGATACATTAATTTTAGCTGTACCGTGACTGAACTGATGAAGATCTGCTAACCACTGTCTCTGCAGAGCTATTGGTAGCTCAGCCAAAGAACAATAAGGATGGATTTTGGTAAGCAGAGACACCATCCTTGGTGAAACTCCCTTAAGATGTCTCATTAGAAGGATTTAATAAACTGAGTGAAAAAAGTCAGCTGATAGCTGACCTTGCTAAATCAATTTCTCTGTTGATGTTATTGTTTGATGTAAATGAGTGCATCTACACCAGTTCATGCTTGCAAAAATATTAATCTGTTGGTTTGTTATGTGTTGTAGGAGTACTGCAAGTGATACCACGAATTGGGCCAAACAAAAATAATGAACCACTTAAATGTTGTGTTACTATATATGAAAGAAGATTTAGAAAAGAAGGTCCTCTCCTTGTCCTGTTCTCAAAGCTCTGTGAACACTGACAGCAATTTAATATAACCAGAACCCACCCACACTGTTTGATTCCTGTGTTTTGACAGACGATTTACCAGTTCCTCAGTTGCTCTAAATCCGCAGTTTCATTTCAGTCACTGGAGCTACATCAGTTTATTCCACTTATGGACCTCATCCAACAACTTCAAATAGCTATAGGAGGAGAAAATTTCTGCCTATTTTGTCCTGCTTTACAGTATCTGCTCCCTGTGTTTTCTCATATTAACAGATGTGGCATAATTTTCTAATCAATTACTGTTACAACCACCATAAGTGGCAGAAAATATGTCATGCAAGCCTGATCTTTAAATAGGCACCTCAAATGAGTAAATGCTACTGACTTTTAAGGACAGTTCTCTAGAGGTTAAGTTTATAGGATTACTGCTGAAGTTTGCACAGATGTACAGTATAGTCTATTCCATTTCAGTACAATTTATTAATGGGAGTAATTGCAAGGTATCTTTTAACTATGAGCAGAAATGTAACATTCACCTCCAAATATTGATGATGTCACATGTCCCCTGAAGGTCCAAATCTTTTTAAGTGCTTCAGGGGAGATAAGTGAGATTAGCAGCCTGAAGAAATAGTCCTTCCATGAGCTCTCATGAAAGCTTGATATTTGTCCTAAAGAATCAAAATGTAGTAATGGGGCACATTTTTCCGCTTCTTAGGTTTTCATTGCAGTATCTTTCTTCTGTACCACTTGTATAATTGAGTTTCCCTATTTTGGAATGGGTTCACTTGACCCCAGAATAACCTAAAATATTACTAAATTATTTTCCCCATTTTCTAAGGAAAAAATGATTTCCTTTACTCCTAGTGTCAGCAAAATAATAAAATATTGTTGCTTTGCTGATAGCACAGCAGACAAAACCCATAAACCTAAATAGACTATTTGCAATGCTAAAAGTCGACTCGAACAGAAAGCAAAATTAACTTTTTAATTTTGTTTAAAGCAGAGATATTAAATAATCTACAAAGTCAAACACTGTTAAAAATCTCATTTTGAAATAGGGAACATTTGACAGCACTGAAGCTTTCACACAGCTAAACAAAAGCTTTCTGAGGCAAGTTTCAGAAGGCATTTCTATATGCTTTGTCCATATTCTAAGTGCCCTCTACTGCCAGAGGAGCCGTACTACAGAGAAAGCCAGCTTTAGACTGCACACAGCAAGTAAGAACCCACCCAGGGACTGATGGAAAGGATGAATTTGATGCTTCCTGGTATTGCTCTTCAGCCTATGTGTAGTCGGATTTAAAAGTTATCGGGAGTAAGATCCCTCTTCTTTTTTTCTTTTTTTAAGAAGAAAAAGGAAAGTGAATCCAGTGGTAAACAGAACTACATAGTCATTTATTTCTGCTGGCAATGTAGGTTCTTCCTTTCTGCAGCTTGCTGTCCTCCGTTGGTCTCTCTACCTATCTGTGATGCCCATTTTGGCATTTCAGAGACGTATTTCTCAGGACCAGCTGTGATCCTGCCTAACACGTAGGCGAATTTTACACTTGTGCCCGAGTACAAAGCCACATGAGGCACAGGAGGGAGGGAAGCAGCCCCTCCCTGTGGAGCTAATGGGGTGCAGTGGGTGGGGAAGTTGAGGAAATGTACCACTGAGGAAATTTTTTCTGAGGCACAGGTCGGTGTCTGAACCAGGACTTGTTCCCCTGGGAAGGAGTGATCCTCCTTCCGAGTTAGAGCTGCTCACCATGCTCAGCCCAGCCCTCAGTGAGCTGCAGTGCGTTCCTTATGTGCCTTTTGTAATGCATTTCTCAGCAGGATGATTTTCATTCTTAACAAGCTCGTATTGTTCAACAGACACCAAAAGTGACTTAGACTTTCTGGGTGCTATTTTCATATGAAGTGGCCAGACAGAAAATGCCGGGCTGCACTTTGTGGATGTGCAGATCTGACCGTGAAAATCAGTTCTGAAAACAAGTGCGAAAAAATAACTCATTTACGACTCATATTTAGTCTTTTATAGGCAAAGAAGTGCATTTTTATGTATTCCAGATAGCCTTAGTGCATTCAAAAATCGGCATTGTACATAGTGTAATAACATATACACGTATCAGTGCACGTGTATGTGCATGTGTGTGCGTGTGTGCGTGTCTGTATTTATTATGCATTTGTCTGGCAGATAGTCCAGTCACACTGGCCAAGCTGTGAACAAACATAAACTCTAATACTGAAGTTCCTGAGCAGATTAACCCTTCAGCACACCTAGCAGTGCACTGATATTCCCTGGCAGTTCCCCGTCTCCTGCAGAGGTCAGTTTGAGTTCAGATACAGAATCAGCATTTGAATGATGCAGGAATCCTTGAAAAGTGGGAATTATGGCCATTTTTTGTTGGCATGGAGGCCCTGCTGGTTACTGAAACGAGCAGTGCTGAGGGTTCAGCCCCATTTCAGGGACTACGGAAGCTGTTGGGAGTTCCCAGTGCTGCAATGGCCAGCACTTCATTATAAAGAAGTATATGAGAAATTACATTTTTGTTTCTTTTTCCCTATTTTTCTGATTTACAATATGAAAGATGTTTCATAGACCTGTGTGACCCAAGGGTGATATTGAAAAACTGTAAAAGCAAGAACTCGGCTATATTCTCTGCTCTTCCTCATGAACATACAAGATTATTTTCTACAGGATATTCTGAAGTGCCATGTCCAGCCTGGTTTAAACAAGGCCAACTACAGGGATGAGTTTGCTACCTTTGGGGAAAAGTTTTGAAACCATTTTCCCTTGCAAAAGTATGGGATAGTGCTTTTTAATGATTTTTGCTAGCACTTAGCAGAATTCTGAAAAAGAAAAATAAATTAAAGTCAATTAACTCTATAGGTTCATCAGATTATAAAGTCAGCTCTTCGAGTTGTTACCTCAGATTCCTCAATAAGCAGTTCATATTGAAAGTGAACAAATTTATACAGTGAACATAAGGAGGCAGGTGTTCTCAAGTCTCTTTTGCTTCTAGAAATACTCTCATGTTTTACCATGCAATTAAAATTATACCAGCCATATGAGATAGAGCTGAATTATTTTCCAGTATATTTGTGTGTATGTATATATATTTATACACACACACACACACATATATATATTTATATGATGCTTCTGTGCACATAAGACTTATGAAACCGCCCGCACTTGAAAGTGAGACACTTTTGTTTTGGTAACAGTATTTTTGATCATTATGATGTTCCTTCAAGCTTTGCAAGGGCAGGGCATCACCCCTCGTCTCAGTGCAGGACTCCATGTGCTCAAGAGGTTTTATTGTTTGTATCTCCATGCTCAATTTATCTTTTGTCCTCTGCTGAGAGTGGAGATGAAGGTGTTGATCATTCCCTACCTCTATTGATGGGTTTTGTTAGGGTTGCAATAGTTTGAGGTGACAAATTTGATTACAGGGAGAAAACCAGACACTAAAGAGCTCTTCAGTATAGTGTAGGCAGACTGAACAAGGAGCTGTGATTACAAGTGGAAGTGGACAAATTCAAATAAGCAAGAAGCTACGTATAAAACAAAAAAACATAGCTGCTCTCCAAGCTATACAAGCTCTTAGTATCTTCAATTTAAAACTGGATGCTTCAAGGAAGTTACACTCTAGTGAAACAGAAGTTACTGAGTTTATTTACAAAGGTAACTATGTAGAATTTAGTGACATCTGATATTCCATGTTGGATTATACTGACCAATGGCACAAAATCAGAACTGATGATATGCAGGAGACCCCAATTAGTTGCAGATGCACTAGATATTAATGACATTGACTTCTCACAGCTGTGTCAGATTTGACTTAGGGGTAGATATGGCAGGTACCTGTAATGAGAAATAGAAGTAACTGCAAGCAATTTACTTCACTTTGAATTCTGGTAGATTAAATGCATCAAACTTGCCAAATGTGTGGTACAGTGCCTGTCCTACACCATCACTGGCCAAACCACCATGGGTGGCTGAAGAAATCCAGGACTCAGCAAACCGGTCAGCAGCAGACTGAGGCCACTGCTAAAAAGTAGAAAGAAAACACCCAGCAAGACCTAGAAATAGGAGCGGAGTGGGAAATAGTCAAACACTGGCACTCTTGAGCTATTGTCTCAATGTTTTTCATCTGCTCAGGTCAAGCATTCACAGGGAAGAATTCAGAAGATGAGGATGAATGGTCAGATATGCCTTCTCACCACTTGCATTTACCCTGACTGACTTGAGACCCTCATGTGAGAGCTACTATCAGCCCTCTTCTGGAAGACCATGAAGTTTTGTAAGCTCTAGCTGTTTGAATCCAAGACACCACAGACCCTACCCCTCTATGCCAGTCACCAGCACTTTCCAGAGACACACTCTTACCAGTAAGGACTGGCCCAGTCCTCCATGCTGGCCAAGGACCTTAATTTGCTTTGCCTTCCTCTTTGGCTTACACTCACTGCTCTCCTGCTTGGCCTTGCTCACGCAAATGCACACAGTCTCTCCATATCTGTATGCTCATGTTACAGATGTAAATATTCTGTACATGCAAATACACAGCTACCACTAATATTCCATTGCACCCTTCTCCATTCCACTATGAAGCTCAGCCTTCAATCCACTAAGAAAATCTCATCAAAAGATAAGGAATGGAGTAATTTTATTTAAAAGATACACATATTTTGCTGTATTGGAGGGAGCCATACAAGTATCAAAGTCCTCTCCATGTCAGTTTATTAGAAAGTATTTAATAAGAAATCAGACCATACAGAAGCTTCTTTGTAGCTGATGGCAGAAGATCTCAATAATTCCTAGATCAGACTTCAACAAGTGCTAATAAACCTTGATATTACTGTGATGAAAAATCAGACACAGAAATACTACAGGCTGGAGTCCTGCTTATATAAAGCAGTAATAGGGTGAATTTTCTCTTGTTCTGAAGAATTATACGAGATAATTTAATGAATGTTGATCAACTGCAATTAATGGCAGAAAGATATTATCAAAATATCTGATGAAAATAAAATTTTACTTGGTAAAAACAATATTGTTGATGCAATAAGATCTATGAAGCATTTGATGTGCTTTTTGAAGATTTGAATTGGCGATCTAGAACATTATAAAATAACTGGTTTACATATTATGTAAGTCATCCATCATCTCATGGCTCTTAAAGTTTAATTATAAGTGGGAAATTATCACTAAGTAGGATCTCACCGGAATTTTTTCCAACTCTGTAATATTTTTGTTAATAACCCATAGAAACCATCTAATCACATCACTTCTGATAAAGTTTTCATATAAGGGAAAGACTAAGAAGTGATAAATAAGGATAAAATCAGATCACTTACATAAAAGGATCTGCATTGCATAGAGAGCTAGAACAGTCAAACACATGCTTCAGTGCCAATGATAAAAGGCTGTTTATCTAAAGGAAAATATATGTCATATTAAAAAGATATTCCAGATTGTAAGATTTTCAGGGAGTATTTCCAATAAAAGAATAAATAATGCTCATGGCAGGCAGCTGAACATGTGTTGCTTCTGAGTAGCCACTGTAGCTACTATAAGTAGGGAAATGATTTAGTGAAATGAAGAGTAAAATAGTTGATGGTTATAATGTCTTGATATGGTGCATCTGCTGTTGGAATACAACACTGCTGTCTACACTTTAAGGATGTACAAAAAACCAGAGAGGGTCCAGCAAAGATGTAGGAGAAAAATAGAAAAGCTGCAAAGATGACTGTAAAGATTAAAAATGCTGGTGGTAAAGTTATGTTATTAACTTCGTCTGTTTACATTTGAATATGGAATCTTGATCATTATATTTCTTTTGACTCAGTCTTCGTGTCTAGTTTGAGATAAATCTATTATTTACTCTAATGCAATAACTTCTTCTTGGGGTAGTTTAAAAGATCTGATACTCTTGAGCTTCACCACTACTGACTGTATAACTGCAGTTTTCCCCCTCTTTATATTCCTGTGACAAAAATAGCAAAAGAGTAATCCCAAGGTGTAGCTGGAGATAAAAAGGTTGCAAAATGTCACCTTGACTAATAAAGTCATCTACATAATCAGAGCCTGGAATTTGCTGTATTTCATGCACACACTCAGGAATGAGCAACACAGCTACTTCTCTCTTGCCTTCAGAGGTGTGTCTATACACAAGGTCTGTCTCTGTGCAAACACGCCTTGTGTGAGAAAGGCTGGTTGGACAGCTGGCAACCTTGTGTTTGCCTCTGCCACAGGGAAGTGTGGAGGCAAGTGATGAGCCAGAGGTGAGGCAAGGCCTTTTACAGAACCACCAATCTGGCTTGAGCCACTTGCTCAAATCTGAATCTAGGCATTGCTACCAAAGCAGCAGAGGTAAGACTTACAACACATCAGAGAGAAGGTCAAAAGAGCAGATTTTCTCAAATCTGTAGTTACCTACATGGAGGAGAGTACTTTTAAGAATGCATAGTTCTTCGGTCTAGCAGAAAGACATGATAAGATCCTACACCTGGAAACAGAAGTGAGAATAATTCAGACTAGACATAAGGCTTGTATTTTTAACAATGTGGGTGATTAGGCATTGTGAACTAGAAAGTCAGGGCTGCAGTGAATTTTTCATCACCAGAAAATGTTAAGATCGGGTATCTCTAAAAGGTATATTGAGCTCAACCATAGCTGTAAGACTAGAAACAGGAATTAATTCAGGGAAGTTCTTTGGCTTATGTTATGTGGAAAAGGAGGAGATATGAATATATAATCATAGTATTCTATTTTGCCTTAAAATCTGCATAATTGTGAGCATGAAAAGAAAAGAGAAAATACAAAAGATTTGTGGAAAGATAGTTCAATTAGGTATACGTAGTAAGGAATTCTAAATCTATGTATGCAGTTCTCTCTCTTTTATGCAGCTGGAACTCTACCCAATGTATCTGAGCAGACTTGCACCAGGACTGACCAGATTAGTTCAGGAGCTGGAAGTTTATACCTCAGCTCAGCTTCCACTGTGGATCTACTGCACTTCGCTAAGTGACTGCATAAAGTTTTAAGTATGAAAAAGTTGTCTGTTGTCTCCAGAGCTGACAGTAAAAGAGAAAGTAACTGAAGACAAAAACAATAAGCTTAGGTAGATGGGAGAGAACTGAACACCTACTTAGACCTGTTAAGTTACATGATGGCACCACACTTCAAAGCAATAACTTAACCCATGACTCTGACAAGTCTGTCTGCTCGATTCTCTGCTTGCCCAAGCACTGAAATGCCAGTTCAGCAGATGACCTGAACCACCTATTCCTATTCCCTGATGACCAAAATCTAAATGATATTTCCAGAAATGTCATATTCTTTGCTTCGTTTTCCCCTTTTTCACATTTCTTGCAAATCTCTCAGACACCTGGAACACTCAGCCAAGGACCAAATCCTTCATCTCCCACAATAGCAATAAACTATCAGAATTTAGGAATAGAAATAGGTTGCAGCTGCCACATATAATGCCACAGATAACACGGAATGAAAAAGTCAGCCTTTACTGCTTCCCTAAGAAAAGAAAAATTAACCCTTGACTTGCAGTTCTATAGTTACCTCTTACTTGAAGCACTTTTTCTTCCAGTTATTTCCAGGAATAAAAGCTCAGAACTAGAGCCTGCTCACACTTGCTGCTGTTAAACTTTTAGGGGTAGTTTTAGAACTTCTGAAAAAGAGAAGCTCACCTTCCTTGAACCTGTGCATTGCCTAACAATGCCCATAATCATTTGCTCCTCATTTTATCAATTTCTACATTTATTATAGTTTTACCACGTATTAGAGAGAGCTAACATTTTTTGCATGATTGCCAGACCCTCTCTAATATCAGAATAAATCTGGGTATATAAAGATTTCACAGATTAGGATCACTGCATGGCTAGCACAAGTTCTATTTATTTCTAAGATATTGTAGCAGCTGAGATCAGATGAGGTATTTGGGCCAGTAGGTCAAATTTCACTGGGAAAGAGGATGGTGTTTTCTGTGAGGGATCCCAAGCCCAAGCAAACCAGGCAGAATATCAGACTGCAATGTCTCCCAAACTTCTTTCATGAGAGAGAGTTGTCCGTCAGACATCTCAGTTCTGCCAGAGCTGGCTTTTAAAAACAGAAACATTAAATTGTATTGCAGCTCCAAATGTGCATGCAGACAAACTGAAGTAATAATTTTTATGAACACACTCAAGCATTGTTAACATCCCTACTAAGTTTCGGATAATGTCCTGCTTTGAAAATACTAAATCAGCTACATTTTTTCACATGCAAGATGACAAAAAATGGAAAAAATACATTATGCCACAACTCACAAGAAACTTCCCTGAAACACTGACTTGATCAGCAGCTTGGAGTAGGTGCTTTGCACAGCATTCTCCAGCAAGTCCCTGTTATTCCCAGCCCCTCCTTTTGGTGACTTGCACCCACACGCTGCACTTTGTTCAGCTGCATGGGACAGCCACTGCCAACAATGGTTCCATTCTGTGAGACAGGAAGACCACTCATACACTGAAATGGCAACTGTCTGCATAGCATCCTCTGAGGCAACTAAATGAATGTCAGCCTTGTCTTAGGCTCTGTTTTTCATATAATTTCTGCTTTATTTTAAATTGCACCTTAGCTACACATATAACTCTCTGAGCACAGTGTTCTTCTGGTTCCGGTTTTGCACCCTCTTTTTAGAATCAAGCAGTTGATACTTGCCAGTTCATGTGCCTATTCTCAAGGCGTGGAGTTGCACAGAGAACAGACTTACAACTTGGTTCACTGTGCAAACGCAAACCTTCCCAGCACACCTGTATTTTGTGTGCTCCCTCTGCATGAATTTCTGCCATGCTCAACGATGTGATAAGGTTTTCACCAAAAAATAATGCAGTCCCTGAGATTACAAGTTTGGGTTATGGCATAAAGAGGATGTCACGTGAGTAAGAAAGGCACTTAAAAAAAAAAAAAGCCACAACTTTTGTGAGGAAAGCACAAGTAGCCTTCAAACCTGGAGAAAAGTGCACAAAAATCACTGTCATTTGCTGTCCTGCTTCTTTTGGGTATCAAGGAAGGAGCTGGTCTGGTCGAGGAAATTGCAGACCAGTACAGGAGGTGCAGTCGCAGAGATAACTGCTGAGAAAGACACAGCAGAGAGGAATAAGTCAAAAGAAGCCCAATTTGGGATTTCCTCAGATTTCCTCACTTTAACAAACCTTTTTGTGCCAAAGCATCTAGAAAGCAAATTCTACCCTGAAGAAATCTTTTCCCAGTTTCTCACTGATTTTTTTGCTTCTTGCCCTTTTTTCCAAATAAGAGACCTTATATTCAACAGCACCTTGGTACTTACTAGTGCATGTTAACGAAAGACCAGGCTCAGTTCAGATTTTTCTTGTTTACAATTTCAGGCTGAATTTTGCCCTCCAGTCCTGACTCCAACGGGAGTAACACTTGTGTAATTGAATACAGAATACAACCCTTAGGGCTTTGGTCAGTAACAGAACTTTATGTGTGTTTAATTCATTTTTAGGTTTAGGCATTTTTTCAAATTGGGGCATAAGTTCTGCCCTCGTGTTAGGAATGAAAATAATAAAAAAGGGCAGAAACTTGCATTTGGTTTCAGTACAGTTGTGCATCCATGCATACATACATATATAACATGGAGAGAGAAGGAGACGGAGGAATGTCTGGAAGATATTATTTTTAGAAGTATATAACCATTAGACATACTTCATTATTGTTGAAAAAGTCTTCAAATCAAATGCAGTAACAAAAAATTCACTTCTTGTTTATTGATGAGAACGCTCCAGTGCCCAGCTGTAACAGGGCCCTGCTGTGAGAGGGAGAGCCTGCAGCAAACTCCCTCGGCTGCACGGGGAGGAGGATCAGGCCTTGCTGTTTTGAAGGTCACTGCATAATACATTCACATTTACAGTACTGAGCACAGAATGGCCTTTTCGGTAGATTTTTACTTTCCTGTAAGTTTTGCATTGTGAAAATATGACAGTATTTAGGGTGGGACAAAATATACCTGAAGAAAGCGATCAACGTGGTCATATAAGGAAGGATATTTTCAGTAAGAAACTTGGCCTACTTAAGTCTGTGGCTGTGATCAGTAATAACCAACATCCTCCTGAAACAGGGTATTAATTTCCAAAGCTACAGTAAGCCCTAAGTTCTCAAAGTTTTGGCAGGCCAAGGGAAAGTGGTTACTGTACCAAATCTGAAAGTGAAATTAAGGAAGGGAGGGAGGGAAAAAGACAGAGACAGTATAAAAAGAGAACTCAAAGATACAAAAAAAACCCCCAAACAGAAAACAAAAAGAACACACAACAAAACAAAACCCAAACCAAATAAACAAAACCCACCACCAACAGCAAAAAAAACCCCAAACACTATTTTGATTTTTACTCTAAAAAATGCATCAGAAGGCTTGCACCACTGCCAGTCTAGAGAGGCAAGGAATTGGGAATTTTTTGGCAAATTACGGTTCCAGTGCAACAGAGCAAAATGTTAGGACATTTTAGTAGATGGGGATGAGAAGAAATCGCCAAAGTCAGAAGGCATTCACCCAAACTGTCTGAGAACTCATACATGAAATCAAACAATGGTGCTTTGATTTAAAGCATCCAAAGAGGCAGAAAACCAAAATGTGATTAATGAAACATTGATCTTCACTAAGTGCCAATGGTGCTACTTACTGCAGGCCTGGAAATTTATTTCTGCATCAGATAAACAAGTGGAGACCGTAACAGAACATCAGTAGTCATATGGGAAGATGGTCAAGATTAACTTTTGTACAGCAGTCATGCCCCAAAATCTTTTATAGTTGTTAGACCACATTAATGTGCGTATGGATAACACAGCCAGTTGATAAAGCGTGACTGGATTTTCAACAGACTTTCAACCAAATCCCTCACCAAAGACTCTTAGAGAAACAAAAACTTGAAGATTAGTCATGGGCTAAAGGGAAGGTATTCCTCAGGATTAGCAACTGGTGAAAAGAAGGGAAACAAAGGGAAACAGTAAGTGGTCAATTTTCACAGAGAAGGATGATTACTGGCAGAATCCTCTGGAAATCTCTCCTGGGATTCTGCTGTTCAACATATTCATAAGTTATCTGGAAAACGTTAAGTAGTGAGTTATCAGCTTAGAGGTGAAGAGAATTATTCAGATTTAAATCTACATATAAAGTGTTACAGAAAGGTCTTATGAATGACTCAACAATAAAATAATATACAAAATGAAGTGTAAAAACTTGGAGGTAAACAGCCTTAAGAATATCTACAGGAGGAGGTATCCTCATCTCAGGAGATTTTAGAGGACTGTGTCCCCATTGGCAGTACTGGCACAATAATATTGACAACCAAAAGGCAAGGAGAAAATTAGGAGATATGAGAAGAAGAATAAAAGATAGAAAGTGTCATTGTGCTCTGTGTTCAGTTGGGATGAGCAGTTTTGAAGAACACCAAATGACTTCTGAGTGAGAAAGACTGAACATGTCTATGTCTCAGTTATGTCCTTTGTGCAACTGCTGATAATTTCACAGCCTGCAAACCAGGCCTAGTGTAAACCCACCCATTTTATACACACTTCCTATAGAGAGTCTAAGCAGCACAGCCAACATCATATGCTCAGGACATATCTCTTTCCATGAGGAATAACCATTGATTGTGTGCTTATCAACTAAGCATTTCTGGAAAGAGTGAGTTTTACTATGTGTGGATTGCATGGGTAGCATGTGTAAGCATAGCAATGCTTTGCCAAGCAGCATATACGCTGCTGTCCAGGAAAATTATGCTGCCAGCATGGTGATCCTGCCATCTTCGGGGGCGGTGGATCCTCTTGCATCTCCTCATGCTTCCAGGGCATCCCTATGGTTCCATGGCAGGAAGATCTAAACAGTGTCTAAAAAGGACCCCCTGAGATCTGTATTCTCGAGGCAGGTATTGCTAAAAGGCTTTTCTGCAGCAGATGCTTCACAGTTGTACAGAATCCATATATTCCTACATGTCCCTGTGCGTGCCCACCTAGGTGTTCACACACAGTATGGTGCTGGCACCCCGATATGGCTGATAGAGATGTTTGATATTAGATAGATATATAGCTGCCTAATTGTGAAAATCACACCGTGTGCACTAAATCATTTTGCTAAGTCAGATTAAAGGTGCCATTACTCATGGCAATGTAATACTATCTATAATTTCTGTGTTAAACTTGACATTATAAATCCTTTAATCTGAGTATTTAAAAGCTGTTCTATGGCTCATTTTTCAAACGGCATTCCAGTTAACACATTTACTGCTAATGAACCACTAACTTGTTCTCTCTTTCTGGGATAAATACTGTTGACCAACATTATTATTTGCTCATCAAATAATTTTTTTGGCTTTTTAATTTAATTGCTTCAATAAAAATATACACCAATAATGCATTTTTAATTACACTTCCCAGGTGACCTATGCAAAAAGAGGTTTTATAATGAAGCCACAATAATTAGCCTGTCACAGTCCAGTTTGGGGCTATTGTGTAGTTGTCCTTTCAGTGGTTCACCTTAGCCTGACTGGAATTCTAAAATCCTTATATATTATCTCCTGTAACACTTAGAAAGGTATTAAAAATGTGTTCAGTACTGGCAGAAGTAGGCTTTCTAATTATTGCCAACTATTTCCAGTGTGACGTGGTAGATTCCCTTGAGAACTGGAACAACAGCCCACTCCAGGATTTGTAATAGGCCCTAGAGTCTAAGTAGTTGTAGGCAGAGCTGTTTCCCCCAGGATAGATAATTGGTTTACATAGCAGCTCAACATCTGAACTAAATCTGGTTTTTTTCTATTGTCATTTCCCTGTTAAATATACATAACTATTTGGGGGTATTAAATACAATGTGACTGATTATTTAACAGCAGAATAATTTGCATGAGCTACTTTACCTGAAATGATAATAACTCCTATCACCCTACATTTCCATGAATAAATAATCAAATATTATTAAAGAGGAATTCTGTAGTCCTTAATCAAGCGCAACTTTCACTGAAGCCACTGGGAGATTTGCTCAATTAAATATTGCAAAACATATCTCTTAGTTTGTTGAAAGTAAGATATCATCATTAAGATATTCTACCTAATGTTATTACTGGTCAGCTTATTAAGTGAGACAGTATTAATGTTGTGTACAGGTATAACCAACACTGTAGGGTGCTGATCTTCTATCATCAGTTTATAAACCACGTTTATGAAATGCTCAATTACAGGAATTAATGGTTAAGACAGAAATACATTTACTGTCACTGGCAATAACCTGGTTCTAGCAACTAAATATCCTGAGTCTGAGTTACTATAAACAGAAGAGAGACACTGAGTTTATTTTTAAAATATATTTTACGTTAAGTTTGCAAATCTAGGAGTAGTATATAGGAAGCAATTATAAAAGAAATCAAGGAACTGAAATAGTAGTAGCCTCTTCCCTTAACAGCAGATGTCTTACTATCTCATGTGAAAAAGAAAACAATTGAAGATAATTTGAATAAAACTTATTTGCTCACAGCTTTTTAAGGCACAAAAGATCCTGAGCCTGCACGTACCGAGTACTTCAGGAATTCAGGATGCTCAGGAATCACAGGATTACATCCTAATCCTTGTGGTTAAATATGATACCCAGCTGTGCAATGCAGCTAAAGGTTTTATGTCTTTGACACTGAATTTGGCCATACTGGAGTTGAAGTAGCAGGACCCTAATAACAAGACAATCCTGCATTTCCTATTCCTCCACTCATTTCAGTGAATATCCTGGTTGCATAAAAAATTATTATTGTGCCTGTAGCTTTTTATCCGATGTACACAATAACTGAAAATACCACATATATTGCTAGTGTCCATCATTCAGCACCAGCTCAAAAATCACACGGATGCTATGACTTCAAAAGCACTGATTCCTTGCTCTTTGTGTCTGATATTAGAATGTTGTTGCTAGACATTTTTTGTCCCCGAAAGAAAAAATTTCAGAAAAAGAAACAGTAGGAAATCAATTCATAAGAGTGGTCAAAATGTGATACCATGAAGTTTACAATTCTTTGTAGAAGTACCTAGGGATATTTCGTCTCATAAGAGGTATAGGTCAGACCCTGCACACCATGACTATTGCCATTGATTTCAGTGTATAGAGTCAGTGGATACAATTCTACAAAATACTCAAGTCCTTGTAAAAATCTACTAAAGCATAGCAAAACCATTAAGCATGGGCTTAGCTTTAAATTTACACTTAACTTAAATGGAAGGCAAGAGGATCTAAGTCTGCATTTTCCTACTACCAAAAACTTCTTGTTCCCAGAACAAAGCACTATATTGTGTGGGAAGAGGCGGCTCCTCTCAAACCCTTAGACTGATTTGGTTCATTCCAGAGATACAGCCATCAACCTTAAGTATTTTAATGAACAGCAAGTGTTACTGTTAAAACAAATCTAAAGCTAAAACTAATATGCCTAACATGCACAAATATGACATGGCACATGTTATGTGTGTAGTAAGACTGAATTTCTTAGAGGAGCAGAAAGGAGAAGGAAAAAAATCAGTCGTGAGTTGTCAAATATAACCTTTTGGCATTCTAATAAACTGTTGCTTGGATAGAAATATCAAGCTATTACTAATGGCTATTAATGTGTACATGCTTCATGTAATTTTATAGTATCTTATTTTAATATCTGTAATTGTAATGAATTGCAATTTAGGAAGGAAACAATTTTCATTTACTTTATATAACATAATTATGGACCAAATTAACCCCACACTAGTCTTAATTACATTTAGTTTCATTTGGCTGATCAAGCAATTAATGTGCCACTGTATTTTGGAAGTAAAAACCAAGTTGTTATGGTCTGTCTTCAAAAAACATGTACTCATCTCAAATATAGCCACTGTGTAAAACTGTCCTTTGGAATTTTTTTTTTTTGGTTTACTGTACATCCGTATGTTGCAGCACAAGAGTGTGAGTATAATGAGGCCCTTCTGCACCTGGGGTCCTGTTATACTATGCTGCTTAATAATCTTCCCTTCATGCCACCCTTTATCTGCTGTTCTCAGATTGTACTTGTGCTTTTCTCTTTTAATTGGGAACTAATTTTAATTTTGCCATTAGAGATGACAAAAAAGCCCACATATAAACTTGTATTTCCTCAAGCCTCTGTACTGCCAGTCAGGGGTTTTTTTTGAAGTCAGGGCAAGAACTAGCTCTTTTTGCTCTTCTGGCTAAAGAATAGCAGAGGGAGAATATTTTTAAAAGCCAAGACAGGAAAACCCATAAAATATTGAGCTGCATACTGCATATTCGGGTTTTCCTCAGCACTCCAGTGAAATCAATGCCAGCAGAATGCAGCATGAAAACAGGCTTTAGGATCTGACCCATTAGCATTTAGTACTACCTATCAGTGTGTCTAATCCTTTTCAACTAATTGAGAGAGAAAACAGCCTTTTGCAACACAGGTATGTTGTGAATCTAATTGGGGTAGTACAAGGTAATTTAAGCACAGTTCATAAGAAGGGACATTCTCACAATAATACAGGCATTGTATTATCTATTTATGAGGATTTGGGTGTGCTTTCAGAAATCAAGGGACTCTTGTCATAGCAATCTTTTTATGTTATTTTCAAAATCTGAAAAAAACACGACTATTCTATGACTAAAAACAGCAGCACATTTTAATAAAACATCATTTTATTAATGCTCCTTTTTTTAGAGATAATTTGTGTAGTTTGGTGTCTTAGTTAGAGGTACTTCCCAGCAACCTTCTCCTATTTAGAGGGTGGATGAGGCACCAGTCTACATAGGACCATGCTATTTACCTTGAGAGTGCATGGTGTTACTACTGGGACGAAGGCTTTTCTGGACCTCAGGAAAATCTGGGTCTTAATGTACTCTTCAGCTATTTCAGTCAAACTCTAGCACTTTTTTAACTGAAGGAATTCAAAGCCATTTGTAAATCTTTTTTTAGTGTCCTTAACAGCAATTCTGAGAAAGCAATGGCTTTACACTGTCTTTTGCTCCAGATAATGTTCAAAGCTAAATTTCACTCCCTGAAGGACATTAGTCAAACTGACTTCGTAGGGTTCTTTACATGACTAAAATGAGTTGGAATTGACCTTTCATTTTTGACCGGTCTGGATCACAATCATCAAGAATATCATATTATATTCACGTTGAAAACTAAAAGATATTTTGCCCACCACTCTTAGTAGTAAGAAAAACAGCTCTCTTCTTTTTTTTTTTTTTTTCTTCTGTGTGTCCACTGTAAATTCTCCACTTTCCAATTGTAAAGTGTCAATGAAAATTTGGGCAAAAGGAATGTCAAAGTACCTGTATTTCTCAAGATTTTCCTGCATTTCCCCTACTGGAACTGGCCCATCAGCCACTGCTTCCACTCGACAGTATGACCAAAGCTGTACTCAGCTGATGTGGGTCATCTCCAGTCCAGGTTAAGGAATAGGCTGCACATGTCTTGACCTGCAGCAGTTTGTCCTTCTCAAGCAAATAGTCTAACCAGAGTCACCTCATCTGTGGTTAGCTGATAAAGCTCAAAGGCTGCCGCAGACAATGCTTAACAAATAATAAATCTGTCATAAAGTCACTCATGACTTCTCAGTTGTAGGAAAACCAACCTCTTCAAGACAGATGTAAACTCTGTATCAATTGGATGACACAGTAGATTTTTGAGAATCAGGGGGTCACAGTGAAGTATATCTTCCTGTACGCTGATTTGGGTCAGATCATGTGGAGTGTGTGACTAAAGGTGAAGTCTGGTCCTACAGGAATATCTTGATCAGTTGGGATAAACTCAATTGGAATTTTTCTTGGAATTTACTCACACACGAAGCTTCACTCAGTTAGAAACAGATGTTAAAGATGGAATTGATTATACCAAGTTTACCCCTGAATTCTCTCTAGCAATCTTTCTAAATCAAAAGACGGCAGTATTTTCTAATGCTGCTATAGACTACATTTAAGGAAAATTTATATGGCAAAGCAATGCATTCTGAGGTCTAAGCACACTCACTATCACAGCAAAACACAGTATAATGAAGTGCAATTGGTTCTATCTATTTCCTTTGTGCAAAGAAACTGTACTGACTACTAAGACAATAGCATTTCATTTCTAACACAAACAACCAAACCACTGTCCCATACCACTTACTGAAATAAGCACTATATTGACTCCAGAGGTGGAAATGTACGGGATTTTTAGCTGCATTTTTTAGCTGGTTAGAAAACTTTGGCTCGATTGCAGTGATTTTATTTTCTGTAGTTTTTAACTTATTAACTGCAGTGAAGCACAGGCTTGGCTCTTCCTGCAAAACCTGTTGGACACAGAGATGATGTCAGAAAGAGAAAAGTGCAGGGTGGCGGGCGAACCATTGCAAGTGTAATCTAGTCATGAGCATGACTATAGGATTATGACTCCATGTGGCAGACTGAATATGCCTCCCCAGTTCTTCCACAGCATGCAGAATATACATCAGCAACCACTCAAACTTTTAATAAACTAACCCAGCTTGCCTTGTAGCAATTGATGAAGCTGCAATCTCCCTGCTGCACTGCCATCACATATATTGGGGAGGGATGGTAGTGGGATTGCCATACTGTTCTCAGGCTTCTTTTGCTAACCAGAACTATCAGGGAAATGACACTTAGGGACTGGATTGACTCCTCTGCATCTTACCAAAGGAAGAAAAAAAAAAAGAAAAGAAAAATGTAGCAAAGGAAAAAAACTAAGAGAGAAGAGTAAAGTCATTCTGAAAAATTGCTACTAACATGTTAAAAAAAGATAGCACCATCAAATTATGTTTTAGAACTGACTTGTAAGGAATGAAGTACCTATATGAAAGCTGAGTAGCATGTTGTCTTATGCAAAGGAGCAAAATAATTATTACATACATCTTATTATCCATTATCCTTGATTGTTTTAAATTCTAGATTTAGTTTACAGACTGCACATCATACATTCGCTCATTAGTTCTCACAAGTCAGTCATTCAGTTTGAGTCCTCCAGTCAGTCGTTGGTGAAAATTATCCAACGTTCTACTCTATTTCACACTCAAAGCACTTCCATTATGGTTGGATAATGGTTGTACCATCAATAAAGAGTATGAATCCAGTTATGTGGAGACCTCAGCTTAACCTTTCCATATGCTATTGATATTTATAGAGCTTCTGACATAATCAATTAGCCTGAAAACTGGCACTCATGGAAGGTAAACCCATATAAAGGAACCATCGCATCTGCATTTTCATTAACCTTTCAGATCAGTATGTAGAAAATAAAGACAAATATATACCATATGTAATGAACATTAATCCCCCAAATTTTCTAATGACATTGCAGATCAGGAATAAACTTGTTTAGTGCTATTGTGATTGCTAAGTTCTGCAACTGTTTTCACAAGTGTTTTAATCATCAGCCAGACATCTAGAAAGACTGCAAAAATGAAATGAGATTAGCTGACTCTCGTATGATACTCCTCCCAAACTGGTGCTGAATTTAAAGTGAGATGCAAAGCCCAGTTTTGTATGGTAACAAATCTTATTTGAAGTCAGTTGTTAATAACTGACATAGCAAAGACATGAACTAAGAAAGAAATATTAAACACACTATATGTAAGTTTCAGGGGAATATATAAGCAAGCTGGGTTTGTCTGGGAATACGTGGCCCTGAAACAGAAACAGGAACAGCTGCGGTGGAATCCTGGCCTTATTGTGGTTCATGAGAATTTGTACACCCTTTCCACTGACACTCTGTGTAAGTATACTTTTGCTTTGTAGGGAGATTTGCTCTGTTAAACACTTGATTTTTGTTACTCCCTTGATGGTTCAGAACGTGACTCATGATATTTTAACCTTTTTCTAGAATAAAGATTTAAGCATAATGAAAACATATTCATCTTAAGAGAACAAGCTATATCTAATTGTTAATTAAAATATTACTACAGTAGATTAGTTGCTGTGGCCTGTATGTTCCAATCTATTAATGCAAGTCAGAAAGAAGATATTTCTGAAGAAATGAGTAGAAGAGCTGAAAAGGAAAACAAGTCCTTGGCACTTTCACTGTCAAATACACAGGACTGGCTCTGAGCACCTCCAGAATGACAGCCATGATTGGTTGGGCCAGACTTGAAAGGAGCCAAAAGGATTGCTCCCCAAACAATGCAAATTCATCCCTACTGTAAGAAGAGTGTGGGGAGGTACAACAGAAGGGAAAAAGCAGAGGGCTGTAAGCAGGCTCAGAGAAAGGACTATATGAGAAGGTACAACATTTTGGGATTTACAACTGGATCCAGTTACAGGAACTGGTGAGGTTACCATTCACTTTTGAACACAGTAGTCACCTATTTTTGAACTCAAGCCATGTGATTAACTTAGGGAGACTTAGACAGATGGGGTGAAGTTGCCCCTGCTGCAGCTGAAAGGAAAATTCACGTAGACTTTAAAGGGGCTAGATTTTCCTCAGTCATCAAAGGATTTTGGGTCCCTTGTAATAATACCTTTACATATGCATAAATACAGGCTAAAGAAAAATGGAATAGATTATATGTAAAGAAGAAAATGGCATCAGAGCCTGGATATCTAGTACAAAATATTTGGTGTCAGTGGGGTGTTTTCAGCAGCAATCACTTTGGTTGCAGAATCACATGGCAAGATATTCTGGTGAAATGATTGAAATTAGTTCATTAGTTAAAGAGATCTACAGCTGTTACATTTGAATAGTAGCACTAGGAAATGTAGTAGATAGAAGGCTTTTTAACTCATAAGGTGGTGTGGTGTAAATGAAGGCCTTGTAACCTTCCTCTAGCAGTATGATGGGTTTTTGTTTCAAATCTCATCCTATGTACTTAGTGCAGCTCTAGCCTTTTATTAAAATGGGAAAATATATTGTTTATAAAGGCTACTCTTGACAAATAGTAACCAAAGAAAGGTGCAAAAAACGTATTGTTTCCATAATCAGAGATACACTGTAAACCAGAATAAAGTGATAAATACAGAGTATCATTGTTTGTTGTTGCTATCTGTCTGTGCCCAGTGGCAAGAAAGTCCAAATGAATTACAAAGAAATTTTTAATAAAAGAACAACAACAAAAATAAAATAAAATAAAATAAATAATGGGCTCCATAACCTGAAAGAACTTTGAATAAAAAATGTCCCCTGAAACTGGAAGTCCCTTTAAAACCTCCACACTTTCTCACCATTTGTTGCTTTTTTCTTTCCCCCGCTCTTACTTAAAAGCCTCTGGGTGATTTGTCCTATTCCCTGCCCAATAACAGCCAAACCATTGTTTTAGGGAAGATATTTTTAATGTTGTATATTTTACTTTTTTTGTTGTTGTTTTTTCTTTTCCTTGGACATTTCATCCACACACTGCAGAAAATGTGAACATAAGCAGCTGCAATATGAGATGAACTCTGAACGCCAAATAGGTAGGCCCTAGAGGGGAGGAACTGAAATATGAGCTGCTTATTCTTGGAGCCCTTTAAACCCTCCAATCTGTTTTAAATTATTTTGGTGCCTCTATTTAAAGGTTAAATTTTTGTTGTTGTTGTGAGCCATAGTTTAGTAATACAAAACCTGGGCAACATCAGCATAGAGTCAATTCACAGATTACACACCCAGGGTCTTTCCTGATCCTGCCTAAAGTGAAGCACCATGTTTATACTTAGCAACACATTTTGACATGAATGAACTTTTCACGTCTCTGCTCATAAAATAAACACGTACATTCAGCAGGGAAAAAAATCATCTCACTCAACGATCCGGCTTACATATGTTATTTACAGACCATATGTCTAAATCTAAATATGGATATGTATATGCAAAAATTATAGATATAAAACATTGACTTCAGAGCTGTGCATTAAACATCGAACCTTTTACTTCTATCATTAAATCTCTTTTCTGTACTAAGCCTTTAACACATTACATTTCAGTACAAAAACCCAAACTTATTTTTCCCTCCACCCCTCTCAAGTGAAATCTTGGCACCTAAAGCATTTATGCTTTGTTTTTCCTTCTACAGTATTTTGTTTCAGGGCACTCATAATTTGAGCACTAGAGCTTAGATGTCAGCATGAACACAGTTTCGATGGCTGCTTTTTGCCACTGCCACTTTGAGTTCAGCTCCACTAAGTGCCAATGGGAAATTCCTAAAGGCCAAGACATTTTCAATAAATTAGCATCAAGACACTGAGTCTTTGTACAGCATTTAGGTGAAACTTGATTCAAAATGCATATTTGGGGATTTCTGACAATGCTTGCTTTGTTTTTTATGCAAATAGAAAAAGGCTTGGAATCTCTTGAATTTATATGATCAAAGATGACCACCGTGAATGTGTCTGGAAGCATTACCAAATGACAGAAATACCAGAGACAGTTGTATTGCAAAGATTAAAACAGACATTTTTTAAACTGTGTCTTCTAAAGAACACTGTTTTTTTGACAATTCATTAACTTTACTTATTTTTAATCAAACTAATTTTGAAGAATTGCATTTGACATGATACACATCAAAGGGTTACTGCTGGATGGGGACTCAGAGGCTTCTAGAATGTAGCAATTAAAGGATTTATGCTCCTCTCAGTGGGCAAACTAAACTCCATTACAATCAATTAATAAGAGAATTACATGTTCTTTTAAAGACATGAGTATGATTTCAAAGATATTAAGTAGAAACACTCTTTCCACCACAGCAACTATGAGCTGAGCTTTTTATTCAAATGGTGATAGGAACACTTTGTGTTTTGTTCTGCTGGGCTGTTTTCTTTCAATAACTGCAACCGGATAACAGAGAGAGAGTTTTCAGCAAAGATATTTCAGTTACATAGGTCCATTTCTCTATATAAAATCAAAAATACATTATAAAAATGCTAAATAACTGGCTGGTTTTGGTAGTCCGGATTAATAACATGGTACATCTTTCCACAGGAAGAAAAAGTGCTATCTGAGTAAAAAATGGATACTTTATCTGTCCCTCCAGAGGGAAGATTTGTTTTTTTATTTTATGTTAACACAAGCGACAGAGTGAAATAAAAATGCAGACTGAAGAGAATGGACTTTTACAAGGTTCTTAGAACTGTTTTGAAAATAATTTTTTTTGTGCCATCATTTTATTTTTGTTTTTCTTTTTGCCATAGTTATGTCCCACAGGTGAATCATTCAGGACTCTCAAGCTTCACCTCTCACTAGTGTTTACTCCCTGCTATGCTGCAGTACACTTCAGCCCCAAGCCATGGTGTCTGCTGTCAAAACATAGAATCATAGAATCATTTAGGTTGGAAAAGACCATTAAGATCTTTGTGTCCAACCCTTAAACTACCACTGCAAAGTCCAACACTAAATCACTTTCCTTAGCATCAGATCTACATTTTTTAAGTACGTCCAGGGATGGTGACTTAACCACTTCCCTGGAAAGCCTGCTCCAGTGGTTGAAATAGGACTTTCAAAGAATGTTGCCAACCTATGAAAGGTGTTAGGGACAGCAATCAAAAATTATGGCTTGTATCTGCAAAAGAGTTCATTGCGAGGAATCAGAAAATATACATTGCAAGAACTGAAAAGATGGTAAACAGCTCCCAGTTTTTGTTTGATCGGCTGCAAATGTCTAAGTTCTGATGATCCCATGAGAATTACTTCAGAGCTTCTACTACCCAAAACCAGCTTTGTAAAGACCAAGTATATCATTTACCTTCTTGTTTATGGCTAGGCATTGAATATGCTACTAAGAATAAAATGGTGTCTTGTTGTGCAGTAATACCCCTCAGACAGAATAATATCAGCATGGTTGAATCTGCTACAAAGTCTGGAAAGAATTACAGAGAAGGAGTGAAGATGACAGGTTAGAAAGGGAAAAGGAAAGGTATCCATGGCAAGCACAACAAATATACTCTTGACAATTGAATGTGAGATTTGATACAGTTCACAAAAAGTCTCTGTGTTGCTCAGCTCATTTTCAGGACGTTTTCCAAAATTCTATTCCCCATGATGCTTCTACTAAAATACAAATATTCTCATAATTTTTAGGATGAAACTCTCTGTTGCAGCATTGATGGGTCTCGACAAAAGCTAAAAATAATTATTTTCTATATAATACCCCAAAAGGATTTTTTCTACAAGTTATTACCAAAAGTCTGCTTGCAGAATATTGAAATTAGACAAACTGAAATTGCAGGGAACTAGGATTGAGACAATGGTCTATTTACTACTGCTGGATCAACTCCCTAACTGACATTGAGCCCTGTGAAGAATATTTCTGAGAAACTTACCAAAAATACATCATGTTTGATCTAAGTTTGTGGACTAACATAGCTCATTCCTTGGATCTGATAGGGAGAGGTTATCATCCAAGCAGAGTCTACTGCAAGTTCATGAAGAAACCTTGCAAAAGTGAAGCTTTTCAATTACTTAAATTTAAGTTCCTTCAGTTACTCAGTTTCTGGGAGAAAAAAAATTGTTTCTCCATCCCAAACAGAGGACTCAATGCATTGGGAAATTCTGAAGGCACAAATTGCCACTTATTTGCTACATTAATTGTGGTATAAGCTTAGAGACTGTTGCTGAAGGCAGAATTTTTTTCTCTTGGCTTCACTGGGCCACGGAACAAGCTCAATATCCACAGCAACTAAAGAAAAGTTTGCTTCATTACAGTTTTTCAGGTTTTTTTATACACATATACATGATGTCGTATATTTTTTTAAATTGTTTACCATAATTATGTCTTTATTTGAAATTCATATTTAAACCATTGCATGGTTGTCATGGAATTGTTGGTAATGTGTGATTACATTATGTTGCCTTTTGCCAGGACACTTGTAAATGAGACATTATCCTTGGAGATTTTCTTGGCTGAAAATGTGAGTAATTAAAAATGTAAACAAATATTATCCATTACATATGCCACAGTAAGAAATACTTCAATATAATGCAAGTTAATGACTCTTTAGGGATTCAGCCTAATCCTGTTACAGAGTGTTTCATAGGTGTACAAACAAACAGTTAATCATTTAATATTTTAACATCCGTATTATACTTATACAATATAGTTATCAATTGAAAAAAAACCCAACATCCCTGCCAAATAATCATGAAGAGCATGAGGGACAGGCAAATGGAGATGGAAACCCAGAAGATATTCAAGATAGCTCTTGGTCTGCTTTTCAAATGGATGTTGGGTAAGGGGGATAAACCTGTAAAATGAGGCATTCATTTTGCTTTCTTTCCAGTAGAGAAGTTATTAAGCCTATGGTAGCGATATTTACATCCAGAGTCTTAAGGGACACGGTCCAGGAGGGATGTATCAAACGCAGCCAGCCCTGCCCAGGCTGCTGCCTAGAGCCGAGTGCAGGGACCACAGCAGTGTGGGAGAGGGACATGGACTTGTTGAAAAGGGAGTTGGGATTCAGTAGACCTTCTTGAAAGGAAAAGGTGGTTCATGTCTTTCTTTCAGATCTTGTTCTCAGAATTAAAAAGCAAACTAAACCAGAAGAAAAAAATCTTCCAAGCACTTGGAGGGGGCATTTTCAAAGGTGTTAGGGTTTAATTGAATAGCCAAATCCTATTGAAATGAAATATCATTTCATGCCAAATATCTCCCTGGTTACAAATCTTCATTCTGCTAGTGACTTCATTTGTCACCTCAATGAAATCACTAAAACTATTTGCTTGTCTTCCCCCATTTGTACAATATAGGAGCTGAAGTACTCATTTCTACCTCTACTTATGCCCTTTCCAAACTTGTCATTTACCTTTTCTTGACTAATTTTCATGTCTTTCCTTATGCTTTGAGTAATCTCTTTCCAAAATGTGCCAAATTACCTCTTTGAATTGATACTGGAAACTCCTAAACACTCCGTAAATCTCAGAAACTTTTCAATAATTATTTGCTGTAAAAGGACAGTGATCCTATAAATGTGTACAAGGACACTGCTTAGTCATTCTTATACAAGGCTCTTAAAACGTGCATAGAAGTGCTCTTTAATTACTTTTAACTCATATTAGCAGGTAGGTCTTATTAACTGCTCTAGGGATTTGAAGGCTCTTCTGGATGACAAAGCTTATAGCAAAAATCCAGGGATCAGTTTTGGAGAAGAAACAAAGACTCTAGTTTATTTGATGTCTCTTTTCTTTCCCCTTTTCTTTTCATTAATGGGCTTCTAATAAAGCCAAATCACCTGAGAGCAGGAAAGAGAAAATAGCCTATGCTTATTTCCTAGGCTATCTCAAGAAGCCAAGATCACCTCTCTGAATGCTGAAAACATTGTAGGTATGGGCACTTTATAGCTATCTTCTGCTCTGAGAATACCATCTAACATAAAAAGATGATGCGAAGACAGGCAGGCAGCAACCCCACCTGCACACTCAAGCAACGAAGAGTTTTAGTCAAACCAAACCCAATAACCCCAGAATGATACAGTCATGTCTAACCAGTATAGCTCTTCTACATAATTCACAGAAAATCCTATCTACTTGTTTGGCGCATCTCTTAAAAAGAAACTTTTTCCCTCTCTAAGTGTCATCTTTCCAAATTTGTGTTCCCAAAGTATCACTTTGATAAGCTGCTGGTTTTTTACCCCTAAGATGTTTGGTATCTCTTGTTGTTCACAGTAAATTCACAGTTTTTATGACAAAGGAGTTACTAATCCCTAGGTTTGAGGTGTTCTGACTATGATCCTTTGATTTACATCTGTTTAGAGGAGGGCCTCTCCTGTGACAAAGTGTAAGGGTACAGATCTTGGTACAGATGATAACTGATAACATGACCTTGGGTTCCATTACATCTGCATAACTGCATAAAGATTTCACAAATCCTAGCCAATTAAAACTTTACGAAGATCAGCTATTCCCTTATTCTAGTCAGTAGTCTATCAATAACACATATTTCATAATACTGTTCAGGAGCAAAGCTACTGGAGTACAGCTCTCAGTGTGTTCTGCACAGTATTGTAAATGAAATTCCTGAAGACACTTAACCTGCTGCAGTCTGAAGTCAGCTAGTATCAGATGTTTGCTGCCTCATTTATTTTGATTAATTGCTTTGGTGGGGGTGGACCAAAGGGTAAACCAAAAATCCACATAAGGGAAGGCAGAACTGTGTTTCACCATCTCTGTGCTTAAGCAGTAAAGATGCTATGAACTTTTGCTGTCTTCAGACCCTTAGACACTCTCACACTTTGCAAGGAAGATTCATCATATTGTTAAAAGTGACGCCAAACAAATCTGACAGAACAGTGGTCTTGTTTGTTTTGTGCCAGTGCCTCCCTTTGAGAAAGACTTGGAACCACTAGCACCAGTGAACTGGGATCACTCGGTTGTTTCAGAGATGTTTGATTGTCTCTAGTCTGGTTTTTTCTCCCAGAATTTTTCTTTCTCTGTCAACTTTACTACAGAGTTCCTGGAGCTGTTTTCAGACTTCCTGTCAATCACAATTCTCTTCCTCACGCCTATACTTAATTATCATCCTTTGTCCCCTCCTGCCTCCTCCTGTGAGATAGACATGGCTGCACAGGGACCATGGTGGAACAGTGGGAGAAGTGTGTGCCCATCATAGCTGAAATCGTGGATCTTTCCAATTCAGCTGTGGGAAATTATACCACCTGCTAAGCCTGTGGGCATGGAGCCCTGGGTGGTGATTTCATCCATAAACTTTTTGTTTTGTGGTGTTTACCTTTGCTATCCCCCATGACAGGTTTCTCTTCTGAGCAGTAGCCTATGGCACTTGGCTGGGGCAATGAGACTCCTGTGTGATGCAGTACACAAAGAGTGACAAATTAAAATGACAGGGCTGTCTCACAAGATTGGGCTCTAGTGAAATGAAATATTTCTGGTCCAGGTAACAGAGGCAGTGCTACATGCTAATACGTGGGAAAAGCCAGTATAATTTTCAAATGTCTTTAACGTAACTGAGTTTGTCACCGTCCCAGCATTATCATGTCACATCTTTCGCAGGTGGGACTGAAAGTGTGGCTGGGGGGACTGTGTTCGCAAAAATAGCTTCATCACATGATTTATAACAGAAACATTTTCCGTTTTTCTCTCTTCTTGCTATGATAATGGCAGGGGTAAAACGAATCCAAAGAGCCATCATGAGCTTAGAAAATCACATGTTGAAAATTTCTTTACAATGAAATTCGGCATATTATCTGACATAATTTCTCCCTTTTTATTTCAAACTGAATAAATAAGTTAATCATGCACACACACACACAACGCTGCCCTCTGATTTTCAGATTCCTATTTGCCTATTTAACCAGTAAAAAGAGAAAGTGTTGATCTTCTGCTATCAACATTTCATAATCCTGAGTTTTAAATTCATTGTTCTTCATTTTAAATAAAGGCTTGAAAATTACTTTGAAGAGCTCTTTTCTCCCAATGGGTCTTCAGTGAATACACACAAATATTTTGTATTCTTAAACACAGCCCTGATGTACACAAATGGATAATTGCCTCTACAACTTAGGTATCTAAATCTCTGCCTTTCAAGTGACATTTTGCATGCTCATTTGTGTGTAAGATTACAATGAGGCTTCAAGTGTCCAGACCGCATCAAAATCATTCCTGAAATGCTTATGCCTCTGTTTAATTAAGTTGAAGTGAAATTCATGTTATTCAAGCACTGTTAAATCAGGCTGAAGTTAGTGAATCTGAATGACATGCTATAGCATGATTTGAAACTGACTAAAATATGTGGCATTTTAAGGTGCTTTCTTTCTGTTTGAGAAGCAAACCCCAGGAGTTTCGCAGAGCTACCCATGGAAAATTAAAGACTATTTTTCATATAACAGAGGAGCAGGAAACTCTGTCTTCATATAAGTAACGGAAACTCCTCTTAGAAATAAAGACAATTCAAGCTTTGCAATAAATTGGTAAACAGAATTCAAAATTTCGGAAGCACTGTAGAAACCGAAAGATGTTTCTCAAATGAAGTAATACTCAAGCAGAAGTGCAGGGGTAGCTAACTAGGATACAAATTGTAGCCCCCCCGCCTTCTCATTTAATTTCAACTTTAGAACAATTTCAGTCCATCACTGAACATGTTGAAAGGGATCTCATTATTAAAAATTCAAAATATTCTCCATGATCTTTTATTCTAAGAACTCCCAAATGCCTCAATGTACAGAAACACACATTTTTAATGAACCAAATGGACTTGTTTTTATAACTGACAGGAGGTGCTGGGAATTGGAATTGGAGGGGGGGAATCAGCTAATTAAATTTAAATCACCAGCAGTGAACATAATTTCCTTGTCCAGTCACTTCCAGTTTCACCAGCTTCCTTGTACCAGTCTCATACTTTATTTCCTTCTCTAGTTTGGCTTTGTTACCTTTGAATTTTAATTAGACAGCTTCCTCCATTCTGCCCGGGTGCCACTCAGTAATGCATGTCATGGTGTGTGAACACAGCACTGACAGGCTCATTGCTGTCAGCTCCTGTGCCCCAGCCCAGCTCCCCATGCTGGGAACTGCCTTCCCAAGGAGGATCCAGCTCTGCTCCAGTAGCCCTGGGCTGTGGCCGGCTGCACGGACCACACCGGCGGGATCGGGTCACGGGCAGAAACTTGTGCGACGTGACGGGACCCTCCAGGACTTTTAGCAGCTAAAATGGAACGAGTCTCTCATCATGTGCAACTGCAACTCTGCAAAGATTACAGCATGGCCAGATTTTCACAGGCTGCGTCCGTGCCAAATTTCAGGTTGCTTTTCTGAAATCCAAGGTTGATGGATCTGCTAGGAAAGGAACTTGCCAGGTTTCACCAGCATTTTTATTAATTTTTTTTTCTAACCATCTTCTTGAAACATCTGAATCTTCTGAGATGTTGTCATAGCGAAATGCACCTCAGATGGTTCAAATTTGGCAAACACTTTGGAAACAGAGTTTTAGAAAGGGACTTGCTCGGAAACCTTAATAAGAAACAGAGCTAACAACCCAGTCAATGTTTACACTGAAAGAACAAACAAATAAACAATTGTGCCTTTTAGTTGCCTTGACAGTAAATCTAATCAGCATAACAGATTGCAATAGATCTTTTTCCCATAAAAGTGAGAGCTTTGTACAAGAGTTAAAAAAGGTGGACCTTGGTTTTTTACTAGCTGATGAAGAAGGGTATACCTATTCCAAATTTAAATGGAGAGTAAAAAACTCTTTTACAGAACACGCAAATGTGTTAGGCAATATCATTCTTTGGAGGTAATCACTTTCAAACTGATTCCTATTATTCACTGTGCCATGATCCACCGTGGCACCTGAGGCTAAAATCTGCATATTAGATCTGCAGAAACTTCCTTCTTGCACAGGGCTTTCCCAGCTTAGAGTAAGACTTTCCTTATAACATTTAGGCAGTTGCTGAAAGTACACTTTAGGTACCATTGC
The DNA here is from genome assembly GCA_035584735.1 of Pseudotriccus pelzelni. Classification (NCBI taxonomy): domain Eukaryota; kingdom Metazoa; phylum Chordata; class Aves; order Passeriformes; family Tyrannidae; genus Pseudotriccus; species Pseudotriccus pelzelni. The sequence goes on along the minus strand of JAWMRA010000164.1, from coordinate 17,699,535 downwards.
CAGAGAAACCTTGTGCTGCGAGGCAGGAGATAAGAGTGACACAGGGAGTCCCTGAGGGAGAAGCTTTTATGTAGCTCCACTGATCAGCATAAATAAGAAAGGGGGCATTGCTGCAGCTGTACTCACTAAGCTGCAGAAAGAATAATTTTTCAGTGGGATGGAGATTTCAGGGGCTGTTCCTTCACTCTCCAACTTAACCTAGTGTGGAGGATAGTGAATATTACTTCCACATTCCCCTCCAATGTCACTCACATTAAACCAAAATCAACCTGGCCTTTTGATAAGCTATCTGGAATATGAGGCATGTTTTCCTTTTTTTGTAAGAAGTGGGAGAAATATACAGCAGTGTTTACACTGTTTGCAATAAAACAATGTAACTGAGAAGCCACTGCTCTAAGTTAATTCAACACTGGCCACAACATAGTTCAATCCAATTGAAATTGAATAAACATTTTCATATAAATTCAATTAATTGGTGTGGTCTTACACGTACATTCCAGTTTGTGAAATTATGAACAATAACTTGTTCTACCAGTACTGCTAAATAGTTGCCTTAAGTCAGAGGATAAAGAATAGAGAAAGCTGAAAATCCATTATACGCTGTAACAGTCTGACTAAAACTAATTAGCTGCTATCTGAATTTTCACACCTCTATTTCATGATCATCTTTTCTCCTGTAAAAGTAAACACACGCATTCTGAAATGAAGTAAACATAAATGTTATTCAAAACATGAACACAGCAGGTCCAATTTTGAGTTCTGCTCTGGCTCCCTGGTACATGGTGTAGACACTGGCTGGTTCAAGGATCTTGGGAAGGGGATCCTCCCCAAAGGGAGACAAGAAGCAGAGTCCCCAAAACAGCCCATTACATTGGCACTCCAAATGTTCACTCAGACCTTTATATGTTCACAAATACTATGAATATTTAAAAGAACCTGATCAGTATGTTTTGTATCTTGAAAATGTATGGATTGCATAAATAGGTCTTGAAGGCTTGAATGATGTCATGCAGTGTGGAACAGCAGCTAATACTTATAGCTTTTTTTGCAGTGGGTTATGAAATGCATTTGAGCAATTTAGGAAGGGTAGTACTTGCAGGGAGATGAAACTGTATATTTCTCTTTCAAATTAGTTCAGACTATCTCCAATTTATGCAGACACACAGGGTCAGTTCCAGAAATGTACAGAGACACTTATTGGGGGAAAATTATTATCATAATAAAATACTGTTCTTTTTATATGAAATTTTAATCTCTTCATGGACTGCAGTCTTACATACTAGAACAAAATCCACCTGGTAGAGTTGTAATGCTATGACTTCATTTAGCTGTCAGGAAAGGCTTTCTACTCATAAGAGACAAAAAAAAGTGCTTGTCTTGGGTTTGTATGCAGATATGGTGAAATTTCATCAAGTCTTTCTTCAGTGCTATTATTTATACATTCATGTAAGTAATGGTTTTAACACAGTAGACCTCAAAAGCAACTCATTCAGCTGGTTGAGCTTGATTAGACTGGGAGACACAGGTTCACTGTATAGCTAAACTCTATTAATTTTCACTACGATATTTCTAATCTGAAACTCCAAAACATTTAGAACACCAATGCTTTATAGATAGAGGATAATAAAGACTGAGAACTTAGTAGAAGGTGGCCTTTTGGGTATTTACTTTGGACACATTATTCCCAGAAGATCTGAATGAAGCTCTGTTTTTATGTAAGAATCATTCAAACAAGAATGATTCAATGAGTTCATCTCATTGGCCTCCTTCAGCTCATTATAAATGAAAGTCTTAAAGTGCTTTCAAAAACCATTGCATTTTCTTGGAAGCAATCAGTGAGTGCAGACAACAGCAGAACAGAGGACAATAACATTTTATCTTTCAGCAAGATTAAGAACTACCTTGCCTATTTATCATCTGAATAGCACCTTGTCTGCCTATGAGACTGAGATGGAGTCACTATATTGGTAATTACTAGATCAGGGCATCCTCCAGCTCTTCTGGCAAAAGTTCAGCCTTTTCTTCCTCACTTAGCAGACCATGAAACTCAATGGAAAATTGAGTAGTAATCAGTCCCTGACAGGAACTTGATATTGTTGCATCCCCCAGCCACCTTCGCGCAACGTTAGGAACTTGAGCTCATTTTATATCACTTCTTTTTTATTGTATTACTTAAATTTCGTATTACAGTAATGTAGGCACAGCAGTAAACTAGACAGTTGTGCAGGTTCAGCCTTGCCTATAATGCAGTAATGTAGACATTCATACTGAAATATGCTCATATGTAGTCTTAGACACCCTCATTCCAGTGCGGCTCTGCAGCCCAAAAATTCCACACAGTGTGAGTGTTCCTCTACCACTGCATTTTCATTTGGATGGTACGTGCCATCTTCCCCTTCAGCAGTGCCGTGCTGTGTTCCAAGCCCTACGTCAAGAGGTGTCCTCCAGAGCTGATCACAGCCCAAGCAAGTGTTTCCCATCACTCTCGGGACAGCCAGCGAGGAAGGGACATGCCAGAGATGGGCACTCACAGTCATTCTCAGAGGGTACCCCAGAAAGAGGAGGGTTTTCTCTCTACTGGACTACTTCCGTAACATTTTGCTCTATCCTTCCAACGGTCAAGCCAGTGGCTTGTTGCCAAGCCAAGAGCCTGCCTTGGCTATCAGATCTCATTTATGTCAATGAACAATGTTCTCAGTAAAAGAAAATGTTCACAGTCAAAACTATTCTCAGTAAAATCAAAACAGTCAATGCACTGTCAAGGAAGAGTGGTGCTGCCCTACCAAATAAATGTCACTTTGGAAGCAAGGATATTAACAAAAATATATGTGTAGGCAAGGTCCAGACACTTGTTTTGACAATATATGATTTTGCTCCCTTGTCAAACTTCCCTTATTACACATGGACTCACACACTCATTTTCTCCAAGTACATGATGATGCAGGAGATTACCAGTATATTATAGCATGTATTTGCCTTTAGATTGGCTTAATGTATTTTTCGACTTATCCAGCTGGCTTGGAGAATACACATGAACCAAATGCAAGCACTTATGCTTTAATTACAAAGGTTTATGCTGGACCTACACTCTGCACCTCCTCTTTCCACCGGGATACATTTCTGCAGGGTGATTTAGATACTTTATGTGCCTCATTGGATCTCCCTGTTGTAAACATGCGACTTTATTTAAAATATGAATTCCTGAATTAGACGCAAATAAATGTTAAATAAGAGATTTTCATCAGTAATTATCTACCAATAAAAATAGTTTTATATGCTTAATAATGAATATAATTGGAAATTTTTATGCACATTAATGTGTAAGTATTTGCAATTATTGGTTTACATTATTTTTCTATCAATCTTTATATCTCTATGGAATAAAATTCCAGAACATTTTTAACCTAAGCATATACATTTGTAAACCAGATAAATGTTGTGATTATCTCTTCCTGTATATAATTCCTCATGAGGGATTCAGTTAATTGAACATACCTTTCAAAACATAATCTATGGCTTAATTAAGCTTAGCAAATATAAAATTTGAAACCACATACCCTCTATTGGCAGCAAAGTTAGGGACTTTTTTTATTCCTTTTTATCTAGTGCTAGTAATGACTGCTTTGAAAAGGCACATAATACATGCAGGTAGCATGACTACATCCAAAACAGAAGTTAAGTTTTAGATTTCACTGTCAGAGATCAAAAGTCCTTTTTTTTTTTATACATACATCAACTCTTGCAATAACAAAATAAGAACTTATTGACGTTGAGTAAATTTCATAGCTTGTAGAAAAGACACATATCATTGTAATGTGTGAAATTTTAATCAGAAATGTTGTGAAGGATAAAGGTAAACTGACTGCTATAATTAATGTGTTCTGCCACAGATATTTAGCTGGCACATTTGAGAAGTGTGGTTTATGTTAACTATTCCACTGCTTGAATTCAGTCCTCGCTAAATAGTGCTACTGTTTGATGGTTTTGAGTTACTACGCTTTTCTGTTCTTCAGTAAACTTTTTCTTCTTTTATGGTAGGACCCTGTACACACCAGGAACTTGCAGTAGTGCAGCGGTAGGTGGACAATGAACATGCTGATGTGGATAAGGGTAGCATTTGTTAAATGTGCTAGCAAAATTTTTTAGGCTTGAACCGCTTGAACACTGCCTTTCCTCTCCCTCTCTCTTTAGCATTTCAAATATTTCATTTTTTTTATCATTCAGTTTATGCTACCTTCCACCCACATGCATAGTCTCCTGAATCAAAAAAGGTCATGTTACCCTTGGAATGTAGATTACGAAAATCTATTACCATAACAATAATAAGGATGGAGTTATAAAAAGATTATTGTTCTCAAAACAAAATGCCTATCTGTTACATCTAGTGCATTTTTGGAAAAAGCCCAAGGCCCTGATTCTGCCACCGTTCCTTGCACTGAGTAGAACCATATGGTCCCATTGGAGTTGATCTAACTGCTTTTGGAGTATGCTACCACTCAAAATAAATAAGAGTGGCAGGATCTGGCCCTGAATGAGCACATGGGCTCTGCACCCTGCCCTAGAGGTTAACAAACTGGGTACGAAAATTCCAGGGCTGAAGGGGATTCAGCTGAGACAGCCCTCTCTGATACAAGCTCCAACCTCTCCAGATGTAGGGCCTCTTAAGCGAAATGCTTATTCAACATACATTCACTTTAGTAGGTTTTGTAAGAAGATATATTCTTTTTACATTTAATTTATACATTGTCTTATTTCCAGAAACTCTGAGCTGCCTGTGTAACTAAATGGTTTCATGAAGAAATTACAAACCTGGGACATACAGGAAATAACAGCCTCAGAATTGCATTTGTCATTCTGAAGCAAGAAAAAGGACTCATGGTGTAAATAATATTTAGTCTCACAACCAACAGACCTGTTTTGCACTCCTTAGGCACCCAGCTGATCTCCACCCAGTAAAGGCTACACTGGCTCTTAAGTGGACATTTTATTTTCCAAGCAAATAACATCTTTAAAAAGTTGCTCTCACAAATAGAAAAAATATTATTACCTTTTGCTGCATCATAAACCCCATATCAGCACTGCACATTGCAGGGCGTATTTTCAAAGGGTACACGGGTAAGATATGTAAAACAAATCACTGTGATCTTTCTGAAATAGATGATTAAAATGATTACCTTAGACTGCAAATAGAGAGAAAAGAATCATTTAAGGAAAATCCCATACTCAGGGATTCTGATTCTTTACTGTGCTTCTGCCTCGGTTGTATCAGTCTTACCTGAAAAGATCTACTGCAGGCGCCTCTTGCCATGCCAGTATGGGTACACAGCAGACAAAAGACATACCAGAGAGGGGAAGACAGATATGCCACTTAAATTAAATAGGAAATGAATTGGCCAGCAAGTTGGCATGTCTGCTGAGACAAATCATAGACAACATGTCTCTCAACAACAGAACTTATTTGTTTTCTCTTGCCAACAGATTCATCACTGCCCAGGCAAAACAGGCAAAATACATTAGTGTCATGGTAAACTGATAAAGAGAAGTGCCTCAATCTAGCATCCTCAATGGCGAAAGTCTTAGGGCTGTATTGATCTGTGTTATATAAATCTTGTTTTCTGTCTGCAGAAGTGAATCAGGAATGACCCTTAAGGTTAACAAACATTGTAATGTCTTTCAGCTGGGGCAGATGCCTATGTGCTCCACACATTGTATTTGGTCAAGTCCCATCTTGTCATTTTACTGCCAAGGAGCTTAACTAATTGCTGGCAATCATAAGACAGTTTGATGGAAGCAAAGAATTCCTACAATTGTTGCCCCTCTCCCTTTTTTTTTTTTTTTTGCCTTAACAAGCACTCAAAGCCCTGTAGCGGAAAACAATCAACACTGAATTAGTCAGCAGGAGTCTTAGCTGAGCTGGAACTTTATGTAATTGGCATGTCATGTTCATACATAGCCAGAAGCAGGCCTGATTAAGCTGATGCATTTTGTTTCAATAAACTTTTACAAAAGCTGCTTTACCTCCCCTTGTTTGGTTGCACGTCATCGCATGTGCTTAACATGAGATTTTTCTGCAGTGCAATGGCACTAGACAGTCATCACAGGCATTTGGGGTTGGAGAAGTATTGTCATATTGGTATGTGCAATATTACATAACAATCAAGTATTTAAAAGAGCCAGTAAGAAAGAAGCAAGGTCATTATCGAAAGCATAACTCTTGCACCATACTTCTTTGGTTTCTGTGTACGAGTTCATTTCCTACAGCCTATTTAAGCAGGTTTGAAAAAATAAGATGCTAGTTATACTTTCTGTTAGAACTATTTCCAATTAAACTTGCATATTTTTCTCAAGGTTTAGCAAAAATATTTCTGTGCAACAAGGAATCCTTCCAGCAGAGATACTACTCAGGACACTTAAGCAGTCCCTCTATTTGATCAAATAAAATTTTACTATGCATTTTATTTTGCCCTACAGGTAGATTTAATCTTAAAAAGCTAAAAATGCCAGTCTGCATGGAGATAGAAAGTAGCTAATGCTTATTGTTAAAACTAAATCCTAAAGCATAAGGCATGCCAGCTGTATTCTTTCGCACCGGTGTCCTTCTTGTCATAACCTTAAATCAAACGATATAGTTGAACTTGGCATAGATTATTAAAGCTAAAAGAGTGAGTACTTCGTGCTTCTATTACGTCATAGTCGACAATATAAAGACAAGATTCAGGGAACTAATGGAGCTTTTTTTCTTTTGTCATAGAAAGGTCAAGCTAGTTTTCCACATTTTATATGTGTGTCATTCTCAATATAGCAACAGAATCTCTTATAGAAAACAATGTAAGTAAATGTCTCTACGAAGCTACTAGTCACCTGATCAAAAGCCAATGTTGAAAAACACTTCTAATGACTTTCTCTTATGCATCAGTGCATCTACTAATGAGCTGCCAGAAAAAGCTTTGCAAAGCTTTGCTAAGATAGAGCAGGAATGTGAGAAGCCTGAGATCTAACTTCCCTGCTGTGATCCCTGCCTTTCTACTAACAGGGAGCCCAGGCACGGAGCTACTAATGAGCATGCTGGAGAGAGTGTCCAACCCAGCACTGGCTACAGACAATCCACCTGTCTGCTCTACAATGCAGGGTATGGTGCATGACAGTAAGACACCCCATTGTATTTTGTCCTTAAATAATTTAGTTATTTATTGATTTTCTTCACATTTTTATTTTGTTGGGGTTTTTTTTTTCTTTTTGTTTTGTTTGGGATTGGGTTTTGTTTGTTTGGTTTTTTTTTTCAGCACTGACCTTACTCTCAATAACAACTATCGCTGTCTTTGGAAGAAAGTAGCAAGTTTCAAAAGCAGATTTTCCCTCCATAACTACTATTTAATTTGATTTTAGGAAAAAAGTGCTGTTATAGCATATTATAGGTCTCCAGAATTTCAAGCTTATTCCTCCTTAAACATAATCATGCATCCTGAACTTGATATTAGGAAAAAAAAGGTAAATTGATATTAATACCTTCAAAAAAATCCCAAATGTCCTTTATTAAAAGAGGGGAGAAAAGAAGATATAACAGCTGTCTGACACTAAAAATAGCGCAAATTGCATAAATTAGAGCCCGTGTTTCAAAGGCGCCACACTCAACATCTTTATCTACAGTCAAAAGCCAGCAGGATACTGGTATAAAACATTTACTTAACTCTGTCTGTAGAAATTCTGTATAAATGGAATAGTTGCTGCAGGATGCCTTTCAACTCCAAGCTGCTTACATAACACATCATGACGATACCTAACTCCCTTTGGGCTTTTCTTGAGGTTACCCTGCCATTTAATGTTTTGTTAGCCAAAGAGACAGGCTTGCAGAACAGACACTAGATAACATTGCCAGTTAGCAGTAGGATGTCACATTTACTCTGAAAGAAATACAAAAATGTAGTAACAGGAATCAGTAATAATTACTTGTATTATGCTCCACATTGTCATCGGGAAAAGCTATTCAGTTCAAATAGGCCAGACAAATGATTTGTTATTTCCACTCCTTGTTGCTTCTGTTTCCTATCTGAGTTTTGACATTAAAAAACCTGTAGTATGTCACAACTAGGAAGCAAATGTATCCTCAGTGCATTATTGATCTCCCACAGTTTCTTCAACTAAGTCTTCAACATTATGAAAAAGTATCTCAGGGATCTATAGTCTCCTGTTGACACTAATTCTCACTGACATTAATGGGACTTGTGTGTGCACACTGCATAGAGAAAAGAAAACAAACCACTGATGCTTAGGACTAATACTCATAAAATCTAGTATTAAAATACAGTGAATGTTATAATCACATTGTCACCTCCACACTTGTAGGCTAGTCATTTTGAGTGGCAGCATTAGTTTTCAATTCAATAAATTTTGCTTCTGCCAACATTTTAACAATTTTTTTTTTTTTTTTTTTTTTTAGCTAACACCTCGGCTTTCCATTCTTAGAAGATTTTTAAATAGTTTCTACTTCTTTGCTGAAAAGAGAACTTAACAGTTTTAGAAACTTGCCTGATTTCTAACATTTCAGCTGAATTTACAAGGGTATGTTGCATATAAAATCTTGAAAAAATAATGTTGGGAGTAGAGTTTGTGCATGATGAAATAAACACTAATAAACCTGCTTGGGCCAGATTTTTCTGAATATATGCAATGCATTTAATGAAAGCGCTCACAGAAATCCCTCACTCTTCTCTTGATACTTGGCCTCAGTAAATATCTAAATGGTGCCTGGTAAAGAAATCTAAGGATCCTCTAAATATGCTGTAGAGAGTGACCAGATTTACAGAAGAAAAATCTACTGATGGAGGTTCCTGAGCAGCAAATAACCATCTGTTATGGGAGAATGCTGGGCTCACCAGTGCTTCTGTAAACTCTTTGGATGCTAAAGAAATCTTGCAGAATGGCACTCTCATCCTTCATGTTTCCACCATGCCAAAAACTGCGCTTAGACCAGTGAGAAACACTGACCTTGTTATGCTGAACTGGTTATGTTGGTTTTGTACTTTCACACACACTTGTTGGGGAGTTCTTTAACTCTGTTGTATCATTCAGTATTGCACACCGGATGAGACTGAGATAGATCTGCTCTGTGGTAAGGTATTTTGTGCAAAAATCCCATCATTCTCCATCCTTCCAGGCAATTTCCACTATAGGATACTTTCAGGAGGCCTATAATAATTTTGTCACCATCTACTCAACCACAGAGTATGGGCTACGCTTCACATATGTCCCCCATTCTCCGGACGTCTACTCTGATGGGTTCCTGGCATTGCAAGGCAGCAGCAGAAGACAGTTTCTGGCAACACACACCTTCTGATGAGGTCCAGAGAAGGGAGGGACATTCCTACTTTGCCCTTCTGTCCCACCCTGTTCTTTTAAACTCCCAGGATTAATAAAGTTGCCTGTACCTAACACAACTCGTTTAATTTCCTAGGAACATTAGCTTACAAAGAACATGCAAAATCTACCCCTCTCCTGTTAGACCGCAAAGCCTAGTTCACACATTAGATAACTCACATAAACTCTTCTTCTCTAAAGTGCCCTGTGCCCATTAGTGCAACAGCCCTATTCTCTGAGGATATGGTATAATAGAATTAGAAGTGCTTTGAAACTGCCAATCATCTTTCAGTCTGTGCAATGAAAGAGATTCGTGAGAGAATGCAGCTTTTCTACCTCTATCTCCTCAAAAATTAGTTGACAAAAAAATTTCTGTGAAACGTTTTTCCTTGTGAATGCACAGGTTTGTCAGAATTTCAAATGGAAAACTTCAAGGTGTGTTGATAAAAATGTATAATTATATTGTTGTGATCCTTTTTTATTGTTTGATTTATTTAAATATAAAAACGCAATAACATTACAAAGCCAGAAGAGAGTATGTTATTAGCACAGATTACATTTCAAAATATTTCTTTTCTTTCTGCAAGTTTTTATCTACAGGGAAGATATTAAAAAAATAATTTCTTCCTCAGAATGAAGGCAAATTTAAAAATGTAAGAATTGATATTTTTTGATCAACTCTGATTTATCATGAGCTCTTACTTTTGTTGGCGGTTTGAAAACTGAGTTTTTACTGTCGTGTAATCCTGACATGAAATAAATATTCCTTTTAATAATTTTGATTCATTATCAGAAAAGGTTGGTTTCCCCAAAGGAGACTAAATATATGTGGATTTATGAGTCAGAGCAGAAGACCTCTCTAAATGATAGTGAGAATTTACAGAGAGTTCCGAGAAGACTAATAGAAATGATTATGAGGCTGGAAGACATGTATACATATAATTTCACAGAGTCATAAGTAAGACATATGGGGAGAATGATAACAGTCTAAATTTTTAAAGCGTATTAGCAAGAGCGATAGAGAAAAAATTAGATCGAATATTAGAAAAAAATTTCCTGAAAATGAACTGAGTTAGGCAGTTGAATAGTCTCCAAAGAGCTGATGGGAACCCAACTGCAAGATACATTACAACTATACTGAGGGCCACCTGGGTGACCTGCCAGGTTTTACTTTTTTCCATCCTGATCTTCAAAGAATTGAAATAAATCGGTGCTAGGAAGTCAGAAGAAAACAGAATGGAGAAATTTCAGATCCAAGACTGCCTTGATATGATTATTTTATATCTTAGCTGAGATTTGCAATTTCCTGTCACTTATCTGGATTCCTTGGTCAACCCTCGGTGTTAAGTCAATGAGATGCTGAATGACTTACCTTGGCTGCTGGTAAAGTTAATGTGTTATAACAGATTTTATACACGATGATTTATGTATTTAGGATTTTTATGTCAATAATTACTGTACATGTTATACGACCATTTCATAAAATTACACATCACCATAAAATAACTGTATGTGGCATATTTAATTTTGAACTTCTAAAGACAAAAAATGGAAGTAGTTACAATAATCATTATTTTCAATTTTATGTAGTTAAGTGGTTTTACAAAAAAAATTAGCCTTCCAAATTACATAGTTATAATGTGTTAATGGTAGCATAACATGTCATTACATTATGCAGCTTAATTTCATAGATGTTATATATAGTTGGATATTTTAGACTCTTTTATCCTTACAGTTATTACAAGACACTAATTTCTTTCAAACCTTATTCTGTTTAACACTTTTTCAGTATAACCTTTGATGATTCAATTCATTTGGACACTTGGATCACAAAAGAAATTGGTGCTATTGCCTCTATGCCTTATTATAAAATGGGATGGTGTTCCAGCTCCTTGCAGTTTTCTCTGTGGACCCATGACTCCTTCTTTTTATATTTTTCCCTACTAACAAAGCATGTTGTGCCAAGATGGCTGATGAGCCCAGGATGCTGCTCAGAAAGAAGATGAGAATGAAAGTCATCTTGTCTGTGCTCTCGTTATGGTCATCTGTGATGCTTGGAATCATCCTACCTAACTTTCATAATGGGACACCTAATCTAGGTACTTCAGCTAAATTCTTGGAGTCAGGTGGGTTGGATGGGAGATTAAAAGTCCATACATACAACAGAGGTATTTAGGCTATTCAAATGTTTTAATGATATCATTGCGCCATATGGTCCTGTTGGTCTATATGTGTGACTACAGGGAACTCAAGAACAAAGAGCGGTCTTGAGTCAAAAAAATGAAAGAACTGATGGTGCAAAATCCACCAAAACTCTTTGATGTTAATAACAACAAAGAACTTGAAATACTTCTTCTGATGTATTGCCTTGCTTTTCTTTACATAAACTTCATCTCTTTTTGATCCACTGTCAAAGCATTCAGACCCCTTTGGATTTTTAACTTACCATTTCTCTATTTACTCTTCCTTTAAGGTCTGTTGTTCAAAAATTTTAATCAGCGTGGAATTCATTTTGTCCTCAAGGTCACTAATGAATATATTGAATAATGTTGATTCCAGTCCCTGACTCAAAAATACTCTGATCAGCATGATCTCCCAGTCACTTGCTACATTTGCAATATCCCTTTACCTGCTATTTGTCATTTCTTTCTTCAGCCATATATTATTTACAACTCTACAGGAGCATGCATCATCACTGTTTAAAAGAATTCTCCTTAGCCAAACTGCGCAAAAAGAAAGGTAATTTCATGTGTGCACACACTCTTGAATTAGTCTAGCATATCTGGATGGAGGATGCTGTACAGAGAAGGGAGGCTATTCTGATGAATCTTCCCCACATTTCCTATTGGGAATGATTTATGAAGCATCAAGTCCCTCAAACATTGCTCAGACGTTCTCTTGGAAAGTTAAATTGGCATAATCCATAAACAGGCTGGGAAAGATGAAGTGCAACCAGCAGCCCTGTCCTAGCCCATGACTGGCCTCTCTTTCAGTTAGCACAGCCAAAGCATGGAGGGCAGGTTCTTAGTTTCTTCTTGGAATAAAGCATGACTGGAAATGTAGAGCCATAGTAGCAGATAGTAACATAATCCATAGAACTGAGAGAGTTTTCCTTTTTCTTTTTTTTTAAAGAATTAAGAGCCTCTTTCACAAAAGTGGTAGTTTTAAAGGAGACTGTGCAGTTACAAGAAATCAATTACTTTAAACCTATAAAGAAAAGCATTTCAAGGCATGAAAAGAAAGCAGAAGAGAGTAAAGCATCACACAGTACAGATAAGAAAACATGATCTTTGCCTAAGGACCTTCTCCATGCAGCAGAGTAAGAGAGGTATTTCAGCTGTGTCTCAGTGTCATATGTCATCTCAGTCTTTTCTCCTTGCACTATGAGAAGTCCCATGCTCTACTTGCACTGTAGTAAAAGCCTTATCAGTCTGAGATTCCTATATACCCTTTCAATTACAAAGGAATTGCTTATATCTAGGTCACTCTTGAATGACCAGAATTTACAAACAATAGTTATGATTTGACACTTTCTTTAAAGATTCTTTCTCTGCTTCAAGAAGGAACTAGCAGAACAACCTCTGCTGAAGGCTACTGTTGTTACTTCCTGGGTTTTGCCAGTACAAATTGTTGTATAAGACTCTGAATTTCCTACAGCTACTTCACCCCAAAACCACGGTGTCTGCAGAGTCAAACTGATCCATAAATCCCTCAAAAAGGTGTAGAGGCACTGTACTACTGGACTCTAATAGTAGAGCCTTATGCAGGACTTCGACAATGAAAATATAAAGAGTAACCTGATCAAGTATCTCTCTTTTTTTGCCAAAACACATTCCTTCAATTTACTAGTATAAAGTGATGCTTCATGAACACGGCATTCAAATAGTAATGAAATACATGTGCCAACTCCCATGTCTGTCTTCAGACTGGGACTGTGCACAGGCTGCTATGTAATATATAATATCAAAGTAACAAACTCATCTCTAAATTCATTATTAGAGCTCTGGTAACATTCTCTGTCTTTCCAATACCTGAAAAGTTGTCAAATGCATGCTCTGGGTCATCAGTGTAACAATCTTTATCTAACCTTGTAGGGCAGATCTCCATAGCACTTGTACTACATACCAACACAAATTTTTGCCAGTCAGCAGCATATATATTTTTTAACATATATATTTTTTAACAACTATAACTGACCCCTATAACTGACATTTCTGCAAGGGATTTTAACCACAGATAAAAAGATGACAAAAAAAAAAGTAAATTACATATGCAGAACTGAATGCACAAACAGCTATATTTTGAAGGAATGCACACTTCAAATTAGCTAAAGTTGACAAAATAACTGTTCTTCCAAAATAAAAGCTGTACCCTGAGCAGTTGGCCTATGAAGTTCTCGCTGGGAAAGTATCATTACTGACTTTTTTGTACTGAAGTTTTTTATATTCTTTTTGTATTTTAGGGATTTTGCACAATAGATTCCAAAGCAATCCAAATTAACAATACCTTTCAACTTTCCTTAAAACCTCTGTTGACTCAGAGGACAGATCTAACACTTACCAGTTTTGTTTAATATGTCCCAGGAAGCACACAAAGTCAGGACAAAGCTAGTCCAATAGAATTACTGTCAAAACAACAAAAAAAAAGTTCTCTTTATCTGTAACTGCCACCAACCTGAATGGTCCATGGAGAACCACGTACAGGCACTTCTTTTGTGAAAAGTTCTTTTGAGAAAGCAGTTTCTTCTGGCTTAAACATCTAACTATTCTTTTTAAATGGATGTTTAGGCATCCTCAATCAGGACTTGCCTGATCCTCATACCAGGTCTGTCTGTAACATCTGCACATACTTGTCCTCCCCACTCCTTCTGTTACACTTACTCCCAGAAAGGATGGTTTGCTCACCAGTGTGATATGCTGAGCTTGTTTTCAGTGATAAGCTCTGTGTCTGACTCTTATACCACTGCAAATATTTCTAGCTACTTAAATTCAAGGAAAACACTTCGGGGCTTTTCTAGGATTTCGGATGTCTGCTTGGATGTTGTACTAAGAATTTTCACACTTCAAGATCTACTGTTACCATTGCAAAAATCAATGCAACTCTTGATTAATTGAAGATGAGAAACAGTACTTAAAAACTTTGCTTGCAACAATGACGGGCCATAGTATTAGCCATCATAGCAGATGGCAGAAAAGGCTCAACTGAAGTGCAAGTTTACAAATATTGTTGTATAATATTTTTTTTCCTGGTGTGGTGCAGGAACACTAGCTCCCTCTCTACCCCAGCAAGGTAGTGCACACACTGCTGCTGGATCCTGCTGCATATACAAATGCAAACTTCTATATACAAGAAGTACTAGACGCAGGGTTTCAGCTATAGCTCCAAAGATAGTCTTAACAACAACAAACCCAAAAATGTTTGTACAAAACCAGCAGAGATTATCTTTAAATGTTTTGCTCCACAGAATTACATGACCTATGGGTTTATGGGTATCGGCACGTTCAATTACTTTCCTTTTGAGAAGTTTTTCCTCTTACTCTAAACTGCATATGAAGCTGCATCTTCTGATATATGTTTATACATTATACATTTCCCTTCAACTCTAACTCTTCTAAGGGAGTAATTACACATTTCAAATCTTCAGAATAAGCCAGAAATTTCAGGCTTTAGACATTTGCCAGTCAGCAAAAGCTACTGTGACTATTACTGTCAACTACTCAGGAGCATGTTCATTTTCTTGGATATTCAGCCACTTTCCATCCTGCAGGGCCGCTGAAGTGTTGTTAGTACCTATCTTTCCTATAACATTTTTCACCAAAACTCATGTGAGAACACTTCACAGAGGAGGTAAATATCTTACCCTATTTAAGGGAGACAGAAAAATGAAGATATAAGGAGGCTGAGTATCTTTCCCAAAGTCTTTCAGTGGATGAGCAGCAGGAGGCCAGCCTAGCCTTCTAGGTGCTCTGCCCAAATAATGCTACCTGGTGATAGTCATGCTTTAGTCCTTGCTAAGAAACCAGTAAAAATATAATAATATCAGAGTTGCAGAGGCAATCAACATTTTCTTGAGACAGGTTTTAAGTATTAGTCCCTAACAACATCTTGCTTGGTTGGTTCATTTTTCATACAGTGACAACAGATCACATAAAGCACACTAGCACCTGTTGGTGCTATTTTCCAACACTGGCCCTAGAAGCGGGAAAAACATCAACAGAACAGTGAATACCAGCAGTTGGTAAACCTAAATCTTGCTCAGGAGCAAGGTTGTACCAAATAGTATTTTACCCTTTCAATAGCAAGCTTAGTTTCACAGCACTAGTTTAAAAAAAAAAAAAAAAGAAAGGGTATTTTAATCACTCTTCTAGATACTAAACCAAAGAATGCAACAGTGTAAACAGCTGCAATAGTTGTTAGCAGTTACATTAATATTACAGGGTCTTAAGACCCACTCATTTTAAATGGTGGTCTGTGTTCTCTTTTCAGTTGCCACACCCACTGAACTGGCAGAAGCATTCCAAACAAAGCTAGACCATGTGTCAGTTGTGTCTTTTAAATTTTGCTGTGAAAGGAATTAATAATACTGCTATTTAAATAGCCATCTCTGAGTCCCAGAATTAACAAGCCAATGAGGAAAAAAAT
This sequence comes from Pseudotriccus pelzelni, assembly GCA_035584735.1. NCBI lineage: Eukaryota > Metazoa > Chordata > Aves > Passeriformes > Tyrannidae > Pseudotriccus > Pseudotriccus pelzelni. Next base: position 17,683,539 of record JAWMRA010000164.1, on the reverse strand, counting down.
GACCAGAATTTCCAGGTTTTGTTTCGGCTAATAAAATGCAACAGTATTAATCTGTACTTGGAACACATAGGCAAGGTTTTACTTCTGATTTGAAACAAAGAGCATCATCTCAGAAGAAATGTTAATAAAATATGAACCATCCACATCCTATACAGATAAGACCCTACTTTTCAGTGACTGGTAAGACTCGACTCAGTAGAAAGAAGATTTCTATCTAGATAGTTTCTCTCCATTCAGCATTTAAAAAGAAGCTCTGGCATATCTGGATGACTAGCACACCAGTTCTTCCGGGCCAAACTCATCTGGGTCCACACAGTCATAATTTTAACCTTTAATCACATCAAATTAAGCAGTAGAAATAAAGAATTAACCCTTTTTTTTGGGCAAGATTATCAGATTTTCCATTTCTAAATATTGCATTTTTTTCATAGCACCTAATAGGTCTTTTATTTTATTACAGTCATGCTGAAATACTTTAACACAAGAGTCCTACAAAAATTTCCTCTTTTAAACTGAAATAAACTCAAGCCCTGTGTGCCCACGGGAAGAACCTGGCTTTTTTTGGGTTGTTTTTTTTTTTTTTTTTTTTTACCTTTAAATATAAATGCCTTCCTATAACCACAGCCTTGCAGGGAGGCAATGCCACTTGGCAAAAAAGTTATATTAAGTGCACTTGCTGGAACTGTTTATACTTTGTTCCCGAGAAATAGATTGAGTACTTGATAGTGTAACACAATGAGAGGTACGGGTGGTGGAGATCGGATCGGATGCTTGGGCGGGGGGAGCGGGGAAGTGTTGCTACCCCAGGAATTTATTTTTAAAGTGTCTGCTATTTCATGCAATCTGGTCTATTTCAAAGGCAAACAATTTGCTCTTCAGAAGTATCTTTATGAGCCCCAAGGGATGAAACTCATCCCTGGCAGAAATGATTTAGCAGTATCCAGAGAGGGGGTGAACCACTTGAGAGGCAAGGGAATAATTTTTTGAAGGGTGGCAGAATTTTAACAAGGGCCTCTAGTGAGTTCTTGTGAACCCCTTTCAGCACATCACTGTTTTATTAAAATATTCTTCTCAAAATACTGAAACACTGACAGCTTCTGTAAGCTTGCCAAAAATTGAGTAAGGAATAAAAATAAAATGTTAACTTGACATGTGTGAATAATTTTGATTTGATGATAACACCTTTTGGAATCGAGGCCATATTCAAAGCTGACTCGTAACACATTCACATTTCTAAGTTACATGAAATAACTCAAACTTTTCAGGCATTGTTATGGTGCGGTGAAAGGAGGAGATGTTAGGAGCTTCTCTCTAAGTTAAGTGAAAATTAAAGACATTTTAAGTCTTCCTTGCTGAACTTGGAGGGGATAAGGTCATACCTGATCTGTGTGAAACAGGTTGGTTAATGCATTCTGGCTGATTAAATTAACCAACTGCAATCAGACAAAAGGGGTAAACAGCAAAAGAAGGAGATAATTATGAGAAAATCGAGTTCTGAATCTGGACCAAGTATTGAGAAGATATTGTAAGGTACATACATATTCTGGTAGGATTTGGCATGGCATAGTCTTCTGCGGGTCTGTTTTGCCTCTGGGTCTCACCTAGGGCTCTTCCCATAGTAGGAGGTCAGGCAAAGAGGAAGCTCAAATGAACTATAAGAAACTCTTTGGACAATGCCTTCAAAAGCTTAATGTAATGATCACTCAAGACAGACCAATGACATGCACTATTTTACACTTCCCACATCTTCTTGCCACGCTAGAACCTCTGATGGTTATCTTTAGCAGGGTAACACTGAACCGACTTTATTCTTCCCTCTGTTCCACCACACTGATGTCTCTGTTCCTGAACCCTTGACAAGTAGCTGCCACTTAATGAGAGCAAGGCTGGGAGGGGAATGGTTGTCAGTTGTGCTAATTTATCTATAAATCTCCAATCATGTGCTGTGGTCAGGAAAAGTGAGGAGCAAAGTTGAAGGTGAAAAAAAATAATTTAAATGGATGAGCTGTGAATAAGTTCTATCACAGTCAGCTGTGATGAAGCCATCACAGCCATAATGAAGGAAACACACCTCTTACAGCAATGGGACTGCACATTTCTACCAGGTACAAGAGTACTTGTACTCAGAAGTCATTCTCCACTTTCTTAGTGCAAAAGGAGTGTTCTTAGGTATTGTATTCTTAGACATTCCTAAGGGCTTTTCGAGGCATCTCCTCTGGGACAGTTTCTCAGCTACACAGGGCTGCTGCATGGTGTCTTGGGGATATAGTGGCATTTATCTCTAACTTACATGACTTTCTCGAGTCCAGTTTATAAGTCAAAGTGATTAATCAAGTCCTCAGAGCTCAATCGATTGTGTAAAAACATTCATGACACAAACCCACCATCCTTTATTTGGCTACTGACTCAGCCAACCTGTATATCCCTCTGCTTGGCTGAGTTATGCAGTCTGTTTTGTACTTGTAAAAGTAGAGATTAAACTCCATAAAAACGCAAGTGAACTTGACATATCTCCATCACTTCACTGGTTCCTATATGTATTTAATTCATTGTGGATCTGAGGTGCAACATGAGAGTGTACAGTGCTGTTAATATGGCAAGACCATTTTTAGGTCCTACCCAAAGGTAAGGATTGGCAAACCTAGCAGAGAAGCAATGACTGGTATGCGTTCAGTGAGTCCAGAAAAGTTTGTTTGCCAGAAACAAAATTCAGTTGCTCTGTTTTGAAAAGAAGCACTAGGTCAGACTGGTAAAAGTAAGGAAATGGGTAAATGAGATGCTCTGGACCACACTTTTCTGTCCTAACACACGAGATCAATGTTAATGCATTTTAAGTAGAGCTGGCTCCCTACTTTAAATTTTTCTCCTTCATACGTGTACCCTGTTACTATACAGAGCACACATCATGCAAAACGGGTGAAGAGTAAATGAGGAGAATGTAGCTGGGTTCAATGAACAAGTTATACAACCTTTCTTTTCCGAAGTATGGAAATTTTCTTTACATTATATGCATGAAAGCAGGTTAATAACTATTACAGCTGAAATTCTGGTCTCACCAAAGTTAGTAAATTTGAATTCAGTCTCTTATTGTAGATTAAACTCAGTCCTGTTAGATTACCAAAGGACCTTCAAATGTATGAAGGCATAATTTACAGACATTACAGAAATAGATGCCATTTGACTGTATATTGTAGAAGTTATATGCTAGAAGATGTATATGCTGAAGAAAGATTTAAAACCTCTATTAGGAAATTATTCATCAGACATTCTGACAACAGGAATTTTTTCCCTGATTTGCTATTATACAGTCTCTTAATTTATTATGTAATTAGTTTCCCCAAATGCCATATTTATCTGAAGTTCTTTCATCAAGTAATCCATCCAGATTAAATTTTTCCTCTCATTGACTGTAACAAACACTGTATTTTTTCTTCTTGAATGTGTCTTCTCAACTGCTAATTTCTACCGTCTGTTTTTTCTTTTTCTGTAATAAGTCTTCTTTTTGTCTATTTCCAAGATATTCTGGCACAGCCTTGTCTCAACTGCAGCATTCCAACTAGCTGTCTCTCTGTGCTCACCATGACTCTCTCAAATCCCGTTTTTCTTAAAAAGGTGACACTAGTCCTGGCCTGATCAGCTCTTCCCTAGAAATGAAAATTCAGAAAGCCAGCAAGATGCTACACACAGCACTAGTTTCAATGCATCTCAGTGATTATCTTCATGAAAGCCAAGTACACAGTCAAGGACCGTCATGGCTCAAAATTTGCCCAGCTAGTCCTCAAGCCACAGACCACTGCACAGAGAGCACTTTTGTTGTTTCCCACACAGACTAGAGCAGACATTCATAGAGAGAAATCCACTTTCAGGCCTCAGAAATGAGGCACATACGGTGCTAATGGGAGCAAGGAGAGAAGGGATGAAAGGCAATAGCCAGCAAGTGGCAGAAGGGCAGAAGTTTGAGTCTACCATAGCAGATCATGGCCAGAGCAGTAAAGTACTATGGCAAAGGAGGAAGGTGAGCAACGGAGTTGGCAGCAGTTCCTGACTTCTTCCGAGAAAACAGTGTCCTAAAAGTATTTCCCATGTCTTTTCAGAAAATGTCTTTTCAGGATCATCTCTAACACCTTTTTTACCTAAAAAAGTTGTTCTGGGTTCTCAGTCTGCTCTTACAACCTCTTGAGATTTTGAACATATATGAAAAAAGTATCAAAGATATTGAAATAAAGAGCTACAGTGATAACCTAAAACCATCTGTATGCCCACACACTATGTCACAGAGGAGCCTGGTCCCAATGAAGGGTCACCACACGAACTGAGCTCTGTTTAGCTGCCACAGGACATCTTTGGTATGCCAGCAGAGCTGCACGATTGCCTTGTGGATTTGCCTTGTGGATGCTCAGATCATGGCAACCTATAATCTCCCAGCAGTCTGACACTCAGGACAGAACAGCCAAGTCTTTTTTCAACCCAAGTGTTGACCCCTAAAGGGCACCTAGAGAAGCGGATGCATGTTATGGGCTAGGGAGAGTGAGATGTGTATCTTGTTTCCACCTGCTCAGACTTGGAAGACATCACCTCCCTTTAACAGCTCATCTGGCTGCTTCGGGCTCTGGCTTCAGGCCACCTCATGATGGTACATGCGCACAATTATGTTATCATTTCAAATGACAACTCCTGACAAGCTGCTAGTAGGGTGATAGTCCTTCTTGCATGGTCCGCGTCTGCAGATTATTATAAACACTGACTGTGAGACAGGGCTCAGTGCTTCTCTCAGTCTTATCTGTCCAAATGTACTGACTTTTATGGTCTTTATCAATGTAACTCACAGAATTTGACCCATTGCTTTTAGCCACAAGAAAAAAAATTTGGATGCTATAGTATAATGTGTTTCAGTTGAAAGTACTCTTTATGCTGCTTCGTCCTAAATTGAATTCATCAAGGCAAGGATCTCTGAAAGGTCTATTTGTGAAATATCTTCTAGCTTGGCATACTGTATGAGACTAATTGAGCAATAGTGTTGCCAGTCATTGCTACTTAATCGTGTGATTGCTGTGGAATTGCACAGCCCCACCGTGCACTCGCTACCGGATGAGCAACCTTACGCAGCAAGGTTATACAGCCAACAAGCTAAAGGGGGATCCCAAGTACACCTGGACTGCAAGCCAGGTACTACTGAAGGGACTATTGCTGCAATCCTTCATGTTTACATTCACTTGTCAGTGTTTCCAACAGTTGTTCACATAGAAAAAAGTTAGGGAAACTATGGATTTTTAATACCCTTTCTGAAGTGAATTGTAACAAGTTAGAAGCTGAACCTTGCCCATTTTTTTTCCCAGTGCATGGGTTTTTTCCCCACAGAGGAGTGATTATGAAAAAAGCTCCTAAAAAGTGTGTCCTTTGTGCTAGAACATCCAAATTTACATTTTAAGTTAATTTCTGAAAGGCAGTAGTAGAAAGAGAAATTATTTTTATAGTGAGGTCTTATATTCTCACGTTTGTCAACATTACAATCATTACAGTACATATTTAAGTAGAATACACTTCCAGCCTCTGCACTGAAAATCAGACATCCTAACTTCAATTTTAGGCACAAAAAGCCAAATAACATCTCTATTTTGTGACGGAGTCTGTGAGAGTTAACAAAAGGGAATAATACCTTAGTAATTTGTGGTTTAGAACTAAAGGAAATGGTCTCACACTGGTGCTGACAGAGGCTGCAAGACACAGGAGTTCCTCTGAGAGCATTTCTTTAGTAGGGGAGGAAGTGTCATGGTGTGAAACAAGGAGCCCTTCTGAGCATCACAAAGATGACCAGGGTCCACGATATTGCTGAGACAGAAATTCTGTTTATCTGAAAATGTGTCTTACTATTTGTGGTAACTCAAAGAAAACAACAGATTTGTAACACCTGTGCTCGCTACGGGCCATGAAGCAAAAGGTTTGGAAGGCTTCCCTGAGAGGCTGGTCCCTGGTGCCATCTTGTGACGAGACCAGATCCATTCCCAGCGGTGGCAGAGCTCTGGCTCCCCTGCAGCCACATCTCTGTCTCTCTGCCTTGGGGAAAAAAAATGCCATATCTCCATTCCTTCAAGAGTCTATACTGACTGATTGCTGCAAGGCACATCTCTGCTGACACTGCCCTGCAAGAGCTATCGTGGAGCTCAAGGCTTCCCAAAAGATTGTGGTTATTTATTTTAAATTAAATGCAGGTAATGTGAGTATTCTTTTTGCCTGAATTACTCTGGTGACATCATCGAAGCGGTGTTGACTTGCATGTCAAGTCCAAAAATGCAGAATTCCTTTTAATGCATCAGTGACCAGTTGAATTCTTATCATTGTCCTTTGTGGTTGTTTAGAGGACAAGGTTCGAGAGCTCACCCTTATTTAATACAGGTGACAGCTGAGAAATATGTATCCATTGTGTAACAAAAACACACAGAAGAAAAAGGAACAATGGCACACACCTGCCAATCGCTTGAAATTTCATGTATTTAAAAGCCAGTTATCTAATGTGTTTGTTTTCAAAGGTGTTTACTGGGAGAATTCTGAGTGCCTTAATAGTAAAAAAAAATCCCAACCAAAAAAAAAAAAAAATAAAAATCCCAAGGATCTTATTTAGGTATTATGAATTTATGTACTTGATTTTGACCACATGCTTTTTAAGGCATGGAGCTTTCCATGAAAATGAGCCTCTGCCTGACCCATTTAGGAACCAGTGAAAAGATAAAAGAGTGTGTCTGGATTTTCTTTGTGTACTTGAAGTGATTATACTGTATGCGGCAGTGTTCTAAAGCATGAAAAAAATCTGGCTTTATTTGAGTATTTTATTTCTGTGTGTTTCTAATATCTGTATACTTCCCTAGTTTTAACTAGGCTAGCAAGCAGAAATACTGTAGTGCCAGCAGAGCTGTTCTTCTTGTCCTTTAATCTGACCCAGACGAGAAACTACTAAAGATCTCACAAGGAAATCCAATCTTTGGAAATTACCAGCATGAATTCTCAATCAAATAGGCCGAGGTAACTTCTGATAAGCTTCTGAACCCAGCCTCCAAGGCTTTTGATGTTCATTCACAGTGTATAGTCCCATCTATAACATTTTCTACTTCTACTCCCTGCAAGCATGCTTCACCTCTCTCACTGCATCAGTTATTAATCCTATTTTTTCCCTTTTTGAGCACATAGCTGTGGCTCACCTCTAATTTTGTTACGTTACTTTATTTTTAATCACATTTACCGTTCACGGTGTTACATTGATAGTGTAGAAAACTAAAGTCCTCCCTTTACTGAAAGGACAAGTGCAACACATGCATCAATGGAATAAACGAGTCCCTAGACTACCTCACCTGTAGTTAGGTTAGTGCAAACCAGACAAGGTACCTGTTCAGACATAGGTGCCTTTGCTTAGGAAAATCAGTGTCAAATAATACAGTGAAAATAAGCCTAGTGCCTTAGAATATAATAAAAATTATTCAGGTCATAACTGCCTGCACACCAACCCCAGGATTTAACATATTGACTTCTCCCCTAGTGTTGGGAGAAAAGATATGTTCACACCTGCACACTTTGCTGTGACTACAAGCACGTACCCCTTCATGTTAACTGTAGTGTCTGGGGTGAACAGCTTTATACCACATCCACCCCGCATTTCACTTGGTTTTCCTAATAAGTGCTTTCTTTCTGTGAGCATATTCCTAGCAAGTTTTAGTATATTAACCTAGAGAAGTTTCTTGAATTACAGGAATAATTTCCAGGCTCTTTGCTATACACTTCTGAAGCCGTTTCGTACACATACACACTTAAGTGCGTCTGATATTGAATGTAAAGAGTCATTATGGTGTTCTTCACAATCCCTTTGCTGCATAAGGCAGTAAGTACACCCTTGTGGCTAGTGCATCCCAGTGGCCCGATTCTTCACTGTCTTGCATCTGCGGGAGTTATTTAAACCACTGCAAAATGGGCATAAATCATGACTGAGCCCGAATGGAAGCATTTCACACTCTGCAGAGGCAATGATGACTAGATGAAAAGGTAAAGCAAAGGAAATATCAGAGAGAATTTTGCCCCCACTTCTCTTCCTGCCATTTGAGCAGCCAATACAGGGGAATTGCTCTGGTCTTCCGAAATACATTCTGACCCTGCGAGTGGGCAGGGGAGCAGAGGGACTGAGGGCAGCCCTGGGGGGCAGCTCCAAGTCCAGACATTCAGCACTGCAGGCAGGTGCTGCTCCTCTGCTCCAAGTTTGGGTGTCTCTGGAGAGGTCTGAGTACTCCAACATTATAGGGTTGACAAGAGTTTGGCAGATGATAAGTGGCATTCAGGCACCCAGATTCTCTCTGCCAAGGCTGTCACCAATACTTATTTGAAGCTACTTTAATATCACCTGGAGAAAACATCAGGTCTACCAGAGCCTCCACTTCTCACAGCAAATTAAAAATATGCAAAGACACATGCATACAAGAACAAAGGGATACCCTAACACTCCTAGCTGCAAAATTCTGAGAAAAATCTATGACCTTTATGACAATTAATGTCTTTTAGGTGATATACGTAATTCCTGCGCAGCTGTTTAAGGACTGATCCAAACCCAACTGAAATCACTGTAATTCCTCTGTTTGCTTCAATGTAGTCTGGATCAGCTCCTGAAGCTGTCCAGCAATAACCGGCCTGCGGGGGAATCATCTTTCTAATGAGGAAGATTCCTAGGATTTACATATAAGCAGATCTCTATCTTGTACAGAAACTTGTGCTTTTCTTCTTTAACCAAGAAAAGAAAACTTGCATTTTGGATTCTGTGAAACATAATAAGCATTTCACACACTTAAAAGAAACTAAAAGTACACTTAATTATAATCAGTTACAAGAGGATGTTATTCACCAGGAGTTTCCTGCTTTTATTCATCTTTCAAGCATAGCAAACAAGAAGCTAATTACTAAAAGTCTTTCAAATATTCCAAGCTATATCTTAAATTACATTAAAGAATATAACATTCCTCTGATTTCAAATATATAGTTTCTGGTGAAATACTGGAATTAGGACTGAGCTGGCCAGCAATGGAAGTCCTTCACTCTAAGCCAGCCACATCTAATTATAAAAGATGAAGGCTTTGAAAATTTACATAATTGCTGGCTCTGGTAGGGGTCGGTAACATATTTGCATTAGCTACTTATGCTTCATACCAACACTTTTAAGTACCACTTATCAAAAATAAGTCTACCAAGTCAGAGGTGCGTAGGTGGCTAAATAAAACCTGCTAAATATGGGTAGCACCACCTCTTTACGTCATGAAGAGATATATAGGCTTTGACACATGGGGTCTCTTGTCTTGTTTGTCACTTACACATTAGAGTAATAGGTACATTAGAAATGCTCTTGATAGGAATTAATACCTTCTGCTCCTTTAGTGTGCATTTATTATAACTATTTACTGGTTTTGTATGTACAAAATTTATTTGGTGTAATTTGCACTCCAGAATTTCCCTCTGTTCCCCCTCTGGCTCATGCCTCAAGCCATCAGTCTAGATGGTAGCATGGCACCTTAACACAGCAAGAACCCTGTAGTCTAAACATATATTTCGAATTCTTCCATGATTATGTCTCTTTTTCATATCATATAAAAATTCTGCCAGACCTACAGATAGATGATGTAAGAACTGTACAACAGAAAATGACAGACCAGCACATACATTTCAAAGGCTCTGTTTGGAAAAGAGTCACATTATGTTACAAACAGGTCTTTTTTGTATTATATTTGATGTCAGCAAGTGAGCTTTAAGGAACCTGACACTGTTTGAACTTTTTTTTTTTTAATTTATTTTATTGTATACGGTGATTTGATGGTTTTTGAACTCTGGATCAATTTGGTGACATTGTGGCTGATCCATTTTATCCTTGCTTTGCTGGGCCACTGTTTCGTTCTGAGGCTCCAGTCTCCCATTTTTCTCGAAAGGCTCATTAGGCCTGATCTCTTTTAGCCTTTTTGCTTTTTCTCCTTTCTTCCCCACACTGGACTCTGGTTTGCTTTATTCCTTAGGTCCCCCTATAGGTTAAGCCTAAGCTCTTATCCCCTATGCTCTTTAACTCACAGCCAGCATTTGATTCCGGTTTTTTAACCCTCTCCATGAATTACCCGGCCTGGGCACAGCCCCATCACGTTGGAGGCTCTGTCTGTGTGAGTCACAGCTTAATTTACACAATGAAGGGTAATGATTTTACCCAGAAATGCCTGACACAGAAACGAAATTGAGCAACTTTCAGAGAGGCTGTTGAACAAAAAATAATCTTCTGAGGCGATACAGACTTCTATACAGTGAATAAAATGCCTACGGTCAAAAGTTTAAGTAGTTAAGTATTTTAAAGAATTATGTGCAGAAAGACTACAAATAAATCACTCTTGCATGAATCTAGGGACATAGATTTGGCTATTTGTTCTAGCATGTTGTCTTGTTTTCTAACTACATCTCACATAGAGAAGATGAGGTTCCTGCATTATTTGTGCTGTATTGATGAATACATAGACATAAGGCAATGCCTTTTAGAGCACAGAGATGAAATACAATCAATCACACACTGTTCCGCAAGCACTGCCAAAAAATGGGGAGAAATCAATCCATTTACCAAAGAAAACATTTTCAATTTTGTTACTGCTTTGATGTCAAGACAAATACAAATTTAAATTTCTTTCTGCTTTATATTTTGCAAGATTTCTCTACTGAGGCTACTTTTGCTTTTCAGCCATCTTTCCATCACACCTCCAGCTTCTCATCTGCTGTCTCAATAATGTAGAAGTATCTAGACTTTATTCCCAGGTATATTTCTTGCTGAATTTAGATGAATTCCATGTAGGACAAAGTAAAAACGCAAAATATTTGGTCATAATGGTCATAAGTCTGCCTCACCAGGGAGCAACTAATTACTGTGGTCTCTTGACACTTCACAATGAAACTTGTTCAATCTTGGGCAATTCAATTTATAAAAGAAATTACCAGTGATTTAGCTCCATTTCGGAAGACATGTTCACTTTAAAGAAAGTTAACAAGTTAACCATGTTTGAGATTGTTTTTTAAGGTTTGGCTGTGTGGTCTCTTCTTTTTTTAAAGAGAGCAGTTTGTTCTGGGAGGTCAAACCATCCTACTCAGAAAGAATAATATGATTAAGAGGTTAGATTAACAGAACAACCAGGAGACCCCAGAAATGCTCAGGGAAAAATCTAGAATTGATTAAATATAAAAATCTGATGTTACCATGTATTAATCTGAAAAATGCTTACAGCATTTTAACATGAAGGAGAAGCAAAAGATCACCACTGATGCCTAAAAAAAAATATCTCATATTTCCCTGATTTTTGCAATACATTTCTGGTCAGTGTCCAGTGTTGCAATGGAACAGTTCATGAAGTTAAATGTAGTCTTGTGGGTTTGTATGATCTGTTGTATTTACATAGCACAGCCTTTACTCAAGGGGATCACAAGACAACTCCTTAGCTAACTCACACAGGGTTAAAACTAACTTTGGATTTTCTTAGATTGTGGTATCAACACAACAATAACTCTTAGAAATATATTTTTTAAAAAGATACTAGATTAGTGATAGAATTTCCAAATTAAAATAGAAGAAATCTTTGTGGGTTTTAATAACTGATCAATTCATGAGAATAAAAAATTATGAGAGTTTTCACTCATATATAATTGATTTCTTTGAAGGCTTAGCCTGCTTTGCTTTCTCTGAGCAACTACATGTGTAGATATATATACATATATAGATATATACAGATATATTTATACACACACAGAGGACAGAATTTGACAAAGATACCAGAAAGAAGAAGACTTCACACTTACATTATTTAAAACATTTATTTGTTAAACTTTCTATTGCTCAATGCAGTGGATGCCAGAGATGGGAACTCTCCGTAGGAGAGCAGAAAATGAGGAATGAGCTACTTTTGGAGTTCAAGTTTTTGAAGTTTAGTTACTCTTATTCTGTGCGATAGTGTTTTCTTTTTCTGCTACTATAATTTTTTTGCTATCACTTTAACAGGAAATTATTCATTCAACCTCTTTTCATAAGGTAATTCTGAAGAGTTTTCTAGTGCTCTAAATAATCCCTCTTTACCTATATTTTTTATTGCTCTTTATTTAACTGAAATTCTGTATCTCATGGTAAGCTTCTTACACAGGGAAGAATTTATAATGGAAGTGCCAATAGTTCCTATGAATATAATTCTTTAAATGTCTGCAAAGGAGGAGGAACTTCAGTGCTACAAAATACAAGACTGAATTTGGGGAAAAATAAACACTGTTATGGCTCTCCATAAGACTGTGTGACACTCACCGTAGTAATAAAGTGTATCCTTGATCTTTTAAAACTAGATCAGAGACATCCTGCTCACCTCAAACTCCCGAAAGCAGAAGATAAGACCTTGTTCTTACGAAAATGAGTGGAAAGCTCTGATTAACAGGGACAGGATTCTCCCTGCTGCAGCTCAGTAACTACTCCTGAGCCCTTTGAAAGGTCCCAGCCTGCCTGTTAACTGCACAGCAGCCTCTTTGGCATTCCCAGCCCTGCGGCTGCAAAGGGTGAAGTGGCTCCTGTGCTGGGAAAACTGGGTGGGTTGAGGCTGGAAGAAAGAGGGAAAGAGAACAGAGGGACAAAGAGCAGAAATAGGAGAAATTCAGGTGGTGTGAACTTCTTTACAATTCAGATTGACTGTCTATATGATGGGGACAGTACCCTCAGCCTCACTCAAGTCTTAATTAATGTTTATGAAGCTAACTATGATCTTCAGATGAAAGGCTTTTCAAAATGACAAGGGATTTGTATAACTCATAGAGTGATATAAGCTTGCACACTTCTATAATACTATCTCTGAAACCAGAGGTCAGAAGTTGATCCTGGAATAACTTCATTTCCCATTCACAACTAAACAGGAAAATGTATTTTGGCAGGAGCGTGTCCCTTCTCCAAAGCCCCGTTCTCAGACTGCTCCCACCATCACCCCTCTGCCCACGCAGCTCAGCGTCACCACCGAGCTACCCTGAGTGACAGCAGCGAGACTGCAAGCAAAATCAGGCCTTACTGTCCATCTGAAATATTTTTTACTGTTTTGTTTAGTGGTATCAGTCTTTATCTGGCATGCAGTACAAACCATAGAGTGCATCGATCACAGCAGGTTCTCCCTGCACAAAACAATCTATTTTCAGCCGTTGTTTTGCCGTGCAGGACTAAGTTCCAGGTACTTTAAATCTCTTTTATTGAATAAGCCTGTGTTGCTATGATTTAGAAACCAGTGTGATTCAAGGGTGTATTATTGCATGCGAATGATAAACTGTAGTTCATGACCTGAGCCTAATGGTTACTTTATCAGTTGCAGTGGACAATTAAGTGACTGAGTAGTGCAACTGACGGTGAAGAACAGATTTTGCCTCCGAGCTGCTTTCCGGAGTTAGATTTCGCTGTATCATGTTCAGAAAGGTCAGAGCTCTGGCCAGATGACCAGTATAGAAGTGCAGATGGCACTGTATGTCACCTGGCCACTCTGGGCCTCTGCAACCTGCTGCAGAGAGCTGGGGTTCAGGGAAAGGTTATGGCCATATGCAACTGCAGCACATTACCAGCTCATGAGGAAAATGGCTCTTTTCACAATGGAGTTGAAAAATCAGTGTAGCAGCTATGTCCACAACATGACAGCAGATCATGGCCATTTTCAGCTGCTATAGAAGCAAAGGCAAAAACTCTGAATCCTTTATTTTGGCCACCTTGCTACATGTGATAGAAATTTTATAAAAAATTTGTATATAATTAATAACAATGCTGTCTTCCAGTGATGATATTGCCCTCCATTTTTCACCTCTAAGCCTCCAAAACATTAAGACTCATATTTAAATTGTCAAACTCAGAAGCATGTTTGCACAACAAGAGTCTGATTAATACATATAATTGTGGATTTGCATATGCAAAGAGAGCAATTTTGTTTGCAGGTGACCAGGACTAGTCAGAGATTTAGTATGACACCAGTCACAGAAAACTCTTGTTTGCCTCCATGCTCTTTCCTTTGGAATTACCTAAATTGCATGCATAGTTCAGCTTTGGTGTAAATTCTGTGAATTAAAGTCAGCATATCAACATTGAAAAAAAAAAGAAAGGCTGCTCTGACTGTCTTGGCTTCCACAGTTTGGTGCTGTACAGTCTATGTGGTTCTGAAAAGGGATTCAGGTGATCCCCAGCAAAATGGAAGATTTACTCATGGCTCATGGATTTACTCATTTAGATCTGCGGTAGTTTCTACAAAAAACCTGAAGAGAAGATAAGCAGTCTTTTGGTAATTTTCTATACACCAGCTTCTTAAGTTGCTCATTATTGTATTCCAGATGATTTTAGATTTCAGAGTATTTGGATGGAAAAAACAATCGGAATATAAAAAAAAAATAAATTAAGAAAAAAAAAGAAAAAGAAAGGACTGTTTCAGCTAAAATCGTTGGTTCAGAAGGATATTTTTGATGCAGCAGAAGTATGGAACTAGTAGCATTTAAAAGATGTTGGCCAGACTGGGCAACTCAATACCAATTCTTTGGGTTGAATAAAGATGGAGAACTGTTATTTCTAACATCAAAATAAAACTCTCTAAAATGCAACCTAAATTGACTAACAACATGAACATGATGTGGCCCTGTCTTGAAAAGCCTGTCTTAAATGTTGCCTTTTAATCCTTCCTATGCTTCTAAAAATAAGTGGACCTTGGGGACAAAAAAAAAAAAAAAAGGAAGACAAAAGATTCAATGAAGCATTCTGAAAATGTCCTCTTTATACCAAAGTATTTTTGTGGAACTAAATAAAATATGAGGGGGAAAAAAAAAAATCATTCTACTAAACTGCATTTTTTCCAAGATGAAAGGATGCTATTTACCAAAGGTGATGCATACTATAAAGGATGAAGAGAATGAATATTTTATTTTTTCGGGATTTTAGGTTGGAGATAAAGGGAATAACACAAATCATTAATAAACGATTAAATTCTGTGTTCCTCAAGTCAAGCACAAAAACCTACTGAAATTCTCAGGAGTTTTTGTCTATAAAAGTAAAGCCACATACTACCAAAATAAGCCTAAAGATTATAATCCCTATCAATAATTTTTAGTCTCTTTTAATATTATCAATCTGCCTACTACTAGTTACCTACTTCTGATTCCCTCATTCATGATAAAGATCTCTTTGCTCAAGGGTGAAATCTTGATTTCAGCAAGGCAGTTTACTCTGGAAGACATACTAGACACCGTGATGAGTAAGAGCATCAAGCTCTCACTGCCTTATTTTGTGTAATAGTTTGCCAGCTAGAAAAACTAATTTTACACTTTATGTTAAGTCCTAGTTGTTCTCAACTAAATGCATGGAGTACAGTGACATCTATAGGAGGCTCTGTGTCTCTACATTTCAGTCAGCTTGTCCGTGTTATCATGTATACACCTCAAAGATCATTGCAATAATTTGCATGAAATATCAGCAAGTAAATTAATCATCAATATTTTAACTTAGTTTAGGTCTCTCCAGAGAGTTAAAGAGAACTAGAATGCATTCTGTAAAATAAATGCTCCCAAATGCAGCTGGGAAAGCCATAGGGAGCAGGAACAATTGCTATGGTAACCACATTATGGGATTAAAAACAATCACAGAAAGTAAGAAGACAGTGAGAGCAAGAGCATGGAACCAAATTTTTAGGAGTAAATGAATGTTGTCATCATCACTGAAACTTCTGTATTAAATATTGTTTATTCCAGTAAATAAGATAGTCACACGTATAAAACAAAGCACAGCAAATTATCTGACAGAATCTCATATACAGATGCCACATTGCTCCTTTCTCTGCTCTGCAAAAAGGTGTATAATGTCCCACTGCAGCAAACAAAGTGGCAAAAGTCAAAAGAGAAAATGTCCCAAATGTTCCCCTTCCCAGAAGCAGTCTTGTTGGAAATATGAAAGATAGAGTGGTCCTCAAACCCCACAGATCAGTACATGTAACTAGGAGACCCTGGCTCATGCAGTTGTAAAATAACGCTCCTCCAAACACCAGCTGAATGGCCTTGAGGGTTTCCCTACGCTAACAGGATTCCTGTACTTGGTGATTGCCTCAAGGATATTTTGTTCAATGGTCAATTAACTTATTCTGCATTTTCACTTGTGCAACTGAGTATACCAATAATCCAAATTTCTTTTTGGTGTTAGCCTAAAAATATAGATATTTTTATTCTGATTAAATAAGGTAATCATGTTTATCACTTAGAAATCCTTTAGTTTCTGAAAACATTTGCATCTTTAGTTAACTTCTTTCAATTTTTCAAATTTAGCTGGTTCCAAATATCTCTAAAGGACTGCAGAAATGTTCCATACAAATGCTTTTTTTCTGGCTGTTATAATTAATCTTGATGTAAAAAGAAAACTATTAACAAAGGTTTTTAACTTTTATGTAAAGAACTTTCATCATAGAAATATAAGATGTAACAGTTTTCACGTTATCAAATTTTTATGGTTTTTTTTTTCTTGTTCTTTTTTTTTTTTATGAACTGTGGTGAAAAAAAGCCTACCTAAAATATGGTTAAACACTGGTAAAAAGAAGGAAAAAAACAATCTAGCCAAAAAAATTCTTTTGCTGTGAAAGTTTAATCCAGCACTCCATCTCCAAAGCAACAGTGGAACTGGGACACATCTTATTCCTCTGTAAGTAAGAACCTCACATATCCTTATATTTGGTGTCCAGCTATCTCACTCTTTATTATTCCATTGAAATAGATTGCAGTAAAGGCACTTAATGGTGCTTTCACTACTACGAATGTGAACAGTTTTTTTTCAGTTCTTCCTACTCAAATGAAGCCCTAGCCATAATTTCACTAATTTTCTGCAGTCCTTTTCATTTTGGAACTTTTCAAATTTCTACCCAAATGATTGTGTAAGGCCCAGATTAATCCTACATTGTCTGATACACAAAATAATCAGACATCCTTTAGATCACTGAAAAATTGCATGCCTGTCAGAACTCCCCCTCCAAACACTGAATATATGAGGGGCATCATTGTCATTTCCCCCTACTATGACATCTCTTAAACTACTAATCCTACCTTCCCCCCCTTCAGAGGTCAGTGATAAACACATGGGTGTGTGAGAGCAGCAGAGAAGGATAAACGTAATTATTGTTCAAGAAAAGAGAAGGGTTCAGACATCTACAAGCCAGAAAGTGATGTGAAAGATTGAGACCTAATGGAGGATCTGAAGGACATTTCCTTTTGATGAGGGCACTCGTTCGTTCACTGGACTAGAAAATTTTATTAAACCAAAATTTTAGTAAGCTTTGTTCTCATTTAATACAGATTAATAAAGTGGTAAAGACCAGTGATTCTAATCTCAGGGAAATTCTGCTTTTCTGTCAGGCTTGGAATTTAAAAATTCCTACATTTTTCCATTTCAGGAAAAAAAAAATCATCCATTTCAGTTCATTTGAAAAAAAATTTTTACTTTTATTTTTTTTTTTTTTTCCCAAAAGTCCAACCCATCACTCTAGGTTTCAAAGTTTACTTGGTTGACAGCTTACTTGGAAACCTTTGGTAGAAAGTAAGCTGACACAAGCTTGATTTAATCAAGCCAGCATGCTCTGACAGAAGAGTTTCCTGTGAAACACCCATACATACATTTCTCCTGAAACACCCTGACAGGGAAATGCTGTCTCACTGAAATTACTGCCACGTGGGCCCTCAGCTGGTTGAAAAAGCTTCAATCAAACCGTTATCATCACTGCAGCCCACCCCACCTCTACCACTGCCAGGTATCCCTACAAATAACATTCAGCAAATACCAAAGGAAACACCAACAGGAAGGGCTGTGAGTATTTAAAATATGTAACTAGAATTGAAGATCATCTTGATAAATTGAAGAAATTATTTGACATGCAGAAGATAATTCAGTAAAGATTGATGCAAAATGCTGCACCAAAGAAAAACAAATGGGATGACTGCAGCAGACCACAAACTGAATATAAACCCATAAAGAAAATGTCATTCGGGAAAGGATTAGCCAGACTGTGAGAAACAAGACAGATTAAGTGATTATGCAAATCTATTCAGCACTGAGAGGTCACAGCTGGAATCCTGTGCCCAGTTTTGGACACTATACTTGAAGGAAAATGTAAGGATGGCAGGGAGAATCCACAAAAAAAAAAAAAAAATCAGTACAAATAGGTTGTTCAGAGGAATTGGCTGAAAGGATTAGCTTTGATTACTCAAGGTGTGATGGAAGGGTGTGGAACAGCCATCTTCAAGTAAAGTACGGTTGAAATGAGAACAATGGCTTAATGGGCTGAATTCACAGATCTGTTAGTTATTGTGTAACAAACATTAAATTATACTTACACAGAGATGAGCGAACTGTTTTTAACATCCTAGTTATGGGAGGTGTATAAGAATATTAGATAATTATCTGTGAGCAATGACCCATGAGTACCCTAGCTCATCTCAAGCAGAGCATTAGATTAGCTAATATCTACTGTTTACTTTAAATCCAATTATTTGATTTCTGCAAATATTTTCAGCTCACTACATTATTACTGGTTATTGCATGTCATATTACATGACATTACAATGATTTACATTTGTGTAGCAAAAGAAGAAGCAAGACCTGTTCAAGCAAAAAGGTCCATCATTAGCTCTCCTGAGTGCAATAGGACTGATGTTTGTTAAATTAGGAAGAGTTGAAGGTTCTGGCCATAAGTCTATACCCTGTCGGTTTTCTTTTTTAGAGTCTGTACTCAAGCAATACTAACTCCATGAGACAAAAAATTAACCAATAATAGGACAAAAAAATTTTTGCTCTGAAGAAGAGGTTGGATTAGCACTTGTATGAAAACACTTTATTAGGCTACACAGACTGCTGGTCTTTTTGCATTGTCCAATTAGTAGGCAAAATAATGTATTGGACATCACTTACAAATTAATTTACCATCTTTCAGCCTAGATCCATATTCAAACTCTGGAACTGTTCATAAAATAAGTCTATTCAGACTATCACAAACAGGCGGTGTTTTAGCCTCTGCTTTCCTGCAGTCATGGCATTACCCCAGGGAAGTCAAAGGAAGCAAGCGGGAGTGCAGCGAACGCACCTTATAAAGACCAAGCACCCAGTGTTTGTTATTCAAGAATGTTCCCACTCCTCAGACATCCAATTTTCTTTTGTCCATTACGCACCCAAGCCTTTTTCTCAGACAAATTATTTTCCACCCCATATCATTACCCTGTTGAGATTCTTGGAAGACTTTATTTAAAAGGAAGAAGACAAACTAAATGTTGATATACAAATGAAACAATCACTACACAAAAGATATAAAGGTATAGAATTTTTTGCTACAAAATAAAATACAAAAACATTGCATGATGTGCTACTGTTTTAATGCTCTTGTTATTAAAAGGAAATGCAACTAAATCCCACGGCAACAAGTACCATGTGAGTGGTGGTTGCTATGGTAACTTATTCTTATTAAATAGAAAAAAACTAAAAAGAAATACGCGTCATTGGTATGTAAGTTAAGGATGCCTCAGGGCAGTCTATAAAAAAGAGATGGGGCAGCAAAAAAGTATTTAAAACACTGAAAACATGTGAAATACGATTATAGTGAGAATCAAAGCACTTATATTTTAGATTAACACTTCCAAATAAGAGAAGGGGGAATAGGATAGAGCCAGTGCCTAGGCCACTGTGGGTTTCAGTTATTAGGAAAGAAATTTGGGGTTAATTCTCTTTAGAAGAGTTTGAGAATGAGCAAACTACAATATCTTTTTCTTCCCTGAAGCTAAACTGGCATTTAGGTACCAGTAAAGTGGAATTGACTTTCTTATTGTAGAACCTCATTAAAGCAGTGTGACTTTTGACACCCAGTCTCCATCCCTTAGGTCCCCCCCACCCCAAAATCCTCACTGACAAATTTGGCAGAAAGAACTCTCAGCTACCATAAAGAAAAGACCCCAGAGAAATTATCATTGCTGATTATACCTACAGGAGATATGTATGTATTATTAAAGCAGTCAGCCACTGGATGTCATTGTTATTCCATAGAAACATAACGAAGAAAAATCACTTTAACTGCAAAAATCTTTCAAGCCACCAGAAAGGAGAGGCAACATACAGCTTCAAGTATATACTGTTCAAGTTAGTCTCAGCATCCTGCTTCTCAAACACAGTTTAACTATTTTTAAATGGATGAATAAGCTGTGTGTCCTATATATGGGATTTAAAATAGCTGACTAAACATCACATGAAAGAGTACAGTTGGTTGGTCCTCTATATCATCTGTGTGTTAAAGCCTTTTGCTTTATTTTATAAACCATTCTGCTTTGATTTGGGTTTGTAGTGTTTGGAAATGCATGCAATTGCTGCAGAGAATTTTGGTCCCATTTTGGGATGCAAGAAAGGACAATTTTTTCCCATGCATGAAGCTGTTGGCTTGCTTCATCTGCTACATTTCTGCTTCTATGCCCAAGACTGAGAATGCACATTTCTCACCCATTTTCAGAAAGGATTCTCAGCACATTAGTTGGAATTACTCATTATTTTCTCTCATATGTCCCTTCTTTCAGAATGTGAACAATAACTGTAGCCCTACATCCACATGTCTACATTCTGTATAGACCCGGTTTTCCATCTTCCATCCCTGTCCCGCAATGCCACTGTTTGTGTCAGCAAATGGCTTTCTACACTACACGAAAGACTGAAAACTCTTTGCCCTGATGAATTGGGATCCAGCCTGCTTGATTACCACCCTCCATCACTTCCAGGATAAGTCTGTGCAATGTGCATGTGGCTCAGGGTATTATCAAAACTGGACAGAGAACCATGCAGGTGAACAGAGGTCTGGGAATCAGTGCTTGCTCCAGCAACTAGTACTGCAGAGAATAGTTCCCATCTTATGACAGTAACATCCCATACTATGTCCTGCAGCCATGCCCTGAACTGAAAAGGCACCTGTAAGTCACAGGTGTAGTTACCGGATTCCTGTCAGACTGATTCCTATTAGACCTGAGCCTATTTTCATCCTGTATCTAATGCCTAGTCTGACTCTGTCACGTTGTTCAACATCTACACTGTTCTCAGTGTCACCCTAACCTGCTTAGAGTTGCATGTGTGCTCAATTTATTGAGAGATGGACTGAAATGAAAGGGAACTAAGTTGGAATGAGTGAGCCCTTACTCCTCTTTTCAAGTTTCTGTATGGGGTTTTTAGATTCAGCTCAGGACTCGGCTTCTCATTGAGCTTAGATGTCATTATTAAAGATCCACTTTCAGGTCCTTTTCTCTACAAGTAGTCTCCTGCAGATGGATCAGAGGGGACACATAAGCAATCTCTGGTTCAAAAAGCAGGTACCCACTTCAACTTCTTGTCTTGTAACTAATCAGTTGCTACCAGATTTCTGCAGCTGGGTATGTAATCTCCCACAGTAGCTGCACAGAGAGTAGACCATTAATGCTCCTTGGCTTTTTTTCCTTTCTCACCCTAGTATTCAGAAGGGTAGCTTAGAGGCAGATGTGGCAGCTGGGAAGTTTTCCAGCTTCCTATTTTAGAGAGAAGTATTTTGCACTGTGGGCACTCAGATCTTTCCAGTCTTTCTCACAGCCACAGGCAACACCACAAGAAACTCGCTGAGTGGTTAAGTAACTTAGTTTACTAGGGCTTGCATCTCAGTTAGATCTAACAGACATATGTTCAGTCAAGCCCACTCCAATTTCCCTGCAACAAAAGTAGGCTTGGAGAGGAAAAAATAAGTCTGAAGGCTAAGATGCATTTGGAAGTTGGCAGAAAAGGGTTGATTTCAGTAAGTTAGTACTCGGCTTCATGAAAAAAACAGGAGATAAAGAAAGATTTCATACCTGATAGATAAAGGTTAAAGAATTAGTTTCTCAGAAATCAACAGGAAAAATCTATACCAGAAAAATAAGAAAATACATTACATTCTCATACCCACGTAGATGAGCAATGGCTGACCTGATCCTAGCAATTCAACCAAATTTGGAGGATATGATTAATTTCAATCATACTCAAAAACTAACAAATCACTAAGTTCCTTTCTAGTGATTTAGGGTGGGATTCAGGGAAAGCATGGCAGGTTAGCTGCCCTGTGGAGTCAATAAAAGTTACCCTGAGGTCATTTCTCATGTTAATCAGTGGCATTTACTTTTGCACTCATTTATCAGCTTTTTTTGTGTGGGTATGTTGGGACTTCTTTTTCCATTATTTTTCCTTGCTGTCACTGTGGTCCTGACCTGCAATCTGCAGTATGTGAGAAAAAAGTTTTCTTTCCCCTGATATGTATCCAGGGGAAGAGGGCTGTCTGCCTGAAAAACAAATAAATTGCTTGACATATCCTGGGTAAGTGGCACCAAAAGGAGCTGTCTTTATCTTCTCTTTCAATTAATAGATAACAGCACCTCAGGAAATCTAGTGCTAGTGGAAAAAAACCCAAATAAACAAACAAACAAACAAAAAATACCTGAGCACTGAAAGGACTGAAAAAACGAGTAGTAAGATTTATTATATGAGTTGCTTCCAGAAAGAGAGCAAGGATCTGCTTGGATGACTTTTAAGGCTTTCAGTTTTAGCATCATTTTCTCTCTCTGAATCAACTGACTTGATAAAGAAATAAGAACATGAATTTATGTTATTTCAAAGAAGTAGAAAAACAGCCTTGCCTTAAAAATATATTGGTCTTTAAAAGTAAACTATGCACTGTACTCTGAGGCTCTGAGACGACAGTCAGTTTTGCCATTCAGAAATAACAGAACACTCTTGACATATGTATGGAAATCTTGGTACTCTATCACATCATCATCTGGTGCTTTAACTAGTAATTTAGGATATCAGAGTGATGGGATATCCTGGCCATTAAATTAAGTCCTTGCTACTGAAGCCTACCTCACCATCTAATGACCTTTGGAAGGTTATAGATCTTCATTTGAAAGCCACTTTGTTTTGTTTCCACTGCTGCTAACGCATAACTACTTACCACATTTTGACTTCATATTCTCTTCCAGTGAAATTAATCTTCTAATTTCTTCATTACATATATGTTGTATGTCCATAACTACTCCCTGGAATTCACACAGAGTTTACACAATTTACCCAAACTGTAAAGTGTCTAAAAGCCTGATGCTAAATACTACAGTTGAACAGGAATAACAGTGAATTGCTGCAGTTAGAAGAAATGTTCACAAATACACGATAAATAGCTATATGACTGGATGAATATATTCGTGTAGTTGATGCTCTCAAGCCATACTCTCAGATTCCAAGGCTAGTTTCCAGTTTGGATAGTGACTTCCCTGTGGTGTTTTGAACTAGTCACTCATTTCTCTTTAATTCAGTTCTCTACTTACTCATAAGAAACGGAGTTTGGCATCTACTTTCCTGCTACATCTTGTGAGTTTCTCAGGGCAGGGATATTTCTGATGGTTCAAAACACACAGACACTTAAGGGCCAAAGAAACCAGAAAGCTCTGTCACATAAGTAATAGATAGTCAGCTCTTGTAACAGGAAATGGATTCAGATTTCCCAACTCGGTAGATTTTCCTTCACCTTTGCATATATCCTTTCTAGGTGACCAAAAGTGTAGGTGTATGTTTGCCAGGGAGAGGTTCTCCTGCACTTTGGAAACATCATAGCCACAACTGGTACCACAGTGGAGGAGGGAGAAGGTGGCAATTGGCAGCCTCAAAGAGTTTACCTATCCTGTGACCAACCATCCCATGGAAGAGCTGCTCAAGGAGAGAGTGACCAGGAGCTGGTTAATTATGTCTGTGCCATAAGACACAGCCAAAGACAACAAAACCTGAACTCGTGCGAGTGCTTTGCATGTTTCTGCAAGCAATGACGATAAGCTCCAGAAACACTAAGTAAACAATATCAACCTTGTACCTCTGACAGTTTTACTTGTACCCTAGACACTTACATTCCTTGGGTCGATAACTTGCCAGGGCATTAATGCTTCCTCTTTTTCTGGGCTTTCACACAGTATCTGGCACAACTTAGGGAAAACATCTAATAATCAGCCCAGGTAGAGGCTTCATTATCAGCTGCTTCATGCCTTTCCTACTGCAAAAAAAGTTCATACTACGATGACTGTAACAACTCATTCAGTAAAATGTTCCCTTGGTATTTACTTGCTGCCATTTCCTATGCTAAAACTTTCACACAGAGAACTGCAAAGCAGAAAGTTAATAGCCTCAGAAGGGAATGATTTCCCAATTCACTACTTGCTCTAGGAAACACTCAGATACTGTGTTTTTTAAAAATGACAGCTGAAATCTGTGGTGGAAAAAAATCTCATGCAGTTGCCTTTTTTTTTTTCCTCATTTTGCTGCTTGGATATTTCTTTTTCTCTGGTCTGACTCCTACCTGATCAAACTAGAATTAATTGGGATTTGATATGTTTCAGCAAGGAGAGAGGCTGCAGCCACTCTTGAAAGTTGTTGCTTGAATTAGCACCATTTGCTTCAGTGGTGCGGTGTCTGGAGCTCTTTAGGATGAATTCATAGGGAATAACAAAGTAATGCTCTTTTGAAGCTGGACTGTGACACTCTAGAAAGATAGTTCCTTCTAAAAGACCCTAAAATAGCACACAGTGAAGTGCAATAACTCTTATTCTTGCTCTATTCTTTAACACCCTCCCCCTGCCATATACACACACGTGTGGTTTGGCAGTTGACAGTGTCTGGTGGTTTGCATATGGTGCCTTCACACTTGGTTGCAGGAAAGCCTACTACTTAATTTACACCAGAGACTGTAAAACTGGATGTTACATTTTTCCAAAGCACCTACATGACTCATGAACAGTAATTGTCAATAGGCCCATATCTTTATATCACATAGATAACAACATTGGAAATACGAACTTTTATGAACATTATATTAATATTTTATCCTGAACAAGGTAATAATACATTATTAATAATTAGTTTAATTTGTTTAAACATAATAGATTTAATCCCTCAGCAAATGCGATTAGCTTTAAAGAAGTAATTCTTTACCTGCAAATTGCTTAGCAGTTTTGCATTATGATATTTTATGCAATTCCTAAAATTGAAATTTGCCAAGTTTCCTAATTTAGATGGTGGTTTATATCCTTACAAGTATTACTGCTTGTGGCAAGCTTAGGGCAAAGTGGTCATGAGGTAAATGTACTGAAAAAACTCCCATGTATATTGAGTCAGTGCCTGCAGAAAACCTGTGGAGATTCCTAAATAGCACTGCTATAGTTACATTTCCAAGTCCACGTTAGTGATGGGCTGAGGGATTAAAGGCACAATGTCCGCTGGCAAATAACGGGTTCTGGCTTTTCCAAAGCTGCTGTCGTCTTTCCGCAATGCCACTAGATGGCATCAAATATCCTTCATTTCCTGCAAAGGCTGTTTACACCTCGTGTGCAGTGCAGAGTCGTTATACTTTTGGCCATAGCAATGGGTACAGGTTTAGGTTTCAAGATATTTGATTTAATTATAATATTTTTCTAGTGTTGGTTTTATGTGTTACCTTGTAACTGGAAAAGAAATAAAATAATCCATTAGCCTCCAGATCCCTTTGTAGTTTACCTGCTTTGCTCAGCATAGGAACTGCTTTTGAACTCATAAAACTTTTGAGAATTATGAAGCCTTTAAAAGAGAAACATATCCCCACTATTCTGATTGAATACCACTGCCCTGAAAAAATTACTCTACATTTACCCTCGTGTTTAATTCTGTAAAAGTTTCAGGATACACCTCCTTCAGAACGAAAATGTCAAGTTCCCTAAAATAAACTGTCTTTAAAGTGTCTGCTCTCTCCATTA
This sequence comes from Pseudotriccus pelzelni, assembly GCA_035584735.1. NCBI lineage: Eukaryota > Metazoa > Chordata > Aves > Passeriformes > Tyrannidae > Pseudotriccus > Pseudotriccus pelzelni. Next base: position 17,657,694 of record JAWMRA010000164.1, on the reverse strand, counting down.
CACATTTATGTATTTGATCAACCTGATCCACAAAATAGGTGCACTTAAATCACACCAATTTTCCTAGGGAAAATGGGGAGGGTGTGCAAAAAAACCAACCAAACAAAAAAACCAAACCAAACCCCCAATAAAAAACCCCACATAAACAAACAAAAACCCCCACCAAAACATCAAACAAACAAACAAAACCACAAAAAAGTAACAAACAAAAAATACAACACACTACCATAATCAATTAAATAACTGAAGTGCAGGAACTTAAAGAAAGTAAGCACAAAACATGTGGAAGACATCTCAAATGCAGAGATTTAATTTAAAAACCCCCACAATAATCAGCATTCTTGTGAAATTAGCCTTTTCTGTCATTAGCAAGAGGTTATACCTGCACTGAGAAATGAACCTTTAAATGTCCCTTCCCAAACTATTCTATGATTCCATGGCTGCATGCTAAGGATAACACAAGCTCCCTTTGAACATGTTAGCCTGTAAGGGGCGAGCAGCAGAGCACCACCACCATGCCATCAGCATGGTTCTCCAAAGCACTTTGCCCTGCTACCATGGCCTTAAGGCTTGTTATTTCAGAGTTAGCTTGTCTGAAACACCCTGGGAATCTATTCATTAGATAAACTGGAAGAGCTGATCCAAATGGTCTCTAGAGAAACTGATGACCTTAACCACTCACAAAACTGATGGAGGTACTATTCTTGAAAATTAGTAAATTTGAACAAAGCTGTAATCTCCAAACCTAAGACAGCCCAGTGCTTTCTGGACTGCAGAGGGGCTTAGAGTTCAAGAGGAGCCTTTGTGAACATGCCTGCATTTGCACGGAGAGCAGCCATTCCTGCAAACACCTGGTCATAGATGACTTGAGTGGGGCTGTACAGTCTGTGTAAAGGAGTCTCTGCACTTTAGTAGGGTTAATCCATTCTGTAATGTCTGGAAATTTTGCCCATGGATCATGCAGAGTTAACTCCACCTGAACACAAATTCCTATTCTTATACTGATAAAAATTCTCTTTCCTTGTCTATTTAATCTGAAGAGATCTGACTCTTACAGTAAAAAGACTGAAGTGCCTCCCTGAACAAACCTGCCAATAAAAATACTTCCTCTTTCTATCTTCTCAGTTGTGAAAGAAATAGCTTTACTACTTTATGAAGTTTTATTCCTCTACAGACTCTACCATAATTGAGAGCATGAACTGATCTGAAGACATCCTTTCAAGTGGCTAAGTCAAGAGCGTTTTGCTGTGTACAAACATAAGTCTCTACAGAAGGAAGACTCAGATGGATTCAGAAGGTAAGAAGAATCCCTTATTTCCTCCTATTCCCACCAGACCACAGGCAGAATCAGGATTGTGACAAAACAGAATTGCTGTGGGACATTTCCCCATAAAGTCCCTCAATACTGAAGTATGCTTAAGTAACAATTGCACTTGTGCTTCCTCGTTATCATCCCACTGTTAAAGGAAACTGTTCCTGTGAGTTTGTTCTTAAACCATTCCTCTCTTAGTTGTTACGACTTATCGCTGCAGCTTGAAAACCTTTAGTAACCTCCCGTTTTCATGTTATCTTGAAAGTGTTTTACATGTTAGCATATCAGACTGATACTGCCACTCTCCTAAGGCTAGGTTTTCACTGTAAAACAAATGCACCAAAAAAACCCACAACTTGGAAGTCAATGGATTTAAAGATATCTAGGCCTATGTTTAACCCTTATCTCCCATTATTCCCCAGCATGAAAGATAACACCTATCTACTTCCAGTCACTAGGGAAGAAAGTAGCATTTACAGAATAGGGAATTAAAAATTACTGTCTTCCTTTTTCAGCTTCCGAATACTTCAGCAGAACAACTGTCAAGCTTCATTCTTTGTCTTATTATCCAGGAAAAGGCTATCAGGATAATGCTATTATATATGGATGTACAAACACCTTTTTTTTTTTTATTATTGACTTATTTCAGCCAATATATATGCTGAGTACATGGCCTGGAAACACTCACTTTCACCCTTAAAATCTTATCATTCTTTCAAGTACCTGGTACTTAAGAAAATGTGTCTTCCCTCTCCTGACATACACCAGTTCCACCATAACTCTGCTTCAGCTGACTTGCACTTTGTATTCTACTTCATTTCCAGAATTTATACTTTCTGCCTGGCCTCATTAATTTATTTACTTTTGCATTTTCTTTCATCACACAGCAGTACCTTTGAGCTCTGAGTTTTGGAGTCTCAATTTCAGGGTTTTTTTAACCCATTTCCCTTGTATGTTTTCTTTCTAAATATCTAGTGTTTCTTGCCTTAGGTTCTCTGAGTAAGCTGTTGTAGCATCTTTTATCTGTTCACAGTTACAAATTACTCTGACTGCTTTCTTGAAAACTACACATAGCATGAACATGCGCACACACACAAAAACAGACACAGAAAAAAATCAGTGGAAAAACATATCACAAGTCATAGAATTGCACCTGAAAAGCAGGTATCAGCAAAGAAGTCAAGATTTCATTAGTCCTCGTTTCAAACCAGCATCCTGCCTCTGTGCAGAACTGAATGCAGAAACAGTTTGGAGGTCCAACTTGATTTAACTTCTTCCTGTAAAGAGCCAAATTCAAAACCAAGATGTTTGATGTGTTTCTCTTTTCATTTTTGAACTTGCTCTTCATTTCACAGTTTTAAACAAAACAAAGGAACAATGAGCCACAAAAATCTGGGTCCCAACAGTTATTAGGTCATTAAGTTTTGTTTTTCTTGTTTTGTTTGGAAACCCATGAGAATGCAAGGACTGAGGGTCTGTGTCATCTATTCAAAACACCAGTTTGACGAAATATGCTTCAATATGAAGGCTCCTTCTCCTTGAGAGAACCCAGAAAATACAGCTTTTCTGCATCATTTTATGCTCTTTTCTTTAGTTTCAGCTCTATGAAGTAAAACATACACTATTTCCTCTCATGTTTTCCAATATAAATTCTGGCTTAACGAACTAAAGACTTGCTGACATTTACTGTCACGAGTACAGCACCAAGTACACTGATGATCTCAGCCGTGGCCTCCAGTTCAAATAATAATAGTAGTAGCTATGACAATGTTAGCATATGACCAAGAACAAAGACATCTCACAAAACACATGAGCCAAATTGGGAGAACACACCGAAGAACAGTAAACGCTAACTCAGAAAGAGACAATTCATTATTTGCTTTGTCATTTAAATATTTCTAAAAATTAATGACATTTGCCAAGCATATGTCCAGCATTTCCCTAAGATAGCAACCTAATGTACAGTAGGAATTCAAATGACTCATATGCTATGATGCGACTGCTTAATATGGTTTATTAAATCAGCTCTCCAAAGCGTCCAATACAATCACTATCAAATATCAAAGTGTAAGAAATAGGGTCCTATTTTTTTCATTTGCACAAGCAGAAAGCAAATTGACCAGAATTCATGTAAATCACCTTAGACTTGTTTCTTACAGATTCTCTTCTGAGAATAACAAAGGGCAGTGGTTAGTTTAGTAATACTTCATTGCTATGACAAACTACAGAGCCATTACCAGAGTGCACTAAAAAAGCAGAACCTTCAAAAAAACCTGAAACAAACAAAAAAAACCCCAAACACCACAAACTCAAAAAAAAACCCCAAAAAACCCCCAAACAAACAAACAAAATGCTCTCAAGATGGAGCACTTTAATCTCTTTAACAGTTTATTCAGCAGACAGTCTGAAAGGAACCCAGTAATTCTGACAAATAGAATCAGCAAGAGGACTACTTACTGCCTCATAGACTTTGAAATTATTTTGGACTTTTAATTAAAGAAATATAAAAACAAGTCAGAAGTAAATGTTCTTATTCAATTTGCATCTATTTATTGAAGCATTTATGTTCTTTGTTACCTTAGTGCTAGTACAGACTGCAAATACTTTTAAATTTTGTTTTACTTTTAGGTTAGGGAGCTATTGTAATTCAATTTTATGGTTAAGGGTGATGTTCAGAGGTACTAAAGGGCTTCACATAAGCATCTAACCCAGTTCTCTCTAGGCCATATATTACCTTTCAGTAGTTTTGAATACACAAACAAAAAGATAAGGTATGGTAAATTGTAAGCCCTCCAAGGAACATCTAGAACAAGTAAGCATAATGACCCAGATAGAGGATATAAAAATAAAATTTGGTCTTGTGTAGATTGCACCTTGGCATAACTATATCAGACCAAAACTTAAGTTGACAATTTTGAACAGCAGGTCGATATGGCACAAAGCAAAAAACCATGAAGAAACCCTAAACAAAACAGTGGCAATACCAAACAACCTTTCCACATTTCTGTTAACATGTACAGAAATAGAATAAAGTGAGAATGGTTCCACAGTTAAGCTGAAGTCTGCTCTAACTGTTTTTAAAGTCAAAGTCCCACATATCTTGATAAAACCCCTTTTAGGTCAAGTTGTGTTCCTAATATGTATCATAAAAATTCCCTCAAATAAGGCTTTCTCAGCTCACAGTTACATGATTCTTGGATGTCTTCCATCTTGTTTCCTAGAATACCTTTTCTGGGATCAGACTGGACCCCGACCACTGTCTGTTGGATCCCTCAAAGAACTGACACAAATCTCTTACAAATAAATGCGCATAAAAGCCAGGAGAGACTCATTTGCAAAGTGATTCTTAGACACCAGAACATATACGACTTAATCAGAAGAAACTCAAATTATATGAATCCCTACATGTGCAAGCATATACTGTGTAAAATCAGGTGTTTACCACTGTTCGTGTGCATTAAGTAGAAGCTTGCTGCCTCAATAGTTGTGACTGAGACCACATTCCAGAAGAAACAGGGACAGATAACCCTCTGGAGAATCCAGACCAAATGTCAAAGAACAGCCCTGTGATGGTAATTGGATTGATTAGGTGACTGAACAGGTCTTCTGCAACTCACGTGTTATGGTATAAAACAGTTAACTAGTTATAGTGTTATATATATATATATATATAGTTACTAGTTATATAGTTAACTACATATACTTAAGACTTTAGATTGTATTTTGCCCATCATGGAAGTTTCATATGGGGATATAGCAAGAAGTAGAGCTAATATAGATGTGTCTTCTGTGGCTCTGCCATTTGAAGAGCCAAACACTCTCACACAAACAGACAGTATCCAGCAGGATGTTTTTGACACAATTTTCTCTTATATTTTGATCAGTTGGTTTGTTTGGTTTTTTTTTATATTTACATCAAAATTGTGCATCTTTATCAACATTGTAAAAACTTGAGAGATTTCAGTAGCAAGCCCAGAACAGCAAAAATTTCTTGCCAGAAAAATGCTAGGCAAAATTTTACTTATTACATTTATCAATGGTATTTCATAATATTTTCACAGCTATTTCTCCTGGAACAAATAATAATAAATGCAGTATCATTCAGGTAATAACATTAGGAGCAATTTCTCTATTGCTAAAGCAAAAGGATGAATAATTTTTGTCTTGAACAATACATGCAAAGAGGATATAAAGCAAGTGAATTCAAAGTCTCAGTAATAAATCTCTTGAAAACCTTGATGTTAAAGTATGGTTAATCATGGGGCAGAGAAAGTCTGGCAGATTTGCACTGTTTCCAACTTTAATGCCCTGAAATATGTTAATTAAGAACGTAAATTTGATTCCAGATAGCAGTCATATTCTTTGGAAAAGAGAGAGGTAGATCAAATTCTGAAAGAAGAAAACCCAGGAGTCATCTGAAGTAGCTTTCCAGAAACTGATGCCCATTGAAAAATAAGAAAGAACAGCAAATCCTTGGATAAGGACTATACAGAGTATGGGGGAAAATGGGGGGCAGAGATTTAATGTAAAATAATACCTATTTATACTGTATCTTCCACAGTACAAAAAGTGGCTCGCAAAGTGCATCAGCCCACCGAGTACATGCACGCTGCCAGCCTGGGGCAGTGCTGGATTTGTTTTCTGTCCCGGACCCCTTGGTTTCTGCACTGTATACATGTTATTGGCAATTATTTCACTGATTTCCCCTAGCTTTGATATTGACTCATTATTCAAAATAATATGACAACAGATTTCTGCCCATGGTGTAGATAGGGTAGAGGAAAATTGAAGACATACGTCTGTGAAACTCAGGTGATCCTATTCTAGTCTCATGGTCTCCAGAGTACATCTGAAGAAATATAACTGAATTTCTGAATCACAAATCACCTCCTTTGTCTTACCTATACTTTGCTTTAAATTTAGGATTCTTTTAATCATTTTATATCACCCAAATATACTAACTTTATTCCATCTTATTCCATCATTGGCTTTTATGTACAGTATCATTTTAATTACGGTACTATGGGGCGGCGGGGGGGGGAATGATGTCCAGAAAAAAAATCTCACCTGGATGTACAGCTTGATCTACTAATGGAGTAAATAAATATGGTCCCACTAATCTATCTTACCTCAGCATCTGTTCCTCTATCTTTGTGCAAATGTCCAGGAGGAAGAAATGAAAGAACGAGAAAACAAAAGAAGCAGCCGTGCAGACAACCAGGGGTTCCTGATTGTCTGCATGACAGACAACCAGATTAAGGAATCAAATATTTTCAAGCTATGGATAAATAAAATGAAGCTTGGCATGATTTTTTTGCTTGAGACACAGATGAGAGCTGGATCTCTGCAGCTCAGGCAAGCCCTGCCAAACAGGTTCGCCTGAGGATTAGGAAAATCAGAGGTAACTCCAGGTACCTTCAAGCTTCATCAGACTCCTACTGTCCCCCAATGAGAATGGAAAACAACACATACTTCTCTGCAAAGAGAAAGCATTTCAAGAAATAACATTCTGAGGTAGAAATTCACCATCAGCTGGAAGCAAGAAAGGAACAAAGGGCAAAAGAGAAAAAGTGGTTTCAAATAGCATGTGCCTGAAAATAGAGCAAATGTGTGCAAGAACAATGAGCTTTCTGTGAGTTGTGTTGGAAGCACAGCCCAGGGCCAGTGCATCTCTACTCATATTGGGCAGCTGGCCAGAGACTATAGAAGTGGCTTTCCTCCCATTATTTTCTCATTTTCATTAAACTGTATTTTAGGGCACCACAAAACAAGCCTACTTTCTCTATGTTTTTCTCAGGCACATACCCTTTGCTCCCAGCATAGGAATAATCTTTCCTGGCAAAGAAAGCAGGTCCCCATTAATTATCTCTCTCTCTCCACTCTTGCAGCTTTACTTGTAGGAATACTGCCATGACTATGGACTGTTTGCCAAGAGGCCTTACACATGCTTTTTTCATTATTAGACTACTATAAAATTTAACCATATAAGTCTCCTGCGCTGTACTCTCCTGACAATGCCAACAGCCATTCTAAAATAGACTACTTCAGAGGGCCTAGAGACCGGGCCTTTTTGCAATTCTTTAAACTGTGTTTTATTTTTGCTTTGTTAGAAGATGTGATTCTGCTCCCACTGATGGGCACTGCAGCAGTCTCACCTCTTATATGAGCACTTTAAAAAACATTAGACCTTGTCACACCCAGCAATTACACAAAAATTCATTTAGCTAACTGGGAATTTTTCATGTCTGTAAGGGTCACAGCAAGGGCCATATTTTGCTGTTTGGCATTAAAAGACTTCTGTTCTAAATTGCTGAGAAAACAGTGGTGTACAAGGATAGAGTTTACTTTTCATTTTCTCCTCAAATCACAGAGCTTAATTGGTTCTACAAATACAGAACTGTAAGGAAAAAATGGATCCTAAAATACTCCTTTTTATCAATTGGTAGCACAGTACTTTGCGGTGGAACACTATACCATTTTCCCCTCGTAAAATGGTCTCTTGAAGTAAAAAGAAATTACTTGCTTATCCAGGTGCCTACAGCAGACTAAAAGTATGGAAGCAAATGACATTCAGGCTTTAATCATTTTAGTTAACCCTAATAAGCAATATTTTACTTGCTATCATTAATTTCCCATCAATGGTAAAGAACCTGCCTCAGAAAGTCACAACCTCTTTTTTCCAATGTGTGAAGACAAAACACATGGTAAGACCTCTGGAATTTATTCTCTCAGTGCAGCAAAAGATAGAGTAAATAACACTGTCCCTAATTCAACTTTCAGGAATGTCAGCCAGAGCAGTCAGGGAAGGGCACCAGCTGCCTGTCCTCTCATTCTGATCTATTGCAGCAGCAAGGCAATAGTATCTGACAGAAAGAGAAAACCTAAAGCTCTCATACACCACAGAAAATACTCATCAAGATTAGGATTCAAGCTTTGCACCAATTATAAAAAGCAACACTAACATTGTAAACAGGACTGATGAAATCAAGAAAAGAACGATGCCTCACATATGCTTGCTAACATGTCGCTCCTTTATTTTCACGTGTCATTTAATATCTAGGATATATTGCGTTTAACAGTTTTATAAACATGATTAAAGAGCCACCATCCTTGGCTAACACGTTCCAAGAAGCTTATGTCTACAGTAAGCCTTCAGTGCTGTTTATGTATGCAGAGCCATAGCTACTTGGGAAGAAATGAAGAAACACAAGCCACTGCCCATTTAGCAAACCAGCAATGTCTGCACTATCCAGAAGCTGTGCTCAGCACCCTCCATTAAAGAAAATGTTTTCTGGCAAAATGAAGTAAAAAAACTTGCAGAGCTGTTAGTTCACTGCCTTACTGGAAGTGGTACAAGAACCCGGTAACTTTAGGTTGAAGGGAGAATAAAAACAAACAGACCATAACTGCGCAAGGGCACGGATACCCTGTGCCCAATCCCTGTGTTTCCCCATCATGCTCGCATTGCCTAAGGACGTTTAGCCCAGACCAGATGGCCTCGCGTGATTGTCTGAATACTCTGACGGAGTCATTCTTTCAATGTCACTGACATTTATTTTACTCTCTTACATCTCTGTTGAAAAGATACCCCCATCTTCATGCAGTTGCCCACAGCTTCCCACAAATTCCAACTCAGCTGAGCAGAGCAGAGCATAGCTCAGCCTTTGAGGCCGTGTAAGGAAGGCAGACAAGCCCCAGATTTCTTGGAAACCTTTGAAATCAGTTATTTCTTTCTCCCAAGGTGTTTTATACTTAAAAAAAAAAAAAAAAAATCCCTCCAAAAACAAAAGTGGAGAGTTGAGGGTTTTTTTTTTCCATTCCACAAATTAATTTAATGAATCCCACATTTTCAGCCTTGCTCTCTTATACTTTTTCCTCAAGGAAGGCACCAGTCTAGCTCCACTCCAGCGTCCCCAGTGCTCTGTAGGTGAGCATGCTGCACCTTGCTAGATAGAGCCAGGACTTTTCCACCAAGAACAAGGAGTGCAGCACTGTGACCATCCTGGTCACTGCGAGATGAAGATGTCCTTGCTGCACAGACAGAATAGGATAGGATTGATGGTAGGTGTCATCCCCTAAACTTATGGACAAGATGTTGTGATTACCAGCCTACCAGGACTCTCCCTAAACTTTTTTCCTTGGTGAACAAAAGCATGCGGGTCCACAACTCTTCCCCCCCACTGCTGGGAAAAAAAAAAAAAAATACTGGAAGACTTTAAAAGATATTGTAGGGGACTACAAAAGCACATGCAGAGTGCTAGAAAGAAAATAGATTGACAGGAGAAGCAAAGAAGAGGCCAGGCGCTGCCCCTCGCCCTGGGAGCAGCCAGCAGGGCTGGAGGTGGTGCACCACACAGGCTCTTTACTGGGCCATGCTCCACGTGAGCTCCACACCTTGCAGGGAAGGGTGACAGCTTCAAACACCTCCTGCGCTGTACCCGTCATCTCTCACCAGCAGCAGGGCCTGGGAGCAGCCCCCACACAGCTCCCTGCGAGGGCTGGCAGGGCCAGGGCCACCCGTGATGGGCCGGTCTGTCCCTGATGGGTGCTGGCCAGGGGGGTGACACAAATTGCTTCTGCGCTAAACGGTTGGGAAAATGCGACCATGTTGTGACATGGTTTTTTTTCTTTAGGCTGCCCAAAGTTTTTTGCAGGGCTTGAGGAAGACTGTGGCTATCTTAACAGGATGGTCTAACAAAGAACATCACTGATTAAGAATGACTCCCTCAATGACATTTTGTAATTCCAAAGCCACATAAATGCAGACAGTAGCCCCTCCTTATCTGGCTACTCAGGTCCTCACCAGTAAACAGATGGATGGGTATTAGACTGAATTCTTCTGTTGAATTTTGGTGGTGTTTCTCAGAAATCAAGACTCTAGTAATCCCATTAGCCCAAATATCCTGTTTAAATTAATATAGAAAAATTAGTCAGCTTAGTCAGATATTAGCATATCATACGCTGCACCATCTACACACAGAGACACACAAAGAAATAATTTTCCCTTGTTGATTTATCGGCAATAGATTAAGTTGCGTCTAAAAAAATCCCAAAACAAAAAAACATCAAATACAAAACCTGTGCAAATTCAGCCACATCTCAAGCAGCGTCTTTCCAAGAGAATTTAAGGAAAAGTATTACTGTTACCCTTTCATCCCTTGAGCCTAATCTGTTATGTGAGAAGGACCATTAATGTTAGCAGGGATACAAAGTGAGCAGGATTTGCTCCATGCTTAGTAATAAAACCTTCTCAAGGAGATGAAATTGGACTCAGTGTAATGTAACAGGAGTGACTGGAAGCCACAGTGGCACTGTGTGGACAAGTCTGTGTCACGCTACTATTCAAGTTCTATAGAGCAGGTAGTTTTGCAGCTCTGTTGCAAGATTTTTCTGGAGATGATATTAATGAGTGGTGACTGTCTGGTGCCAGTGTTACTTCAAATTGCTATTTTAATACAGCTCACATCAACAGTAGCCCTGACAAATATAATCAAAATGGCAGTCCATTCAAGTACAAGATAAGAATACTGTCCTCACTTGAAAATGAAAAATAAAACAAGATAGAAGATTGAAAAAGGAGGAAAAATGCTAAAGGAAGAGAGAGGCGGTATCATTTGGAGTTAAATCACTATGCAGCAGTTATAGTCTGACAATCCAAATGTGGGCTCTATGTGCAATAGTATGGATACAGTCATTAGAATTTTATTTGTTTGATTTTTGTATAGCAATGAGGTCAGTGTGTGCCTCAACACAGGGAGAGCACTGCCACAAATGAGTTCCTACTGCATATTTTTGGAGAGCATGGGCTTGAATTTGAGCACCTCATTAATTCAGTTCCCCCCTCCCTCCCAATCAGGTTCTCATTATGTCGTCTAAAACCTTGATTTAGCCAAGCACTTCTGTATGTGCTTTGTTGGAACATGTAATTACTTCCCATTAAAGTCAACAGGACTAAGTAGCATGGTTAAGTGCTTTGCTGAATCAGAGCCTAAATGATATCAGCTGTGCCAGTAAGTTACAGGTGCAAAAAACAAAAAAAAAATCAAAAACCACAACAAAACCCCAAAACATGTTTTAAAATTTTTACCTTTTTTAAGCAAACTTTTATAGTGGACCCCTTTTTGATTCTGCTGTGGATTTTACTATGTTGACTGGCTTAGTTATGTTACTTCCTACCTTTCGTTTCTCTCAAATGTTGCCATGCTAGTCTTTGCTGATCCTATAGAAAATAGTAATTTTTAGAGAAGATAAAAATATACTACAGAGGTGACAAACATTACTCTGGTTTGTCAAAAGTGAACAGAGAAATAGAAGGAAAGCACATACAGTTGTTCACCCTTGAAATCTTATAATATGACTGACTTAGACAAGGGTGCATTAGTGTTTGAAAAAAGACACCAAACACACAAACATAAAAACCCACAGCAGCCCACAAAAAGCTTCCTGAGCCAGCTTATTCAGGAAAAGATTATGCAGGGTTTGCAGCTCTCTTTCACCAGTAACAGGTTTCAAAGACAGCTGCATGCAGCCTGGACAGCAATGAAGAGCACCTAACTCCTCCATCTTGGCCACATAATTCAAATCTGCTCCTAAGTCCTCACAGGCAACCCTTAAAATTATTAATCCAAACGACTCTTTCTCAGGGGCAGGTTCACAGTGTCACGGTATGTGAAGCAAGGGTGCCTTAGACGCACAGCTAAGGATGCTTTTAGTCAGTGTTCTGGTTAAAATCTTGTTTTGTGACTCTCAGCACGATGCCTGCCTGTGTTTGCAGCAGCAGTTCTGAAGCACAGCAAAAGCACTGTCGCAAGTTAATTGAGTAGAACTCGTATCAGACAAAAACATGTATTTAACTGGGTAAAATCTATCACTAACAGCACCTGAAAGACTTTGAGAACCTGTGGGGAAAATAAATCAAAGCTAAAAATTCATGAGCATTTGTAACTGTCATCAAAAAACAGGTTTACTTTGCTCTATTTGAGCTCTGATGCTGTGAACACAGCCCTGGTATCACAGCACCTAGATTTCACATTCAGGAGTCTAACATGGAAAATCTTATCTATGAGGAAGCAATGTCATGAGTTCCACATGACACAAAACTGATGGATGTGCCCACATCAGAGAGGTGACACAGGGGACACACTGAAACAAAAAGGAGTGAATCAATGGGATCAAAATGACATGTTTCAAAGTGAACAAACAGCTATTGGCAAATAGCCAGTAGTGGCATAATAAATAGGAATGCCAATAAGAAATTAGCTATCACCCCAAAATTTCAGCCACAAGCCACAAGACAGACATAACAGATGCAATGGGAATGAGTACGTTAAAAATACCCAACCAAACACAGAAGTAATATTACAAGATAGTTTAACCTTTAATCACTGTTTCCAGACCAAAATAGATTAAGTGGCTTCTCAAAAGAAGCCTCCAGTTGAAGACTTTAACATATATTCTATTATTTATTCTATTTATTTATTTAGATTTTAAAATGTGCCTCTCCAAAGATTTAGGGAAAATATACAGTTCATTTAAAATTACACACAAAATTCCAGCTAAACCAATGGTCAAAATAAAAAACCTTCCCAGAACCCTGACCCTAACCCTTCTCAGAAAAGAATCCCACCTTTTGAACCCAGTCACCATCACTCCGACTGTTTCCTAAGAAAAAGCTTGGGAAAATAGTTGGGTGCTTCCTCTACCAACCAAGAGATTAGCAATTGGCCCATGTCTAACATCTAGGACCATGACATGCAGTGACAAGAATTATTCCTGACACTCAACTTTCCCTTCTCATCCTTTCTCTGGCATTTCTGCTTTATTTGCAAGTTTATTTTCACAAACGATTTTTATCAGCTGTTTATCTTTACCCCTTGGTGCTCTTCGAGACCTCCGAAATATGTCCCTGGAGGTAAGATGGCCACCATCCTTTTTCCATCTCCACTTCTTCCCTTTTTTATTTTTTTATTCTTTTATCCCCAGAGATGGTCACTAAACGAAGTACTGAATATCATAGTGTTTCTCAAAGCCATCATTAAAATTGCTCCATTCCTTTCAGCTAGTAGTGTGCCCATTTTGTAGATGCATAGAGACAGAATAAGAGTCAGACAGCAAGAGTCAGCAGAAGAACTGGGAACATAATGCAGATCTCATTTCCCTTCCCCTTGGTTGAGGAGTTGAACTAAACAATAGGGACAGTCTATTTCAGCCTATTTTCAGATACAGTATCTCCAAGAGCTATTTTCATACTGAAGGTAAAACCAGGTCTATAAATCTCAAGAATTTTTTTTTCCTCCTTCAGTCAGTGGAAGAGAGACAGGAACACAGAAGTCATAACACATTAAAATGAAGGGGAAGGGTCAACTTTCTTTCTGTGCTGAGCAAAAGAAACGTCACTGGCATGCTCAGATAAGCTATCATAGACTTTCTAAGTGACAGGCTACATGTAATTAGAAAAAGAACCGTGTAACTGGATGTTATAATCCTATTATTGGCCTTTAATTGATAATCTTAACCTTATTGAATGGAGCAGCCATGCTAGAAATTTAAAATACATTGCATGATAGTCCACTCTTCCCAAAACTTCATTTGTAATCAGATCTGCAGTTCTTGGCTGCAGTGATTTATAATAATTATGAGTAAATATTACACACAGTTGATGCTATTTGCTGTGTGTAAAACAGGAGTGAGAAATGTCACATTTTAGGACAGAATCTTTCACATTTTTCACAGAAAATGATTTATTCTTTAAACAAGCTTAATAGGGGTAGGAAGACACTGAAGGTAGAATTTTAACACAAAAAGCAGCAGGCAGGTCTGTGCATTAAAGGAAGCCTTGACTTACTGCAGGCAGCAGTTCACAGTCTGTGCCTTGCCTCGAGGAGGGAAAACTAATCCAAGACTTCCCTACTCTCATCTCTAAGGTTAGATGCTTTTTCCACTCTGTTTCTACAGGTTTACTGAAACAAATTACCAGCTGGTTATTTTCACTTTTACATGTTTAGTATGCCCTTGCTGATCCTGCTTTTGATTTCACTAGAAGATGATTTTCTTCTTGAATGCAGATTCTACCACCTAAGAACAAATGTAATTGTCTCCCACTTGGTCTTAATATATTGCGTACCATTCATTTTATTTTTTAATCAGCAAATAAATAAACCTGCAATTGGAAACATTAGCTCCCAAACCCACCAACCAACCAACCAGCAAATATTGGAGAATCATAAAATCAACAGTCAAATATTCTGAGTAAGTTATTGGTTTGGGGACACAAGACTATGCATAACAGTCATAATTCTGTTTCTTTGCTTTTACCAACTGCAAGTCAGTATTTTTGGCTTAGCCACTTTAAGCCATTTTCCATTATTATTCAGATCACAATGATAATGATAGTTTGCGTGTTGGTATAGGAGAGCCCATGGATAATTAAGACTGTTCTTCGGCATTCAGTAAGCATGCTCTGACTGCAACCTATCCAAAAACCTCCTGGTCCAAGAAGCAGCTTTCCAAGAATTTGTTGCACAGATGAATTAAAAAAAAAAAGTCAACCCAAGGTCAAATGAAAAGCCTTGGCAATCTGACCCAGGGAGCCCTTAGAGCTGAGTGCATTTCCATGTAAACAGAGAAACAAATACACAGTTTTCATGTTCAAAATTACTGGCACTTTGTCTTTCAAGGACAAACCAAACAGAACTACACATCTACATGAGGTGTCACAAGAAGTGATATTCCCCTGACAATGTAGCCAGTCAAAAGAAGGCTGCCACAGCTCATCTTGGAAATCTCCTCACTCTTTTGGAGAGATTCTAGCAGTCTACTTGGTGCAAATAAATAGCTACAATACACAGGAATGACAGATACCTTTCCAGCATGCATCAAGTTGGTGCTGGGCTGTATTTCTGTCTGCCCCAAATCCTTTCTAAACACCCAGTTAATACATGCTCTTTTTTTTTTTTTTTTCAGTTTATCCCAAATTCTTTAGAACTATATGTGCACCTAGCATTGATTAGAGATACCCACAAATTCTGCTACCTACTTTTCCTGAGTCTGCTTTGTCTCACTTCCTGTCTCTCTCCTCCTTGATGCACTCTTTTACTGTTTTTCCACATACAAATTCTTTCATTTATATTGTCCAGAGGTCAGGGTAAGCTCAAGCAGGCTTTCTGCTTTCTGAGCACATGCTCTGACCACTGGGCTATGGCAAAGGTAGAAGTAAATTGTCTCCCACTCTCCCATGCCTACTGGTGAGACCACCAATAGGCACAGGCATAAACAGCGAATCTGGTTGATCCTTCTGGAATTTAGAAGTGTCTGTTTCATCTCTATTTGCAGAAGGGCCGAGATGTTCTCCCCTAATTTCTAAGTGAGTATGCATGCACTGGCGCTTAGCAAACCTTAGGAGTCAGAGTAGAAGGCTATGCTGATTTTGGGGCTCAGTTACAGTGCTCCCTGTAATTTAGGACCATAAACCTTGTCCAATCCTCCAGTTACACAAACCTGAAGCTCTCTGGATCTTGCCCTGGGCTCTTGAATTGCAAGTTTAGTAGGTGCAACAGCAGTGGCTTATGCTAACTGAGAGTCACCATGGTCTCATTGGTCAAGTCAAATAGATGCAGAATCCTGATCTAAGATAATCTCCACTTGTGTCTATAGGGATTACACACAGTAGCAGTTGCATTATTCTCTTGAGTTATCTGTAGCATAGTTGCCCCTAGAACATAACGTGCAGTTTGCAAAAGCACGGTAAGACCTTGCAATTAAAAGGGTTATGTAAATACGAGTATTCTCTCAATATTAACCAAAGTCCCACGCTTCCCAGATGGAAGGGTTGCTACATTCAGCAGTTTAGACAGAGATCTTAGTTTAAGGGTTTAATGCATTTAACATGGATATCCCCAAGGGGTTCTCTTCTACTAAGTTAACCATATTTTAAGGTTTCTAGATAAAGAATTAGTTTTCTAAATGCACAGAAATGAAAGTATTCTAAGTTTGTACTTGAGGTTATTGGCACTTCATCTGAACAGTGCCTTAGAAAGATCCAGCCATGAATTTCATGAATTAACGAGAACTTAAATCCACACCTTACAGTCAGCCACACAGAACATATTTATCAGCAAATCTCAGAATTGAGCTCCCCATGGCTCCTGTATATGACAGTCAGATGCATCAGATATGCTGCCTTTATGCTTTCCAGTTAAGGTGTTCAGACTCAGTTAAGCAACCAAATCAGCTCAGCTTAGCTTTTGGCATCATTGGTGCAGCTCATGGGCCTTAGAGCTGTACTCAACTTGGCCACATACTCATGCACAGGCTAGGGTTGTCCATGCCACTTCGGGGTCTTTAACAACAGACAGAAGGTGCTGCTGTTCCTACTCCCAGCCTGTATCCTGGCCAAGAAGTTGCCAGGAGCTGTATTGGAAACATAGACAAAAAAATCATACCTGTAGAGTTGTTCACACTGGCCCTGAGTAAGGTAACCCTCAGCTGGAGAGCAAGGGCGGGATTCCCAGAATGCCCAAAGCTTTATATGGGCTAGCACAGACTATTCCCTGCTTCCCACACTGAGGATTTTCAGGCTCCATTTCTAAGTATGGGCTATACCTTCACACAGGCAGAAGGTTATCTAAAATCCCTTGTCCTTGCTAACTGCTGAGCTGGATGCAAGGCAGCTGTTGTGGACTACGCTTGAGATAATATAATCTGTCAGCCGCAATATGGCAACAGCTCAGACACAGGCTAGTGCTCTCTTAAACCAGGCTTAGGGGGGGAGCTTTGTCTGGGCCAAACACATCCTAATTCTCCCCACATACTGTGCGAAGTTTGCTGCAGTCTGTGACTTAGGTATTTAAATCCTTCCTTACAGCTGTTCTTACGACCCAAAAGAGTTTTTCCATAAATGTTTCCTGACCAATATTTTGTCATAGGAAAGCTCACACCAGTGATTTACAAAGCTATTTAAGTAAATTACTAGGTTCAAATTCAGTGTCTAGTTGGGCATGGATTATTTTATCCATCTGAGGGAAAAGTACAAGCAAATAGAGGAAGATCATACATTAAATATATTTAAATTGCAACTTGAGAATGGTACTAGGATGGCCAAAAAGCCTAACTTACCAGTAACACTTACAATAGTACCATCTGCACACCTGCTGAAAGACATTCCAGATGTACCAGATTATGGGAATATAAAGCCTGAAAACATTTCTCTTGAAAAGCACAAGGGACTCCTTAGTGCAAATGTTTCCTCTCCCTTCTCTCAAAATTTTCATCTGATAAAGTCTTTCCAGCAGTTGCTCAATGGCTAGGTGGACTTCCAAAAACCTGTCACTCAGTGAATGATCTTTGGCAAAAATACTCAATTTATCATTATAGCACAGAAACACAAGAAAAGTAAATATATGTTTTTCTTTACTGCAGGTAGAAATGAGACTACAGTGCTGGTCGAGTGTTACCATGAAAAAGCTTCATAAGGATTCTTGACTGTCAAATAACCAAATTAAAGGCAGTAATTGTACCTAGAAGAGTGATTGCTTCCCTTGAAGACACAGTACTTTTTAAAAAAGAATTTTGAAAGTGGAGGACAGTGTGTATCTGCACTTGTTAGAATAAAGTCTGATTAAACAGATCTGCATTCAGCCGCAGCAGAAACACCAAAATTGGTTCAATTCTCACTATTTCATTATATTCAGCAATTATTTATTAACTAATGATTTGCATACTGTTTTATCTCCACAATTATCAAAGGACAGTAAAATTAAAGTGATGCACAAAGTCCTTACAAACTGTCTTCATCAAAGAACTGTGTCCCTCAAGATTTAGAATCCCCAGAGGAAGACCATCTGCTTCATGACCATGATCAAGCTGTCAGACTTCAAGACCATCTAGCTCAGAATTTAATTGTTTCTACTGGCCAGTAGCAGATGCTCAAGAAGTATAAAAATAATCAATTAGTGCTTCAGTACATGCAATGCAAGGATCATATGTAATCCATGACTTTAACAGCCAGTAACAGATTTATTCTTTGTGACTTTTTTTTTCCAAATTCCTTTTCAACCTATTAACACTCTTGGTTATCACACCTTCCTGTAAAGGGATATTCCAATTTAATCCT
Source organism: Pseudotriccus pelzelni (assembly GCA_035584735.1). NCBI lineage: Eukaryota > Metazoa > Chordata > Aves > Passeriformes > Tyrannidae > Pseudotriccus > Pseudotriccus pelzelni. Next base: position 17,639,272 of record JAWMRA010000164.1, on the reverse strand, counting down.
ATGTGGCATGACAAATACTTAAATTTGTTGTAAAGTTGCTGCAGGACATTTTTATTCTGTTTCAGTCACAAGACAAATTGAGCATTTCCTGCCTCTCCCTCACCCCTCTATCCTCTCTAGGACTTTCACAATTTTATACCCCACTGTCCTCCTTCAATCATCTCTTTTCAAAGGTGAAATGCTTATTAAACCTCTCCTTACACAGACTTCCTTCCACATCTTTTGTAAACATTGTCATTTTCTTTAAAATTCAGCTCTGTTGAGACCTTTTCAGATAAGATAATCAGGACCATTTGTAGTCATCAAGATGTGGGAGCACCATAGATTTATTCTGTTGCGTAATGAGACTTTTCTATTTTGTTATCAATCCCTTTTCTAATAATTCTTAGCATGTAATTTGTCTTTCTTCTCTGCTGTGAGCAATTATCTAATGTTTATGAGAAGTATCTACATTAATACCAAAATCTTTTCTGCAAAGTTAGGTTAGAGTCCATCATTTACACAAATTCATAAATGTTATTTTCCAAGTATCTCACTTTGCATTTATCAAAATTGATCTCCACCCAGCAGCTTATCATCAACTATGGGAATTTTCTGCAATACTTTACAGTGAGTATTAGACTCTCCTTTTAGACTTCTGCTTATTCTTTTCATACTATACATTGAATGTATTAAAACACTGAACATGAAACACAAATTTCAAAGGGATCGCAGATGTAATCTCTCTTTTAGAAAAAAACCTGACCCTTTATTCCCACCCTCTATTTTCTAGCTTTTAACTGGGAATTAATCCATGAAAGGATCCTTCCTCTTATCCCATGACAGTTTCATTACCTGATCAGCCTGTTTTCGTTGAATCTGCATGTGCCACTTTGACCAGATAACCCACAAGACAACTGACACTAACAGGAGCTGATTTCACACAAAAGTTCTGTAACTAAATCACAAGGAATTATACATATTTTATTCTGAAACACAAATTCTTCATTGATGATGTGCTAGTAGGAGCACTAAGGCAGGCTTACTGGAATCAGTAGGAGCTTCACAGATGACTGGAATGGGGGAAAAGGCAGCAGTGCTTTGAGTCTCTGTCAGTAACACTCTCATTATAGGCTCATTATGTATGGGCTAGGAGTCTAACTCTCATGGGCAATACCTGAAAAACATCATGGCATGTTTCTGCCCTGAATGAAAAATCACTTAGCTCAGCTCTGCACCTTGTAGCCCAACCATAGGTGTCAATGGAGCTTCACAGCCCTCCATACCTAATTAAATTAGGTGTCCACTACAGTCTTCAACACACTTGTCTTTCTTTGATTCTCCAATAACTTACAAGTCCCTGAACCACATTTTCACCACAGAAAAAAAAAAAAACAGTCATAAGTTTTCCCCTACGTACTGATGGCATAAGGTGCTGTTTAATGTACTGACATTCTTAGTGGGTTTCCCAATATCTCCAGACCCTTTTTGCCTTATATCAAGATTTCTCATTACTCAAATTCTCCTTCTACATAGTTTAAACTTTTATTTAGATACTAAGGAAGAGAACATCATGTTTCAAGATTATCTGCAATGGCTCACAGGTTGAAGTCTTATCTTTCTCTAACCAGTAGATGTTTTTTAGAAGCTTAGATAATACACATTAATCAAAATGCAAAGGAAAACAGAAATACAACTATTATGAAACAATAGCTTTGCCTTTTTTTCCTCTAAACACCACAGTGTTGAACTTCAACTGAATAGTGATCTAATTTTTTTCATTGTTAGCAGCAGCTGAGACCTCTGTGCAAAGTAGGGGAGAGGAATTTTCACATAAAGATGAACTTGAGATACAGTATGGAAATACACCTTGTAAAGGTTATTAATTTTACTGCAAAGGAGTTCACCAACACAAGAGGATCAACAGAACTGGTAATAGCACTTGCAAACATGTTTTTCTTGTGACCTTATGTCCAGGCCTTTTAACACTGTGGGCTGAGTCTTGGTGCTAACCAAAGATTAGAAAAAGGAAATTGCTAAGGATACCAAGTTATTAAAAGTTAGATGACATTCAAGTGCATGCTTGGAGACGTCAAAAAAATGAATGGAAGTCTTAGTTATTGGTCCACTTTTGCTGCACCATAAGCTAATCTGAATGTGTTCAAGATTTCCTGTGGGTCAGTCAGTAAACTTAGATCATGCTTCTGAGCCCTAAAACATAGATTTCTTTTTTAGAGACACCATCTAAAACCAAAACAAAATCCCACCCAAATCATCCAACTTTTCTTTAATTGTAGCACATAAATAGCATTTTTAGGGGCTTGTTCCTTCCTTGGCATATTGAACAGAGTTCTAGCTATATTTACCACATTAGTGTATAAAATTGTTCTGTCATCACTCTTCTTTTATGCTTTTAAATAAAGATTACATAAAGTACTGACACTTTATAATTTTGGCAGATCAATAAAGTCAAGAAAACAGCAGCCACATCTTTCTGGTAGCAATTGCTAAGATTACATTAGTGGTATTTAGTGCATTTAGGCTATTAGAAAAGCAATGCTTATGTTTTATATAGGTGGGGCTGGTAATACCAGCTATTAGTAAGATTGCTTAACAGTTCCTATTTTAAGACCCTGTTTTCAGTTTTTCAGTTGCTTGTAACTCTGAAAACTTTTTTGTAGACTAAGCTGGAATTTTCCATCCTAGGTATGTTGCAGAAATATCATAATGATTTGACTGCCTCAAAAAGCAAAGTAAACTCCTGCCCATGCTTAAAAAAATGAACTCATCAACGCCCAGCTTGATGCACTTGTGTCAGAAATGTCCTAGTGTCTTCGAGATTCTGAAGAATGACTTGAAATTTCATTAGGAAAGGGCTTGATAAATTCTGCTCCTCTTCAGTAGAGATTTCTTCAGTTTCAGTAGAAGTTGCTCATGGAAGATGTCTCCTGTAACACTAAGGCCAGATGTAGGAATTTAAAAGCACATGCCCTGTGTCTCCACAGACCTCTGTGAGCCATTGATATATTCAAATAACAAAAAGACAAGAGAAAGGGAAAGAAATGAGACTACAGAGAAATAGGATTAGAATTCATTAAAAGGAAAATTGAGATTGATGTGCAGCACATAGACTGGGGCTAGCCCTGGGAAAAGAGGAGGAAAAGACCACAAATGCAAAAAGAAGGAGGCATAAGAAGAGATATATCAGATAAGACACTAGTGTGCAAAGGAAGAACTGAGAATTACTGGGGCAAAAAAAATGGTACCAGAGAAAGGACCAGAGTTCCTGGGGCTGCAGGAGGTTCCCCAGGCGAATTTAACAATTTAACCGAGAAATCAGCTGGGATTTGGAGATATTATTTAAAATGTACTGAATAACCCAGTCATCAGAGCAGGGTTTGAATTCATAAATAGTCCCAGCGCATGGTGGACAGAGGGGGAAGAAACAAAATACCATCTAGCAGCTGCCTTCACAGGCACCATCCTCCTGTGGCTTGGCTGATGTAGGATACCCGTAAAATTGCACAGCAGATCAAAACAGCCCAAGATGCTTCCAGAGATTGGCTTTGTACTCTTTTGAATGTTCTTTGATTGAAACTTATGTGAGCGCACTTACCTGTGTGCTGTTAAATGCACACACTTAAGAATAGGGTTTTTTTCTCTCCTTTTGAGGGAGTAAAATAAACCCCATAATTTTCATCTTTTGGATAGAAAGGCATTATCCCCCCCACCCCCGGCATCCTTTAAATCTTACTTGAAACATCAGAAACAAAGAAAATATACCCAATTAATCTGACAAAGCTTTCCATCCATGTTTTTGATTCGAGAACACTTTCCAGCCCATTAAATTAATGCCACTCACTTTTCAGAAAACAAAGACAGAAAACATCTGAGATTACTTTCCTGCAGCCTCTTTTGATGTTTGGTCAAGAACATGATGGAGACAGGAAGAGATCAATTCCTGTCCCAGTGTTAACACGGTATATAGACCTGAGCTATACAGCAGCTGAGTAAATACCACTGATAAATAATGTCACTATTAGCTTTGAGAATGGGTTAAAAGCATCTCCAGTTTCTAAGCTGTTCTATTATTGAGTAGGATATGGCAAAGGGAAAGAGAATTTAAAATTTTTATTTTATTGTTTTTCCTTCTCTACTCTCTGATAAAATAAATTAAAACCCAGTCAACTCCTTTTCCTAGGAGTATTACTATTAAGTACCATAAGCCATTGTACACTATCAGACCACTGTGTCGAAGTATATGAATAAGACTGCCAGTTCTAAACAAACCAGAGTAACTCTTACAGGGTCTGTACAAATCATCCATACTGCTTCAGTCCTGCAAGTCAGTATACCCAAACAGGGATTTGTATTCTATTACCTTCTGTATAACCAGAAGCAAATAAAAGGAAAAGCCTTAGTTTTTACCAGTGTTTTGCTTCTCATTTCTTAGTTGTGATCACCTTTCATATTTGAGATTTTCTCCTTGGTTTTTTCCCTTTGAATTTCTCTCCCCAGGGCAGAATGGTAAGGGTGAGACTCAGCAAATGGTTTCTGGAGCTTATGAGGTTTGATCACTGCAATTCTGTTTAGGAGAAGTACACTTGCATTAAACAGCAGTAATATTTGCATTAAATAGAGTACAGCAGTGAAGTTTAGATTTCTTATGTTAAATATCTGCACTGCTGTTAATTAATGTTTCAGAAAATTGGTATCTATCACACTGAGAACACTGAATTATTTGTCAGTAACTAAAGCCAGTACTTAGAGCGGATTTCCAAAGGAATCACATAACCTATGGAGTTTTAGAATCAAAGAATGGATAGGCACTGAAATAATCGGGGAATTAATAATTCATAGACATAAGGAAGATTCATAAGGGATGTCAATCCGTATTTTTTGAAAGTAAGGACTGGTTCCTAATGTCAGAAGAAAACTAAAAGGAGCTACTTCAGGTTAACTCTCTGAGAGTGAGTGACACAAAGCTACAGTACAGAAACACTGAAACTTTGCCAGAAGGAAGTTACCTGATAACTGCCAGTTTTTGAGAGTTAAAGTGCTATTTTTTTTTCTAATGATCTGTAAAAAGATATATATATGAGAAGAATATCAGTTTGTCTGAATCACAAGTCTCCATTTTGAGAAATCCAATGTCCTTCAGAACTTACTGAATACTCTTGTCTGAATCTTCAAGATTTTAAGCCTAACATGTTCAATAACGTTACAGATAGAACCCGGGGAGATATCTAGTTCTTTATGATTTTCTCTAAAATTTTGAAGGGTTTGAGTATCATATAATAAAGTTTAAAAAAAAAATCCAAACAAATAAACAAAAGCCAAAACACTACGACAAGCAACACAGATATGTGCATCAGGTATTGAAATATTTGCTTTTCACTCCTTGTCTTCTAGAGTTAGTGGAGGGAGTAATGTGTTTCTGTTCAAGAGTTCTGAGATACCAGTAGGGCAACTCAGTAGACTGTATTACACAACAGAAAACCCACACCGTGGCAAGCACAAACCACTCACATGTGGAAGCAGCCACTTGCCTATATGCCCCAGATTTCTGAAGGTACCAAATAAATGGACCAAGTTGCCCATTTTCTGCTTGGAGAGGGCTTCTGGTAAAAAATGGACCCAATAAAATTGATAATCCACCAAAATATCTTCAATCAGAAGGAAACCTGTAGAACTAGGTGTGAATCTGTTCAGTAAGCAAATCCATCTCTTCTTTCTCCAATGGTGACTTTTCACTTGGTTGTGTGGGTTTGGGGTTTTAGGTGGGTTATTTTTTTCCTCTCCTCCCTTTTGAGGCAGAAAGGAATAGAGTTGAGACAGGGTTGTATTTTGTGATCAATATGCCTTCTTGTCTGCAGGCATCCTTTTTACTAGTAATGCCTTGGGAGTATTAGCATCTGTCTTGCAGAGAGGCACCCACTCCCTTTTCAGGCACCATTTCTAGATTTTTGAGCTATATGGGAGTTGGATAGAAACCTGAACATTGTGAACTTGTAAAGATTCCAGCATGAGGAGGACAATAAGAGTCAAGACTTTTCATAATTTTTAATTAGCCACCTAAAGTCCATCTGTATCTTGCTTTAAGGGCCCAGGTCCTTTCAGACTATCAAGTCATTAAAAAGTACTTGTGTTTTCAGCATTAACAAATGATTTCAAACCCTAGCCCTGGACTTATCTTAATGGATCTCTTAAGCCTAACCTAGATTTAGAAATTCCTCCTTGACTTATGCCTTGTTCACTCTTCTCTAATTAGCAGTGCAGTCATGCTATTGATGAAAAGCAGGTTGTTTCTTCATGTGAAGACCATCTGCCAGCACATCACTACTCCTACCCCAGATGGTAAGTTCTTGGTAAGGCTAAGAGGTGTAATTATTCAATTGTTCTATAATCAGACACACTTCAATTAGTTACTGATGATTACAATTCAGAGTTTCTGCTATTTACTGTTTCATTTGTCAAACCACTCTATGCAATCTTTGCAATCATTTCAGTGTTAAGATGCAACAAGTTTATCATGTTGGTTAATCATTTTAACATACTATGTGTAAAATGTTTATCATCTCAGAAAGCTAATGTAATTTAATTTGGCCTAAACACTAACTAGTTCCAGTATAATGGCAGGCACTTGACTGCAACTAAGAACAGGGCAAGTTTGAAAGGATCTGTGTCCTAAGAGATTTATAACAAAGCTTAACAAACATTTTTGGAAGTCACACAATCAAAAAAGTGAAGCAGACCCAAATAGGTCTGGAAGTAGTAAAAGTCAAACTACTTCTACTTCAAATAGACATTTAATCCACTCTAGCATCACTCTCACCCAGCCTAAGCGTTTAGTTGTTACATTAATGAGAAAGAGAAAAAGAGCCATTGTCTTATTAATTGTAACTCTCTCTTACATGCCCCCCTTCATAGTCAGCCTGAGCTGCTGTTTGCCCTTTTCTGTGAGTTTGGGGGAGACAGTCACACCCCTGCTCTGGGCTACGGCAAAGGACCATGTATGCACAAGGACTCTGTAAATCATTTAAACACTTTTATAAGAAAAAAAAAAGAAAAAAAAGCCCAAAATTCTAGAAACGTGCTGCATTGGTACAAGTTTGTAGGAGGTTTGTAACTGAGCAGAGGTGTGTTGCTGTTTGCCACCTCACAGCACCGGTAAGACAGAAAAGCACAAAAGGATTTGAGAGAGGTTTGTAAAGTTCTGGTGGGGACAGATCCCACCACCCCCTGGATAAGAGCTGCCACATACACACAGATGCAGGTCTGAGGGATTTCTCCCATTCTGGTAATTTAGGGGCTTTTGTGCAACTTATTGTAATATTTATTTTCCCTTCTTTTAGGATTACCATTACTTTATTCTAAAACACTGCTATTATTCCTCTTTTGAGGCTACGTTTCCCATCAATTTCATTTTTGTACAATAACAAAACAAACGCAACCTTAGGTGACTAATTAGGCCTTTTAGCCCATACAGTCTGTGCTCAGACAGACCTGTGGTGCTGTAATGGATTTTAGTAAGAGTTGCCTGGATGTAGCTGAAGGTAAAAGCAGTTCATAGGAGCAACAGGAAAGGCCTAAGATTACCTCGTACAGAATTGCTGAGGCATGAGAATGAAGAGCTGAGAGAGTTGAGCTCTCTACCAGTTCTCTCATCAGCTACCCAGCATGTGTGGCCACATTGGGTGACACGGTAGTGTAGCTCATTTGTTCAGACTGGAAGGGAATTTTCCCTGGCAGCTGTGGGAACTGTAACTACTTCATTTTCAAGTTATGGCCTTTTAAATACCCCCCTCCCAAAAAAAAAACAAACCTCCCCTCCAAAAAAACCCCACCAACCAAAATTCTATTCTAATAATACTTATACTTGTATTAGCCTTGCCACAGATTTACGTCTCACATATAGGTGAATTTATAGCTACACGGATATTCATTTATTCAAACACTACATATAAAGAGTATTGAGGCTGAGATGTATTGAGACTCAGTGTCCCAAAGGAAAGATTGGTAAACCTGCAGTTAACAACAGAACTTTGAGTCAGGCTTCTTATGCTTCTCTTCATGATACAGTCTTTAACTGACTGCTGTTTTTACAGTACAAAGTACTTCAATCAGGTCATCACTGTTCACCATTTCTTTTAGTTTCACCATGGACTGCGTGTTACTCATTGTATACTATCCAAATGCCAGTTTGGCCTCAGAATTCAGGATTTTCTCCTGGCTTTCCACAGGGATCTCAGTCCTCAGAGCAGAGACTAGATCAGACAAAAATCATGTTTCTAGACTTATTCTCAAAATCAGAAAAAACTCAAAGCACCACCAAAAAAAAAAAAAACCCAAACCACACAACAAAAACCCCATAAAAACAACTACTTATGCTACCATTTTGAGCGGTTAAAAATCATTTTACAAAGATAACCTGAAATTTCAAACCTAGGAGTCTTCTTTTTTTTTTTTAATGTAGGTGGTGGGTTATAAACAAACTTGGAAGAAAATAAACATAAAAGTGAACAGAAATTTAATCCCACAAAAGAATACACAACCCCCCCCACAATCCTAACTACAGGCTCAATCTCTACCTCAAAGATACACACACAAATAATGCATCTAGATTTACAGCTGTGACTTTGTGTTTTCAAACTATATATAGACAACCATATAATTTACATTATGAAACCCTCAGGTTATTCCTCAGTAGAATCTCAGAGGCTTAAATCAATAAACATTATAGCCATTTTTAGGACCTACCAATATTTATTAAACCTCCCAGGGGCAGAGAATATATGTTTGTGATGGCTCCTATCAGTCTGAGCACTATTTATGCTGCTAATGGACACTGAAGACTGGCAGAAATTGCAGTCAGCTGAAACAAGTTTTCTTTTTTGCTATTTGTTGATTACCCTCAACCAATTCTGAGACACTTTTTTAGCTACTAGGCCCAGTTTCTGGAGTAGACAGCCTCTGTGCCTTGTGAGAGTCTTTTGCTTGTTTCTTCTAAACCACCCATTGCTGCTTTCTTGGGCTGCTGGTTCCAAGAGGGTTTGTCTCCCTCTTCTCTACAAGAGACAGTCCTGACAACTGTCATGAGACAATTTCTCTTACATCCTACAATATTGTTTCTGGCATAGGGGCCACATGAAGCCAGTGCTTCAGGAAAAAAATCAGAGAAACCTCAAGGACAAATCACTTAATCCAAATTTAGACTTCTTAAGGGAATTTCTATGGCCTAATTGATCTTCGAGTCCTCTTCTGGGTTCTCTACCCCTATATTTTTTATCTGTACAAACATGGGTTTTTCTGTAGAGACATTCACTTGCCACATGCCCCTGATACATGTTGGTATTCAAGGTTATACAATGAGGACTCCCTACAATGCTCAGTCCTTTGAGCTTCGTATTACAAAGACACGATCTACCCATTCAGACAGATTTGCTGATCTCTTACAAGAAAAAAAGTCTGACACATACTTGTCATATTAGTATTTCCTATATAGATTTTCCTCTCAAGTCCACCAGGCTATGAGAGAAGTTGTTTCATACTTTTGCAGGAAGGAATTTCAGCAGCAGTGCAGAAGATCCTCAGCAGTGTTTGAGGAATTTGGCTCCATAGCGCTATTCAATCAATGGTAACGAATGGCCTGAATCTACTGCAAAGTCAGAGTTTTCAAAAATGATCTCAGCATACTGACAGTAACATATTCTTAATGTTTAAAGGCCTCTGAGAGTAATAATAATAAAGTCTCCAGTGAACAGCTGAGTGCCCTCTTTCCTTCAAGAAGTAGAGCCCAAGGGAACAGAGCTCTGCACAGCGCATGGGCTCCTTTCCCTCAGCCCAGTCATTCCAGTCATAAAACAGCTGGAGCTGACTCCAGAGTAGAGATAACAGGTCCACAACAGAGCACCATTCATTGCCAGAGCTCCATTAAATCATGGTGGCAGATGAAATAGAAAAAACACCCATAAATGTAAACACAGGGTAAAATACATGCTTAAAATTAATCACTCAGTCATCTCCTAAAAATGCAGGGACTATCTGTGTCCTATTGTTGTGTGTTGATGGGGAGGAAGGGGAAAGCAGTCTCCCTGCTCTGTGGGTTTGGGCTTGGAAATGGAAAGCAGCTTCCATCCTGCTGAGCTCAGCTGCTGCAACAGCAGAAAGTTGTTCTAGACACAGTGTGCACTCATAATTTATTGTTTCTGTCTTCTAAATGCATTACCTGTTGCTATTTCAAATCTTCCTTTCATAATCCTTTTAGATATTGACCTTTTCTCCAGCAACCATGATCTTGTGTGATCTTTCTCACTTCTGTAGAGTCAGTATAAAAGCTTATTCCATGAAAGTGACAGCATTTATCAGCCCTTATTGCTGGGCATCAGAGTAAAGGAAGGGGCAGATGAAGGTTTTTATCAAGCTTTTTAAGCAGGAACACAGCAAGATGCAAAAATAAGAAGACAGTAAAACTCCAGTTATCCCTAGAATGCCATGACTTTATAAGGAAAGCCAGAGCTTTGGGGCTGTCAGGTGCAAGAACTTTTACATGTAATACTTTATTCTTGCCTCTGCCACACATCTCTGATGGCCTGCACCATCAGGATTTTTCCTATTGCCAATATTCACATCAAGCTCGGTAAACCAGGTATTCAGCCTTTTTTTCTCTTCACCAAAGCAACACATCTACAATCTAAAGCTGAGATCTGGCCAGATTTAGACAAATGTAAACAGCAGTTCATGACTGTCTCCATCAGAACATCCAAGCAGAAAAAAAAGAGCTCTAGTTTAAACAAGTTCAACTGTTGTTTTTCCACCCAGTGTTATTTCTTAATTCTTCCTTCCTTTAATAGATGCTTGGTGCCTTGTAGCAGGTAGCTGAGCCTGAACACGTTGTCTTTGAAGTGTGTTTACTTGGCAAGGATGCTGAGTAACTAGGAAAAGCTGTACCTTGCCCACCTACACCAGCTCTGGATCTGTCCAAGAATATTTATACCTTCTATTATTTTTTTCCCCACCATTTCCCAAACAAATACTGGAAAAAAAAAGAAAAAAAGCCCTCCTGTTTCTATATTTGTCTGTATTGAAGTGTCATTGTCCTCTATTGATTTTAACTGTCTGTAAATAGCTAGCAATTGTGTTCTTCATTACTTACAGTTTCATCCATTTATAGTATCTTCCATCTGCAATTTTTGCTTTTCCTTTACTTTCTTTCCTATTTTTTTGACTTCCCTGAGCCAATTTTCTTTTTATTCTATGAACCCACAGAATTTAGCTAAACCAACATTCTCGAGTTAAAATAGCAACATCAAATTCGCACTCAGAATTTGAAGCATGTCTTATGCACCCTACACTAACATAAACTGCAGAAAACCTCAAAGAACTTTCCCCAGCTCATCTGGAGTATTTGTTATTAAACTGATTACAGTAACAAGCCACATACACTGCTCTCTTATTCAAGCCACAAAGTCATCATGATGTGAGACAGAAGTCACAATAGTTTGTCTCAAGCATAGATATAATCCTTGACTCTTACCTTGTGGCAGTTTGTCAGGCAGTAGTCTGTGGTATTCATCAGATTTTTTCACCTGCAAAATTTTCCAAGAAAGACAGGATTTTAAAATTTTAATAGTTTCTGAAACAAAAGATGTAGTATTATTTACAGCTGCACCGATATAAAACACCAACTTACACCAATGCAGTTTTAGCAGGCAAGTGAGAGGATTACAAATTGATCAGTGGTATTGCAAAGTGTGTCTTCACCTAATTTATAAGGAGCTCCCCAAGAAGATCAAGAGGCTTAAAATAAAAAAAAAAAGCTGTCTCACGCTCCCTCCCAAAGTGTCCTCAGCTCTCAACTATGTTTCACTCAGCCCCTGTGACTGTTGGGATCTAAGCCTTGCCATGGCTCCAGGTGGCTTTCCCTCCACCTCACCTGGGACTCTGGCTTCATCCTTCCCCTCTACTGCCTGCAAAGACAGCTCCCAGACCCAGGCCACTCCTGGCCATACAGCCCCTGCTCTGCAGCACCACCTCAGCCTTCCCTTAGAGCACAATAACGAAGTTCCAACCATCAAAGTAAAAATAAAAATTCTGTCTCTTTAAAAGGAGAGAAATGGCTTAATTATTTTTAAAATGAAACACTTATTTTCATTTTATATCAACAGATCTGTTTACTTTCTTTTACGGAAATTTTGGGTATATTAGAATGTCCCAAAAGGGAAAACCATACAGTTTTGCCACCTGTAAAATATTAAAGCATTTCAGAACAAGAAAGGTACAAAATTGTATACAAATCTCCTATACTTAGTAGTTTAAACAAGGAACGAGAAGGGAAAGCAAGAAAAGAAAATTTTAGCTTTTCAAAATACTCAGTAGAAACTTCCCAAAGAAATTAGTTGTCAAAATCTGAAATTGTATATTAAAGACTCATGGATGAAGATCTGCAACGTAGCAGGAGATCTAGCTATGCAGGAGAAGTGACCCACTTCTTGATTACTTACATGACAGAATAGAAACTTCTGGCCATGCTTTATCTGGAGGTTGCTCTGCCTCTAAAGATTCTCTGCCCAAGCCACACCCACAAATACTTTAACCGTGGGGTTGCACCTAATAAGGCCCATGTCCTTCACGTGCTGTTTAAACCAGGCTGGCCCTGAAGGTCATACACCTGCAAACGCTAACACCTGAGCAGTGGCACAGTTCTGAGCACAGCCTTGACCTATTTTCCAGGGCAGCTAAGCTTGTTTGAAAATTATGTGAAGAACAGGGGAAAAGGCATAGCTCATGTGGGCTTCACAACTAGGAGTCCATGTTCAGGAATTACAAACACTAAACATTTTTTACATTGCTTGCTAATAAGGTGCAGGTTTGGAGGTTGAGGAAAGTTATTTACTTCAGCAGAACAAGTTCCTTATGACTATAGAAAGGAGAGAACCAGTAAATAAACCAATGTCTCTAAGTGGATTAATAAAAATGGAAAACAAAACGCACCAAACTCATGCCTCAGAAATTATTTTGTTCTCATTATGTGCAAAGCAGGTTAATCTTCCACATATTGTAAAAAAGCCATAAATTTTGCCAAGCCTTCTTGAATGCTATGGAACAATTTTCTGGAAACCAAATAAATCAGTCCAATCAGCACCAAGCAAGTCCCTCAATTCTCCATCGTCAAGGACATGGAGAGGATGACTTGGATGCAGACAAAGCTGACAGTGGGTCAGCTTGGAGTCAAGCAGAGCTTGGAGCATGGCAAGTAACCCTGGCTCTCCCCAGGTGCCTCTGTGCCCTGCCCCATTGCTGGTGCATCTCCCTGTACTGGGATGAATAGGGGAACACGGCTCAGAGATCGCTCTGCAGGAGCTGCTCTTGGTCTGGGAGCAACAGTCTTATTTATAATTCAAGATAATGGGCAGCCTGCTAAAGAGCAGAGCAATCAGAAGAGGATTGGTCCGTCAGCACTTTGAATTGGTTTTTCACTGTTGAACTGTAACAAAAAGTTATTTTTGGAAGCCAGAATTTTATTCCTTACCTTTACTTGAAATGGATTTTTGCTGCTGTGTAACAAAAAGTTATTTTTGGAAGCCAGAACTTTACTGCTTACCTTTACTTGTTGGTTTTAAGGACTGTGCAGCACAGTTTTATTTTGTTTGTACTGCACTGAATTTGTCTTCTGTTTAAAAAGAAAAATGTTTTAATAGATATTTATATAATAGATATATAAAAACAAAATGTCAGTAAACAGATAAATTATAAATGAATTTTAATCATTAATATTCACTCAGCTAAATGGATCTGTATCATGAGAACATTATTATTTTGTGTTCAGCATTTGTATATGTCAGGTTTTATTTACTTGTGTACTTGTGTATACAGACCCCAGCTGAGCTGTGGGGTTTTTATTACCCTGGGGAATAAATAGACATAAAAAAGACAGTCTCTCAGGGAGGTTACAGTCTGAGAAAACACATCAAGTGCAGAACTGAGGTGCCTAATGCACTCTCACGTCTTTCCAGCGTATGAAGAGTAGGTGGGAATTTGGCTGAAAAGTAGCATGAACCTTCAAAATCCATCCAGTATGCCATGGGGAACGTTTCTGCAAGACAACTGGCCAGAGGAACTGGTAGCAATCAGGGGAGCCAATGATTACAACGGCAACATCTCTGCAGATCTGTCCCATGTTCCTTGTACAGGACGTGTTGCAAATGAGGGCTGTGTCCCAGATGGCCCTGTGGCCATATCAAAGTATGCAGGATGCTGTAATGGTTAAACAGAGACAGAATTTCTCATGGAAGTCATGGTTACTGATGTAATTTAAAATACATCAATAGTTATCCTGAAGGCATTTGGAGAAAGTAACTCATATGACTTTATTTTTCTGAAATGACCTTTCTCATCCCAAATAAATATGTATCATTTCATATATCGAACAGGTACTGTTAATTGCATTTATTACATATAATTCTATTCAAGACTTTGCCTTCTGAGTAGAATACATATTTTCCTTTCTAAACTATAGTTTACACATTATTGTATTTATATTTAAATCTAGTTCAGCTGGAATTCTATTAAATGAGACATGAAATTTACGTTACAAAGAATCAACATCAAGGTGTTTTCTTGATCATTTAAACAATATTTCAATGGAGTTTTGCCAAAATTGATAACAACTCGCTATTTAGTAACCTTGAAATTGCAAAAGGATTATAAAGGTAGCCTTAGCAGAGACATAAGTGGCCTCAAAAAGGGCACAGTACAGAAAAAAAAATCTAATTACAACTCCAAATCTCTTGATGCTTGTTCATTCAAACTCTAATAGTCCAAAAACTCAAAAGCTGATGCTAGTATCTAAATTCAGAATGCTACCCAAGAGAATAATACTCTTCTCCAATGTTTCTATTTGCACAGACATTTCGTGAATATCAACCAGTTTTCCACCTCTATGTTTTTAACATTACTTTTTAAACACAAAATGGGAAGTAAAAATAACCTTGGCTCCATTATGCAGCAAATGTAGGCAGACCTTTAGCTTCAGCATGACTCCGTAACAGAAGCTGTCCACTGGTGTCCCTACACAGCCCTTTTTGCACAATCAGCTTAAATTAGTAAAGACATATGATGCATTAAGCCATGCACATTGCACTGTTCTGGCTAGAAAGTGCCTAATGTTGAATAAAGTTTCCCACCAGCTGTTTTTGTGTTGTTTTGTGCTCTCATTTGAGCTATTACATAATGTGTTGAGATGAAAAATTGTCATATAGGGGTATAATGGTTTGTTTTCTAGAGAAAACGCAGTTTATAATTAGATTTCACACTGAAAGAATAAAACAAACCTTTAACTCAAAATGAAAAACAAAGGGGGGTATGTTAAATGATATTATAGCACCATCACTTCCAGGAAGCATTCTTATACTGTAAAGACAGGTCTTCATCATGTTAGAGTCATAATGAATGATATATTTAAATCAGCATACTTCTGCCTGAATTATCATAGTCTAAAGCCATTATGTACACTGACTTACTGCAACATATGAAAAGGCAGAAAAAATGATAACCGATATGTTGCAGACCATTTCTGACTTCACAAATACCCAGTGAATGCTGCAAAACACGTGCAATATCGAATCAGATAAATTAAATGTGTGAATTCACACACAGACAAGATTTACTGCAATAGCACTATCATTTTACCCATTATATACTTATGCACACACAGACACACAATCTACTTAAGATGGAAAAAGGAAGCATAAAAATTAGCATGCGTGGCAAGTGCCCCAGTCATTAGACTTTCACTGAGTTACTACAGAAATGGGCTGCAGTACCACCAGCTGGTTTTAAAAAGCTTTGCTGCTGCTTAGGAAAAGAGCTGGATGTCTCCTTCCCAGAGCAAATTAGGAACTAAGATAACATCAGTAAGCCCATCAATCTTCTGGGAAAGACTTAGGTCTTACCTCTCCTTTCCATGAGCTACCTCAAGTGGTTTCTTCCTCACTGTGCTGGATTCTGTGGACCCCCCTTCTGTCTCTGAAGTGTAAAGGGAAGATCAATATCTAACTTTTATGGTTGGACTTAATTATCTTAAAGGTCTTTTCCAACCTTAATGATCCCATGATTCTGTGACTCCAACTTCAGTGTTGCAAAATCCATCAGCTGCCCAACCTTATGCAGTCTGTCGTGGTTTAACCCCAGCTGGCAGATAAGCCCCACACAGCCACTCACTGATTCCCACCACACCAGGGTGGGGGAAAGGATCAGAAGAGTAAAAGTGAGAAATCTCAGTGGTAAAGACACTTCAGTAGGTAAAACAGAAGTAGTGCACAGCAAAGCCAGACAACGCATTCATTCACCACTTCCCAAGGGCAGGCATCCCTAGGACAGCAGGGCCCCACCACACGTAACAGTGACTTGGGATTACAGACATCATCTCTTCAAATGTCCCCTTCCTCCTTCTTCCCTCAGCTTTATATGCTGACCATGACACCATATGGTGTGGGATATTCCTGTGCTCAGCTGGGATCAGCTGTCCCAGCGGTGTTCCCTCCCAACCCCTTGCACCCCCAGCCTCCTCGCTGGTGGGGCAGTATGAGGAGCAGAAAAAACCTTGACTCTGTGTTAGCCTTGCTCAGCAATGATGAAAACATCCCTGCATTGTTTACACTGTTTCCAGCAAAAATCCAAGATGTAGTCCCATGCTAGCAGTTGTGAAGAAAATTAACTCTATCCCAGCCATAACCAGCATACATTAGCAGATTTTCGTATCGGACATTTCTGGCTACATATCTCATTCACAACATAAACTGTGCAACTCCCACAGTGGTCCAGCCATAAAAGATGAAAACACAATCTTCAGCAGGCATTACTCGAGACCGTCGTCAGGAAAACACAGGAGTTTTCAGCCTTTGGTCACTACAATGGGACATTTACCACCATCTATTTTTATTACTCTGATGTCCATGGGAAACGTATTAAATGCAGGATGAAAACCAAATCTGTTTTTGGTAAGAGTTAAGTCCAAAAACGAGAACCATTAGTAAGTAGAAAGGCCCAAGAGGATGGAGCTGCTATGGTGCATTAATCTTACCATGCGGCAAGTGAAAATACTTATTTTTAATGCTGCTTAACCTTAGCATATATGTGTTTTGCCTAGAAATTTTTACAGGCTTTGTCTCAGAGTCTCTTAGTGCACATACATAACACAGGCTTTTGGGAGAGTGAGAAGCAAACAAGTCATCCAGAAGTTACAGCGGGGATTAACTTGAACACAAAGCAAGTTGAATGGGACTTTTGGAAACTGGGTATCCCTGTGGCAACATACCAGCAACAGGAAAGATGAATTCACTGTCTGTTCACACTCACCTAAGCATAGGTTATACAGTGAAACAAAACCAGCAGTTTGATTTCTCTCCCTCCCAGATAAGGGGTCCAAATGATCTCTGTGGTCTATATTTGTGTGTAAGTGGTACAAATTTTCAGTATAGCTAAAAGTTATACCGGTGGGAAGCATGCATCCAGACTCCATGGAGAAACACTATTCAAGTAGAGACTATCTGTAACTGCATTTCCAGGGAGTTATAATTTGTTTCAAATCTTTGAACACCACTAGGGGTGAGAGCACTCAGAGTCAGGCAGAGGGAGATGACACTTTTTTAAAATAAAGAGGTCAGAAATTCTTCAACATCAGTTTCTATGTTTTCAACACCCTCTTTTCTATTTTTAAGCACCAGCCAGGCAGGCATTTTTACTGGTAACACGTCCACACAGGTTTCCTTGGCATCCCTCAAATCCCCGCAGCACTGTTATATATGAATGCTGCAATTTTCCGTCAATGGACAAACTACTCTGTTTCCACTCCCTGTAATCTTACACCCTCAGAAGACACTTTTGTTGACTGACAGGCATCTCTTTCTTCTTCCTTTTGCTGCACTGGGATTGGAAGGCTGCATCTCTTGAGGGTTAATATAGCTGATTTTCCCACTTACACAATTAAAAAGCAATCACATGGAAGAGCAACTTTATGCAAGGGAGGATGAACTTAAAAATACAAAGTCCCAGGAAAGAGAAATGTGAAGAAGTACTTTGGCATCTTAGTTTAAATTCAGCCCTGTAAAAGCTCACATGAAATATTCATACTTTAATGTCCACAAAGTAGTTTAATCTGATCTGCAGAATCACAACACTGGCAGTATAATATGTCCCATGGCCGTACAAAATGCTGAAGTGAGCGGAATGTGTCTATATTCCTCTGCCAGAAAAATTCTGACCTGCAGGCTCTGGTGCAAAGCACTCACTATACACCCTGTATAACTATTTAATATATGTGCCCTCTGGAAATGCTGAAGTCTTTTCTCCTTAGGTGTCTGTCTCTGATCCTAGCAACAGACACTGTTTCTTTGTTCAGTGACCTTATGAATAGAAGCACTAGATAAATTGAGCCAGATAAATTGCTAGAAGCATCACAGTCTTTAGTGAAGGCCAGTGATTCTGCAGATTTCATTCTAAACATAATTATGTGGAGAAATCCATCTACAGAACTTATGAGTTCCTCAAAACACTTCATCTGTCATCACTCCATTGAACCAACACTATTTATTTGCTTTTGAAAGCAACTCTAATTGATTTATCTGTTGCTCGGTATAAGACCATGATAAATAAATTATCACTTAAACACGATGGATTACTAACATTTCCTTTCTATTTATAGCTATGACATATTACTGGGTCTTGCTTCATTTAAAAGCTTACATATGTTTCCTCATCCCTGTAATCTAAGGTGCAAAACCTGGATTTGTGCCATGAACCCCTTTGCTAATACACTGCTGCACTACCAGAGTCCATCTGGAGTTACTGTTCTGCTTGATGTCACATGGCAGATCCTACCTGCATGGAAGATGAAAGGACTTTCAAGGCACGTATCTAGGGATGACAGTTTCCTTTGTGATGAACCACAGAGTCACAGCTTGTTAAGAAAGACTGTGACAGTGATAAAAGACAAAGCCATCATTTTATAGCAGAATATGGCCTATCGGTACATGACAAGCCATACTATCTCTGCTCACACATGCTGACATCTCATAATGCCATCTCCCAAGTGCCGGACAGAAATAGTCCCTGAAGGCAGCACCACTAGAGAGTAATAGCATACTGCTTATCTGGGAGCAAATGAATGGAAAAAACCTGAAGTGTACAATGTGTCCCTACTAAACTCACAGATAAAGGGAGCTTTCAGTTTAAAGTATTTTCTGTTTTCATTGGAGGTTCAATAGCTTTAGAATCAAACAATAAGGACAATTATGTTACCTTGGTTGTCAGCTATTTTTGAACCTTTCAGCTATTTTTTTTTTTTTAAATGTTGAGGGTAAATTTACAAAAATCTGTTGGGAGCCCTCTTTTTCTGAGGGCTGTGTTTCCATGCCATGTATGCAATCTTGCCCCGTGCTTAACATTCTTCACACTTGACATATTGCAAGACTGCCCAAATATCACTAACTGGTGCTCACAGGCTCCCAAGCTGCCCTGCAGGGTGAAGGCCCACGTGAATGCAGGTTATGGTGAGGGGTTAGCTGCCAGACACCTCCCAGAGCAGGTGGCATGGGTGGATGGGGAGGGGACACTTGGCAGAGGTGGCAGTAGAGAATTTGAGGCTGGCGCCTTGATGGAGGAAATGGAAAGGCCTGGTGGCTTCCTGAGAAGGAGAAATCATAGAAGAAACATCAAGAAGGAAAATATTTACATTGAAAGAACAGGGAAATATGTAAGAGGGCTACAAACCAGCAGGGGAGTATAAGAGAAAAGACTTTTTGCCTCTAAGCATACTTCTCAGGTAAGTCAGGATCTTCTCTTCGTTTTAGAACAAGCCTTTTTATAGTCCCCACACAAAAGCTTTATTGGAAGAAATTGCAATCCACCTGAATCTGGGCAGAAATTAATCCATCTGCCCTAGTGATTCCCATGAAAACTCTGGCTCCCTACGCTCCCGCAGGGACAGAGCCACTCTCCTGCAAGAGCAGCTCACAGGGAGGGGCAGGCAACAGAAGTGTGACATCATAAAATAATAAAGAGATTTTCACAAAGATAACACTAGGTGGCTGCAAAATTAGTGGTGATGCCATGATGTAAGTGCTGCTTATCAGCAAGGAGCTGTCAATGTGGTTAATGTGGGTGTTCGGGCTGAGTGCTAATCGCATGGGCTAACCTGAGAAGTACGCCTGGTGCTGTTGTACATTTGAGATCCATTAGCTGCACTGGCTGGGGGTTGTAAGTCTGTCGAAGTGACAGTGAAAACCTGTCTGCCACTCTCCTCTCAAGTTGCACAGTGCACAGATCTCCCTTTCCGGTACATGCAATCATCCCCCTCACAGAATCTGTCCACCTAGCACAGCCAAGCATTCTCTTCTCACTTGCACTGTAACCCACCCACAAACACCTGCAAAAGTCACTGGGCAGTCACCTGCAAAATTTTCCTCAGTGACACCTAAAAAATGCTGACAAAGGTGAAATAGCCCATGTCTTGACTGTTGTCTACCATGCTGACCAGCATTTACTGTTTGCTTGTACTCTTTCCATCTCTTGACTGAATGTCTATTAATTTTATATATAGATATTAAATTCTTTGGTATAGTTCTAAAATAGTAAGCACACTAAATAATGGTAACATTAACTAATATATTTAATAGAAAGCCTGTTGATGACCATGCATATTATTGTAGTTACTTCAGTGTTTCTTCGTGTCATAGCTTTTTTTGTATAGAATAATTGATTTTTTCCCCATACTTGTTGACATAATCAAATTGACACTTTTTCAAATTTCCCTTCTTCTAGGCTCTGGACTTTAAAATCTATATTTTCACTCAGATCTCAGTAACTTTTTTTCCATTTCTATATTTACAGTACCTTCCTCACTTATCCTCCTTCAGTTCTCATTCTCAGACTTCCTTTATGGGGATTCTCAGACCTGAAATTGCTCTCTTCCTCCTCTGATTCTGTTTTGCAGAAGCTCTTTCTGCTAAATGAAACAGCAAAATTATGGTAAAAGACAAAACATTCTAGAATTAAAAAACCCTGAAAACATTTCAGGCACCACATGTGATATTTCACCATCACAGAGTCATTGAAAACCAGGTTGGAAGACACCTAAAGGATCAGCTGGTCCAACCTTTCTTGGCAAAAGCTCAGTCAAGACAAGATGACCCTGCACTCTATTCAGCTGAATCTTAAAAGTGTCCAGTGTTGGGAAAGGTGACAAACGTTGGGTAAGACTCTATATTTGAGTCACAGAGAACATGCATACAGGACACAGTAGATGTGGTACATAGAGTTCTCTTAGTAACAGATGAGACAGATCACATAATACAGTGCTGATGCAGCTGGAGTCCCACCATCTACTACACCTCAGCTAATAAATTCTGTCTTAGTTTCATATGAGCTTGAACAGACTGTTTCCATTTCCAGGTCTACTACCATTCACAACTAATTTGGTGTCTCAACTCCTTCACTGGTGCAGCACAGACAGAGCCATAGCTAGTCTGATGTAGGTCTCCATCCTGTAAAGTCTTAGGTATGTATTTACCTGGATATAAAGGTATGCAATATTTTATCTCTTCTAATTTTGTTATGGAAATGGCCCTATTTCTGTAAGCTCTTAATCCTGAAGTTGTACGATCATGTGAGAGTTCCATTTTTCATTTGAAGATAAGGTCTTCAACTTCTAAAGAATGTTCAAAAATCTGAATTCATAGAGAGAGAACTCACCTTTTCTTGTTCTTATTTTTTTCCTGATTTTTCACCTGTTTTAATGATTTTTGCATATTCTGTTTAGATGACTTACAAGTGGAGGTAGCTCTACTAAAACACTTTGTTATTTGAAGCAGACTGAAATTTTAGTTTGTAAACTCATAACAAAGATCACATTTATTCACACATTCTGAGCATAGACATAAATGGAAAAAGTGTATCCCAAATTCTCAAGAAATCTTATATATTATCTCTTTTCTTCTAGCCAAGTCACCATATGATTTTGAAATTCGAATGGACAAGTTGTTTTATGATGACAATCATCTTTTCACTTCAAAAAGAACTTTATTTTTAGAGATTCATAAAGCATAGCTAGCTTTTAGCTAGAGGTTTTTAAGCTTTATGCACACTGTGGTTCCAGTCTGGATTACAAGTGCCAAAATGCCACAAAAAAACCCTATTCCCTCAATACTTTTGGCTTAGTGTGATACAGAAAGTGATGGAAATTTTGTAAGAAAAAAAAGCCATAGTGAGAATTCCCACTAAGATTTTAGATCAAAAAGGCTGACTAAGCACTGGAGGTTTTGGGAAGATTTTCAGACAAAACTGATGTTATACATCAGCTGAATTTTTCTGATCGATTTGGTAAACTGATTGAATATTGCCTCATATGCGATCAATTTTAATATTCTGGAAGGGCTTCATATATATTTAGAAACAGCCTGAAGTCTAAATGTGCCCTTGGTAAACATTGCTGTTGGGTAAATATGAAAATGCAGCAAATGTGTATGTTGATGATTGACCCCTGCCATTGCCATCATTGTTAGCTACGCATTTGTTTATCTTATTAAGAAGCTGCTCCAATTACATGGGAGAGTGACAACAATATGAGAGGTTTCCCATGCAGGGAAGGAGCTCCAGGCTCTTTCTGGGGCTCTTGAGGAGGCAAAGGTTGCCATAGTGGTCAGGTTTCACTCTGCCTGCCACGGCATAGGCTCTGGGGCTCTGATTTTGCTACATGTTCTATGGCAGGGCACAAGGAAGCAATCTGTAATACCAGAACACTTCCTTTAACAGAGTCATGGGATGGAAGAAAACCATGTACCACAAGCAGTGAAGGACTAGGGTTAGATGTCAAATGACTCCAAAATTTACCAATTCTGTGTTGTTTCCCCATGCAAATTGTTTTGGGTTCACTGACGACTTGGAGCAGTAGCAAGTATCAGAAAGACTTTCTGAATGCCTTGGAGAACCACTGGAATACATCTGAGATGACTCATTTCTTTACCTTGGCCCTGGTTATGTAGGTTTTCTTTCCCAAACATGTCTGAATACTCAAAAATGCACTCAAAGGGGTTTTTCATGCAGCAGCTCCAATCAGAATTTGTGAATTTGCAACACACAAGTTACTCATGTAAGGCACGCAATGCACAGTGAATATGAGATAACCTCCTCCATGTCAAAACTAAGGCGTGAACTTACTGATGCTTTTCGGAAGTGGAGTAAATTACTTCACACATTGCTAGCTAGGAGAATTTGCAATAGGAGTGGTTTATGAGCTTTAAATTCACACCTCAATTTTTTCTCTGTATGGCAACTTTTAATGTAGAGAAGCATTAAGTCATTTTAATTCTGGAAGTCTTAGTTCAAAAAGTGATCAATTTTTTAAAAAAATGCAACGTAGTGTTCTTGTATTTTCTTCTGCAATTCCCCTCCTCCATAAACTGAATTACACTCTTTTCAGTTAGTTCTGATACAAAGTAACAGACAGAACAAAAACATATACTTAAGGGTGACAAAATGAGACATTTCTCTTGGAAAATAAACATGGTCTTAACATGAACTGCTGATATATGTTACAGACAGTGGAAATACAAAGAAATTTTAGGGTTAACATACTAATAGTACTTGAAAGTGTTGTGCAACTTCTTATAGTTTAGGTTTTGCATCTTGCCCGGCATCTTGCTTGGCTTCCAGCCTTTAATAGGTTCAAATCCTACTTTTTTGAAAAGCCGGAACTTCTGAAGCCAGTCCTCCCTGGCAAACTGGGAAAAACACAGCAAGAGAAGCAGTTTCCACCATTTGCTTCTGTCATTCCAGATGCACAAGGATTTTTAAGGAAGGAATCTTGCTCAGGGCTTTATCCAGTCTGGTTTTGATACCCTCCAAGGATGGCAACTGCATAAAATCATCTGCAAAAAAGCAGACTTTTAGCTGCATTTTTAATTGTTTTGTTCAAATTCACACTTAATTTAAAGTGCTCAGGGATGTGGAGTGCTAGTGAACTTGCCAACCTTTTTGATGTGGAATGTGCTGAATCACAGGAAAAGTGAGGAAACTTAACTACAGAAAGTGTCCTGGGCTAGAAAGTTTGAGTAACATTAAACTAGGTAAAGCAAGACTCTTTTGGAGTCCTCAGAGGATCAACAAGAAGATAGCTTCAGCACTTGCCACAAGGTCTTGATACAAAACATTATATCCAGAATTCTAGCCTTTTTATCTAGTAATCTACCTGTAAAAATTAATTTCTATAGACATAGACTCTGGTTAAAGATAAAAGATCAGTCAATTAGATAGAGTTCAGTGACTCTAAGCAGAAAACAAGAAATAAAAAATCAGTAAAAAATGTTACCTTGAATTTACTTCTTTCAACTGCAGTGCTTTATTAGACCACTCTAGGTATGAATTCTTTTAAATATGATCACATTCAGCACCATTTGAGGTGTTTATCTGAATATCGATCAACCAGTATTCTTTTTCAAAAACATTCTTTGCAGGTTCATCTTTGTTACTTGATACCTGATTTTCCAAAGTGCTGAGCACCTGCAGCTCCCAGTGGCTTCACTTGCAGTAACCACAGTTACCCAGGAAATCAGGTCAGAGCACGCTTGTACTCACACATCAAGGCCACAATTTTCAGTGGAAAATCATACGTTTTGTAGACTAGGGCATTTTTTATTTTGCTACACCTTCTGCTAAGAAGTGTCTATTTGTCCACAGCAGATGCTGGAACCCTGTTCTTTTAAGCTGCCAACATCCTAGATCTGTTCCCAGGAACATCTAGTTAAAGAGTGAGGGTTGTCATGCTGGAAAGTACCTAGAAAAAAAGGGACCTGGTACAGGACCTATCCCCAGCTCCCCGTTTATTCCCTTCTGTAAGCCAGTAGCAAATAAAAAATAAATTATGAACAGATGCTTGCTTCTGCCCTGCTCTGGCTTCTGGCCAGACAGACTATCTGAGAAGGTGTAACACAAGCAGCTGCTGCTTTCTAAGGGTACAGACACTTATGCACAGGAACAAGAGGAATGAGATGAAAAAGGTAAAAGAATTAGGACTCTGAAAAGTACAGTTTCTTAGATCTGTCTGCAAGGTTACACGACTTTTCATCTCTCCATATGATGAGACCCCGTTTACAAACCCATAGTTGTGACACATAATCTGAGGTACTTGGACAAATCAGGGTAACGCAAAGAGGTCTTTGTTTCAGTGACTCTGGAGAGCACAAAGGGAGATTAGGAAAATAATTGTACACTGTAAAAAGAGTGTATATGGCACTAATCAAGGTTATAAAAAGCTAACTACATCTGGGGCTAAAAAATGGTGTTATCCCAAATTCTCATTAATAGCACCCAATTACTGTCTGTGGTTATGTAACTGTTCATCTCACTATGTGGCCACTTACTGCTTAAGTCTGTTACTGCTCAGCATAAATTGCACAGAGCACAGTGTGCAAAGGCACTAATGGCATTTACTTTGCATTTTGCAGTACAAGGATAAACAAACATGGATTCTGAAGCAAAACCGCAAATTGGGGGGAGAGGTTATTCCAAGCAAATTTTTTTTTACTTTTGTATGTTTCATAATTGGTTCAGTTGTGGTTTTTTTAGGGGATTTTGTTTGGTTGGTTTGGGCATTTTTTTGTAGTAAAACTGTGTGATTGTCATGGAATATAAAAGACAGTGAATGTTTTCTGTTTTAAATACGTACTTAAAGAGAGTACACTATCAAATAAAACATACCATTAATTTTAGAGGTTTTTTTCCTCCTGAATGCTATACAAATACTTCAGATCTCAAAGTGCCCATCATTAGAATATGGGAACTTTTCTTGAGAAGTTTATGTGAGGGCACTGAATAAAGAAAATGTCAGTGAGCCTCTACTGATAAGAACAAGCACAGATAAAGTAGGCAAAAGATCCGTGAGTCAGTAAATACTGCAAACAACAATCATAACAGGTCAGGCAATTACCAGGAGAAGAAAAAACCACTGATAAGTCCAGCAAATAAAATGTGATCCCCTGGGGACACGAGAGGAAGTGACAGCAGACTAAAGCTGGGGTTCACAGGACATTAGTCTTACTGAATGGAGGGCTGACTATTGCTGTTGCATCAAATCCAACAAAGCCTGTTTGTACAGCAAATTACCTATTTCCTTTGTAGAAGGGAAAACAGTGTTTGAGTAGTAAAGCTACAGTGAGAATGAAGAAAGCAAAATCAATGACCAAAACATGAGAGAACAACTGAAAACTGAAACAAAAGAGTTATGAAAGGCAGAAGCCATAGACTGAAGCAGCAAGAGAAAAAGGAATAGACTGTAATGATTTCTGAGAGGATGGGTTTTCATTTTCTTGATGGTAATGGTGAGACTTCATTGATCTCTGCTGGAGCAGGATCAGCTCTCTTAAGATGGAAACAAAAATGTCTGGAAAAAGAAAAAAAGTAGAACATGTATTGAAAGGATTCAGTGTGGAAAAAACCCCAATAAATACTAATTCTTCCCCCATTTCAAGCACAGTTTCTGCCTATGTTGGAACAGAGATTTCAATTTGCTGCTATCTACTGAAAAGTCATAATTTAGCAAGCAGTCCACTAGAGACTTTTTTTCATAAAGAACAAAACATCCAACATTCTCAAAATAATAACATTTTGTAATCCTCAGCATACTGTCTGTGGTCTGAAACTAGACAGCTGATCCTCAGCTCCTTTGGAAGTTTTTGTAAAATACTCTTCCCAGAATTTAGTACATAAAAATAATCCTATGGAAACAGACATTACAATATAATGGTGGTATCTGCTGGTATTGAGCTCAACTTATGGAATTGTCTACATAAGGAAAAGAAATGCCTCCTGCTTCACATAAATGAGTGTATCTCTTGAATACAGTATACATCTGTGTACAGTCAAATTGTTATTTCTGGAAACAACACAGACACTCTGTTTTATTCAAGGTACTTGTTTGACTAGCCCTGACAAAGTCATAACACAGTTTTCTGGAATAAAAGCATTATTCTAAAATCAGAATTAAGCCTTGTAAATTAGCTAATATTCTGCTTTACCCAGGACATCCCCAATGCCTAAGTGTAATCTTTTTCATCAGATATTAATTTCTTTTCAAACACATATTGGCTTGACAAGGATCTATGTTATGATCCATATTAACTATGTATTTGCAAACAACAGCTTTTAACAATATTATTTTTGATAGAATGACAAAATCAATAGAGGACAGTGAGACAGTAGAATTAATATATTTAAATATATAATGTATTTATATTTAAATTTTAGAAACACCTTTAAAAAGTGGCTTGCATTAAAGGATTATGATGGAATAAAGCCATAAGTGAGGGGTATCAATATGTGTAAATGTATCAGGATAATGTAAGAGGTTAACCAGGAAGAGGAGAAATTTATTAATAAGACTATTATGATTAAACTTAAAAATTACAGGCTCATAGTTTCAAGAAAAACAGTTTCAAATATATATATATATGTATATGTAAGAAAAGGGAGATATCTGTGAAGACTGACATTTGTGACAAGACTGGGTAACAATTCCAATATAAATATGTAGTGTAATGTAGGGATAAAATAAACAGGTCCATCTTGCTCAATTTCTTGAACCTTTTTAAAACTCAATGCCAGATAGATGTACAAAGGCAACAAATGCCACAGAAAAAGATATATAACATGATCAAAGGCTCAAAAAAGATAACCGATGTGTAATTCTAACTGACGTGTTCAGGGGAAAAAAAATAAATCCAGAGTAGAACTTAAAAATAAAAGGAAGAAAATGTTTCTCATATGAATTTTCCCCAGCTTTACCTTCTTACGATCTGAGATATTTCCAGAGGAAAAGTACAATTAGCAGGAGTAAAGGAGATAGACTAACTTGAGTACAGAAACTAACCATGTGGATATCAAATACACATTTTTGAGTACCTGAAGCTAATAATGGCCCCCAAATTCACTTATTGCTTCCCTTGGCTTCTGCACATAACAGGCCAGGATGATTTGTAGATGCTCCATCTGAAACACTACAGGCTCCAGCAGAGCCTGGCAGAGTCTCCTTGTCCAGAGACCCTGACACTCCTGGCCATGGGGTGCCACAGGGGCAACTGAAGGTACAAAGGGTTTCTCCTCTCTTTCCCAAAAATGCAGTTGATGGCTTGAATAGTGGCGAAAGCACTTTCCTTTGAGACATGATCTGTGTGTTTAATGCTTTCTGAGGAGGAAACTGAACTTCAATCTAATTTATGAGTTGGAGAACTCAGAATCTGACAGAAAAGTGAGCACCACTGTCTTCTCCTTTAGCCTAAAGAAAGGAAGACTATAGAAAGAGGCAGCCTGTCTGTGCAGATGTGCCCTTGACACACTGGAAAGAAACCTCTGAGCTTAAGTCTGAGAGTGCATTCAAGCAAAGGAACGTCTACTTTGGGGGTCCCAGTCATATTTAGAAAGAAAATAAGTAATAAGATGACTACATAGACATCAGCTGGTCTGAGCACCTACAGAAGCACAAGCCTAGGTGCTTAGGGATTTTAAGATGGATCAGGGAGTTCCTTATTGAATTTAGGATCCACAAAGGTTAAATAGTGGCTGAATGGATTTAGATAATTTGTATCTACTCAGCTGTTGTCTTAGGTGCCTAAATCCTTTCCTGGACCTGGCCCAGGAGAGAGCAGAGCGTTGTGCTGTTAAGTGCTCTGCTTTTACAGAAAATCAATGCCTAACTCTCATATTTTCATTTAGAAGATCCTCCCCTACTGTTTGTATAGCTAACCATCATACAACTAATTGGACACATTATAAATGCTTAAAGATATTGAAGGGCTTTAACAAGGAGGAAAATGCAATTATTTAGTTTCGTACAAGAGTATGAAAATAAGAAGAAAATTCCTGTGTACAGAAATTATTGGGAATTAACTGTATTCGGATGAGGAACAGTCTCCTTACTAAAACGGCAGATTCTTCAGCATTTTTATTATTTAAAAAAGAATAAACATACCACTGCTAAGTAGAAGAAACATGATATTGCTGAGTGGCTGATGTAGCTGTCATCTCTTCCTCTAATTGATGTCACTTGATGGAATCAGCTCTCTTTTCCATTTTGAATATGTGATTTTGGAGCAATTAGTGATTATCAGAGAAACCTGTGGGAACATGACCTTGCACAGGGCTGCTGTTTGCTTGCCAACAACTTCTAATTATCAAGTTTTGCTCATTTTATCCAAGATAGCAAATCCCAGGCTGGGACCTTCTGAGGATAATATTTTCCCTAGAAGTAAATAAAATCATGACCATAGAACTATGTAAGGTAACAGCTTTTTGTAAAACAGTGATAAAGCCTACTAGACAATCAATAGCACAAATATTTTAAAAGGGAACATCCATTATCCTGTCTGTAAGATCCAAGTGAGAGGAAACGTGGAACTTTGGTGTTCTACAGAAACATTTCTTCATACCTTGTGGGAAGGTTTTACAGCACTGCAGCTGACAGAAAAGCACTAAACTGATCTTGGCTCAGAAACTCAGGGTCAGTGCTGCATCCCATGAAAACCAAATTCCTGAGGTCTGGTTCACTGTGGAATCTCATTTTTTTAATTTCTCTGTAAGGAAAGACCAGAAAGGGCTTCCAGATTGGAGATTCTGACTCCCTAGAACACATGTGACAACTAGGGAGAAGGATTTGGGGGTGTCAGTGGACAAGAAGCTCAACATGTCTCAGCAACGTGGAGTCACAGACCCAAAAGCCAACCAACCATATCCTGGGCTGCATCAAAAGGAGTGTGGCCAGAAGGTCAAGGGATGTGATTCTGCCCCTCTGCTCTCATGAAACCCCATCCGGAGTGCTGCATCCAGCTCTGGGATCTCCAGCATAAGAAGAACATGTACCTATTGGAGCAAGTCCAGAGGAGGCCACGAAGATGAGCAGGGTGCTGGAGTATCTCTCCAGTCAGTCTGAGAGGGTTGGAGCTGTACAAGCTGGGGATGACAAGGCTCCTTGGAGCACCTTCTGGTACCTGAAAGGGGCCTAAAGAAAACTGGAGACGGACTGTTGTCAAGGGTATGTGGTGACTGGACAGGAGAGAATAAGTTTAAAGTGGAGGAGAATAGGTTTAGATTAGATATTAGGCATTAATTCTTCAGTCACAGGGTGATGAGGCATTGGAACAGGTTGCCCATAGAAGCTGTGAGTGCCCCATTGCTGGAAGCGTTCAAGGCCAGGTTGAATGGTGCTCTGAGCATCCTGGCATAGTAGAATGTGTCCCTGTCCATGGAAGGGGGGATGGAACGAGACGATTTTTAAGGTCTTTGTGGTGGTGCATCCCCTCGCCCACATGCCATGCCATGATCTGACCCTTTCAACCCAAACTATGATTCTATGATTCTGTGGTTCTGTGAAACACAGGACAGAAAAACTATGATGCAAACAGGGAAAGTCACTCACCTCTGAAGATACACTCTTTTCTTCAGGGTAGCTTTTTTAGTTGGGGAAGTTATCCTTTTAACTGGTTTGTCCAGCAAAGCAAATAAATTAATATATTTAGTTACAAACACTAACAAGAACTTAAGGAAACGTAATTGACAAATATTATATACAAAGATGGTTAACCTATTTCACTCAAAATATTTTCCTTAAAAAATAAAAGGTTTTTATTCTTTAAAAGATTTTAAGTTATTCATGTTACCAAGACTTTTCCACTTCACATTTTTCCACATTTTCTTCAGCACAATTTATATATTTTTAAATTTTTTATTTATTAAAGCGTTGCCTTTTTACTGAAACACATGGATTTTCATTAAAGGAAAAATAAAAATGTGAAATCTATATGATAAAATATCAAATGCAAAGAAAAATAGGAAATAGGTCAATCTTGAACTCTGTTAAATGGAAAGAGCTTTAAAATGTCAGAACACCAGATGCATTTTGACAGGTAAATGCAGTTAACCATATCAATAGTGAAAAGTTCATTGTATAGACTTCCAAAGAGATTAGCAAATAAAAGAAACATAAACCTATTTTTCTCGTAATTTATCTCTTTTTTTTAAGGGAAATTTACCTTTTTCTTTCATCCCAACTTAGTAGTTTTGAATGCTTCAACATGGCCAAGCTGTAATCAGTTTGCATTTAAGATGTGGAGTTTACTGTGACTCTCATAATAAATTATTTAAATAAAAATTACTTCCCTTTCCAGGAGATCTTAGGAACCTGTGAATACAAGCCTACACAGGAGCATTTGAAAGTCTTCATTCTCATCACAGCAAAGGCTTAAAAAAACTTTGAATAATGATAGTAAAAAAGGTTGATTCTCTATCCTTGTACATCTATCATATTAATGGTTTACTAAGTAGTATGAAAGATGATATTTTCTTTGTAGAGACTACTAAGGGACATCAGAATCACTTCCTGAAGGCAACACACATTCACTTTCAGACAGGAAGTATTTTCCTTGAAAGATACTACATTAATTTTCCAAGAAATTATCAAGCTTTCAGGAAAAAATAAAATAAAATAATCCCCAGGGTTTGCACAGCCTTTTTAACAAGCACATCTGAATGCCCCCTTAATTTTTAAATACTTTTATTTTACTAACAGGAAATAGAGACTCAGAGAAACATAACTGGCCTTTAGATTCACTGTCTGCAGACGGCAGAGACCACATCTGTCAAATCCAAAGCCAGCATCTTAAGAGCACGGGACACAGCTGCAATACAAGTGGGAGGGTGCAGAGCAGCACAATCACTCCCCTCCATTCTACATTGTGTGCTCTATTGGAAAATGTTCGGTGTGATAGCCACATCTTCCTCACCCATGCAACATCGTCTTTCTTCTTCTAAAGGCAGTGGTTATCCTGAGCATCTCCTGCTCCTTGGAGGCAAAAGAGCATTTGACACAAAGGTAAACAGCAGACCATACAGTAAATACCAAAGTTATATTAAATGGAATGAGCACAACCTGTTTCTTGTCTTCATCATGTTTCTTTTTCATTAGTAACAGGAGAAGGACTGAGATCCATCCCTGTAGTGTTGTTTTCTGCTCTGCCAAGCCATCAAGAAATAAAGATTTCCCAACAAAATACTAGATGGCAAATGCCTGGTGTAACTACCTTTACATCATCCATCCTTCATTCTTAAAACACAGTGAAACAGAGCAAGCTGGTTATGAGGCACTGCAGTGTCTATGACTGCAGAACATGTGTTCAGGTGCCTCCGTGCCAGAGGCCCAGGGCAGCTGGAGTTAGAAAAGTCTCAAGGCAATGAGAACATTAACTTCCTCCTGGACAATAATCTATGTCTTCAGGAAGACTGTTGTCATCATAAGCACATGACATGTTTGTGCTTCTTTATTGCTGAATAAATGTAATTCCTAATCAGTTTTGAATATATTACATACATTTACATGAACTCTGGCAAATCTTAGGGCTTTGTGTTCACTATATCATCACACATCTCATGATAGATATAAGATTCCGCCTAACATATACATTATCTGAACTACTGCCCTATAAAGAAAGAGTGAGATCATAGACTTCTTTGGATTGGAAGCCAAATATCTTGAGGTTTATACCTATATACATGTTTTGGTTTGTTTTGTTTTTAAAAGGCTACAAATGGTTAATTCTGTGTTAGTGATAACCAGGACCATTGAATGATTATTCATTATCTGCCAGAACTAGTCAAATAAAAATGGCCGTTACTATAATCAGTAAATTATTAATTATATCCCCATCAATCACCAAGGAAACTATTCATCATTTGTCCCTTTTCCATACATTTTCTGTACATAACAGTCATCAAACCAAAAAATAATCAAATCTCTTTCTAACAATCTCAGCTAAATTACCCATAAATATTTGTTTAATTAACCAACTCTATTACCTGTCATGTCTCCAAGCAGATGTTAAGTATTCCCTTATCTCCTTTCCTAAGCAGATTAACATCAGTTAATATCAAGTTACACTTTTTTTTTCTGTGTGGCACAGTTACATGATTTTAATCTCACTTTCTTACCTGAGGTTAGGTAGTGAATCAGAGCAGATGACCTCCAGTTACTTCCTCCAATTATGAACAAAGAATATTTTTTGTTCTCTCTTTAGTTATCTTCCAGCTTCATTCAGATTAAATAGTGTTTGTATACTGTTTGTATACTTACCTTGCAATGCAAAAAAAAAGCTGGAAACCTACTCTGTTTAATTACTTTCTGTCTGATGGGTTATTAACTTTCTCTGCTCAAAGGTGTTTAAAAGGTGTTTTTCAGCCAGTAGCATAGGTATCTTATATGCAGATCTTTCAAGAGAACATCCTAAAATGTGTTTTCAAGTCTAAGACAACCAGGGCTGAGTCGAGTTAGCTGATATTCTGTGCTGTGTTTCCAACTCCTAACCCTGGCAGCACCTCTTTCCCTTATTGGAGTTCTAAAGGCAGAAGGACTTCACCATTTCCCATAAATGCACAGTTATTTTTATTCCTTCTAAAAGATTATGAAACCTTTTTTTTTAAGGAATTGTGAGAAGAAACAAGTGTTTCTAGTTCCAACACTTGCCCCAGGCAGCTACAACAGCTCAGGGGCTCAGAAAAACAGGAAGACAGGTGATGAGATATTTTCTATTCTTGAAACACAGTGGAGAGGACCCTCCACTGGGCTGGTAACAGCAGGGTTCCCCCAGTGCCTTAGTCACATTTGTTAAGTAGCATCATCGGTTTAAATGTACATAACTTGGCATTCCTGCTAAAAGAGAAAGTTTTGTCCTCCACCATCTCTTTTTCTGGGTTGATTTTAACCTGAACTGTGAGTACATGAACACTTGTTCTGGCATACGGGAGTAGGTGGCACAGGAGCAAAACAAGATGACAGAAATGGGAAACGGTGGATTTTTAGGAAGCATATATAATTAGAACCAGCTTCTGAAGACGTGGTGTTAAAGTCAGAACCCTAAGGCAGTGTTGCCCTGGAATCATCTCTCTTACAGCTACTATGCAAAATTTCAAAAAACTCAATAACTAAGCTTTGTTTAGCTATCACAAGAAAGAAATATTTATGCTGATTTAAGAATTATGAGACAATTAAGTATTGTTAGATAGTTCCAAAATCTGATGACTGTGCAAAAAATCTGAAATTGCTTTGCCTTAATCCAAAACTATATATTATGAAGACACTGCTGAAATGATCTGACTGGAATCACTTACCATAGGAATACATAATCATTAAGATTGGAAAAAACTCTAAGACCATTGAGTTAAAAAAACCCTCAAACTGTTACGTTACAGCGTCAATACAGAGTTATAGATTTCTGCCTTCTTCTTCACCTTTATGAGAGGGTGTACACCTGTGTATCTTAGGCCACTGACTTTTTTTGGTGTCCTTCTAAAGACCTTCAGCTTTCATGTGGTCACATTTCCAAAGTATTATTTTTCAACAGAAATTAAAGAATTGTGCCAGGTATCTAAATAATACAAACTGGCACAGCTCTGCTGAAATCAACACATCCGTGATCTTTTATTTCAGAAAAGGATGTGCTTTATAATATTTTTCTTTAGGTATCTTGTGACACTTAGGGATTTAACTTAGAAAGGAATGGATTTTCTGTCAAATTGAGTGGCCATAGAAGAGAAGAAAGCATGAATAATGCTTATAATCCCTTTATATCCCTAATCAGTCACAGTTTTCAATTGATGGTATATTCTTGGATGTTTCAGCAATATCTGACACCACTGAATAACACTGAATTGCTTAGAACTTATGACAGGCTGATACAAAAAAATCACTTAATTTATTTACCTGCCCACGTACATGATGTTCCTTCTGGTAATTTTTATTCTTTTTGCCCCCCCATATTCTTTTCATGTATGCAGGGAATTACCATTTTGTCTATTGTTATCCAGTGTTTCTTTACTTCCTCTCTGTGAAATACTCTAATTGCACAGTGTGGATTTCACTTACTCAATTGCCCCATTTCATGATCAAAGTTGAAGTCTATTTATTTTGCCTACACTTTCAATCTAATGTTAGCTAATATTTAACTGTGTAGATCAAGTAGAACTTTCCTGTTTCAGTTGTGTTACTGTGACAAAGTTCTGATGATAATTAGGGAATATGCATTTACAAGGAGTGTCACTGTGCTATTTACTATAGTATCTTCATAGTGGTTAATGTGATTTAGCTGAATATTTCCTTGTGAGCTCTTAGTGTTCTAACTGGGTATCTGATCCGTTTCTTTAAAAATGTAACATGGTTAATGCCACAGAACAGCATTTCCATAGGCTTAAATGTATGCTTCACATAGCAATGTACAACAATATCTTACAAATAATTTTCAAGCTCTTACCTATTTAAATACCAAGGGATTTAAGAAATAAATTTTAAAAATGGAGAAGAAAATATCTAATTTGCTCTATGATAATGTAAATTAAAAACTAAGGCAGTACTGGCATATAGAGAAGAAATCTGCATCATACATAAATATATGGCAACAAGTATCTGAAAATTTTAATTTATGCTCATCCAAGTAAATGGGAGAAATAACCTGGCTATTCCTATCAACTTCCTGGGTTTTTTCCCTGAAAATTGACACAATGAGAATAATGACAGGAAACCTAAAATGTGCACGTCTTACAAAGCAGTACTCTCTTTCTTGTTCGCATTTCATAGAATCATAGAATATCCTCAGTTGGGAGGGACCCACAAAGATCATAGAATTCAACTTCTGGCCCTGCATAGGGCAGGCCCAAGGATCACACCATGTGCCTGAAAGCATTGGCCAAACACTTCTTGACCTCTGGCAGGCTTGGTGCTGTGACCACGTCCAGTGCTGAGCCACCCTATGGGTGACGAACCTGAATGTATTCACAAACAAGATATCAGAAATAGTGTAGTCAGAAGCACTAGGACAGTGATTGTCCCTCTGTACTCAGAACGGGTGAGGCCACACCTCAAATCCTGTCTTCAGCTTTGGGCCCCCTCTCCCAGAAGGACATCGAACTGCTAGAGCATGTCCAGAAAAAAGCAACAAACCTGGCGAAGGGTCTGGAGCACAAGTCTCATGAGGAGCAGCTGAGAGAACTGGAGGTGTTTGGGCTGGAGAAGAAGGAGGCTTGGGGAGCCTCATCTGTCTCCGCAACTGCCTGAAAGGAGGTTACAGCCAGGTAGAGGTCAGCCTCTTCTTGGAGATAACAAGTAATAGGACAAGAAGAAATGGACTCAAGTTGCTCCAGAAGAGGTTAAGGACTGTCAGGCATTGGAACAAGCTGCCCAGGGAAGTGGCTGAGCTGCCATCCCTGGGGGTATTTAAAGGACATGAGGATGTGGCACTTTGGGACATGACTGAGTGGTGGACTTGGCAGGTTAACAGTTGGACTCTATGATCTTAAAGGCTTTTTCCAACCAAAATAATTCTATGATTTTAAGATCAATATAAAAGTTAAATTCTTTACATTTGATCTTTATTCACTATTGTTTATTTCTAATGCCTTCGGTTGGCAAATGACTGAACTGGCAATAGTCTTGCTTTAAAGTTTAGATCCTATGCACTTCATTACAAAGTGTGGAATTATCACTGCTTGGTTTCTTTTTAGATTCCTGAGTACATGCCATTTAAGAATGTAAACCCCCAGTAGATACGATGTAAACATGCAAAGATTTTAGTCAACACACTGTTTGGCATTTTTCTCACATTAGCAAGGACAACAGAGACAATTACAAGCTCCCAGTGTTTCAATCTTTTAAAATCTGAGACACATATGCAGGAAAACTATGTTTCTCTTTAAACAAACATTTTCTATTAGAGCTTTCTTACCCCGACTTGCATAGTACGTTTATTTCCCTGGGTCATTTTCCATTTTACAGCAAATAGATTATAGACACAGCATAGCAATCTGACAGCAGCTTTTCCCTCCATCAATAATATTTCTATTTAGAGATGAGGATTCAAAATCAGTTTTGAAGGTACATGCTCTCTCTTCTCAAGGGAGTCAGTGTACCTGGACATAACTCAACACCTTTGTTAGTTTAGTAAGGCTGAGTTCAAAATTCAAGGAAAATCTGAAATGAAGTATTTTTAATCAAATGTCAAGTGCTCTGCAGGTGTGAGTCCATATCTGCACTTAAAGCCAGCTTTGGTCTATGACTGTATTACTTGTCTACACGAATATTGTTGCACCAGCACTGTGGGATTAACTGGTATCCAAGAAGAGGGTCATCCCCACTGTACCTTGAGATGACAAGGATCTTATATGACATTGTTGAGCTCCAGTCATCAAAAATCCAGCAAAAGTAGACTAAATAAGGACTCAGATAAAGCTGCTGCTTCCATTGAGCTTACTTGAACCCTAGATATCCCTGGAAGGCAAAGCTGGTATTCTTGCTATCACACTTCTTTTGCCTCTCTTCTCTTTCTCACTTTCTTATTCTCCCACTTTGTCCTTGAGTTCTCTGTAAGAAAAACAAAGCTCAGTTAAACTGGCTAACAGGTATGGGGACGTAGATAACAGTATGGCAGTAAATTAGTAAAGCATGAAGTGGTATCAATACCAGAAATTGAAGGAAACTTTCTCTTCTTTTAGAAAAGTAAATTTTCATCCGAAGAAATTAAAGAATGTGTATATGCATTTCAACCATCACACGTGGTTTATGCTACTGTCACTATCATAATTTTTTAAAATTGCAAGTTTTCTGTGACTTCTTAGCATGAGAATACAGGAACCTGCTTCATTTATTAACTTGTTAAATAGAGACTTACCATAAAATGTGTACAAAGTCCGATTACTATCATAAAATACACTGGAGTGCAATTTAGTTTCTCTGATAAAACTTCATATTCTGCTTGCTGACAGTCATGACTGCTTGATTTAAACAGTGTAGCCTTCACACTATTTTAAGGGATTAAGCTCAAATGAATAGCCTGGCTGAGTTGTGATCCCTGACCTTAAGTACCTGCCATGGGCCTTCATGGATGATTTCTGATGAACACAGCCCAGAGTAAATACACCCTTGTAGATTACTCGTTGCTGTGATCATAATTATAGGTATGCTGTCATTCAAGGATTAATTACTGTGTAACTTGCAGATTTTTTGCTTCT
Source organism: Pseudotriccus pelzelni (assembly GCA_035584735.1). Classification (NCBI taxonomy): domain Eukaryota; kingdom Metazoa; phylum Chordata; class Aves; order Passeriformes; family Tyrannidae; genus Pseudotriccus; species Pseudotriccus pelzelni. Next base: position 17,601,205 of record JAWMRA010000164.1, on the reverse strand, counting down.
ATAATATAGTTAGTTTGGAAGCAAATACAAATATAATAGTGACATTGTGATCACAGGGGCCATGTGACTATATGTCCAGAAGTAGGCAGAATATACACAGAAAATATCATCCTTTGTGCAGACATCTATATCCAGTTATAGTGTTCAATATTTGGGCTATGAAGGTAGAGGACCACCCCTCTTCTTAATAACCTACTTATTTATTTCAAGTAATTGCAAAAGAAAATATCTCAATAGCAGCAAGTGGAACTTACAGGTAATTCAGAAGAAAAAAATTTTCAAACCAGAACTTTCAGGTCCTATTAGGGATTTTCATCAACCTCTTACTGAGTTCTTTCACTTTTTCCTTCATCTCACTTTAGAGACAGAAATAGAATTCCCTTGGAAATTTTATTTTTAAAGACAGAAATAGAATTCAAATGGATTTTATTCCACTTGCTCAACACCTGAAAAATAAGTATCTAAACATGGCTATCAGGATCCTCGATAAAACTGGCTGGTGCTTTACTATTAAAAAGCAAAGCTTTTAGGAACAGAACAAGGCTAGATATCAGAAATCTCAATCTACATAAACTCAGACGCCTAATTACAGCTGTAGGCTAAAAGAAAATGGTTTTGGTATCTTTTTATTACCTCAAGGATGTATAAACCAGTTAATCTCTAATCCAATGTCAACTTTTCATTTCACCAGAGGATCAGGAATCAACTGGTCCCCTTTATGACCCTAATTCTGTATTATATGGCTGTACTGACTTCAATGGAATTACTCTTAATTCACAGAACTCTCTAGAGAGAAAGAGTATGGTCAGATTCCTTAAAAGTTATTAGAATTGTGAGAGTAATACAAGCTTTAAAGTAGCTGATTTGCTGCACAGAAATGTTTTGGTGGCAGGAAAATCTATGCAGGGAAATCTATTGTGATGTGTTGTGTTTTAGGCATTATTCTCCTTATAACACACACTTGCTGGGGATTTTGTTAGTAGGGAAGCATAAATTACATATATATATTAATATATGTAATATATATATAAGCAGGAAGTGTCTAATAAAAAGAATAAGAAAAAAGTATATCAAGAAAATCATGTTAATACCTCCCATCTAAATAGAAGCACAGTCTGCAAAAGGTTACATGAACACAATCTGGACAAAACATGGAATGGTGCTTGTTAGGTTCTGACTGATGTATCAAACCCATGGGAAGAGTGGGAGAAGAGTGGTACTTGTCCATGGGAAGTTATGAGTTCTGGAGAGATTTATGATAGGTTAAGACATCCCCCAAAAAGGGTATGTTTTTCCTCTTCCTTTATAAAACTTCAAGCCTTATAAGTTGCTTTATTTTACCGAATCACTCTCACAATAATTTGCCTAATAGAGTAGAGTTAAAGGGAAAAACATCATCCTTAAAGACTGAATTACTTGAGACCTTTCAAAAATTTTCTGCTTTTGAAGAATGTCCTAAATATACATATCTGAATACCAGCTATCTGATCAAATAGGAAATGTAGAAACTATACAGAGACATTACATAGCACAGAGAGCAAAAACAAAGGTAAAATAAATTGACTAGTAGGTGTTAAAGATAGTAGATGTTAAAAATGTCTTTCAATTAATAAACACAGAGGTAATAGACAATTTATTATTTATCCAGAAATATAAAAGTTTTAAAACTAAATAAGGTGTGAAATATAAGTATTGACAAAACTGATTATATATAATGCTAGACATTTTTAATTCTATGCACTCATAGGCAAAAGTAATTATTAATTTCTCCCCTAATCTAACTTCTTTTCCTTTCGTGTTCTCAGACAAGGTACTCTGGCTTTAATTAGATGTGCTGTTTGGCAGTGATTGTTACTATAGTGTTCCCATCCTTCCAGAGATATTTTGACACAGGAAAAGCAGACGGCATTATAGCCAGGGCTCCATCACCAGATTATCATATGCCATGATCTGTCTCAAGTGTGAACTATTATGGAAGGATTTCAATGCCTTATAGTTTCTTAGATTCATAAATTGATAAAGTTTTCCAAGACCCACAGCTGTTCACATTCTTGTGGATTAAAAATATACATGTAATATTTTTGGCTAATTGGGCATGTTCTATTAACTGGTATTGATTGGCTTGTCTGAAATTTATCAAAGAATGCGTGTGTGTTCAAGCAACAGTGACTGCAATTCTACTGATATTGATATAAACCAGAATATCTATAATTCCTGTCTTTTTTTTTTTCCCTTTTTCACTTTCAGGAATTCTTTCTGACGATAAAATGTACATTAGAACACCAGTGGGAGAGACTATAACATACAAAACACAGTCCTGAGGTTATTCAGGTCTAAATCAAGTGACACTAATGACACACTAATCCCAGAAGCTTCTAAATGACAGAACCTGGATACCAAGTTAGTTTATGATAACTGAGATGAATAATTGTTCTCTTATGCTTATGTGGTCCTTTGAAAATGACTATTCTCATCCAAATTATTATGAGGCGCACACTTTGGCTATCACTTGTCCACACGCCTATATCATTTGAGCATTGGCTGATGCAACGGTTTTCACTGCCTGTCATGGAAGCTGAACTAGAACTAAGATATTTTACTGTTCTTTTTCAGAATTCATCAAGAGCAACACATAATTCTTTTAACTCTAAGATGGGGAAGGCCAAGTAAAAGTATAGAAGGCAGACAGTTTTCAATTGTTCCAGGTAATAAGATCTGCCTAACACTTGCCATCTGCATGGTGATCCTACTACTCCCTATCAGATTACATTTCATATAATACAATTTAAACAAAATTAAATCAAATCCCTTGTGCCTTTACTTCTACAGCAGTTATTCAAATTACCCTGCTCACATGACCACTGCAAAGGCAAACATGTCAGTGCTGAGGGTAGAGAGACACAATAAAAAGGAAGAGGGGAAATCTGGTAACCAAGCAATGAAGCCATGAGCTTTTGCCTGTGAGAAGGATCAGCAAAGTTCCTGTGTTATGCTAGCACAAGGGAGCAGTGGAAGAAATAAAAATCTCATCCCTGAATGTAAGGAAAGAATTATAGAACTGGAAGTATTTTATGGCAGATTAAAAAATAACGTTTATGAGTGAAAAGCAGTGCTGATGCAAAGGAGCTGTGAGAGACAGGAGAAACATAGTTAAGAAAGAAGTACAAAGGGTACAAGCAAAGACTGGATTTATATTTAATGTTTAGTCTGAAAAGGTTTCAGATATCACAGACAAGTATCCTACTAGCATACATGTGTATGACAGCCTTTTAAAATGTAAATCAATAATGTATCACTTATGGAACATCTCAAGCCTCAGGAATGCTATTCATACGATTGGTGACTTCAGCTAATGACAGAAATGGAGCCACATGCTTCAGGGAGCCATATGAGGCCAGCACATAGATATTACAGGGAGAGAGCGTAAGTAGCAGAATTAAAACCCCATCTGCACATTCTGCCTAATCAGAAACCAAGTCTCAGTATTTCTGAAAATATCAAACATACCATCATAGTATCGTATGATAACACAGTTGTGAGCAACCTCAGAAGGTGCCCAGTGCAATTTCCAGCCCAAAGCAGCGTCAGTGAGACTGTGAGACCTGGAAATTTAGGGCTTTATCCAGGTCAGTCCTGAGGATGTCCAAGAAAGTGGACTGCAGAGCTTCTTTGGGGTTAGTAGAAAAAAGACTCTTGAAGCACCAAACAGGATTATATTTTTGTCCTAAACTGAGGATGTATTTGGCACCTCTTAGCCTCAAAGGATGTATATCCCTAGACTGGGATATTGAACAAGGTCTGAAAATTGATATTCACTTTCAAGTGAATCACAGCAATCTTGAGTTTTCAGGTGAGAGTACAATGAAATCACTATTTGAGATTATCACAATTTCTCTCTCAGAACAGTCCTCTGATTTGGAACGTCCATTTCCTAAAATGTCAGCATTCCCTGGGGAAAAAAAAATACTTTAAAAAAAAGTTTTATTAATAACAATTAAAAATGCCTTTAGGAAAGACAATCCTCTCAATATTCAATATGACTTCATGGGTTTGTTTTTTTCATAGTAAACTGGGATAAAAACAAGGCCTATATTTTCAGCGGTACAGCTCCGCATTTGAATCTACCCCTGGATCTATCATGATGTGGAAGTTCTGGAGGTCTGGAGGCCAGTTTGGATAGGCAGTCATCTCAGTTGTGCTTTACTGTCCTAAACTGACACAAGAATATGGTGGGCTTTTATATCCTAGATGTGCTTTTTCTCTGGCTATCGACACAACATATGAGAAAAATGGGTAAATGACTATTTATCTAGCTCAAATTAATTAGTGTATGTATGTATTGATTTTTTTTTTTAAGAGTTGTGAAACCAGACTTTCAAAACCACCAGCGAACAGCCTGGTTACCAAGCTAAAGCACGGTTTCCGAGTGACTGCTTTGGGTGGTTTTTTATGTACAGAAGAACTCCTGTTTCAAAAAGCATATCTGGATAGTTTGTCCATTATATTGTGAAAATAAGTGTAAAATATATAAATAAGTATAAAAATAGTAGAAATTATCATAATCATCAACAGAATATCTACACTGCCTTTTAATATGCATCTCTCCTAAATAACTTAACAAATCATGATAAAAAGAATAATGCAAAATAAATGAATGTGTTACGATGATGAAATCTTGCTATTTATGAATATATATTTTGGCATAGCATTGCTTTTGTTACTCTTTGCAGGCAGAAAAGTTGCCTTTCGTCCGAAATTATTATTCACCCTGCCAAATAACTTGAACTGGATGGAAGACAGGTCTTGGAAAAGACTAGAATGAAAATGTATGTCTTACCTGTATTTCAATCAAGTAGACATAATGGCAGAGATAGGAAATCCAGGAGATTATTTAAATAAATTCCATCTTGAGCAGCAAGAGACCTTTTCACAAAACAACACATGTCATTCAAGTATCTCTCTCTGTCATCACAGATTATAAGCAAAACTCTCACTTGCCAAGTACCTGTAGTTCATATTGACTTCAGTGGGGTTATTGAATACAGCATTTAGCACCGATGAAAAATCTACCCATTCATTTGCAGCTGCATCAATATAATTCTGGAGATACTAGCTTCAGACAGGCACCTGGAAATGTGGCCTATATTACATGTATTTTATCTTCAGAGACAGCAGATCAGCTTATACACCACCTTTGTGGAGGAAAATGAGGTTTCAGGATATGGGTATCTCTTCAAATGAATAAGACAAATGCCAATTTTTGTAATATAATTAGAAATTATCTCATGCTCTGATATTATGAAAGTGGAAATATTGAAAAAGAAATATATGACCTGAATATTTTCAGATTATAGTTGACAGCAACGTGAACAAAAGCACTGATAAGTACAGTGTCAGAAAGAATTAGTCTATGCGATTCTGGACTCCACACAGTTATGGAAAAATATTATTGCTGTAAGAATAATACTGAAAAATTAAATGTGGAAAAATACAGTTGTAGGGAGAAAATATACATGCCAGGTGGAGAAAGCTTCGCCTACAGAACTGAGTGTTAGAATATGCTAATAATAAAATTGTTAATGACTAAGTGAGCACAGTGTAGAAACTGCAGTTACCTTATTTAGATGAAGTGACTGTGTAAAGTATGTTAACAGAATGCAGAAAGAGCAAAGAAAGTATAGAACACTAAAATGAAAAAGCAAACTCTGCTTGTTGGGGCTTTCTAATTAACATAGAAACACAATGTACTACTACTGAGATATTTAGAAAAACAAAATTAACTACATCACGACCATATGGAGCCATTGACATTAACGCCTCACAGTACTTTGGTGAGTTTTTTTTTTCTTATGAGTGAAATAAGAATTTGTTTGCTATGCTGTGTTCTGGGACATCATATCTGAATTTATCAAGCTTACTGAACTCTGACTGAGGTTTACAGGGTCTTTTGGGATAGATAACAATCATCCTTAGGAATACTGGAAACATTCTCAAGATGGATGAAACATCTGAAACTGCATTTAGAGTTGATAGAAGTTAATTTTTCCCTCTAAATTCTTTGAGTTTATATTTAATTTTGGCTACTAAAGTTTAGTGCATTTCTGGCCAGTTTCAGTCTCTTCACTTGTAGCCTTTGAGTCCAGACTATGAAACGGTCCCTCTACCTTTCTTCTTCATATCAGACAGACAGTTTCTGGTCCATTTACACTTCTATCTACCTGTTTCCTCTATCCCTCTGCCTTTGAGGCTGAAAAACACGAATAACTAACTATAAGTAGAAAATATAAGTTAAGGAACGAAGACAGAAAGCTGAAGTCAATGAGAAACATGACACAAAGGGTAAAAGGGAATAAAATTTGCCCAAAATCATAACATACCATATCAGCCCAATGAATGGGAGCAAACTAAACCTCATATTTATGTATTAAAATTAAAATAAATAAATCTGCTTAGATTATTTGTACTGCCAGGACACTGTTGCCCAAAACAAACCATTTATATGCTTTAAAACTGCATTTTATTAATCACAAAGTGGACCTGTGCTGCAAAGAAATTTATATGTGATTAATGATTGAAAACACATACGATCTGATACTGTCCCAAGGAGATAAAAGGTCTTGCTCCTTCTTGGCCACTCTCAGGAAAAATGTCTAACATGAACCAAGTTCCTTCAGAGCAGCTGCTGTCCTTTTCCACCCCTACAGCTGCTCAGCAATGCCTCACTGCCAGTTGCTGCAGGGCAGAGGAAAGGAAAAGAGGAGCTCTGGCTATCGACTGCTTGCTAAGATAGTAGCATATGGAAATGCTATCCAAGTGGAATTCAGCTCCTATTGCCTTATATGAGGAAAAAGGCTGAGGAATAAAAATAATCTTCATTTTATGACCTCTCTGAAGTTAATCCCACCAGCAGAGAGGCACCATGTCTACAGAACTGATTGGGACCAGTAATTCCATTTTGCAAAAGCTTTTGATATGGCCTGGTTTTATTTGTTATTGTTCAGAAATTAAACAGTTTGAAACTCTCTGTGAAAGGAAATTGTGCCAGAACAGAATGTGCTGGGGCTACACACCCTGAAGATCCTAGTTCAGGCTACCTTTCTCTGAGGACATATGCCCCAGAACTCTTCTGCAGCTGAACTAGGAGGAACTTCAGGCAAAATCCCAGAAACCTTGCAACCATGGGATGGTCTAGACCATTGCTTTCCCTTTTATTTGCATTAGTGTGAGAGCCAGAAATCACCATAAACCTGCTCCTATGCAAGGTGCACTCTTTCATCATTATTGATAAAAAAACATGCAAAATGTGCAGATGTAGAAGAAATTCTAACCACACCATTTATTCAAGTGAGAAGCTAAGAAAAGGAATGTACCTCACCTGACAGATGACAGCCCTATCACTTAATGTCTGAATACACTGTGGAGAAGGCAACGAGAATTTGGGTACAAAGATAATTAATTTTAGAAATATATGGATCTAGTTCAATGAAAAACTTCCAGACAATAACTTACTTTTTTCAGGCTCAAGCAATGAATTTGTTCCCTTTTTCAGCTCATTCCTCCTTGCTAGGCTTACTCTTCTGAAGAGACCAACCTTAAGATATGTGATATGATCATAATGGTTCTTACATGAATTTGTATGAACTATTATTGGAAAACAGCATCCCTGAATTTCTGTGATGATGGAAGACAGATTACAGAGAATGCACATATTTATCTTCAATTACAGTTCCCTGTGGTACAGAATTACTCACAAATACATGGAGCAGGGTACTGCTTTTGTAAACCATTAAAATTCTTCTATATATAGTATGAGGAAACAAATAAATTAATAGAAGTATGTTTCATGTCTTGCCTAATTATAATCAACATTCTTTCTAGACTGACGGCTGTCAGAATCATAGAATCATATACACTGTAATCTAGCTAGAAAATCTTGGAGAGACACAGCACACACTGAGGTCATTCCTGATGCTCTTAATTGGCCAGAGAAGGTCAGCCCTGAGTAGCCTTAGGCAACCATTCTAGACCAAGAACACAGGGAAACAAGATGTGCATCTTAATACTGTAAACTCCCTAAGCAAGAGCCCACACCAAAACTGTGGCTTAATACGAGGGAATGAAGCCCTGTGGTGAGACAAAGAGATACCGAGTCTCTCAGAGGAAGAAGTAGAAGCCTCATTGCTTGAATAATTTAAATGCTAAATAAATAATACAAATGCAAATATACTAAAGGGAACAATCCACTGGCAAGGCATTGACTAGATGGATATATTGATGCTTTTTGTAGTTCTGTTTTCATGACCTGTACATGCTAATTCCGAACTGATCCAAAGTCATGAGGTTCTGAATCCCTAGGCATTCTAACATAGCATGTAATAGCAGTAATGTAAACTGTAGGACAACTGACTTAACTTTTTATGAATCCTTCCAAAAAAAAGCAAAGTTGCTTGATGTCTTACTGTTTTCCTGTGTGATTTTACCTTTACTAGCCTAGGAAATTGACAATAGTTTTGCTCTTATAGTTTTTGCATTTATAATTCATATTCTTGTCACCAAATTACTGTCTCCCATAGTGAATTACATGTGAAATATACATTGAATGAAATCCAAAGTAAGTATAACATAACTTTTTTTATTACTGGTTAAATTAGCTGTAAAATTAACTAGAAATTTGTAATCACTTTTTGGACTGTAATTTGGTCCAGATACTTCTTTTGTGATACCAAAAACCTGATATATATTCTCCCATTGAGATATCTGAAATCCTGAACACTTATAAGACCCATATACAGACACAATGATGATGTATACCTTAAGGCCAAATATAATAATCACCTCTGTGTGATCTCATTGACCTCAGTGGTCTTGACAGAAATACGAGTCTTTTTTTTGAGTCAGCAAAAGTGAAACACAAAATAACCATAATCAGACCTAATTCAAGGTGAATTTGGTAACAACAATAATGAAGTATTCCAATTTTGCTGTGTAGGCAGCTGTGTAGACCATGTGGTTATAGGATTAGGAATGACCTGGTGATCCTGGGGCATCAGCACAGTGCAAGCAAAGGCAAGGTACTGTTGGAAGGAGCCAGCTCTGGCAGCAGCAGTTGCCACCACACTTACCCTGTGCCTCTCTTAGTTGCATCAGCAGAGATTTGCTATTTGGCTGCTCATGATGTTCAAGCAGCTGATTTCTATCTTCTCCAACAGAGGTAATTTGGCAGTCTGTTGTCCCAGGCAACTGCATACTTTGCTTGTGCCTAAAGCACAGACAGTCATAATCTAAATGATGATTATTATTATTGTGAAGGATTAAAACAAAATCTAGAGCTATAACTTGAAATTCTGGAAAGACATTAAAAAATAAAAAGACAAGAAAGCAAGACTGATAAAAACCAAAGGTGATGATAAGATTCATCAACCTGTCAAGGAATCAAAAAGGCCATCCTAGCACAAAATAGGATTCTAAATAAAGTTTCAGGATTTCACTCGACAGCTCTGAAGACACTCCCAGCCTTATTTAAAATTGTAAGCATATGTAAAATAGATGGATGAATACATTACAGGGGTATACAGGATAGGCATGGTAAAAGCAACACAAATATCTCATGCTAGCTGGAACAATGGTGGGGCAGAACAGAAAGAAAGAAGAAAAACTCCAAGAACTATCAAGACTTAACTGTATATTGCTCCAGTACAAAAAGTATTTATTCAAATAGGAATGCTTTACTGAAATTCTGTCTACAGGAGGGCAAACCATAACATCACAACAAGACTGAAATGGAAAACATAGGACTTTGAAAAATAAGAGCATATGGTTGAAGATTATTTAAGCTGGAAAAAGAAAGGCATTTCTCTTAGGGAGAGTCATCTGGAGCATCCAAGAGGAAAAGACACAGTCAAGTACAATAAGAGTGCTGGACTAAATCTGACTGTCTCCTTTATATTTTTTCCCACCAAAAATATGATGGGAAATATGATTAGAGCCATTTTCCCAGAGCTATCTCTTCCTGACACTACCAGATTTAATTGTTAAATGCCAAGATGTTGAAACAGATCAGTAACACATCTCCAGGCATATATTCCTCTAAATTCTCCTAAGGCACTTGAGAAGGAAGTAGTTAAAATGCTGGTGTAAACCTTGAAACCACTATTTCAAAATCAGCTACTGTCCTTGAGGCCAGGAAATTCCATATATAGTTTTACTGTGGAGCAGCAGTGCTCGCTGGGGAGTTACCACTGGTCTGTGGCGAGGGTGGTACACGAGGGGCAATGCCACAAGGGGGCAGAGGACAAGGGATCAGCCATACTGGATGGGTTTTAGCTCCGGAGACACCCTCCCTTGGTATTTTGGACTCTTGCAGAGTTAGAAACTGTACAATTTTATAGATAAAACATATATCTCCATGGCATTCTCCATTTCTTTCATCACACTAGAGATGCACATTTATAATGAATTCTAGCTTTCCCACTTGAATGCATCTTTTCCCAATCAAATGCAAATTCTTCCACGTTGCTTTCTCTGTATTTGTTGTAAATTGTCCAGTTTTAATACATTTTCCTCTCTCACTTCTCTCACTACTGGATTCCTACAGAAAATTATCAAGCATTATGCACAGTGAATATTAAGCACTCCAGGAGGAATAGATCTACTGTAAGACTGCAGGGGTGTAAATCACCACAATGAAAGATTTTCTGATGCCACCTATTGCTCCTGGAGTTATTACAACCCATCATTCTTCTGAATTCATACCCTGCTGAAAACTACATTTCAGATCTTGTCTTTTAGCAGCAGTTATCTTGCTTTGGTTGGGGTTGGCTTGGTCAGGCTCTAAACCAACCAAGGTGAGGAAAAGAAAAGAAAAAACAAAGTGTACTCTCTTTACTATATATTCACATAATCAACATCAAAGTTCAAGTTGCCATCAGGAGATGGAACAAAAAGGTTTCCCAGAGTCATGGAGTTCTGGTGCCTTCAGTTTTCAGACAAGCATAGCGTGGCTCTCAAATGTAGCATGAAAAGATGGAGCTGGCACAGAAAGCACTGGATTCTGGATTCTACTGGCCTGTAGTAAATCTAGCTTGCTGCTAACTGTTGAATACTAAAAACAAACACTGGTTGTTCGGTAGAGGTCACAATTTTATTGTGATTATTTTCTATTGCTGGTATAGAAACATCAAAGCGCGATTTTTAATGTAAAAATGAGAATGAAGTCATTGCTAGCCATTAGGTCTTGATGAGATATTAGGTATCATAGAAAGTGTTAAAATAAATATGCTTCTCTCACTTGTGTACATTCTTTCTACTGTTGTCTTTGGGAACTTGAATACATTTTCAGGGAAATATATATCCTTGGTAAAGTCAAAGAGAAAAAAAAAAAAAAATCAACCTGCAGCCTTATCCACTGTCCAAACAAAATGAAAAGTAGCTAAAAATATTTTAAGATATTTATTCTCTAGTGTTGATCAGAGTCACAAAAATTACTTCATCAATTATTATTACAGAAAAATACGTCTGCTTTTCCTTTGATTCATATCACTGAGTTCAGAGATTAAAACATCCTCTTCTTTAAATAAGCAACACTCACTTCCTAAGATTGATTATGTACCTGATTACATATCACTTAGTGTAGCTGAGGCTTTGTAATTAGTCATTACTATGAAGCCATCTAAATACAGTTTATGTATATATAAATTATATTTTCAGACATCACTTACAGTTGTGTAAACCCAGAATGATTCCAATGAGATTAAATTAATTTAATCTAGAAATGTACCCACCTACTTAACAGACTGTGTCCCACCTCTGATTAATATAGAGGATGACACACGGTAACAGTGAAACAAAGGCCACACCTGAGAAAAGCTCACGGGAATAAGGAAACACCTGTTTGTGCTGCGGAAGAACAGGTGGAAGGCGGTGGTTCGCCGGCTCAATATCCTGTGCTTGCGATTACAAAGAACTGTGCTCAGGTGCCTCTCTTTTTTTTTGCCCTGTGAGTTTATTAAGAAGCCGCCACTGCTTTACACTACCCTGGAGATGCCTTTCCAGCATCGCATGGCTGCCCCCAGCTCCCTCCCTGTATCGCCGAGCCGTGCAGAGCGCACACTGTTCTGCCTGCTGGGTAGTGCAGGAAGCCTTAATTACAGCCTGAAAATAATACCCGCTTCCCCCGGGAGCCTCCCCAGCTATTCCTGTGGGAGGGAGAAGCTGAGAGGAGGCAGGTGTGGGGAGGCTGGCGGTCCCCGGGTCCGGCCGGGGGCAGCGGCTCCTCCGTGCGCGCCGGCGGGGCGGCTCCGGCACCACGGACAGCTCCGGGCGGGCGCCGTGCCCCGACCCGGCCCCGGCCCCGGCCCCGGCCCGGCCGGCGGGGCGGAGCCCCGGCCCGGGCTGCAGCTCGGCCGTCCCGGCTCCCCCCGGTGCCGCCGCGGGCCGGGCAGAGCTCACCGCCCGCAGCCTCCGAGCGGAGCCTCGGCCCCCGGGGGATCCCCCTGCCTCCCGGGGAGGGGGTCGTGTGCGAGGGCAAGTCCTCGCCTGGGTCACGCTGCGGGAGGAAGGGGCGATCTCGTCCACTGGGGCGAGGAAGGACACCGAGGGCTCCGGTGGTCCCTTCCCCCGCTCCCCCATTGCTCAAAATCGACCCCTATTCGCGCCTCCCCCCGCCCCAGACGGGGCGTGTTCCAAGCTCCCTCCCTCCCCCGGCCCTGACAGCGCCCGGGGCTCCCCGGCGGGCCAGGCGGAGGGGCCGCGGCAGGGCCGGCCGTGCCGGAGGGCGGGCGCCGGGGCTACCGGAGGTGGCGGGGCCCCCCCGCCGCCAGTGCCCTCGGTCCCCGCTGCCCCCCTGCAGCCGCCGCGGTGGGGGATGTGGCACGTCGCGGTGCTGCTGGGGTGTAGCTCATTCCTGATGCCGCTGTTTGTCGCTGAGTTTTGAAGAGATTTATTGGCTGGCTCCTGCTAAACCACGCTTGAGTAATCCGAGCTGCTGCGCGCCGTGGTGAAGCCCGGAGGGGGGGAACGTCACTCCCTCTGGCAGCGGAGCAACATTAGTCTTCCAGCCCTCAAACCACCACTACAGCGTCGGAAACTGCCGGGTCACAGCCATTTGCTTTGGAAAATTGGCGATGTTTGGTGCTAGAGATCGATTACCCTTGTAATCTTCCCCCCGCCACCTCCTCCTGCTTACCCCACCCCTACCCGCCCCAGACAATAGCGTCCGAGCTCCTCAAGGAAAAAAAAAATAGAAAAGAAAGCAAGGAGAGAAAGAAAGAAAGAAAAAGAAAGAAACTGGGGGATGGATCTGACTCCAGTAGGAAAAGCGTGTCTCTAGAAGTGGTGCTAATGGGAAGAGATTTCCGATCTTCAGAGGACGATGATTTGTCACAAAGGGTAGCTGGCTCGGTGCTTTGGGCTGGAGCCGTGTAGGAGATCCTTGGAGAAGTCATTGTGCACAGAAAACCGAAGACCTGTACAAACATGCCTGTTCGCAGAGGTCATGTGGCACCACAAAATACATTTTTGGGTACAATCATTCGAAAATTTGAAGGGCAAAGTAAGTTCTCGCTTTCTATCTATTTTGGTACCGTAGTTTGATTCTGCTTGTGACTAAATGGACAGCAGCTCCAGACTATTTTAAGTTTGTAGATTGAAAAGAAAACCCGGGAGGTAAGAGGGGATCCCTGGCAGGAGTAACATTGTTTTTGATCTAGAATACAGATTACCAATTTGAATTATTGGCTGCTGTTTTGGGGAAGGGGGGTGTTGGGGCTTTTGCCCGCATTATTTCAAGGAATAGTTTCTATCTTTTACTGTATCCATATTGTATAGCTATAGGAGTTATATTTCTTACCTTCTTCTGAACCGGTGAGATGGCTCTAAAAGCAGAGTGTACAATCTTCCTGCCTGCAAAATGTCTAAAAAATAAGCTAGATTTATTGTTGTTATGATTGTTACTGCTGTTAGTTATACTTGCCTTTTCAAAATAAAGCAGAACAGTCTGACTTTGATTTAGAGGAAGCAGATAATATGCAGAAGAGTTATTAAAGAGAAAACACTCTTACCTTGTTGTCATGACTGCATTTTAATAGAGCTGTCAAATTTCTCTGTTTTGTTTATGTAAGTCTAAAATATCTATCAAACCAGTGCAAATGCATCCTCAGGAAGAGTCTGTGAGATCTTTTCCAGTGCAGCAGCTTACTACCTGTCAAGGAGGCTGAAGCTGAAGGGTTTTTCCTGGCAGGAACTCTGGTTTACTATTAACTGTGAGAAGGAACACTTGATGCTTAAAATGAATTTCATTTAGAAACCGTAGTTTTATATATGCACATTTATTTAAATATTTAGCATAATTTTAGGATCAGTCTAAGTGCAAACCCTTACAGCTAATTCCAGTTTATATATTTCCTTATACTTAAATCCACATTAACATTTTTAATATTTATATTATTTGAGAAAAAATTAGAGGTGGTGTTTTTATCCTAATTTATCTAAATGTGAAGTCAGTGTTGCTACTCAAGTAAAGGTTTTATGTAGTGTATATTTTTTTTTAGGTAATAAAGCACTAGCTGCTAAAAAGGCATGAAAGTTCAGCCTGATTGACAGACAGTAGAAAAAGTAAGAATGAAATATATATTTTTCTCTCCACATATTTCACTGTGTCCCAAACAAGTCATATTTAAAATTTTGAAGAACTGTACTGCTAACTTGATGTTATGTAAAAAATGTTTTATAAAACAAGTGACCTCCTAGTATAATTAAGCAAGCAGAAATGAATGTTATTAACAGTAAATGTATCAAAGCTGCACATTTATAACAACAGTGGGAATAATGTGTTATAGTGGTAAACAGAAACAAATTAAATGAAAGTTGAAAACTTTTGAACCTTTCTGTCACAAAAGTGTTTGGGAAAAGATGATGGACAGAAGCACAGAACTTCAGCAAACCGTGCAAAATGTTTCCAACAACACAATCATTTCATGTACCTTCATACTCCCCTTCTTTTTTTTTTTTTAAAGGAACATTTTTTTTCTGTTCTTTTCTAGATAGATTCATTAAAATGCTGGCTATGAACTTACTGTCATTCGCCTAATGAAAATCCCTCAAGAGTAGACTGAGATGCTTGGACCTTACCCTAGTAAGCCCTTCACTTGAGTAGAACCCCCTTCCCGAGGTCCCACTTCTGCCCAAAAGAGAACTTTTCACGGACCTTCCTGAGGTGTGACTGACAGGGCGGCGCTCATCACCTGTGCTTCAGTGAAGCTAAAAAAGAAAAAAATATTGAAGTCAAAAGGAGATTTGCAAAGACTTGCATAATCTGGTTTTATTTCCTTAAAGGATGACTATCTTTGTCTTTGATGTATTCTAAATTGATTGAAGTTTCTTTAACAGCTATGGATCAAATTAGCTACATCAAATGACTGAAAATCTCTGCATTTCAGGCATTCCCAGTAAGAAGAAGGGCTGTTCAGCATCCATCCATGAAATCGACACTATATGAAATGTTGAAAGAGTACTAAAAAATGCATAACTTTCTTTTATTGCAGATAAAAAATTCATCATTGCTAATGCTAGAGTGCAGAATTGTGCTATCATCTACTGCAATGATGGGTTCTGTGAGATGACTGGGTTCTCCAGGCCAGATGTCATGCAGAAACCTTGCACCTGTGATTTTCTTCATGGGCCAGAGACCAAAAGACATCATATTGCCCAAATTGCTCAAGCACTTCTGGGGTCAGAGGAGAGGAAAGTAGAAGTCACCTATTATCACAAAGATGGTAAAGTCTGGTTTTATTTTCAAGATTTTTGTGTGTTTTGTTATCAGTCGATTGGTAAAAGCAGTGTGTATGTTGTGCTGGCCAGACCCTTTGCTGGAGTGCTGGTGTAATTTCTCTGAAGTCCAGTGAAGTACGCTTCTGTGTATCCGTAAGGGAATCTGCCCCCAGAGTGGTGGGTGTATGGAGCGTATCACTGCACACTGAGTCTAACAGCTGAATGAAGCTAGCACGGTGTTTGCAACTGTTGAACAGAACCTCTTCTCTTGGTTGGTTTAAAGCAGATGTAAATCTCTTGGTTTAAATGCAGTATTTTACTGGGAAAAGAACCACAAAGATAAAAAAAATGCCCTACAGTGAAGAAAGCCTTAGCTTATAAAGAAAGGGCTTTCTCAGTCTGAGGTATTGTGAAGTTGGAATACCTGCAACTGAACCACTGAAGTTGTCCTAAAATTGTGTTGTTAGAATCAAAATTTGGGCATGGCTGCACTATGAACAGTTTCCCTGTTATTCAATAAAGACTCAATACATGCAGAATGCCTAAATCTCCTGATGCTTTTTTCCTGTTAAGAGAACAAAATGAATAAATGTTTTTTTAGATTTAAAAATGCATGCACATCAAGACTAATTATGATACCTAATAGTTATAGATAGAGTTTTGTTGTTAGTTGTTTTTTTTAACTACCCAGAGTTATTTACAGAAACATCCATCTTTCAAACAAGTCCAAATAATGGATAAGTGTGGTGTACCTTATTTTGTCTCTTGCTGTGTACACTCTTGGGAGAAGGAAAAGGAAATTCATATTCAAATGCTGAGCTTAAATTAGTTCTGGAGAAGTGCCAGTGTGTTGTTTGCATCAATTTTAGAATCACATGCAGTGTGCTCTCATTTTAAAGTCACAGAGTTAAACCCTGTTCTCAGTAATTCTGTTGTTATCTCAGAGAGACTTAAGTAATATTATTTTTAGCTTAGGCTGGTATAATTCAGATAGGACTCAGGCCAACCGTTCTACCCACGCTACCAATATTTAAGCATATTCTTCTTAGCAGATTCTCAGTAGAGCCCTTTATTCTTAGATCTGGTTTGGTGGTCTGGAGCAGATTTCGGTCAAGATTTGTTGCTGTAGCTGTGCATTGAACATAGATTTCTCAGGAGACCTGACACCGTGTGTCTTTTACACATCTAGCCTGTGTTTGTGTTAACTTGGTGTGTGTTAAAAATAATATTGCCAAAGGAGAATGTCATTGCTAACTTTCACAGCCACCAGCCTGGAGCACAATTTTGAGATCTGGTAGTTTAAAAGTGCTACAGTCTCCCAAGACATTAGGAGGGAGGGAAGGGCGCTTAACTGAAGCACTGCTTATCTGTCAATTACTGGATATGTGTATATATATACTTTTCTAAAAGGCTGAATTCTGGCATCATGCACCACACCATAATCTGTTTGAGGCAAGGCAAACTAATACTGTCCATAAAAAGTGCCATATCTTTTGTAAATACTTTTGAATGCTGAGTTATGGACTATACAATCTTATGTATAAAGATTTTCATTAACTTCACTTCTGTGAATAGTTTCTTTAAATGCTTAGGCCTTATGTTTGAAGGTTTAGGAATTTCAAAAGCTACAGACAACAGTTCTAGGCAAATTTGGATTGAATTCCTCAACGTTTTATCTGTGTAATTGTGAACAGGACTTACACATGCACTATACGATTGGCTACATTTAAACAAATACAGGTGAATTATATGGAATCATAAATATAATTTAAAATATCAAGTCACTTATTACAGGCAAAAACTGACAAAATACAAGATTGGTCTGACACGCGAATTTGGTTTTGCAATATATAGCGTGTATACATATACCCCTATATAACATACTGTGTATATAGTAACAATATACAGAATAGTGATACTTAATGAGGACTTTCTCCAGATTGTGAAGCAAAAGGAATTTCAAGAATTTTCTAAAAATTTAGGAGTTTAGTGCCTTGTTAGTGACTCCTTTTGTACTGTGTGCTGTAAGGGAGTATGAGAATATTTTGAGAGGTCAATTCTAGCACAGGTAGAAATGTAACTTTCTCCATGTGAGTAACCCAGGTTACCCCAGTAAACTACCCACTGCTTGAAAGTTTGATTTGACATTTAATTTCATAGCAACCCATTGTATAATATTTAACATTATACTAAGCATACAGAGGAGGAAGACACCTCATGAAGGTGTGAATCACTCGAGGTTCCACTGACAGGAGGTTCTGAAGACCATATTACACACTCCTAATAATGCCCAGTGAATGGCAAATAAAACCTTGTTCCGCATCGTACTATCATTTACTCTACATAAGCCACTGATTATATTAAAAATTATTTTAATATTTGGAAGTAAAGCAAATGTCAGTGAGATCACTTATAAAGCTAATCTGTCATCAGAAGTCCAGCAATGCAGATATCATAAAGGGAATCACTCTATAAATAATGCTTTTTTATTTTAAATACCACCTCACATGATTTTAAAATGTCACGGTTTAAAAGGAAATTCTTTCTGTAGAAAAAGGGTATTGCATGTATACAGAGAATTAGGATTCTGATGCTCTACTTGTCTATAGTCCAACTTTCTAGATGAAAGTGCAAGATTTTGAGTTTAAATGTCTTGATGATGCAAGACTGAATGCTGCTTGCTGTTTGTTCACTGCTTTAATCTTTTGGCCAGATCACACACTCAAAGAAGATGGGACAGAAGGATGGGAACAATTTTGTAGCAAGTTGATTTCAGAAAATGACTTGAATCTACACTGTTTTAAACAAAGATAAAAGATACAGTAGTCAAAGAGAACAAAAATTCAATGTATCACGGTTTTATAAATGTGTAATTTGGACTGGGCCTGTTTCCCTCTTCACTGTGCAGTGTGGGGAGGATGCAGAGAAGTGTAGAATGCTTGTGATATTCTTTTGTAGTTGCTTAGATGGCACGGAGGTAGGATGCCAGCATTATTTAGGCATCCAGCAGACCCTGTCCCAAGCACACTAGTGCCCTGTCTTCACTAGCTCCTCTAGCAGTGTTTGTATCAGTATAAGATCATTAATATAACCTACATTTGCTTTTAATTTCTCCTCACTCCTTTTCCTTGTCAGAAGGGTATTGACACAATCCAGGCAAAGTCCTAGTTCTCTGTCCTGTTCCAGTACTGCCGCAGTAGGCAATTACATAGTTACCAAAATAATTGATTACTGAGAAAAATGGTTAATGGGAACAGATGTATGCCAAAACTAAGGGTCCAAATTTAAAGGTTCTCACCGTGCAAGAAGCTCCGCTAAGATCACTGGATTTACTCATGGGATTAAAGACACAGTAAATTTCTTTTTGAATGTAAATATCCCTTTTTAGAAAGAGCAATAGATAAATACACACAAATCACAAGAACTATTATTTTGAAACAGATTTTTTTTCCAAGAATTGCCCATTAGGCATTAACATCTGCTTAATTCAAAAATTACACTGATATCAAAGCAGCAGTATTATATTCTTCACTATCTCATTTCATTTTAACTAATCTTATGGCTATATGCTCTGAATTATACTTGAAGGCAAGATATTGTTTGTACAGGATATCAGTTCTTATTTTAATAAAGTTATTTGTGGTGAAAATGTTTGACAGCTCTTCCTTTGAGGACTCCATTTTGTAGTTTAAGTCATTATTGCATAAATCATTCTTGACAGATGTAAAATATTGCTTGAGGTCGTAAAGCTTTGGACATAAAAAGTATAATTATTCCGGGATTCAGAATGGATATATAATAATCAGAAAGGATTGTATCACACTGAATATTTTTTTACTTCTTACTATATGCTTTGGGGACAACAATGGGCTATGTCTGAGCTTGCAGATGATACTTGTTGGAGGGAGGTAAGGAGACCGTTTAGGCTTACCGTATACACATCAGGTATTCATGGGATGAGAAGAACTACAAGAGAGTGTATGTCTGAGCAAAGACAAGATGAATTAATTAATTGCAGGGCGTGTGCAAACCTCACAAACTACTTGTCAGGTACCCAGTTTGAAAAAAATAATTTGCTACAACTGACTGCAGATTAAACATATTTGCACTTGCAAAACACATTTCCAAACTAATATTTTAAGGCTTTTTAAGCTCTTTTTTGAGGATATAATTAAAAAAAATTAAAAAAAGTAAAAAATGTTCAAACCTACGGACAAAATAAAGTGAAAGTGATACTAAGTGTTTTTAATTAAAAAGATAGATTTAGTACCTTATCATCTAGGCTTCTGTCAGCATAAGTGTTTTATCACCTGTTTGTGTGAACCTGCCAATCAACTAAAAATACAACTGAAAAGAAAGACCCTTGCATGTGTGTCAAGCTCCCTTAGATTAGCTCAAGCATGCAAGTCAGCAAGCAGTCTTGACCATGGTTCCGCTTCAATACTTGTCCTATAAGAAAAAACCTGTCCCTTATGCTATTCAGTACTGCTGATTTTGTAAGAAGGGCACCACTAACGGTGAGATGATACCCCAGTGATCCAAATATCTCATTTACCCATCCCCATTCAGATATGGCTCCTATGTCTGCCCAGAACTGTGGGTCTCTTCTTATACACGTTTCATGTGTGGTGTCTAATGATTTCAGTAAAGCACCTCTCAGATATACTAAGTAGGCTTGTTTGTGGGTCAATTTCAAACTTATTTTTCAATTCCTTGATGTTCCAATACACTCCTTTTTCTTCTCAGGTCAAGATGAATTTATTTTCAATAAGGAGGGGACGTTTATAGATAATTCATTTCCCATTCAGTGTTACTGCTAATGAGATAATATCTGAATAAACAGCACAACAGTTAAATTGCTTTTTAAATTATTGTCTTGTCAGTGTTTAGGGTCAGAAAGTATGAGTAGATATATATAATTTTAACAAATAATGAAGAATGTAACTGCTATTTTTATAGATACTGCATCTTTAACAGAAAAAAAATTAGTTCGGAAAAATCCTTTCTGACAGTTTCAAGATCCTCCATGGCACAAATAAAAATCCTACAGGCTAGTGGATCAGCAGTCTTTCATTTCAGTACTGTGTTCAGAGGGAACTCTTCTTCCAGTGGACTTCCATAGTACAGTTTCACATCAGGATTCAGAAAGTCACGCGGTCAATTTACACTGATCAAGGGGCCCAAATTTCCCTTGTTTGGGCTACAAAGAAACAATGATTGCTGACTTTCAAAAAGACTTTCATAGTGGTAAGAAAGGTGACACATTCCAGAGTGAAATGGTACTACAAGGTTATGGTATGATCCACATACTCAAAAGAGTTTCATCTTTTAAGTAGGCATTGCCTGACAACATTTTTTATCTGTTTTAAATATGCTCCTTTTAGTTGTAGTGAAAGCTATTTTGGGTTTGGGTTATGAGACTAAAAGAACAGATGCTGTCAGTCTATTTTTGGTGTGGTTTCACATGATTTATTGTGTCCTCTTTCCATCTTCATTGTGCATCCTTTCTAATGTTACATTATGATAAGAGAGTTAAAGAGAGTTATTGCATACTCCTAATTTGCATTATTGATTAGTTCTTTCCCTTCTCCACCAAACTAGCTAATATGTCAAAAAGAGATGGAGAGAGCAAAGCAGAAATTATACCTCGCAATAGACATGGCTATTGCCTTTTGCATATTTGATATGATACAAACTTCAGAACGTGGCACTTTGAATAGTACCAATGCTGACATCAGTGCTGTTCTCTCTGGTTCCCAGCAATGGAAAGAGAACAGTGCTGTGGATTAGATTTTATGTTAGTGGTTTCAAGTCCGGTTTTAGTGTTCTCCACATATTTGACAGTGTATGACTCAGTCTGTGTGCTAGATACTCCATGCTCTTCCCAGCTAAGTATGGAAAAAGCTTTATCGGGCAGTATAGGATTCACAGTAGCAAGACAGAGCTGACTATGGAAATTGCTAACTGACTCTGGAAACCTCATATCTGAAAAGCAATCAGAACTGTAGCTGTGAACCACGATCTAGGCAGAGCAGATAGATGACAATGACAGTGGTGTATTGTGGCTCTATAGTTACAGCTGGTTTCACACTGCACATCTCTGAGGTGGGAAGTATTGGTGTTGTAATTTTGTGTAGCTTGAACATTTTAGTCTAGTATATTGGTTTTGTCTTAAAGGAAATAACATACATAATTGAATTATTTCTTAGAAATTAAATAGAAATTTCATTTTGAAAGCAGAATTATAGCCATAACTAGTCACAAAATGCTTTTAGACCACCAGTATTTCTGTAGATACTCAATTTTAAGCTCCCTCACCAACATTCTGGTACAATACAGCCTTTTAATTTCTATTTTCCTTAATTCTCTAATTCCAAAATCAAAGTGAAATCTCATCAGGAACTATCACCACAAGGATACTAAAATTCAATATGAAAAAAATTCAGTGTAAACAGTGTAAAGGGAAGGTCTTGTGTCCTTTTTCTGTTTCATTAACCCGACTCTAATTATAGATCTCATTATACGTAATTTTAACAGTGCCCTCAATCATAGCACTGAAGTTCTATCCACAAAAGAATATATTCCATCTTCTTTGTAAGCAAAAAGCCATCATATCATCAAAACCTAAAGATGGTATTTGTCACATGTCAACATTACTAACTGTTTCATTACTGACAGTGAATGGAAATTAACAGAAAGCTTAGGCCAGACATCACAGCTGCCTTCAGTACTTGCCTGCCTGCTGAAATTTCTTGCTTTCCTCCATAATACCACAGTCAATAAAAATACTTTCTTTTACATTTTGCCATAACCTCATTTAAATCTCTGATTTGCCACATCAGACTGCAGTGGAAACCAGAAGGTCTTGACTAAATGGTCAGTTCAGTTCAGAAAAACACAGGAATTTACTTCAAATACTGGGAAGTTGGGATTTATCACAATATCACAGTACTGATCCCTGATAGTATCAGCATATGAAATGTTTGCCTCTTTTGAGCAAATGCATAGGACTATCTGGTAACTGATTGTTGCTGCAGTCAGAGACAGTTCTAAAGAGCAAGATATCAATGCCTACAGACACAGGACTTGGCTTGCAACCAACAACTTTCACAGAATTAGTTTGTAAAGTTTGATTTTTGTAAAAATAAGAATCCTGGTCTTTAGCTACTAGAACACTGCTGGTAGAAGTGTAATGTGCTATTGCTAACTATTAGATGGTGTTTATTAGCTGGAACTCTGCTGCCACATAAAAATTCCACAAATTATGAAAGAAACACGGAAAACACGGATGAAACCTTCCGCCATTTTTATCCACAGGGTAGACAGGCAGAGATCACTTCAGAGCAAGGATGTATTAGGGGGGTTTGCCTTTGTCTTATACTTAGGCTGATTGAAAAGCAGTTAATCATCATGTAAATGTGTTTCATCACTAACATGCATGTGCTAAAGCACTTATTCCCAGCTGTTGTCAGACTTTGGACGCTGTGCCCTTTTGAGATTATTTCTTAGAGCATTCTTTGCTGATTTTCATTCAAATCAATGCAAGCGTATCTCTGAAAATAGCTTGCAAATTTCCTCCTTTCAAAACCCATTTATGCCAATCTGCTTTACTCCTTCCTTTCTGGAAAAAAATGCGAGATAATCTCATTAGTATTTTGCATGTTTATGGCATTTCTTTTTATACTTTCAAAAGAACATGAAACTCGGTAGTCCATAAATCCTATTGTCATGGTATTTAAGGTAAAATACTGTTGTCCTGCTGTCTACTAAAAAATGCCTTTCAATTCAACAAATAAGAAAGAAAGAAAACCTAAAGTCCATATAATTTTAAATAATGATAATTAAAAAAAGGAAAATGTGTTCTATTTTTTCCATTAGAAGCACCCAGCTTTATTTTTGCATGATAAAATATACCAGGAATCAATTTAACACCGAAGTCTACCCAACTGAAAAGACAGCACTTTCCAAAAGGACTATTTCTGGAGTCACGGACAACATAACCATTACACGAGAGAGAATAACAGCCTTGGAGTACAAAGCCAAGTATCTATAAATCAGTATCTGAGCCTTCTCTATGGATTAATGGAGCAGCTCATGAACTGGTGTGAAAGCCTATGTATAATGTCAATCCTGAGCCAGTCCATGCTGGTTCACAGTTCAGAACATCCTTAGTCTTTCTGTAAGTTATATTGATTGTTCATGGCAACAAGAATGTGAGCGCAAAATGCACAGAGGCGTCTTCAGTGTTTTAAAGAAAAGTTTTGTAGATAGATAAAAAAGAGTTTGAGTATTGTTTGTGGATGGCCACAAACTGTATTAAAAACTTGTTCTTCTTTGTCCTGAAACTTGCAAATCACTTCTCATGTCAGAATTAGATGTGGAGTCTAAGGACCTGCTCCCCAATGCCTAAAATGTTAATTAAAAACTACTAACTGCTATTGCAGCTACAGCAGAGTTAGTTTCTAATTTGTGTGATGTTTGCCAATCAGATGCTGGGTGCGGGTGGCATCCCCCTTCTATGCTTTGCTGTTTATTTAAAGAGGAGAAAAAAGGAAGGAATATGTGGTCCACAGACAACTGTTCTTCCTACCTGACAGGTAGTCAGGTCTATTTTATAAAAGCAACTACACAAACCAAGAACATTGCAGCTAAGGGAGCTATTCAATAGATCACACAGATCTATTTACATTCATTTCTGGTTGTCTTTTGACCTCATTTGTAAAAAGACAGATCCCTCAGAAGCAGAATTACCAGTAAGTAGTGTCACTGTCTCTGCAGAACTCAACATATACAAAACATAATTATTAGCCAGACAAATGCAAAGAGCATTTGTCCCTGCTTCATAGGAATTGATTGAATTTTTTCACTTTTAAATAATGTTTTGATCTTAATCCCTTTTCTTTTCACCTTGTGATCATTTTCCTGCAAATAAAGAAAGTCGTGAATAAAATACTTCATTTCCACTTTCTGAGAAATACCTGAAGAAAAGATATCAACTGGTTTTTTAAGTTATTTACATTCATTTAACCTCAGTTGTTACCTGAAAAGTAGATTATCCAAACAGGGGTTCTTTGCCCTTTAGGGCCACAGGCACTAAACTAACAAATAGAACTTAGGTATTATAGCTATAAAGATCACACTGAGGTTCAGTTACTGCAAAAGAAATGACTGACCTGAACTTTCACATATAAAAGCAAATTTAGGACGAGATTTTCAAATATATGTATATATTATAACATATAAAAGTGCATTTCTCTTTCTCAAGAGGTTTAAGAACCAATTTGAGGAGCTGCCAAAATTACCTCCTACCCCATCATAGAATATAAACTGATATTCTCTATCTCACAACAGTTTTACTAATAAAGCATTCTTCTTATTAAATACATTCAATCACAGGCAGTCTGAACTCAACAGCAAATTAAAGTGGCTCCTAATGAGCTGGTTGACTAATGCAGTGAGTCTTTTACCTCAAAAGACATTTAATTCTGGAAAAGCTGGCAGTTCCAAACCGTCATTCTCTACTGCATTTCTGCAGAGAGGGTACACCAAAGTTGCATTGTAACATTCCCCAGTGTAGACGACAGCAGTATTTATGTGTGTGTATATATGTATAAATGCCACAAAAAATTCCCAACATGATGAAATCCAGGAAATGGATGAGAGAGTGATAATACAAAATTATTTTCAACAGGGAACAGTTCTCTAAAACTACCTCTAATAGGAATTGCACTGAATAGGAACTGTTCTTAAATGAGTATCTCAGACCACAAGCCAGGTCTGAGCAAAGGGACACCCTAGGTAGTGCAGTTGTGTACGTGTCTCTGTTCTGTTTCTAATAAGGGATAATTTCCAAAGAAACAACTTCTTCTGTTAAAGAAGATGCACATTGTAATGATCCGGAAGTGCCAGAATGGGGTTAGAGACAGCTGGGGTTATTCTGAATGGCAGAAGTGTCCAACCTGTTTCCTTCTCTTGCCACAGGGTTAAAAAATGCAAAGGTGGAATCAAGTGCTGTGTTAAGTTCAGCCCTCAGGTCTTCCAAATGTGATATAGAAAACTGAACTGCCAAATAAATGGCAAAGAAAAAATAACAAGGCATGTTGAGAAAGTTTAGTGGCTGCTAAGCTCACATTTTTTCAAACAGAAAAAACTAATCCCATGTAAGTCTCACATTGAACTTTGTCGTGGTAGTTGTAGCACTTATTCAGGTGCTACCTCGAGTCAGTCATACAGAGCTATGTATTGTTATTTTAAAAGAAAGCAAAACTTATCTGAGTATTATTTGTCCTTAACTGGTGCTGCATGGATTATGCAACACTCAAAACAAAATTTCCACTCTCCAAACATTCAAAGAGTTGAAATTTCATCAAACTCTAGCTTGATTCAGCTTTTTAGGTATGTACATGGGATTCTGATCTCCAATATTCTGAATACTTGTGAGAGTTACAGAAAGTTACCAGTGGGAAAAAAGGACATTTTTGCAGTATATAATACATCTGTTTAGATTCAAGTAGCACATCTCTAAACTTGATTATTAATCAGGAATATTCTCATAACCTAGTTTAGATTGTAACTTTTCCCCCTCTTGGATTTCACCCTTTGTTTGTATCTTGTTTTTTAGAAACTGGCACAATCTGGATAACAAGTAATGCTTTGTTTCACATGGGAATCTTTAAATAGCAATCACTCAGACGTGTTTGCTTTCAGAAAGCATTCTGTTAGCATGGCACATACTCTAACTAATAAATAACATTTTACCATTCTAGTACATCAAAGAAGGCCTTTTCTTAGATTGATCTTTTGTAGCCATCCTATTTTCATTGAATCCAGAAGAATTTACGTCAGGAGGAGACTCAGAAGTCCGATCCAGCCTCCCACTGAAAGCAAGAGGAACACAGAATTCAGAATAGGTTGCTTAGGACTTGTCCTGTTGGGTGCTAGGATGGAGACAATAGAGCCTTTTTGGGCAACCTGTTCCAGTACCCTCATATTAAAATCATTTTTTCTTTATACCAAGTTAGGACCTCTCCCATTTTAATTTAAAGCATTGGCTATCATTCTTCTGCTCTGTACCTCTGGACCTGCCTCCTTCTCTGGTAATTTCCTCATAACTCCTGACAGACTGTTATTAAGTCCCTCAAAGCTGTCTCTTCTGTAGGCTCATGTCCAAGGCTGGTTTCCTCAAGCACTTCCCAAAGGATGTATGCTCTAAGTTGATACCCATCTTGATGGCCTCTGCTGGCCTCATTCAAGTTTATCAGCAGTTCTTGTACTAGAGGTCCAAAGTTACATTACACATTAAAGATGGTTGAAATTGCAACCTAGATATTTTTGATGGAGATCTTTTCCAAATATCATTACTGATGTGCTACATGGTATAAATTCCACATTTCTACAAATTTTATTATGAGGAACTCAAATGTTTTCCTGCAATAGAGGCCAAGTTGCCTGGGCCATCAGTCATCTGCCTGGTTTTCTTTGGCAGATTTTTTTATACAAACATGATTGAGTTTAGAAGAAAACAAACATTCTAATGCTTATTTTGCCAGGGATTGCAGTCATCCAAACAGCTTAACGCGAAATAAAATTGTGATGGAGTTCTGAGTTTTAGAAGCAGCTAATCAATTGTCTTATACTGGGAGATAAATGCAACAGCCACTGGCAACTAACCAGAGCATCCCTGGCCCACATTATTCAGCACTTCATTCCCTTCATTAAAGATGTGCAGAAAACAGATCTTCTAAGAGATAAATATTTTTCACATTGTGTGGAATTCTTTCAGTGACTTTCAGAAGTAAGGTAACATTATTGAAACACTGTCTCATCTCAGACAAAAAAGCTTGTTGCTGACATTTCCTTATATATGTTATGCAAAAGAAAGCATTTTCTTCTCCATTTCTCTTCTGCCACTTTTAATTTCATATCTTCTTTTTAAAAAATGACAGATTTGTCCTATGTGCTTTT
Source organism: Pseudotriccus pelzelni (assembly GCA_035584735.1). Lineage (NCBI taxonomy): Eukaryota > Metazoa > Chordata > Aves > Passeriformes > Tyrannidae > Pseudotriccus > Pseudotriccus pelzelni. Next base: position 17,573,476 of record JAWMRA010000164.1, on the reverse strand, counting down.
TTCAGGTTACTGACTAGGGGAGATAGAAATTTCCTGTTTTCTTCAAGAGCAAATACCAGTCTTTTCCTTTAGGACAGTGCCAACTACGCTTCCCCTAACCTGCGAAACACCACAATGAGTATGGAAGTGTGCTAACTCTGTCCTGACAGAAGCTCAGCACATTTGGCTGCCAGCACTGGTGGCACTCAGCATCCTGCCGGAGCTGCTCCCTAACACACAGAGGATAACGTGTCAGCAGCAGAGCATCAGGAATCCTGCACCTTGTGTGCTACTGCAGTGTTGTCAGAACTGTGGTTTTAAGCTGTGCCACTTCAAATACCCATCATTTAGGGATGTGATTCCATCTGAGGATATTTAAGTCACCCCAGCTGGGTGGCCTGACATCCTATTCAGATCTGTAACCCATTCCGTATTTTCCTTCAGTTTTTTATCTTTAATAAATATTTTTATTTAAAATAATTTTTGTCTATACTGCATGCACATTTAACACTTACAAATCTGCTTGCTTCATGCTGGATTTTATTTTAATCATCATAATATGGTGTTTAAAAGTTCATAGATAAAATCTGCTCTACTGACTGCCTAAAAGAACTGTCTTTTTCTCTCTTTTTTTTTTTTTCCCCCACGTGACAGATAAAAGTATCTTAGGGGTGTACAACAGTAGTTCCTGGCATTACATTAGCAATGCTGGTTGCCCCTACATCAATTAATTGGATGATGCAGAAGAGAACACATCTAGATTATGCATTACAATATAGGATTATGTAAGGATATCTTATGTTGTAATTTTTTATTTAAGTGTGGTTTTTATTTCAGCTCAGATGCAAAGCCATTCCTACTTCTAAGATAATCAATGAGAGATTCACACAGTGACAGTTTAACTGCAATCACTTCTGCTTGTAACAGATACAGTGTAGTGTTCAGGGTAGCTACTTGTTTGTCTTTTATTTCTGCATAGGGTTAATTTAGTGTGCAATATATATATTGCAATATATGTATATATACTGGGATATATAACTTATTTTTAATTTAAAGGAATGAGAATATACAAATAATTTCCCATTCTTGGACTGGACTGAATAGTCCTTGTCAGATTGCCCATGACTAGACAATTGGAAGCGTTGACTTGTTTTTGTCAAGAACGGTTAAAGATACTTGGCCCTACAAGGCCTGAGCAAAGTCAGAATGTGAGCAAGAGCCAAAAGGATGGCTTTTCTAGCCTTGTTTCTAATATTGTGCTTTGCAGAGAAATACAGTTATCTTTACACACAGGTATTATGAAACAAATTTCCCTTATGGCTAAAATAACCTCCAAAACGATGTTTACGTCACAGTTATTTATGGTCTTTATCTAAAACAAAATAAATGGAAACCCAACATCCCAAACAAATTAAGTTTCATTTCTAAGGTTTTTCAATAACTGAAAAGCTTTTATATTTTTATCTAGATTTGAAATGCTTGAAAATATTCAATAGTTACATATTTTATGAGGCCTTTACAAATATATGTTTTTTTGGGACTTTGTTGAACAGATCACCCTGTTAATGATCAGCGAGGCATTCTTTTTTAGACACACAATATATTATAATGCACATTTTGCAAGCAATTATGGGAGAAAAATAACATACAATAATTTTAAAACTGAAGTATTTTCATACTAACTTCTGTAGGGTTATGGCATATTCATTCTTTGCAATTACATTTCTTCCCTGGAACCCAAGATAATCATAGGAAATTTTAGAGATCAGACCAGTGAGTTCAACCATGGAACTGCCCTAGGCCTATTGGCTGGGAAAAACAAGGGTCTTATTTTAAAGTGTCAATGCTAAATATAAACCCATTTGAGTACAGGATTGACAACTCCATTAAGCCTGCCTAATCAGCCTTTCTGAAGTGCATCAAAAAGTGTAAGCAGAACCTCCGACTAAAGGATGCTGTGCATCACCTCAAATTGCTTTTTCCAAAGACCGCACTGGTAAACTCAGCTTTCCTTTCAATATTTTAGGCATTATAGAGGCCTTCTGGAATACCTGTGTTGGAGTTCGATAGTGGTTTACATTTCATGGGAATAAAATATCAGAATTGCAATGCTGAACCCTGCTCATGGATCAAAGTTAACATGCTATCTCCGAGATATTATCTGCAAAGGAAACTTTCTAAAAAGGAATGAAGATTTATAAAGAAAGTTCATTAATACCTGTCAGTGACATATCATCTGTATATTGCAGAAGAAAAAAAAATTACTAAAGCAAAAACAAAACAAACAAATCCAAAATAAACCAAACAAAAAATGAAAACAAAAGGTTTTAGAGTCTGTCGTCTCCTCCTATGCTACCAATATTTGAGCAAACTGACAATGTTCTTATGCAACAGCAGTGTACAAGGGAAAATTCTGCTAGGATTGAATCAAGTTAAAATCTGTTTTAGTTGTGCAAAGTGTATCAGCTTTCAATCAGTGATGGTCAAATTAAATATATTTTGAGAAATTTTAGAATCTTGGGGCTACGGTCTCTTAGAGTCACTGAGAAGTTTGTGTTTAAGCAAGTGAAAGAAAAACATACAGAAACCTGCTAGAGGAGTTTGCAGTTAGCTCCATGTATAAAACTCACTTCATCTTTAATATTACTACAGGTTTCAGTGGGGAGAGGAAGGGAAATGTGGATTCTCAATACATAGGAAGACATTTTTTATTCTGTTGAACTCATCTTTCAGCTCAAATAAAGCATCTGGTGTGGTCATATGCTTAACATGAATCAGATGAGCACACCTGGCAAGTAGCTGTTAACTAAGTTCTGTGGTTTGCTAGTTAGCAGGAATCATACTGTCTTTCTTTAGAAAGGAGCCCACCATTTTAACCCTGTAATTTTTTCATATTATGAGATATGTTCAGCTTTTCTTCAGGGCAATTGCAATGCATGGTCAGATTTTCCAGAAAAGTTTATCAAATCAGCTCTTTGTTTGTGAGGATTTTGATTTTGATTGTTTATTGGGCATGGAAATAATGGCCTGCATTCTGTGCCTAGATATGAACTGATCCTTCCTGAAAATTGAGTCTGAGCTACAAATTTAGGAAAGTGATGTCTGATTTGCTGAATAGTTCTCTGGTGTTTTTCTTATTATCTAATAGAGGATCTGTCTTCTGCAACTGTAAAACTCAGCAATAATACACTTAATCCAGAAATATCTTCAAACAATAATATAGAAATAAGTGTACTATTAAGGTATTTTCATTGCTGCTACTTATTTGCACATATTTTTCATGTTTCCTTTAAAATAGATATCACAGGTATGGTGAAACACAGAAGGGACAAATTACAAATTCACTCCTATTCCACAATTTTTTTCTTCAGAGCAACTAGCAAAATCCAGCAGTGAATATTCACTGGTTTTGGTACCAATGATGATTTTTAGCTTCATGAAGTTTATAGGAAATATAGGAGGTAACTTTCAAATACATTTACTATGGTGGCTGTAATCACTCACAGTTATATAATTGGATGCCTAACACTGTTTATCAAAGATATAGTCAATATTACCTATGACATTGGCTTGGCTCTGCATTAAAGTAAAACCTTGATGTACTACTTGAATTGGAGCCCTGTTTCGACTTCAAGAGTGAGGATCCTCTGGAGAAGCTGTATATTACAGGCCACTCCAAGGAAAAGAAAGCAAATCTAGCTGCTGTAGCAAATAGATGAGCACATAAAGCACATGAGAATAAATGATGAGCCTACATGAAATATTTTGGTCCTTGGCTGAACTGTGGGATAACAAGAACAGAATTAATATTTTTTCAAGCTCTACCTTTCTAACTTTTCATGTCATGTTTTAAGTGAATTATTTTCGCAAATGCTGAATTTCTCTGTACCCAGATTTAAAACAGCTGAATTCAAAAGCGGGAAGACTGTTTTGGACATTTTTACTCTACCTTAAGATATTTAGATCTGTGGGCTGTTGGAAATTCAAAGAACTGACATTTTCAAACTTAAACCTTCAGGGTTGGTGTTGCCAATAAGCAACATCTTCATTACTATGATACTCCAAACATAGGGGGCTTATATTGTACTTAAAAATAGGACAAAGCAGGTAGAAAACATGTGAAAGGGCCACACAAACAAATCGCAAATGACATGTATCCACCAAATGGAAAGAGAGCATGAACAGGGAACACAGACCAGACAGCAAAATTACCACATTGATTACATGGGAACTGTTGCAAATTTCATAACTGAGGTTGGAGCTGGTTTTGTCTTTTATCTAGGCTCACAAGAAGAGTAGGAAGATGAGCCAACACCCCTTTCCCTTACCTACCTTCACTGAAACAAGCACACACTAGGCTGAGCAAAGGACTGAAAGTTAAGACTCCATCTTGGAAGTGGTTTCAACTTTCTTTCTTTCTCTTGAACCTTGATAAAAACATGGCTATTTATAGAAATATCTGATTAATTATTTTTTCTGTAGTGGAGTAAAGATATAAAATGCAATACTGTATGTAGATTACTTGAGTGCTAAGTTTTCCTGGTGTGCTTTTGCTTCACTACATTTAAGCTGTTTTCTCAAGTAATTAATTGGGGAAAAAAGTGGTAAAATAACTGGAGAGAAATTACCCAGGACTTCTTGATGCTATCTAATAAGTTATTTCTGAAGGTCTGATTTATGGCATGTACAGTGTAGAAATACTGTAATTTGGGCCAGAGCTCTTATTTACTTACTTTGTTAACTACACTGCACTGGTTTGCCAGGTCTGTACAGTTTTTGTTCAATGTTCATGTGTCTCTTTCTGCAAGAAAAGATCACATAACAGTAACACATGCTTCTACAGGAAGCCAGGAAGCTGTGCAGAAGGGTCTCTGTGGACAAACATCTTCTCCCAGTCATAAGAAGTAATCACTAAACAAGGTCTAAGGATTTCTAGGGCCAAGAATGAAAGTCAGGGTGGTGAGTAATGACTAAAAAATTCAGTTCAATTTAGAGGACAGTTCTTGATCTTCTCTTTCCCGTTTCATCTTTTTCATCACGAGTAGGCACCACTCCTCATCTTTGGTATAGGAACAGGGTTTTCAAGAGAGGCTAAAGCAAGGTGTTCTGGAGAGCATGCTAACAGCTGGTTTGGGAATCAGCTGTAGATTTCACAGCTGGTTTTTGTGAATCAGCCTGAACTACTTTGAGTGTTGCCCCTGGCTGTGCAGCTGTGTTCACAGCACACAGGTGCTAATATGACTCAAATCCCTAGCACAGATTCATACATGTGTATGTGAATGGGAAGGACTACATCTGAGTTTTGAATGCAGCTGGCAGGAAACTTAACACCGAAGCACTCAGCTTACTGTTTAGAAAATGAAAGTTCTGGTGTGTGGCAATGGAAAGATAAATTTGTAGCAGCCTGGGCCTAAGAAAACTCGGCAATTTCAAGAGTCTCAAACGCAGTGTTAAGCTTTGGGTCCTCTGAAACTAGAAGATGGTCAGAGCCTTGCACTGCTCCTAGGAGCACAAGCAGTGTTGCTTCACTATTCCTGTCAGCACAGTCTGAGAATAAATCCCTGGAAGCACTTCAAAAGACCTTCCAACCCTTCTCACCATACTCATCTTAGAGGTAATTTGTTGGGAAAGGTCTTTTACTGAAACACCATTTTATTTGTTTGACTATATTTTCCTATCATTCCTTTGATTCATCAAGGTAATAAAGATGTCCACTTGATGTAAACTGAAGTGCATTTCTTCCTTTGGATTCCTTCCAAGTGTAAAACAGTTACTCTTAAAATCACCATCATAAACAAATTATTTCCATATGATTGTGAAAATAAGTTTTGATTGTTTGCCATTTAGAGGTCTCATCTCTGCCTGTTTGTTAACAATGATATGGCTTAATTTGCATATATTGTATACAAATTTCTTTCAAATACAGGTATTACATAATTCTAGAGGGTGCCTAAGGCATGTTGTGCAAAGAGAGCTATAGCGAGGCACATGCCCTGCAATGAAAATGCAATAAAATCAACAGGAGTTCAGCTACCTGGATAAAAAGCAAAGAGCCCCTCCCACTGAGCTGCCACAAAAGCAATGAAAGCAAAGTATGGCCCTCTGTGGAAACATCTCTGAAGACAGCAATAAAGCCAGAAGAAAACATAGGAGCCAAAATACAAGTTCAGTAAAAAGAGACCATTATTCCAGCACATGGAGAGGGCTGCTGTATCTACCAAGACAAGAAGTTTGCCTTCAGTCTGCCAGCGCAAGTGAACATGACTAAAATTTTTAAAACTTCAGGTAAAAGTAACCTAAGATCAGTTTTTACTTAAAAATGTTGATTTTTCTGGGCTTGAAAAAACAATCAAACAACGGAGAAAGACAAACAGATATATTATTAACATAGTACTTTAATTTCATTAATTCTTAATGAAAAAATGTGACTAGTTCCATTGTATAAGTCTCATTAATAACAACAATTAATCAGGCTTTATGAAATGTGCAAAAAGAGAATAAATAATATCTCAACTCTAACACTGCTCCCAAACATCCTATGATAAAAAAAAATATGGACATAGAGGTTTTTTAACAAAACATTCTTTAAAAGTCTCAAGTTTCAAATGTATAACAGTTTTGAAATATGAAATGTTGTTGAAAGCAAGTTTTCCCTTAGATGTACATTATATTCTTAAAATGTTTACTCTAAAGCAATTGAAGCATTTTTATGGGTGGCAGAGGAAAACAGGTAAAAAAAGCTTTTGAACTTCTAAAATATTTAGGTTCAGATTCTCTGAAATTCAGTAATTATAACAGCTGATGTAGAATTAAAGGAGTGATAATAGTTGCATTTTTGGCCTTTTTTTTTACACATAATATCTTCATATGATTTTTAATATATCTTATAGGGAAAATTAAAAATACTTATAAAATGGGTCTCTGATGTATTTACTGCAAGATCCTGTAGTATCCTTTCTATTACATAGAAAACAAGAAAAAGCAATCTATGGTGTTTTCATTTAATACTTAATATATATTTATAAAGTGGGCAGCCAAATAAAAAAATTACAATTTACTTCTCCATCACCATATTATGGTTTAATTCAAAAAAATTTATAACTACCGTTAGAAAATTTTAGCAAACTTACATGTCTGTCTTTCTTCTCCAGAGACACCATTCTTGTTTTATCATTCCTCAGTGTCTAGCCCATATTTTTAAATTTCTGTTTATCTAAGTGAAGGCACCTTAATATTTCTAAAGGTATTGTTAGTACTGCAAACATGAGACAAATTTCCAGCTACTTTTTCTGGTTCCCTTTCTCTGTTTAATGCCCTCATCTTGTCATTTGTTTAGTTGTCTTTTCATTTTAATCCCAGCCAGAAACAGCAAGATTTTCCTAATTGTAGAGCTGTACAGGCTAACACAGGGCAAATGTTATGTATTTGATAGTTTCATGGAAAACTGGATTACAATTCCCATTGTAAAAAGAGTTTTTGTTGCTTAAAGCAGTATTTCTGCCACTGCCTCTTAACTCTGTGCTCTCAAGCACAGTATAAATTAGTGTATCAGAGAAGAAGCATCTCAGGAAAAATACCTGACATTTTAAAAAATACTAAAGACATTAATTGGTTCTTGCAGAGCTTTTACCAAAGAGCAGAAGAAATGGAACATGTCAAGACCAATAGTTAAGTCATAATCAGCTGTGGTACTTGTTTCAAGGTTATATACAGAAACCAAAGACTGAGCACATACTCCTATAGAGCAGCTTTTCATCAGAACTTCCAAGAACAGTAATTTTTTTGAAAGTATAAAATAACTGATTTTTGCATATATCCTTCTTATTACAAAATTTCAGGCACAGTTTTCACTAACAACTAAAACAAGGTAAATTGTAGTTCCAAATATCATTTTCCTTAGAGATAAGCTATCCATTATGCCTTAAATTATTTCATTGGATAAAAATATTTCATGTCTTACTTAGGCAAATAAGAAGGTGGTGGAAGTTGAGCAGATAGCAAGTTAAGAACAAGGTCTGTATGAGGGATACTTTACGGATAAGAGTGAAATCTAACTAGTTACCTATATACATGTTAATTGTTTTTCCAGTCTTCCACTCATGTAAAATGAGTAGATGGAAAATTCAAGAATCTTTACCCTCTGTATCCTTTAGCAAAGAGTTGGTCAATGGTAATACAAGCTTCCCTATTTATTGATACGGTGTTGTACCAATTTCAAAGATGGCAGGACTTTACTGCAGTGCCCCAGATCACCAGAACTCTTTTAATAGTCACTTCAGCGCACATTTTTTCCTAAAAGCTCTACAGCCCAGAGAGAGTGCTGGAAGCGCAAAACCAGAATGTGACCCGATACATTTATCCTCATCTCTGAGTACTTCCCAAAATAGGGACATACCTATCGGATGTGTAAAAGAACAACTACTGTGTGCTCACAAACAGCTTGTAAGAGAATTTTTAAATATTGAGTAGGAGGAGAAACGACAGCTGACCAGGAAATAGGGTTATTACACGTTCTTTTTTAAAAGCATCGTTTTGAACCACTTCCACAAAACCACTACTCAAGGTTAATGAAGCAAACACAAGCGTAACATTTTATCTTAAAGAATGAACATCAAATGCAGTATTATCTCTAATACTGCATTGCGGTATCACTTCTGGGTTCCTGTCCAAGTCTTGGTGTGGGACTTGAACTCATGGTTTCCCAGCCAGCTTAGAAACCTACCGTGAGCTCAGCCATAAAGGCATTCACTCTACTTTGAATTATGCAGTAAAATACATACTGTTGTAGGACAAATAGTAGGAATGTGATACAAATAATTGGAATTTTATAGTTATAATCATACAATATAAAAATAATCAAGGGCCTAAACAGCACAGAAAGAAAATTTAAAGACTAAGATATACTGCACTAAGTATTTCTTTTCTCTTAAAAATGGTTGTTGAATTGCTGCAACAAGATAAATAGATACTAGAGTACAATGCACCAGATTCTTATTTACCCTGTTTTAACATCACTTGGGCAATTTCTTCCAGCCTGTTGCAGAAATAGGACTAGACCTATTAAGCTTAAGAGATACTAATCATCTTACTGAAATTGCATTACTAATATTTAATTTAATGCTTCTTTTAAAATGTAGCAGCCCTCCTTCCAGAGCTAAATATTCATGTGAATGGCATCACTAACGTGTCATTCTATGACTTCAGCTGTAGCACATGGTTAATAACACTAATAACACTAATAACATTTGTAGTAAAGGTGACTGGTTTGAAGTCCCCTAACAGCTACTTAAATCTAGAGGTATAATTCGGCTCTGCATCCCAGCTTCCAAATGAAAATAAGAGACATAACTGCAAAATGCAATTTTGACTAAGGCTACAGATATCACAGTGGCTTATTTCACTATAGTGTTAGAACATAAAGGGCCCAGAATACCTGATGAAGGAGCAGCACAAATTGGTGCTGTTTCTCACAAAAGCCGGAATTGACAATGCTCATCATCTCTCCTTCTTGGAAGCTGCCTCAGAAGTAGAAGCCACAGACAAAAGGTCTCAGATATACGCAGCATTAGTAAGGGAGAAACACCCTAGTACCTCTGGATACTAGTTAAGTGTTAACCACTCAGATGCTTATGTGATAATATGAAACTGCACACCATGGAGCTGTCTAAAGAAAATGTACTAACCTTTTAAAATTCACATCTACTCTCTTTGACTGAAAATTTCACCAAATCAATCCAAAGTCATAAATAGTTTCTGGTTTTGTTTTTCATTTACTTTTTTTTTTTAAAATAATAAATTTCACATATTTAATATAAGAGCTTCTTACATTGATCCTTAGAAACATTTTTCACTTAAGTGATATATACAATGACTGTTTGTAATTAGATATATATATATATATATTACAATACCAAAACAAACAGCCTGATAGTATTTTTGTATTTGAAGGTCTGCATGCAACAAAAATTAATGCAGTAACCTTTTTCTCCAACTTACTTGGCAAAAAAATAAAATTATAAAGCCTTTTTTAATGCTACTATAATTGACAGGAACCCTTAGGACAACACAGCTGCCCTGATTCTGTATAAGTGTCTTGTATTACACATGTAGAAAGTGCTGGCCAAAAAGGGGAGGTGGAAAGACTTTGTACAGCTGGATACCAGGTTTCTGGCAGCTCTGAGAGTCAGAGCAGTCTCTGACATAGCCCTGATATAAGACAAAGCAGTGCTTGAAAAGTCTGTAGGTATATATACATTTATATACACATGCACAAAAACACGTAGTTCAACTCCTGACTTAACTGTCTTTGTTTTCTTGCTAATCCTTACCAATACTTTTTAAGTAGGTCTTAAGATATGAGGATTTTCAATGCAAAGTGTTCAGGATGTTATGCCAGCAGGCAGTCAGGAAGATCAGAGGAATAACAAACAGCAAATCTACATCCATGGAGAAGTTTGGTTCCTTACTCATCCTTACTAAGCTACAGCTGTGATTAAAATTACTTGTCTTGAACAAATCTATTCATAGTTCTTCTTTTAAATTTCCTAAAAAGCTGTTGCATAACAGACTTTGTTAGGTGAGGAAACACACACAGCTGAGGCCTAATGAAAGGATTAATCTCATACAACACAGAGTCAAGTCACTTAGGCCTTTAACTGTGACAGGATAAATTGATACTAAAACTTTTAATGCCTTTCAAGCTGTTAGGCAAGAGCTCAAAAGCACTTTCAAGCAGTTCCAATCAAAGCCTGCAAAGTTCTGATTACTTTATTGCAAATGGTAGAATGTATTTTAAAATATTCTTCTGCAATCTAACCCCAAAATTAAATATATCCAAATGTAGGCCTTTTTCAATGAGAATTTCTCTGATTTGAAAGGACCTTTTCAGCAACTCCACTAAAATTGTTCCAGATGTGTGCACCAGTTTAACTGGAATTAGAACTTGGGCTAAAAACTGCACACAAACATATATTAAAATAGTGGATTGGTATTTAAAAGTGAGAAAGACGGGCTAGGAGAGGGCTTTCCACAACTAAGACTGGTTTTGGTTTCCCTTGGTTTTTTTCTTCCTTGGTTTTAACTTTGGGATTAGAAAAATAAAGGAAATGGAATTGTCCAAATAAACGCTTTGGAATTGTCCTATTTGCTTTTGGTTATTAGTGAGATGAAGATCAGAATGTAACTGACCCTTTCACAATATCCAAACTTCTTTACTCTGCTGATGTTGCCAGTAAATTTTGAACTAGATACGTTATTACTTGTATCTTCCTGTAAGTTTGTGGTATAGTGCAGCTGAAATACTTTTCTCATACTCTGATTTTTAGAAGAATCTTGTTTTACCTTACAGTGAAGTAATTGGTGGACAATGAAAATAAATTGCTAGAGCAATAATTTAGCATCTAAAAATATGAAAGAAGACAAACATTTTGGTAAAGCTATTCAACTATTCAAGACAGCTTCATTTCAAGGAAATTGTGGCAAAAAAAGTTATAACGTTCCTTCCCTTGTAATGGCACAAGTTCCTAGTTATATCACCTGTGATCTTTTCTTGTGCTGTTGTAAAAAACATTATCTGTACATTCATTTTCCTTTATGTTGTTTGGTTACGGAAAAAAAAAAATTCTTTTAACTGCAGCATAATTGTGTTGCCTAATGAACAAATTATATAAGACATTTAATCCTGACTGATATTGCAGTAAAGCTCAAATTATTCCTGCTACTAATTAGTGAGCACTTCTTTATCTGCAAAAGATGATTTAACTAATCCAATGTATAGATTTTCTTGAGGCAAATTGTTAAGTTTAATGAACCAGATATCTCCCACTGAAGCAAGTGTCATGTGTCCTTACACCAAGCAGCTAAAGGAGTTGTAAATCCCCTTGCACAACAGCAGTAGTTACGGATCAAAGCCTGTTCTGAACTGCCTTCTACTTGTGCAGTGTCCTTGACTTTAATGGGAATGTGCAAGCAGAACAGTTTTCTACTGTGTTTAAACTTCAGATTTGATTTTTTTCTTAATTTGTTTTCTGTTCAACTTTAAATCACTTTAAGTAACCTAACTAAAATAAATACAGTGAGGAAACTCAGGTATTAAACAGAGTCTATCTGAAAAATCAGCCAGATAGGAAGGCACTGGTGAGGGCCTGTTACAGGGAGCACAGGAGTTACTGGCTAGCAAGCACAGAGCACAGTAAAAGCCTTTTTGATGCACAGTATCTGCGGAACTTTCACATTTAAAGCCATTGACAAATTTAGCAGGAAAGACAAATCCATTAGCAAAACAAAATGCAGCAAAACAATTGAACACCACTGATGTCCCAGAGAGACAGACCCGGTATCAGTTGCCGCAACTGAGGTGCAGCACAGGATAAGTTAAAGACAGCTGATAGTGAATTATAGTGACATGGTGAAGTGGGGGAGAGGCACTCGGCCCAGAACAGCAGAGCAAACATTAGATAAAAAGAGCAGTTCTTCGCTTAGTCACTTCTAGCCTCTCATTGCTTATTGGAGCGCTGGATCATCCCATCTCAATGTTACTTATGACATTGAGATTTTTTTCTAGAACTTCATCAAAATGTCAGATATCTGGAAAGGAAAACAAACAAACAACAAAACCCAACAAACCAACAAAACCCAGTCACACCAAAACCAAAAACCAAAACAAATAAGCAGGCTAATTAGAAACATAACATCATGTCTGGAAAAGTGGTTAAGTTAGAAATTTGATGTTACCAAATCTGTGATTTATCATGACAGTTGTGTTCGGAAGGTTCCCTGTCATCTCATGAGCATATTGCCACATAACTTCTCATCTGTGTCACCATCATTAGCAATAGCATTGATAGGAAGGAAATATAATGAATTTTTTTTCTTAAGTCTTTGGCTAAAAACTATGTTGACATCTATAGGTTTCTCCTCTTGGCGTCAACAGATTTATGATTCAGAATATTTAAATTGTTTAAACTATAATTTGCTGTTGCATACATTTTTTTAATTTCAGTGTTCCTAATGTTTTTAAAAAACATTCCCAGGTCCTTTTGCAAGACATTTATGTAACTATGAAATGTGCCTTTGCCTCAAACCTTGCCATGCACTGCAGGATCAAACTTTCTATCAAAACCTGTCCCTCTAGAATTTTTTAAATTATTATTATTATTTTTTATTATTTTCCATTAACCCACTTCAAGTGAACTGAATCAAATGGGTAAACCTTCCCTGTTAGACTTAATTGGGAATTTCTGTTTCTCCCTGCCAGTCTTCACTAATCTCTTTGGAAGGGATTGAAAATTTTTGAGTCAGGTAATACGGAGAATATTCTTAAAAAAAAAAAAAATTAAAAAAAGAATTATTCCTCTAATTCTCAAGCAGTATTTACTGAGTTAAGCCAGAAAATTTATTTATTCTGCCAACTTAAACATGAAACCTAGTTTTAACTATGTTTTCCTAATTTGCCAACTTAGATACACCAGCTCATTTTCATTCCTTTTTTGAGACCTAGACTCTGAAACATTATTCTCATACACTTTAACCTTGGCCATATCTCTGATCTTTTATATTTTCCATTTCACATTATGCAACATCAAGCACAACAGACACCAAATATCCTATCACAGTCAGAGGATTACTGCTTCCGTGCCACACAAAAAATTATATAAAAAGAAAGCAGATTACTACCTAATTGTATGTTTCATAATATGGCAATGTTGCCAGTATTTTATTCCTGGGTATTTAAAAGGTATCTGAATGATACTTACAAGCCACTTCTGTCTAGTTCAAGGAATATGGTTTCTTAACAGCAGGAATGCTTTTCTCAACTTTTGCTTAAGTGTATGGTTGGGCATAACCAAGCACAAGGATCAGCTGACAAGAAAATAGAAAAAAAAGCACATCTGTATTTTCCTGATATTTTGGGAGGTTGGCTCATAAAATCGAAGAACAAAGCAAGAATTGTAGGACTGTGACACACTAGTACATTATTTGGCTCATCAGCCCACTGTGCTATGGTGAAGTTACATATACAGAATTGGAAGGAAAAATCTGACAGCTTTTAGCACATTTGAATTCATGTGTAAAGGACCTCAGGACAAACTCTTTGTAAAAGCATCCAGAAGCATAAATACATGAAGTATAAATAGTTAGAACTACTAAACTTCGCGTGATACCTGCCGTCCAAGAATCTCTGCTAACTTTTGTATATTACCTTGGCTCATCTGACTCGTCTTAACTAGACAGAAAATACAGCCAAAGTATTCTTACTCTCCAAAAGTCTTCTGCCTTGCCCAAGTGTTAATAATATTCCCTGATTATCCAGCAGTAGCTTTGCATACATAAACCTTGTCTTTCTAGCAATGTGAAGTCAAGACACTGTCTTAAATTTATGTGCTTTCAAAAATTCATTCTCTCTTTTTTCCTCCCTCTTCTCTTGATTATAGACCTTTAATAAATGATTGAAAAATGGATAAAGAATTTTACATTAAACAACTGGCATAACAGCCTGTGGTCTTTGCTAGAGTCACTGACAACATTTTTAATGAATGGTCATGACTATTTTCTTTTTCAACACCAACATCAATAATAATATTCCCAAAGCAAAGACCTTGGGAGGTAAGCCACAAATTTGTGGCAATCTAAACACAATGAAACTCAAAAATGCAAAATCTAACTTTATTTCCAAAAGCTTTTAGTTAGTGTACAGTAAGTTAAGAAAATGCATTTTCTCAATAACAGCTGATGAATTTTGATAATCGCATACTGTATCTGCAGTTTTCCCTCTCATCTGTGTATTGTTCCATGAGATAGTTTTCCTTTCCCATAATATACAGTTTAACACTGGTGAATTCATCCTATGTACCACCTTCACCCTGAGTAACAGCAGCCTTGCATCACAGTCTAGCTTCCCAAAAACTTGGCATATAATATAGTAAATACTGAGATAGCACAATGTTAATGACAGATTTGAGCTCTGCCAGCACCAGTGGTTACTGGGACTTATTAGAACCCCATAGGGCCAGCAGGCTGGGTTCTTCAGAAAGTTTAGGCTATTTTCATTCAATTTGGACTATTTTCGTTCAATTCAGAGGGCTGTTCTGACCTGCTTTCTGTACTATTAACATTTTTTTAAGGCAACCTGGCAATGCCACTTTTCTCTAGCAAAATACACATTTCCCATGTCCTCTGTTACATTCAAATAACCATATTGCAGTGGGTGAATTGCTTGTAAATAGCACTTGAGGGTGGGTGTGAGAAGACTGGTTCCAGGCTGTTGTGCCATACTGTTTCCTTGCAAACAGCTTTTCAGCATCTATGTGTAGCAAACTTCACCTTTCAGATCCCAACTACTTCACAGCAAGTGGCTTTCCATAAATGCAGTAGCAGAAGTCCTGTGGTACACTGCTTGTCATTGCTTTCCTGCTGAAGGTGCATAAGTTGCATTTTGAACTGTGTTGCTCTTCCTATAACTATTCCTATGTGTTTGCTGTTCCCACATTACTTTTCCTTTTTTGTTAGTCACCCAGTTTCTTCTAGCAGGATCATGGGTATTCCTCCCATGGTCTCAACATTATGTTGTCTCAATTTCAAACTTAAATTCTTGACTGATCATATAAATGGTTAAACTGCCTTGCAAGGATCATTTGGGAGACATTTAGAAAAGTTTTTTATGCTTACTTGGCCCTAACTTCAGCATCAGTGGATGTTATTTTTGGTCACAGAGGTTGTTTTCTCTTTCCCTCACCCATCTATTCTTTCCCTGAACCTGCAATAACAGTGTCAGCCATTTCCCTGTTTTAGCTCAATTTTCAGTACATTTGTTTTGAGTCAAGTGGAAATTAGGAGAGTAGGAGGAATATTGTTTAAAATACGTAAGATATGATCTCTTCAATGGGCCATGAGTTTATTTTACAAATACTGCAGTGAAATATACTTCCATGCATAAAAATAAATTTAATTTAGGGAATTGCTGCAGCATTTATAAATGTTTAATGAAACTCTAGAAAGCTCTTTCTTTTTTATGTATTTGAGCTTAGGCTTGATAAAGCACAAAACAAGAGTTCTTTCACTGATCTTGTCATACTCTGCAACTAGGATCAGGTACAAAAACACAGCAAATTTTCGAGTAAAAAACCAAACACATCTGCTTCTGGTATATGTCAGGGGAAGAAAAAGAATGTTATAATTTTGTTTTGAAGTAGTCTCTTCTCTGCAACTTCAGTGCCTTAAAACATAGTGACACAAAAGATAAGATCAGACTTGGTAACTCCCCCAGATTTTTTTCATGCATTTCCTTATTTACCCTGGGAACAGTTTTTCAGACAGAGGTTGCTCTGCAGGCAGAATCAGAAAAAAAAAAAAAAAGTGGTTTGACAGATTATCAAAGGGTGATATATTTGGCATTCTTATCTGAAGCCCTCACTTTGGAGAAATGCAATGTGAACAGGTGGTTTCCTTACATTACTTCAAACACAGGCAATGGAAATTAACATAGGTCAAAATATATACACTACTCACATCTACATGCACTAGAAGTTTGTCTTTTCAAGCAAACATCTCCATCCCCTACTGTCCTTTTTTAGGGATTGTTAGGAGCACAATCAAGTTATGGCCAGCTTAGTAAAACAAACTGTTCTGCCTATGCTAAGTGTTACTTAATATATTGTCCATTGTGGGTGAAGATAATACCTGAATCTTCAAGGAATTTTACAGAAAATTATGCACGTGTGAAATTGGCTGGGTCCCCAGTTCACTGTATCTAGTCCCATATCCATTGTGGCATCCACGCACTTAAAGTCAAAATTGGGTAGAATTTTGAGAAATTGCCAATGCAAGTTTTCTTTGCTATCTATGGTGATGGACCAGCTGATTTTTCCATCCAGGCATTAATTAGCATTACCTTAGCACATAAAGTAAGAAGATAAAGGCAAGAGAAATAACAAAGTCCTGATGTTCCTTCAGGATAAGAAATTCAACCTTTTAACCAATAAAATATGTATAAAACAGTCTTTTAACATTGTAACCTTTCCCTTGTGATATGATCACAATGGCATCTCATCTGTTCCCACTTTTTCCAGTCATCAAACCATTCAGAAAATTAGTCAGAACTAACCTTGCTTAGCAGTGAGGATGCCACGTGGATTTCTAGAAGGTCACAGTACCCAGCACTGCCCCCTCCTCATCCTACACTAGAACTGCAAAGCTCAAAACATCTTTACAACAGAGACATAACCCAACACACTATTTCAAGCATGTGCGCATGGGCTGCAGCACGCCAGGGAAATTGTGTGCTTTATATGTCCTCATTATCTATTTTTGGATATTTGTATGATTACTGCAAAGACCTCACTGTTTTTCCTTGTTAAATATTTGTTTATGCAACCTTCCCCCTGCAGGCAACTGTGTTCATGGGATCCTTACTTTATAAGGAATTTCAGGCCCATATGTTGCTCCTGGCGCTTTTTGCTGCTCTACTGGCACCTCTGCTGCTTGCCCTTTAACTGAAGTGACAATTAAATCATAGAAAAACAAATCTTGAGCTGTAAGAAAAATCACTCCAAGCCTGAGGCTAAAGCAACCAACAGCCCCTGTAGATTGTATGTAAAAGTTATAGACTGCATCTGGCCACATGGCAGTAATGACATAAATCCATACATTCCGTAAGAATTTCAAGACTGACTTCCTGCTGCTCAAGGAAAACAAGTTGTGCCTGATGTACAGAATTGCTTTGATGTTAACAGAAGTGCAAAACATTCAAGATTAATTAGAGCTCAAAGTATAAATGCAACAAAGGGAATTCCCTTCCCGTCTGTTCTTTCCCAATGGAGAGAGGGATTTCCCTTCCCCTTCTGTCTTCTCTCTGAGCAGGAAGGGAATCCCTTTGCTATTCTTACTCATTATGATGCTTCTTTTCTCTTCCTCAGAGCAATGGGAAGTTTGGGGTTTTTTCCTTGTTTCCCTTTTTCCCATAAGAGGGGTGAGGACTCCCTATGACTCTCCGTTCTTCCCATCATTTCTCTCCCAGAAGTGAAGAGGGATTGCTTTGCCTGCTATTTTCTGCAGACACACACTGTACCAGTTTTCTGCTTTAATATATGAGAACTACTTTTATGTGGGGTTTGGGGGTTTTTTCCTTTTTTTTTTTTTTTTACCCTCTCTGTGTGCAGCATTTTATCCTACAAAAATATGAAACCAGACAACCACTTGAAATTTGGTTACTGGCAGCTGTGATCTAAATATAACTGTATCCACTTCAGTACAGCTAATTAACAATTAATACAGGGAACAGAGTTTAAAAACAAAGCAGAACACCAGAATCCATATTTCATTAAAGGGGCTTCTCTCCAGTGTAAAGCACACACCAACTACAGCTTTTAGTGCAAAATTTTAGCTTTTTGCACTAGAACTGACTAAGATAATCTCCCTCCCCCCAGGAATTACAGAATACGATGAACTAACGAATTATTTCAAGTTTCCTTTAATGTAGAGGTTGATGGCCCAAAGAAATCACCACCAATGTACAGATTAAGTTCCATTTCAGTTATACACCACTGAAGTGAGCTTTGTGTTTCCCTTCACAGGGTAATGAGTTTCATCTCTATGATTAAAACCAAAGAATAATGGAGGATGATGTGAACTTAGTTAATTTACTATAGTACTTGTTGTTGGGTTTTAATAATTTAGAATATTGCAGACCATAGAGGTAGCTGTTCTGTGATACCTTTGCTAAAAAATAATGAAGTGTTATTAATGTGAAACCTCATTGTAATCTATGTCCTGGGCTAATCTCTCTTGGTTAGGATGGGGCCATTAGATTCTCCCTGAGAATTCTTTGCTCTTCTTGATGAAAAATTAAGTGAACTGCTAAAGAATTGGTGAATTTATAATGCAGAATGAATTTTCTCTGGTTTAAAATGAAATACTCTTTTTTTCCCCCAGCTGGCTTTTGACATCAAACATTTATAGGAAAAGATTGCCCCTTAGGAGCAAATTCGTATTTGAATAAAATTATAAGCCTGTTGGTCCCATGCACTTTCTTCCCAGATTAGTTTACTAGGTTTTCCGATCTCATAAATGGAGCACTACTTGCATCACAAAACCCCTGCTACCTAGTCCTTATGCTTTAAGGTTTTTAACAAGCAAAAACTTGTAACAATGTCATCTTCAGGTGTGTTGACATCTCAGATATGTTGACATCAGCTTGTATCTTTAGAAAATCACATATATATCGCAAAGATCGTAAGAGCATGTTGATAAAACAAGTAGAGTGAGTATAATCGGACTATTTTGAACACTTTTACTTTAAAAACATGTAATATTTTACTTTCATTTTGTGAGGGTAAGTAGATATAAATCTTGTGCTATTGAAACACAACATGCTGTATGCAAACAAAAGATTGGTCACTCAGCCAGGTTCAGGGAAAACAGTAATCTCAAAGTGACAGAAATCACCATCAAAGAACTGAGAACAAGACAGAAGCCAGATACATCTGAGTGGTAACTTTTGGTAACTTTTCCTCTGGCACCTTACTAGTTTTGACTTTCACAGTCTTAATTCCTCCTCTTGAGACAGAGTTCAATATGAGATCCTCAGTACGTTTTAAGGATCTACCTCAGCCAGTCTCAGCTGGCTAGAATTTAAAGCTGAAATTATCTCATTTGTGTGTAGACTATCTGAGACAAAGTGTTACTCATAAAAGTTGGGATTTTCAAGTGAAACCTTGGCTACATTATCATCTTTCACTGTGCTGTTACCTTCACATTTGTGAAATCTCAAGCATTTTTATAGCTGGAACAGTACACTTCGGTAAAGTGGTACACTATCCTTCTCTACCAGAAATAATGAAATTATAGTAAGGAACATTTAATGTCATTTTAACTTGGCTTATTACTTTTGGTTTTGAAAATTATAAGAATCCCAAAAGTTACTGGTGGGCTTTTCCTTTACTGTTAAGTTACCATGGCTTTGAAGGGTTTTTATTCAAAGAAACATTCATAATCTGTATTTCTTTTGGTGTCACGTCCTCAGTTTCCCACTGCTGTCTCCAGCTCTTAAAACTGAGCAAAATCAACAAACATTCTTTTTTTTTTTCCTGCTTCATACCGTGAAGAAAAGGTGAAAATATGTAAAGGTCACATGGATGTTATGTCTCTAGGGAAACTCTGGTTAAAGTTGTGGAAATATTGTACATGCAAATATTGTGCATGCAAATAGTCCACAAATTTTCAGTCTGGTTATTCAACAAAATGAGTATGACTGTCAGCCCTCTAAGGACTGCTGAACTAACCCTAATGCTTTGATTTATTTATAACAATTGTTACATGAAAAAGACAGTGTTGGCAGAGAACTAGTTTGCTATGAATTTTTTTGCTCCTTCTAATCTGTGTTTATCTATTCACATTTTCTTGAAAGCATGTTCTGGCAACTGATACGCATTCACACGTTATGAAAGGGCACTCAACTCTGTGATGACCATCCTCAGCTGTACCTCAAAGAGCAGCTCTCCGAGGCCTATACCAATGTCAATTCGATGAATATTCATCTCTTATGAGCAAATATTAGTGGGGTTTTTTTTCTTACTAGTCATCTGTTCTTAAACTATGTGAATGGTATGGTAAAAAGGGCTGAATTAAAGATACGAATTCTTCAAAGATGTTTACAGAATGAGGAAATTTCATATTATATTATGCTTTTAACCTGTAATATGGCCCGAGGAGTGAACGGTCCTCAAGGATAAGTTCTAGTTACATTCTCCTGCCATGAAATCAGACGAGCCCCTAACGCAGACCTGGCACGCGAATAAACAAACCTAGAGAGAGAGAGACAGCTACTGTTTCAGACTGCAGCCCGTTTCTTTCGACAGGACTTGATCTCTCCAAGCATCAGACGCGTCCCTACCAACAACGTCCCCCTCCCGGCCTCCCGCGCCCCGGAGCCCCCGCATTGCCGCGGCCGCGCAGCCCCGGGCGGTGGGAGCGGCCGGGCCCGAGCCGGGCCGCGCAGGAGGCAGCTGCTCTCCTATGTACAAACAAAAGCCCCGGTTGCCGCAGCAACCCGGCAGCCCTGAGCGAGCTCCCCGGCACGGCCCGGCCCGGCATCCTCCCCCGCGCCGCCCGCGGGGCTCCTCGCACGCTTCATCCCCTTTTGGACAACGCGCCTGGAGATCTGCGCCGATCCAGCCGGCCAAGGTGAACGGCGGAGGACGCGCTCCGGGTCCGTCAGATGATAAATGTGTACAGCTCTGCAGGCTTGTAACGGGCCCAACTCTGCAAGAGCCGGCCTAAAATACCTAGCGATAGGACTCGCTCAAACTGTGCATACTGCACGTGTACGTTACTAAAGCAAATAGTGATTTATTGGGGGAAACAGAATTTAAAAAATTAAACATCCTTTGGAAAGGAAGATGGACTGTAGACAACAGCATGTTGTGAATTTTAATGCTTTACTTTTAAAATTCAGCATCTGCAAATTAGGTTCTGTCCCCAAGCTTGTTTCTTTCCTCAGTGAATGGAGACACATTATCAAGGCACCATTCCTGGATCCACAATAGCTAGTATTTGTGTCAGCTCTTACTGGCAAGAAGCCAGAAAAAAGAAACATTTCTTTTTTCTTTTTTTTTTTAATCCTTGATAAATAGGACCTAAACACGAGACCCAATTTAAAAAGAAGTATATCATTAGAGTTATTATAATCACATTATTCAGATTATTATGATTAACATTAGGTATTTCAATGCATAAAATGTATGTCTGCTAAAAATCAGAAGAATGTGCCTCAGTTTGATGAACTTGGAAAATAGTGCTTTGAGCAAGATAAACGAGAGAGATTTCATGAACTCAATTGGATTCTCACAGCTGAGTGGAAATTCCACATTATACTTTGAATTCATTGTGAACAGAGAATCTTTTCATGTCTCTGACAAGGAGTATTTTAATTCATTGTTTCCTTTCAATTGATGGTTCCCATCAGTGACAAACTCATGTAAAAATACTAAGAATCTGCGTTCACCGTATGTTGCTTCATTGTAGTAGTGTTAGCACATGGGAGGAATTGTACTTTTTACTGAACCATTTTTTCACAACATAAAGACAGAAACACTGCAATGGCTAAAAAAAAAAAAAAAAAGGTAACGCTTTCATTGGTATTCAAAAGTTTGTCCAGTCCATCACAAGAGATCTATTGGTAGGAAGATTGGTACACCATGTCAGAAATTGCCATATAAGAAAGCTGATACTCTGGGCAATGTACATATTTTCATTAAGCTTCTTTGTAATGACCTTTGATAGCTGTCTCTGCTTATCAGAAAGCACCAAAACAGAAATGAATATTATCAACTGATTATAGGTGAAACCTCTGTACCAACATTGTTCAAAAAGTATTCAGTCATGATTTTTTTAGACATTCATTGTGTCTGATATCTTGAACTAGAAATTAGATGCCTAATCTTTAATGAAAGGCAACAGTAGATGGATGTCTTACTTTTAAGTATCAGCCTTTGCTGGTACTTATAAAATACATCCTCAAATGTAATTAGTTCCGATTTATTTAAACAGTACTAACTTCAACAGAAAATGCTTCCAGAATTAGATTTTTAACATGAATTGCTTAACAAAATTTCCTTCAACCCTTTGACATTTCTTCTCAACAAACAGTAAGATAAAATTTAGATAATCGAGTATCCTTACCATCAGGATCAGTTTCAGCAATTTGAGCTGCTGAAACCAAAATGTTCTCAATTGTGTAACAAACAATATCCTAGCCTGTCTCCCTGCATCACTAGAAAGCATTCAGCTCTACGAATGCCTTACTTTGAAGAGAGGAGTTTGTTCTTAAAATTGAGATGTATAACATGAAGCCTGGCATCCCAAACAAAGTATGGGACACCATAAAAGCTTAATTGTTATTATTATAATGCATCAGTACATTTAATCTAAGGGGTCATTGGCCTCTTTCCTTTAAAAACAAATTACAATCCTTATAAAAAATGAGACTGAGTTCAAATCTTTTCAATGCGTTTGAAGACCTGGGTGAAACAGATCTGCAGGAACAGAGAAATTTAACTTATTTCACATAGTCTATAGAGTAATCACCAAATCGTGAGGAAAATGTGCTATTACCACCCTGACCAGATGTAAACTAATGAACTGGAAGTGAATGCACCAATTTTTCATTACTATTCTCCTGAGTTAAGTGACCACATTGATGCTATATAATACTGCTAGGCGTCCAATGAAATTAATTTCATGCTTAGGCTTTCCAATAGTCACTTTCCTCAGAAAGCTTTGTAGGCTGAAAAACTCCTCTAAAATTTCCCTTAGAGTAGTATTTAATAGCAAAGTGGAATCAGAGCTAGTGTTTGCATTCAGATTTCTGCTGCCATTCTTAAAATCTTTAGTTTTTATCATCTCTATGATACAGCCAAATACAATCACAGAGTAGCTTCACCTAGAAATAAAGTGATAAAGACTGACTTTGTACTTAACTGTGACACATATGTAAATAACATTTTTCTGTATAGAAAAAATAAAATAGGCAGACCATTATTTTAGTGATCCTATTAATTAGAGAGTATTACCTTCTCTGTCACCATCTTGAATTTAGAACAGATCTGGGTCTGTTCTACATTACAGAAATGTTGCTTTAGAGAACACTAAGTTTATGAAGAACACTAAGGTTATGAAGCTCCACACCTCAAAAACAGTTAAGAGATTCATATGTGTGGCTTCAGCTTTGTGATCTGTGAACACACAACCACCAGTCACCTCTTCTGAGCATTACATCAGCGATGGCATCTCTAGCTAGGTATCAAAGCTTGCTTTTCAGTGAGATACATTTCTAATTTTAGACTCTGTATCAGCAAGTTCTCTAAAAATATGACATATTTCAAATCACACAGAATGAATACCGATATATAGAGTGCATATAGAGAAGTAGCATAACCATAAAGGAAAAACCTTAAACTTTGCATTGCTGCTTTTGGTGCTGTAAACTGTACCCAGATTAGGGAACTTATGGCCCCAAAACTTCACTTGTTGCCAAACAGACCATTATGTCATTTATTCTTATTCATTATTCTGATACCTTTTTGTCCAGACTTAAAAATACACAACAGCTTCCTACAGTGAAACTTACAGTGCATAGGAAACCAGTCTCTCTCCCGTTCACACTCTGGCCAACCAAACAGATCACAGAGGCTTTGATGATGCTTTGCCTCGATCAGGAAGTTTGACAGTGGCCAAAGATTCACTTAAAGTCAAGTATAAAACAGTAGTATGTTTTCACCAAACCACTAAGACATTAATATTATTGCAAACTAGAAAGTAGTAAGGAGACTTATATACATTAACTGAGCTTCTCGAGAGTTTCCCAACATTGGTACTATAGCAGGCTACGGTACCAAGGAAACATTTATTTTTAAAAGTCAAAAGACCTAGTATTTTTTACAGTTTACTTTCACATATTTTACTTCCATGGTAAGTATCCTAGAAGATCACCTCAGCTGAAAAGACAGGATGTCCCCTTGATATACTGACAGACAGAATAGCTTGTCAGTGCACCCACTTCCCTGGGCTCATGGGAACATTGCTTACAAATATGCTTCATTATATTAAGGAGATTCTCATGCATTTCTAGTTTTAAGGCATTATTACTGTGAAAAGATCAGGAACCACGTTCTGCTCTTATTTACACTCCTTTTGGTACTAGGTTTGTATCAAAGTCATAATGAGCTCCATCTCTCACACTAAGGTAAATCAAACATTTTTAATCAGTCTCGTAATGCCACAACCTAATCTCTCTATGGAAGCTTCTCTCTCTGGAGACATTTTAAATGTGTTTATTAGGAAGACCATATTTATATCTTCAGGGAAGCCTGTGTATAAAAGGGAAAAACCTTGTAGGGCAGATGTTGCAATTGGCTAAAATATTGAAACTGAGCTTTGTTTTATGCAAACTAGAGCGTGAATGTTTATCATGTAACTTGATTTAAAGGAGCAGGATGAAAGAATAAAATGATAACATTTGAATGCCTCTTTGTGCCCCAGTGTTACAAAGGGTTAATAATGTGATAATTGATATTTTATCCTTGCTGATCAATGACAGGTTTTAAAAGCTACTCCAAAAGCTGGTTCAGCAAACTATATTTAAACTTATTATTCAATGGCACACACCAACATTCCCCCAATGTTAAATGTCATGAAACTTTGTCCAATATAACTAGAATAATCAATCACATTCATTCAGCTAACATGGCCTGCAGGACAGTGGGGACTCTGCTGTTGGAACTTAAGGTACACATGAATAAAATACAAAATGTTAGCATGCCGCTAATTGTGTTCAGATAACCTAATGTTAGATAACCCATGTTGCATGATAGACTTTTGGAACCTTCACTCTTGGAAATGGCAATGACCCATTCAACTCCAAAGCCTGGAAAAGAAATTTAATTCCTTGTGAAACATAACAGAATAACTTTCTGAATTTCATCAATCATTTTTCACATATGCTGAACACACCTGTTTTTAATGGCTACCAAATAAAAGCTTTCCTACATTTGTGGTCTGGACCATCCAAATGGCCTGTCACAGCATGTTTAGACTCAAGTTCTGAGATCTTCTGTTATCTTGCTGAGACTATTTTGGGGTCAGGGAAGGATGAATTAAAAACAAGATTAAAAGAAGTGCTTGCCACAAAACAAACCCCACAGACATCAGCAAGATTTTGCAGAGATGTAGCCACACAGGTTTCACTTCAGTGAAAGAAAAAGTGAAAATAAAACACAGGGTTCTCTGAATCTACAGGATCTGAAAGACCCACACAACCACTACTAGCTCAGGGTGAGTTTCATGTTTACCCAATGGAGGAAAACTGTTAAACATTAACACCAATTGACATAATAGATTGATTACTGTAAACTATAAAAAGCCATGTAGCTTCATATTTAGGTCAGAAATGCACCTGCTCTTAACTTCCTACCCCTGCTCCTGGCCTTTTGAAAGGACCTTTTCTTCATCAGTGAGATAGAGAGAAAGGAGATTGTTTTTATTATTCTGTCATCGTTTGTCACACCCTAGCTGTGTAGGCACTTGATGCTTTATTTCTTTAGTGCTGTAAACAGAGAGAAAAATCTAGTGTTTCTGCTTCTGATTTGCCCACAGGTGAAGTACAAAGGGCCAAACTGACACTCAACATTTAAGTCATAGTTATGTTGCAAGAGTGTTTACGGGAGCAGGGACAGCAGGGACTGCCAGTGCTCAAAATCACAGAACTGATGATAACTGAGTAAAGAGTTTTGGGAACATTGGGTCATCCAAATGTCATTATTTGGTATATCAATATATCTCATTACCTTTCATGTACTACTGCAACCAGACATGAAGACAACTGTAGAGTACATAGTTTTAATACATAAAAATTGCAAACAGTTCAGATCATGGGCCCATTATTCATAATTTAAGAAAGTCTCAATTCCGCTATCAAAATTACTTATTGGCTTTTCTGAATGGAAGCCACTTTTGATATTGCTATGGTACAGCATACAACACAAGATAATTTTATCTCTCTAAATGTAAGCACTGTGTAAGAAAATTAAGTTTGCAATTGGTATGCTTTAGCATGATGCTAACTGATGGTTTGGTTTTGTTGGGTGACATATAGCTAAAATTTTTCAAATTATTTTTAGAATTATTTCTTTAGAAGTAGCATTGATAGAAGCTGAAAAGATAGTGTTAAGTTTGACAGTCAGGAAGATCTCAGTGAAAGAAAAGAACATTTATAATATATTCACCACTACGCTAGATTTTATAATGTACTAAATAGAAAGATTAATAGGTGGAGGTAGACTTTCTCAGTATTTATAAGGGTCATAATAAAGTGTTTTGGCTTCCAATAAAAAATCATAAATATTAGAGTAGTAACATAGATGACAGCAAAATTGCTTTAGTTGGCCCATGAGATGATTTTCATGCTGTGTATTCCAGTCAGCAACACACACACCAGAACATCTTCACAGTAGGCACCTTTTAGCACAGTTGCTGACCCTTTTTAATTACATACCAAACAACGAAATGGGTACTGTGGATGAATATTGAGGGACAAGGACCAAGCTATGTGACATTGACAGATAAGTCTGTACTGCAGCTATTTATATTGAAACTCCTCTACAGACAGTCAAGGCTGCCAAGCTCCACCAGTTCAGCAGGCAGCACTCAGAAGCGAATAAGAAAATAAAGCAAAGATGGTGTAATCAGAGAAAATATATGGAACAAGACAAGTAAAGCACTATGTTTTCCAAGTTTCTTGGTTTTTAAACCTGTGGAACACATAAAAAAACCTTCAGTTTGATTTCTGTGTTGATCATATTTAGTCCTATCATGTATATCTTGCAGAAAAATTGAGAATACTGAATACAAATCACAGAAATTGAATTAATCTACCAGTGTATGTTAGAAATATGACTTCAAACTTGCAAAACCTTGGGGAAAAAAGGGAAGATACACTACTGAGAATAAACTTATTTGGCTTTTGACATATTTTAATGTACTGAGTTGGACAGATGAGGGAGCTATATTCCATAATTTAAAGCTGGACAGTGCTTTTAATATGCAGTTTATATATAGAAAAAGTGTGAAGGACCTTTACTCCATGGGAAAAACATTTGGCTGCATTAAAGAGAAATAAATTGTTCTTTCCAGTTTCAGCAAAATACATTTCTCACATGACTCTTCATGTGAGGCTGCACAGCTATATAAAAGGGTAAACTTTAGCCAACGGGCCAATATTCCTTGACTTGTTCCTGAAAGAACACAATGACATGACAGTCTTGGAACAAAATGCACAGAAGAGCAGGGAGAAGACATATTCATATCCCACAGGACACTAATTTAGATCTTAAAGCCAGACTGTGGAATGACCCCTTTAAAGAGCATTATAAGCTTGCCTTTGCTTGTGGTGGTGGATGTCCCCTTCTTACAGATACACGTTTGCATTTTTGTCCTCCCCCAAACATCTGTATCTACCAATATCTCAATTTATTAATTTGTGGGGTCTATCATAAAAAATAAACAAATTTGCCTCTTCATTAAGCAAAATACTTCTCTCCAGTTCAGACATTACCACTAATTTATCTTTGCAAACAACAAAATAAAAGCATTTCCTAGATTGTCAGTGAAAAGTCTTGGAAAACTTATTTAATGATACCTGTATGGAAAGGGGTGTTGGGTTCATCGTAGATTCACACCACACACACCCTTTTGAACAGATAACTACGGGCTATATACTTCATGTCAGGTAATGTTTTCAGTCCAATTTAGTATGCTCTGACCCTTCTTTTCTCCAAGGGAGCAGCAGACAAGCTATTCTGGCACTAAAAGCTCCAGCTTTTTAGCTGAAGTATTCTATAGAGATCTTGTGCTACCCCTAGCAGAAATATATTATCAGTCCATATTGCAGAGACTGACTTTATTCATTTATCTGAGGCCGTTCCTCTGCAATTGTGGTCTAAGACCAATGATCCTACACAGCTAAGGAGTCAGTCCCTCTTTTCCTTACACTTAGTGGACTCATCCGTTTGGAATTTTTGTTTTCTTTTAAGATATCTGAAGAGAAAGAGGACCTATTTTCTTGTTAAATTGCTAGCAGTTTAGCTGGGTGACAAATGCCCTTCTTTATTGTGTCTTTTCCCCCTTTCTTTTCATTTGTGTTTATTATCTGAGTGCCCAGGTCATACTGCAGCTACCGTTACTTTGAGAAAATCATCAAAGTAAAAGGAAAATCAGGTGCTTGCCTCATTGTGAGTCCTGATCCATACAATTTTTTATCTCAAATATTTTCTTTCACACAACTGATTTTTGTATCCATTGTATTGAAAAAGAATATCATCTTTTTAAACGTTATCTCAAGGGAACCTTAACCCTTGAGTCTGTTGTGTCTCTGCCTACTGAGAGACCTTTAAATTTATCCAACTCAGACTCTCAATGTGCACAGGAGGAAAATTAAATAACTAATACAGAATATTTATATAATACAAAAAATTTTTTCATAGTATAGAAGTCAACTAGTAACTGACCAACTCTCAGAAAACGTAACTTTCTCTTTATGCTGACACTCAACCATGTGTAGAAATGATATTCTGTCTATAATTACCTGGACCCAAACGTAGTCGAAGTGTCCTAAAGATTTCCTTTAAAGGTTGCATTCCTGGGACTTTTACAGATTTCTATGCCTTCTGTTTCTCAATCCACAAGTATCCCTGAGTTCAAATTGAAATCTTACTGATTACAGCAGATGTTATCTGAACCACCTTCCAGCCAAAAGTCTTCATTGTAGGATTCTCTTTTATATCTACAGAGTATAGACAATCCCGAGAAGTTAGGAAGCCTCAAGCTGCATTTCCAAGGATGTGGCTAACTGACTTTTCTCTGAATCATCTTATTTACCTTTCTTCGAATCATTTCAATAGTCAGATATTTTGATTCCAAAGAAATGTTACTTTTCTGTATTTATGTTTTGTTTCCATTATCATCTCAACTTGCCTTTAAAAGTAAATAATGCAACAGAATGTGATTTAAAAGAAAAATAGTCATTACATGAATTCCTGTGCAGTCTTTCCCCTGCACATGATTATCCTCATCTTTAGAAGCTTTTCCCAGCACAGCTAAGCTAAATCTTTCAAGTGGCAGGTCTTGTGTTTTTGGACATACAGAATAGTTTATTTCTTTCATTTGTTCCATTGTATTTCACATATGTAAACAATTGAGTTTCCTTTTAGTGCTCTAGATTAACAAACTCAGTTTGCTACATCTTCAGAAGTTGTGCTTCTCTACCCCTAATTATCTTTAGACTGTCTCATCTCAGCTGTCTTCAGCTGATCCACATCTGACATTCTGCAGCCCTTACCAGCTTGCATCTCAAAATTCAAGTGGACGTTTCAAACCATTAATGAACAAAGTTGGATAGGTTATTCATATATTATTAATAATAAGGCACATTAACTTCTGGTCTGACTAGATAAGAGATCATTATGCATATAACCAAATTTTCTTCTGTAATTAATTTGAAAATTAGTGTCATTTTCAAGGACCTTGAGGTTGTGCAAACTCAAATGTTCTATTGCACTTTAAAAAGCTTCATGTGGAAGAATCTACCATAATGAGACCTTTATTCTCCTTCTTCAGTCCTTGAATGCCAGTATACATTTAGCTTTATACTCAGCTTAGCTGAGTTCTGAAGTTTGTGGGGTTTGGTAATTTTCCTCTCTACTTCTGCACTTACATATGCACTTCTGAGTATCTATATGATATACATACATACTTCCCTCTCTAAGGCAATAATTTGTTAATAAACAAACTCCTAATGACAGCTAGAGACTAAAAAAAGTTAATTATTTTTCTATGTGTATCCTATTTTCTGTTAATGTTTCTTGGTTTCTTATGTATTTTAGTTCATTATCATTGTTTATTTGTTAATTAGTCTTGATGTAAGTAATTGATCTCATCAGTCATGTGGCATTGCTCTTAGCTGCACATCTTAATAGCTACAACTTTGAAAACAGGCAAATAGTGAATGTTGATGAATGAAGACCTACTGAATTATTTCATGAATATGCTGCATTTGAGACAAATATGGGAACTCCTAAGGGCTAGAAATTTTGGAAGTATTGCTACAAATGCCTTTTGGTGAATAACTGAAAATATTCAAACCCAGAAGCACAATACCATGACTGAGCACTCCAGCTATTTGTATTTTTAATTCATACTTGCGAATAGTAGCTTTAAATCAGCTTCCCTTAGCTCTAACGCCTGTGCTTCTAATATTTAAAAACTTATGTTCTAGCAAGTATTGTAGCTGTTTTAGTAAATGGACAAACAGTTAATTAAAAAATAAAAATTTAGAAAGATTCATTAATAAAAGTATCATTAACCTGAAGCATTCTTTCAGCCTTGAGTTTCTGATGGAAGTTTGAATACCACTCTAGCTACCAAAATCAAAATCTAGTTCTTTAAGTTCAAACAATTCAAAGGTTAACATGGACATTTACTACTTAGGTGTCTGAATCATACCTTAGTAGGAGCAAGGGGCCGGTATGAAAAAAAAAAGAAGGTAAAGTGTCCCAGTAAGAAGGCCTAAATTCTAAGTATAATCTTCCCATTACTCATAGGAGATAAGGTTAAAATGAATATTATAGCATTCCAGACAAGTATAATAAAGGATTTCACTTTTTTTTTTTCTCCTACACCTTAGCTTGCATCTACTCACTTTAGTGAGAGTGATAAAACCCTTGTTAACTTTTACAGGTACAGGAGCAGACCCACTTTTTTTGCAAATGTCACTTAGACCAAATAGAGGAAAGAAAAAAAACCCACAACACCCCCCAAAAAAAACCCCCTACAACAATCTAACAACTCACACACACACCATTCTCAGAGTACTCTCAGGCATGTATTAGATAAGTATTAGAACAAGCGATTGTTGGCTGGGGATTAAGTTGTATTTTTTTTCTCATGATAAGCTTCTTTATTTCATGCCCTGTAAAATACAGGTGAGCTTAACATTTTGTATTTTAATCTCTGCTGGCAGACAGATAATAAATCACATCTAAGGACAGAGCTGAACTGAGCAAAACCTCAAAGCTATTTTGTGAAATAGTTAGGCTTAGCTTCTAGTTTTGTATCCTGAAAGAAAACAAAGCAAATCAAAACAGGGAGATATAACAAAAAAGTGAGATCTTCCTGTTTTTGCTATAATCTTTCTCCAGGAGCTAAGTCAGTCATTCAGAAATTAGCTAAATGAGGTCAGAGTTTGAAAGGATTTCAGAAGTTCTTTCATCCAGACTTTGCTGATACAGGTGTTGCTCCATGCACGCTGGTTGTTGGCTTCAGGTTGTTTTACGTTTCTCAAGTAATAGGAATTCCAGTTTGCCTAAGACTGTTACTTTGTGATCTAGCAGATCTCAAAGAACACTTCTAGCTATGACTACTGTTGGAATAAAGTAATGGGAAAAAAACATCCCAGAGCATGAGAATTAAGAAAAGCAGATTTGAGTAAAGAAGAAAAGTGATAAAATATACTGGATGTTAGAAATAGAAACACATACCAGGAAGAGTGAAAATTAATGAAATATTCTCATAAACAATCTGCATAAACTATAAAATCCCATGAGGGAGAACCTACATATGGGAAACCAGAAAGCCCTTCTCATCTTATTAAATCTTTGTTAAAGATTAAATTCAATTGAGAGTTCCAGGCATTCATGAATACCAAAGCATACAATTTTTTCAATATTGCCTGTCTGCTTAGACAGAGAATTTATAGTGAGCTCCATGCTAATCACAGTTGCTTTGATTCCTCTTTGCTCCAGGTATGAACAGTTATCACTGTCCTTTCTGTTACACCATTTCAGTCCTTTACAAATCAAGAAGAGATGACCCAAAGCAAAGAAGAAATTAACTGTTATTTTCCAGCAAATAGCACTTTGGGTTCCCTTATCGTGAGGTTGGTTATCTGAGAAATGGAGTCTTCAAAACTTTTGCTAGACAAAAAAAGCTGTCTCCACAGTTGGGTACTTCTTGATATTCAGTGCAAACTGGTACATTTTTCTTAAAATTTAAGTTTTAGTAATGTGTGAAATCATGTTTTAAATACAAAACAGACTTCATGACTACATTTTCTCATCAAATATAGCAAGAATGCAACTTTATGCCTGCACGTTATTTTTATGTTATGTGTGTTTGCTCCATTGAAAACAGAACTAAAAATATAGTGTCTGTAAATGGCAGCAGAGAGGGATGTAGCTATTTTAATGGAAATGCAGAGTGTAAGTAATACACTTTCATGGATAACATATTTCCCAGCTTAAGTAATACATTTTCATGGATAATATATTTAATTTTATAGTAATATATGCCTAAATACTGCTTTTAATGCACAGTGTTTAGTTATTACAGAGCTATAAAAGCATCCTTAATCCATTTTAACAGGGCTCTCTGAGAGAACTGGATTTGTAAAAAAATGAAGCCAAGGTATTAGATCAAGGTATGTGACATTCTGAATGGAATAATAAAAAGACCTCCAACCAACCAAACAGAACCCCCCTAAAAGACAGCTGTGGCAGTGTAATTTTAACTACTTTTGGGAATGGACCAGAAATGAGTTTCAACTGGGATTATGAGAGTGTCATGGAGCAGAAGGAAGGTTGGCTCAAGGATTAGTCATTAGTTCAAATGGCTTTCAGTAGCTGATGATGAAAAACTGTGCTTGTCTAACAGTCTGGATCATTCAGTTTGTTAATGTGACATAATTATCCAGTGGACTGCAATCTCCCAGAAAAAATAAACTATATTGTTTTCTGTATTAAGAATTTGTAACTTGTCTCAGAACAACGGCAAAAGATCAGTGGGGATTATGAACCTTCCCATGCCCTTAAAATTATATGACAAAATTAAAGAGAGGTGGTTTGATACTCGGGTACATAACACTTATGCATCACTTAATCTTTTTAACATAAAATGACTATGGCTGTCCCTGAACAGGTCTAATTCCAAATCTCTATCAGCCTCTGGGTGAAGGATCATTATTTTCCTCAGAGAAAGGGAAGTACAAATCTAAAATATTGCAAAACAGCACAGGTCTTTTTTCAAAGTAAGAAATACTTTTCTTTTGTTTATGTTCCCTTCCCATTTCTCCAGCTATCAAAAACAAACTCCTTTTTAAGATAGGAATTCTATCCATGTATTGAAATGGAGAGAATATTTTCACTTCGTCATTTTCACAGAATGAGTTACGATAACTTATTATATCCTTAGCACCGTTCCCACTGATTTTGGAAGGAGCAAAATATTGTGCTAGTGAGGTACAGAAAGCTCTGAAAGCTACTGCTAGCTAAATAATCTACTGCAATTGCACGTGCATGTTTATAGCATGTGTTCAAACTCATACTTAACTTACTTCAGCACTGTAAAGTCCCACATGAACATTTTCATTCAATAAAAACACAGTATTTTTTAGCTTAAATGCATACTTATTTATCCACTTGGAGCATTTTTTTTGTTAATAAAACTGAACGTATCTTCTAGGTAGAAAAATAACTATCCATAAGACAGCTTAAAACAATTACATCCTATTCAGATGCTCACATAAATGAGTACACAGCCAGCCTAGGAAAGGTCAGATGTAGCTAGAGTACAGTCCACAAAGCATAGTTTGTTTCAGCAATATTTGATGTGTTTGACTCAAATATTTGACTGGCTTGTTGGCATTACTGCAAATGCAAGGACAAGTCTTTGTGTTTAAATAACTGAGGAAGATGCACAGCCTAGTTTCTCACAGATTTTCCTGATTTATATAATTACCCCAGCCTTACTGGTGTGTTTTCTTAGCTAATAGGATAACTTGCACAGATCTCAAATCTAAGCATATACTCTAAGCACTTGAGCACATAACACATTTCCTTACATGATATTAAGGCAATGATAATGTTTTAGTGAAAGCATAGGTTCTTGGATCCTTGGAATGGATGGAGTGATTTTCCAGTCTATTCAACATACAGTTTTTGACCCACAGCCCATACAGACACATGAAATGGGAAAATTTTTAAATCAAGCAGAAAATATCAACAAAAAATAGAAAAGAAATCTGAAAGGCAAATGTGTTGTCATCTGTATTACAGAAACCTGAAGTCTTCCATTGAGAGCTTCAAATACAAATACTAGGGACATAAATGCAGTTTCTTAGTCTATTTTTGACAACTTCTTTTTCATCATAAAATGGAATATTTTGATCATTCTTGCAGGAAGTCCAATGTATAGTGGCATGTTGAACTTGGTGCTGTCATTTGATGCACTTCAGTTCCCTTAGCCGGGGTACATCCTTCATAAGAGAATTCCCATGATTCTGCACACCTTCATTAAGCAGCAATCTGTGGTATATTTTAGAAAACCTAACTCTTAAAGGCGACGGCTTCCAAAGTACAGAATGGAGTTCACTTTGTAAGTCCTCTAAAGATCAGGAAATATGTGGCTTTGTTCAAAGAAACAGAAAGATATTTGTGGTGAACTTTGTCCAAAACACAGAAGAGTTTAAATTTAGTCAATGTATGTTAAATTTAAAACCACAAAACTCATTCACAAAGAAGATTTTTATATGGAAAGTATCTCAAATCTTCTGCTTGTAAAACTACTACAGTGAAAACAGATTCAGTAATGATTTATAGCATCTAACTTCTTGCTCTCTCTACAGTCTCCACAAAACCATAATTTGAAACTCCTTTGCTCCTCGATTTGCATAATCCCACCAATTCCTCCAGAATTAATTCCTGGTTTACATGAATAAAACAAAGCAAACCAAAAAAAAAAAATCATAAGTATCAATACATTCACCAAAGCATTTGAAAATCATCTGACCAGGATCATTTTTTGATCATTAGATCATTTTAGGGATCTAACAGATGTTACTTACAAATTTCCCATGCTCCCAGTTTCCCCATTAGCAAAAATGCTCACCTTATAGATGGGAAACCAAGGGTTCTAATTTCTGCCATGCCTAACCTCGAAGAAAATATGGAATATGGTATTTTATAGAAGTCAATATCTTAACTACTGTTATTAGTTGTTCTGAAATGGGTTTTTCTTTCTTGAATCCTTCTCTTGCATTTTGTTTCAGAAGCATCAACAGCTTCACAGTTCCTACTCTATAGAAAAGCCCCTCCTCGGGGAGCTTTTTGAAATAAGAACATTGCAGGACAAATACATTGTTTTCTTAGGTAACAGAACTGTGTTTTCCTCAAGAATACTCTCACTGGATTTTCGCTTTCCTCCGAATAATGCCTTCTTATATTGCAGCAGCATTTCTGAGGATAGATTTTTGTCAGCTTGACCTTTCCAGCTTACTAGGCCCAATAGTTTTTGTAATAAATTACTTGGCTTTTCAACAGCTTCCTTACTTCCATTGCTTTTCACTAGCTTTGTTAAAAGTTGCAGAAGGTCAGTCTGAACCATTGGTTCTCAATACTAAATTACACAATGTAAAAAAGACACATTTTACGATCAGCTTTCATAAGAAAAGAAAGCTTACTAGCAAGGTTGATCAAAACAGGGAAAGCAAATTTTAAGATGTTAGCATAACTAAAAGTCAGGTTTTGCCTACTTGAATGAGACAGAGTCTACAAGTCCCTTGGGTTGTTATCACCATATTTATGCTGACATATCATCAATAGAGCTAGTGATAAGTGAACTATCTCAGTCTTCATCACTTAATCAGCCTGTGAGTCACTGTGGATTTACTCAAGTGAACTTATTTTTGATGTACTCACGCTACTTACAGCAATATTCCAGCTTTTGATGCACTTGCTTGTGCAGCATGTCTTCTCCACTCCAGGTACCATAGTAGGTAATCCTGCTTCAGAGAAGAAGATACCTACAATATAGCTTTAGATCCTGAAGTGTAGATACCCTTTCTCCTGGCAAAGACCATTTCCCTCAAAGTACTTTTAACCAGTGCCACGAGTAAACAAAAGTTAACACAGCAAAATTTTCAGCTCTTGGAGTTACAGCTATACAAGGCCTTCTGCCAGTACACAGTTATGTAATCAACAGCCTAACCTAAAATTCTTCTGGCAAAAAAAAAAAAAATTTAACCCAGGTTTGATCTAAGAAAAGCACCAAGTTCCTGCTCTCAAGAACAGAAGACACAATGCTTTGAAGTTTCTATAAAAAAAAAGATAAGACTCCAATAAAGGAAGTCCCAGAATCTTAGTCAGAATTGGTGCACAAAGGCCGGTTAAGCAAAAAAATTCTTCCCCAAACTGTGCTATATATGTATCGCACTATCATTAGAAGGGTACATCACAATATATTCCCTCAAACATGCATGAGATGAATAGACTGATCAGCACAAGCTTGGACCACTTAGCCGTGATCTAAGGGAGGGAAAGCAGGCAGGAGGCCTAAGCTGCCCTTCTCCGTCTCCACCACCAGTTTTGCCAGTCCTTGGCAGACAGTGGAGAAACTGGCAGATGACACTTATTTCTAGCTGAGTCTTTAGGTACTCAGTTACCAAGGAAATTGTGCAGCAATCCAGACTGTACAAGTTTAGCCATTAGACCTTCCATATACGCTCAGAGACATAAGCCTGAAAAGTTTCACTTAGTCAGGGACTTGACTTTGATGCTGGATCAGCTTCTCTGCTAGTTTATGAATGACAGTTTGGAAAGTCTACTTTGCCAGCATAAGATCAGCATCCACAAGCCTGAGATGTATTTCAAGTTATTTAGATTTACATCCATGTGTCCTAGATGTAGGTTTTCCAAATGGTAACTTAATCTAAACCATTTTTCTGCCTGCCTGCAGATGTAAAATGTAGATCTGTCAAAAAATGAAGTAAAAAATGCAGGTCAGATGAACGTTGGTATATTAAGAATCAAGAAAAAATGTGAAATGCATACATTTCCCTATGGGAACTACAGAATTAAGAAATGCAGAAAAATGTGTGCGAAGAGCCAACAAAAGTTATTGAGACTAAGAATAAATCTTAGATGCTCTGATGTTATATTGGATGCACCTAAAAATAAATCAGAGTTGATTCAAAAGAAAGTCTGAAGACTTACATTCACAGTGCTTACAACAGTGTGTAAATATTAAAACCATAGTGGGAGTTGAAAAAAGAGTGAAAACTCTTAAAACCCAAATGCATGCTAGGTTTAGAAGGAAGAATGTCCAAAAGAAAAAAGGTAATTAACATGTGAAATTCAGAATAAGTGACTCATGAGGGAACACTGCTGACCTAGAAAGAACTTAATTACAAAATATGGGAAAATTGAGACAACAAGAAACTTTCTCCTTTTTTTGCTTTATATATTAGAACAGAATCAAACTGTAAAATGAATGTCAGTGTTAACTCTCAGTTCACAGGTGTTGAAATTGATTTTGATGACTTGCAGAGCATAGCTATTTGGGGGCCCTATTTGATTTGACTGTATTGGCAATGATGCAGGCCACAAGTATTTAAAATGGTCATTCACCTCCTTTCAAGAACTGAAAGCATTGTAATATGATCTACAATGTTCTGTAACTGTCAAAAACTTGGTAGGATACAAAGAAATCAGATTTATACACAAAGAATAACAAGTGTAATATTTAAGATAACTGCCATCTACTGGAGATCAAATATTCAGTGGTTTGTCATTAACTTTCCATGTAGAAACCGGTCTGTAAGTCTTAATTGTAATGCTTGCACAAAACAGAAGCTGCATGCAGTATTTGTGGATCACACAATCCACTTTTAAAGGTATGGTTCTAAATTCATTGTCCTCCCCATTCTCATTTCAAGGCTTCATCTATAGAATCATAGAATTTTCCAGGTTGGAAGAGACCTTTAAGATCATCAAGTCCAACCATCAACCCAGCACTACTCCTGTGATAGAAAGCCCATATCATCACCAAAGAAATTAAACAGAGCATACATTAAGAGGTAAACATACGAAATCCATCGCAAACAGAGTTTAAGAGAAGCAAATATTAACTGAAGAGGCAGACAGTTTCGTGAGGACATCCACCCTGCAGATGGCTGGCCAGCTGCAGGTCTAGTTAATTCAGGGCATACAGATGTTTGATTATGTTTGTTATGTAGGAGATGATAGGTGTTCACAGGGTCAGGTAATGAAGCATTGTTTATGAAGAATTCATAAAGTGTTATGTCACAGTGCTAAAGCTAGTGCCATTATTCTTTATTCCTACTCTAATTTGAGCTCATTTTTCTTGAATTCCCACCATTACAATAACCAAAATTCTCTAGCAACCTGGTAGCTCTGGCATATTTCACACATTGAACCTACTATACATTCTTGTTACATAGTGTTTGTCATCACTATGGAGCAGACAGGGAAGAATGAGAGTTTTGTGACATTAAGCAAGAGCCTTTGCTTCTCCAGCTCAGAATGGGAGGTCACCTTGGTGAAGGTTTTTCTGTAAGCTGCTTAATTCTTCAGGGACAAATATGTAATAGCATTGCACCTCACATCTCTGACTTTCCATATGAAAATCAATTGATGAGTCAGGGAACAAACCAAGGCACTCACAGTATTTATGATTTGAGCTTTCCCTTCTTCAACATTTAATCTTTCATTCTTGATTGAAAGAGACAAGTATGAGCCAAGAGCACTAAGAAAGACATTTCCTGAAGATTTACAAAAGCATGTAAAAAACTGCCACTCTAAGATTTCATTAGCTTGCTACAGCCACAACACAGAAATGAAATTCACATTTCACTTGATTTCTAGACAATAAAATGAGCTACTGCAGTGAAGTATGTTTAGCAATAAGTAACTTCAGAAATTTAACACAGCAGACATAATGGTGCCTTACGAGCAGGCATTGTGCAGCTACTGCCGTATTAACGCTAGTCCAAAGATCTATCAGTTTTTCAAATTACCTTCCAGCTTTTAGGATTCATCCTTCTGTAAGAGGTACCTCAAGCAGCAGCATTCAGGACTTTCTCCACAGTAAAACTGAAAAAAATAGATTCTGTAAATATTGTTGAGCCCTAACATTAAATACTGGCTTTTTCCCTACTCTAGATTCATTTTTCCAATGAAATCTCCCATGATTTGCTGGACCTTCTCCATGAAAGCACTTTCCAATGAAACTTCCAGTTCTATGAACCCAAAGAAATTGTTGTTTATTCACAGAACTTTAACATCCTGGATATTGTACTTTCATCTTCATTCTGCACATTTCCCAAACTTGCTGACACTCCTCAAGAGCACCAAAGCTCATTCCCTTACAGGAAGGTCCCACTAACAGTACTCCTCCACTGAAGTCAAAACCCCTCCCCAGAAGTTAAATAGCACTCTCCTGTGGTCTTTTAAACAAAAGCCTAACCCTTTTCCAGGTGGTCCTGATAACCAAATTTGTTGACATAGATTGAGGTACACTTGTCAAGGCTTCCTAGGCCTTTTGGTTCCTTGTACTCTTTCTCTTTTTACGTGGAGATTTATTCATCTTACTACTGAACTTACTATTTAGAAACTCTATTGGATCCCTAAGAATGAGAGAAGGAAAGAACTAGAAAAGGAATCAAGTAGCAACTAAAGTAGTAAAACTTAGTGACTTCTTCTATTATCACAACTTGTCGCTTTACACACAGTGTATGAAATAACATTGGGGTTTTCTGTGTTAAGCCATTATAACAGGACAACTGTTTTATTTTCATAAAACATCTTATCAGTCTTAGGTAGCCATGTATACCTGACAGGTGGAGTAAAAGGGATGAGGGACACTGACAGGTTACCCAGAGAGACTGTGAAGTTTCCTTCACCTTTGGAGAGACTCAAACCCCAATTGGGCAGTGCCCAGAACAACCTGCTCTTACTGACCCTGCTCGAGCAGAAGAGTTAAACTAGATTAGATGATCTTGTGTGCTCCCTTCCAACCTTAACTGTCCTGTAATTCTGTGGCTTTTCTCATTCTCTGATCATGTACTACCAGACTCTGAGAGGCTGTGGAGGGTTTTCCCCAGAATTACCACCTGTTTAAGTAGAAATAGTCCTCCCGAGCCCTTCCTCTAAATATACACCCTTTTCACACAGTGACTATACACGTACACATTATCTAGTTCTTCACAGTGACTATTTCTGCTGGCATTTTGAGTCACGCTACAGATACAGTGGAGCACCAGAGACTGGTGTGTAAGAGCAGCTTGTGGGCTGCTGTGCTTATAACAAAGAGAAAAATACTGAGCTATTGGAAATTCGTGTTAATGCATTTATTCCGTTTTCTTCTTCTTTCTTGCCATACCTATGCACGTATGTAAAGTCTAAGTTAAAGCGCTGCATCCAACAAAACAAATAACATTTATATCCATAGAATAGTATGTAATAAATATAAATATATCACGTGCAACTCAAATATATCTTCAAGAATAAAACCACCTAAGGATGTTGTCCTAAAGATTCAAAGACATTTTGGCAATCCAACTGGAACCAAACTTTTTATTTCCCTATACTTACTGACAAAAACTCACTGACCCAAAGTCCACTGAAATCACTGTCTTTTGGTTTTACTCCATCAAGTTTTTTCAGAAATGAGAAGGATCTTCTAAAACAACTAGCATATAAATGACTACCATAGGTGGCCAGAAAAAGTGTTAAGTATGTATTAAAAAGAGAAATGAGAATTTCTTCAAACTGTCTGCAAAGCAGCCTTTGTAATTGCACTTCTTCTATTTCAAGGGTCACTCAGAGACATAACTAAGACATAATTATGAAAGTAATAAAAATACTCTCAAGTAACTACATCGATAAGTTAGGCTCATGAAGTAGAAAAAAATAAAGTAGAATCATTAAAAGATAAGTGCAATATCTTCCATTGACCTAAAACTCTCAAGTCTTATGACACCTGAATATTTCAATCATGCATTAACCTACTGATCTCATAGCCTGTTGTTTCCCATCACCTCTAGAACCATGGAGATTGGAGATAAGGGCTAAAGAGAAGTTGCCTAATAGCAAGACATAAACCTATAAATAGAGTGCATATTACTAGTTCTCTAATGTAAGGATGTTTGGTTTAAATCCTAAACTTGCTATGTAACTCAACTAACTCAGTAACCTAAAACTCACTGCAACTCTCAAAGCCTATTAAGTATCCAAGGTTGGATTAAGGGTCTCAACACAATAAGGGTGTTGTCAGAAAATCATAATACTTCTGATTTCAGTAAGAAATTAAACTATAAACACTTATTTTTTTCTTGACAGTAATGCTTTGCTTTTTCCTATCAGTGTATAGACCAAATTAGAAGTGAAAATTAATTTACAGATACCCAGAACATTGAAAGGTTTGATGTTCCAACGTTTTAAGAAATGTCTTGAGTTCTATCCTGGTATTACAATGCACTTTTTGGTATTAAGAACAGAAGGCATTTGCTTTCAGATCTCTTTTAACTTTGCAGAATGTAATCATGCTTAGCTAATGAGAATTACCTAGCTAACTAATTTGAAGGCAGCTAGTTGCAGACAGCCATTTTATATATCTAGGATGATCTGGAAGCCAAGTGCTTCCCTGTGGTTTCCATACATTCTCAATATGGATTAAAGGCTTGTCAGAACATATCTCCTTCAAGGTACTCATAAGAAAAGCTTTTATCGGCATGTCAAGATTAGTGAAATGCTAGTACAGAGTAAATGATGTGAGTTTGTGACTAAATTACTTTGTCATTTCTATCTTATGGTCTATCTTAGGTTTATTGGTCTATCAAAGTAAAATTGGCACAACTTCGCTGAGTTTTGATTCATTCACAGTTTATCATTCCAAATGCAGCAATTCTGTGTGTTACAGAGCATAACCAGTTTACAGCTCACCTTTTCAATCACATCTTATGAACTAGAACAAGAAACAATTCTTACAGTTTCCTTCCAATCTGTGAGCTTGAAATTTAAGCTCTGGATCAATTTCTTTGTGTTCTATTTGCTGGTATACCATCTGCCTCCTGGTAAAATAAACTACTAACAGCCTTCAAATCGGTGAAATATCACCTGAACACCACTCCTTTTAGATTGTATTCTTCCATGGAGACTAGGGAAACTTTCTTCTTTTGCAGAAACACTGTTAGACAGGCTCCATGGAGAATCACTGGAGACATGAGCTACTCTGTTCTATCACTCCAAAAATGAGCAGTGCATGCCTCTGGCAAGCTTGTGCTGCCAGTTGTGGTAGTGGATAAATCTCAAGGCCAAGAAAGCTACTGAGTGTTAGGTTTTATTTTTGAACACTCAAGAGTGTCTCCCCTACGAGACAAAGGGAAATATTCTATACATGCATAACTCCTGAGAAGCAATAGGTTGAATTGCTCTAGGCTATATATGGTTATAAATTAGAAGTTGGGATAAGCACAAAATTGGGTGGGATAATATTTTCTATTTTTCGGACCAGTGCCTATGATCATGTTCTTATTACCACCATTATCAATTCCCTTTTCTAAAATCAGTAGTACTGTTTCTAGTGTAGATATCTGTTTACTACTCTGCAGTTTGCTGTACTTTGGATATACATTTGGATAAGCATAGAAAAGATTTCATAGCTTACATATGAGTTTTTCTGAAAAGCCCAAGGGTTATGATTAGTGTGAAAGTGCTGTGAATAATGAATCTCCATCCTTTTTTTTTTTACATTTTTATGCAAGTAATTTAAACTACATGGCAACCCTCCTGATAATTGTCAAGAGCAGCAGTGAGGTCTTGTCAATCAGTGCATGACTCGTGTCTGTTTCCTAAGCAGCAAGAGACAAAGCAAACCCTACAGTGACAGTATTCTTTGCTTACTTATCTTGGCAGTAGCCAACAGCTCTTAGTATTTTAAACATGACTAAAAATATCCACCAATTCAGAGAATGATATAAATGGCCTTGCAATAGACTACATATGGCAACATTATTTATCACCAGCAGATAGAAAGAGGGGAAGCACTGAAAGCAAATTCAGGAAGGATGCACCTGCAAGCTTAGTTATCAATAAGCTAATAATTAAAAAGTGTAGACTGTTTGTTTGTTTGTTTGTTTGTTTGTTGGTTATTACGAGGAAAACTCAGTTTCCTACTTAAAAATAAATCCTGCAAATATTTGGTTAATGGCTGTCCTCTGGACAATTCTGCCTGTGTCTTTAAGGGGTATACTTAGCTATAATTGTCAGGAAAGATTTATTCTAAAAACCTTCTCTGCACTTCCATGATCTCTAAATTAGGGAGAGTTTATTCTTTTGTATAAATCAGAAAGAAGGCATACTCATATTCACCTCACTGAAGATTTTGCAAGGAAAGAGGAAAAGGTTTCACAGTATCCATAATGAGTTTCACATCTTGGTTAACATTTTGCTTTCTGAAACCAGTCTTAGATTATGATATCTCACACACAAAGAGATCCCAGGAGCTTGCAATTAGGGCAAGAAAGATACATGTCTAATTTATATTCCTGAAAATATGCTGCTTGGCAAGACTGAAATAGTGGTTTTGCAGTATATAATGAAATCAATAAACTATGTCAGATTCATCCCTGGTATTGGTATTGTACAGAAGTGTGAGAATATGGAGGCAAAACTCAGTAAAAACCTCTTTTTGCTCCAGTCTCCCAGAAGAAAACAAACAGTAAAGGCAGTTCATACCAAAAAAAGAAGACCTCATTGCAGTCTACAGCTTCCTCATGAGGGCAAGAGGAGGGGCAGGCACTGATCTCTTCTCAGTGGCAACCAGTGACAGGACCCAAGGGAATGGCCTAAAGTTGTGTCAGGGTTTAGGTTGGATGTTAGAAAAAAGTTCTTCACCCAAAGAGTGATTGGGCACTGGAACTCCCCAGGGAAGTAGGGAGGAAGCACGAAGCCTGACAGAGTTCAAAAAGTGTTTGGATGATACTCTCAGGTACATAGTGTGACTCTTGGAGATGGTCCTGTGCAGGGCTAAGGGTTGGACTCAAGGATCCTTATGGGTCCCTTACAACTCAGCATAGTTGGTGACTGATTCTGTGAAGTAAGGAATATGGAGATATTTGGGGGAAAAAAAACCCGAAACAAAACAAAAAACAAAACACCAAAACAAAAATCTTCTGTTTTCTTTGGTTTTTGATTTATTCTCCACAGGGCTTCTTCACAGTTTTTTACCAGTAGGACACTTAAGAATTGCATAAAAGTCAAATCCCTTCGTCTTCACACCTTTCATACTCAGCAGATACATTCAATGTTGTCTCCATTTTGGAGGCTGGGAAATGAGACTGAAGGATGAATATGTGCGTAGTTATTTTAAAGACCTGATATATTAAAAGGACCAGCACTGTATTTCATTCCCAGCACTTTTTATGTCCCTTCATAAAAATCTGTCTCTCTGGCTTTTGAACTGCTCTGAACATCTAGCTCTTGTCAGGTGATAAAATGAGAGTTTAATAAGAAA
Source organism: Pseudotriccus pelzelni (assembly GCA_035584735.1). NCBI lineage: Eukaryota > Metazoa > Chordata > Aves > Passeriformes > Tyrannidae > Pseudotriccus > Pseudotriccus pelzelni. Next base: position 17,528,590 of record JAWMRA010000164.1, on the reverse strand, counting down.
CCTGGCTTTACTCTGGACACTGTTCAGGACACTGTGGGAGGCCTGATTTCGAGCAATTGAACCAATCTCCTACATGAAACGTATTGCAGTGACAGGAAGCTCCCTGTCACTGATGCAGAAATGTAACCACAACATCATCTGCCTAATTTTCTGTAATAACGTACCAGGGAGAAACCAAATTACTTTCCTGCTGTCAGTATGGCTTACATAATATAATACTGACTACTCTCAGCTTCACCTAAAGAACTTGCTAGGAGGAAAACAGAGCAATAACACACATAGATTTGTAATGCTATAAAATATTACTTTTGCAAAATAAATTGCAGTAGAAAACTTGAATTTATTGATCTTCATGCACATTCTTAATATTATTGTTAGCATGGCTGGGGTACACTGACTGCTCAGGGTAAGAGAGAGCTATATTCTACATAATTTTACAATAAGATTTCCAATTTTCAAGCTACTGTTTCAATTCAAGTAGATTTTGCTTCTGGCTGAGCTATTACATGACCAGTTATTGATGAAATTATGTATCTTATATCGAGAAATATTAAAATTACTGGACGAGTATAAGACAGCAATATTTTAATTATACTGTACCTGAATGTAGGTTTAGATTCCAAGCTGTAACTTTTCATTAAAAATCATTTTGTAGATTTGAGGTTTTTTTAAGATAACATCAGTGTAAAGTTTGATAGTTGAAGGTTGGAAACTTGTTCTCTTTGTTGCTTTGGAAATAGAAGATATACGAGGAACACGGCATTCTTTTTATACTGGCAAAATTACTGCTTTATGAAGTCAAGATGCAATCGAAATGTTTGCTTTTCTTGTTGAGTAAATGTGCTTCTTCAGTATTGCTGTTAGAATAGAGAGTAAGGGAAAGGGCAATATTTCAGATATACACCACCTTTTAGGCTTCAAAACTTCTGGTTTTAAACAGCAGAAAATAGTATTTTTTATAATACATTTATGCAGTTATTTTGCATAAATACCTGAAGATTCTGTCATCTTTTTCTCCAGTAAGCATCTTTCTTATTCCTCTGTTCAATCCGGTCTATCGGTACAGTACTTTTTAATGATGCACACTCAGTCACTAAATGAGGCACTTCTCTAATTACGAGAAGGGTCACTGTTTTAGTGTGATTCTCTGCCCACACTTATTTACTTTGCTGGATGACTAAATGTGTGCATGCTACTGATAAAATCACAGTTAGATATATGTTTACCCTAATTAAGTCCTCTTTCCATGATCCTACTGCATTTTTCTTCACTAGTTACTACCTTTGATAGTTTCCTATTTATGCAAAAATATACCCTGAAAATATCTTTCAGATTCTAAAGATATCAATAGATATCGCTACCTCTAATATTTTTTTTCAGACAAATAACATTGTTACTGCCTTATTTCAAACTGGAAATTCAAAATTGCTGTTTTATTATAAAGATTCAAGTCAGAATCTTCCATTAAGCTTCCAGTTTCTCACTCCAGTCCAGCCTCTGACCAAAATCTTACCAGAGACTTGCTTGGATTTTTCATTGAAGTGTACAAACTCATTTTCACTTTGTATGCTCAGGGAATTAGAATAATGAGTTATTTGTCTCTTGTGTATTATCACTTTATGCAGGTTGTGTTTTCATAACAATGTAAGTTTCAGAGTCATCTTCCCTGCCAAGTCTAACTGAAAAACATGAAACTCATTAAACTCTGTTACAAACTAAAACTACCATCAGTTTTACTGGTACATTCTGTCTGTGAATAGAGAATGACAGTGCTGTCTGAATCTCTTTCCACTGGTCTCTGATATCTAGAGTTCAAACTTGATCTCCTATCTTTAGAGTTTCTTGGAGTTTTTATCTCTTCCATTCTTTCTCTCAGGTTATTTTCTTCAGCCTTGATTTATTCTTGGTACTATGTGCTATTCAGTTATCAGGTTGCACCAAAGAGTGTGAAAGACTGAAGCAGCTCTAATTGCTTCACCTTTCTGTGGTCTCTGCAGTGTTCTTCCTGAGCCTGCCTGGATGTTAAACCACCTGCAGATTCAGATCCAGTACCCTCTGTATGAAATCATTCCCACCATTACATGTGTAGAAGACACTTGCCTGACTGTACTCCTATGCTACCTACTTCAGTGTTGCTAAGATCATCAGAAAAGTTTACCTCGTGGAGCTGCACTCCATGACTTGAACAAGACTCAGTCAGACTGCGTCTGGGTTCATGTGGCATGTTGTCTGTGTTTCTTTTGTCAGTGGACTTGTAAAAAGGAAGGGAGGTTCTTATCTGCAGGATAAAGTAAAGCTGCTGAAAAAGTCAGCAAAAAAGCAACTGCTATTTTTAAATAATACAAATTCTCAGAAGCATCCTACAAAGTTTCCCACAGGGAATCCTACACTAAAGAGTCAGTGTGCTATTAGATAGATTACAGATTTGCAATATTAATTAGAAAAATAGAAATAATAAACAAATCCCAAAGCTGGTATAAGATCTGAGAAACCAAGCTGAGCACATTTCTTCTCATTAGCACCCAGGCCCTGGCTCTGGCCCTTTCCTCTTTTTTCTGATGGAGCTGTACTCACTTGGCATCTGTGAAAGTCCTCAACAGTCCCAGCCAAGAAAAGCCGGGTTGGCACATTTCAAGATACTCAGGGTATCTCTAAGGCATATTTTGCAGACTAGCAAGTAGGATTTGATTTTTTTTCCAGCCAAGACTGTCTCACAAGTGGTAAATACCATTGTCATCTCAAAAACTCTTGTCCTCCGTTTCTAAAGGTAGCTCTGTAGTAAGTCCACATTAGTCTTTATTCAGGATGCACCTGGACTCAGATTGTGAAAAACAAGAGGGAAATTTGCAAAGGGAGAACAGTGTGGCAAAAGAATAATCCTGCTTCCCTTTTATCTAGTTTTTCAAAAGTTTGAACATGTGCCAAGGTCAACAAAAAAGCTGTGGTGCTTGGAGAATGTTTCATTTGATTTGTAGGAAGGTTGTATTGAAGGACATTTTGTCTTTGTCAACATTCTGTAAATGTTAGAAACGTTTTGGTCAAAATCTCTGTCTGATTCCATCAAGAATATATGATCTGCTCCTGCCCTTGTACTTGCAACAGTAGGTATGCCATGAAGCACCTAGGGAAGAATAACTGCAGGCACTAGTGTGTGGTGGGGACTGACCATCTTAAAAGTGGCTCTGCAGAGAAGGACCTTGGGGTCTTGGTGAAGAGCAAGCTCAACATGAGTCAGCAATGCATCCTTGGAGCAAAAAAGTCCAATTGCATTAGGAAAAACACTGCTAACCAATCAAGGCGGGTGATCCTTCCCCTCCACTCAGCATTGGTGACACACATCTGGAGTGCTGTCTTCAGTACTGGCTTTCCAGTACAAGGAAGATAGGGGCTTACTGGAGTGAGTCCAGCCGGGGCTCACAAAGCTAACGAAGGGACCATGGTATCTAACACATAAGGAGAGGCTGAGAAAGTTGACTGTTTAGCCTTCAAGAGAGAAGGCTTGGGTGTGTCTTAAAGAAGAGATAAATATTAGTTACCCAAGGCACTCAGATTGCCCAGAGAGTTTCCATCCATAAAGATATTAAAAAATGCACCTGAACACAGTCCTTAGCAACCTGCTGTAACCCAGCTTAAGCAGAGGACTTGGGCTAAATGACATCATGAGGTCCCTTCCAATCTCAGTTCTGTTACTCTGTGAATCACATGAGGGTCTCTTCCAAGGCACCTGTCACTGGATACTTCTACCTATACCAGAATTCGGAGGACAGTGGGACCTTTAGGGAGCTCTCATGAAGCAGCTTTGTTTCTGTATTGTTTTGCTTAACTCCAGCCACATGAGCTGATAAGAAGGCTGAACATCATCTAGAGGTGAAGACCTCTTGAGAAACATCGTTGTAATCTGCTGCTACAGCAAGTGTTCAACTCATCAGCCAGGTCTTGACTTACAATACTGTTATCTTACATGTGTCCTCTTGTCAAACTATAAATACCTACTTTTCTAGGTGTGACTGAAAACAGGCTTTTATTCACTTCCTAATATTTTAAATTTTAGGAATTTTACAAATACTGTGCTAGAGATTACAAAAATACTGAAAGGTGAACTTTACTAGAACATGGAAATTGTCTTCTTTTCCTCCCTGTATCCCTGCTAAGTTTTTTCCAGTAGTCATTCCATTTTCTAATAGAGATTTAAAGAGACAATGCTTATATCCAAGCCCATAATACACATTCTAGAATAGATAATGATGCAATTAAAGGCAGTCTTTGGAAACATAGATGCATACAAACTAAAGCCTAAATTAAGAGGACAGACAAGAGGAGTGATAAAGAAATCAATTCAGAATAGAAATGTAATATTTAAAATTGTTTTCTTCTGGTATTTTTTTAGAACTTCAGGATTGTTGTATAAAGAACAGACCTTCCTTGGCGGATTTAACCTTGATTGTTCCATATATTTTTCTCATATATCAGCTTTGTGTGTATGTAACTGTTTATAGTTTGATGAGCTTTATTCATGCAGAATAATTAATCTCTCAATTCTGTTATCACCTTTAAGTGTTTAATTTATGGCCTGTTTTTAATATCTATGAGTACCAAGATCATAGTTTTTTAATTAAGTCCATTACCACATGATTTGTCTGTTTTAAAGAAATTACTTTCATTTAGATACAGCAGCAAATCCTTATAGATTTCAAAGCTTCATTTAGGTTCTGTGAGATGTAACCCAAATCTTCACGCAAATTGCAAAAATTGATGTTTAAATTTGTGTCCAGTTTCAATTTTTCTTATAGTTTGACCCCAAGCCCATATTCGGTACTTCAGAACGTGAGCCTCTTCCTTCTATGAAAGGAATGGCCTCTCCCTCTGCTACATTTGCCTGGCATTGGATAACACAGTTCTTGTTAGAGGTGTGTAGATGAGATGTTTCAAGAAGTTTTAGATGAGAGCTTGGAGGCATTCTAGATGTGAGAAGCGTAAGAAACCTTTGTCCAGAGTGACCATTTCTTGGCATGTGTTTAAAGATTGCAAATGTGAAAAAAAATCAAGTCTTACTTATGCCCCTGAATGACAGAACTGCAAGAGGAAGGCAGTGGCAGTACAGGTCACATATAACTAGAAGAAAACGAGACAGACTAGCACAGCACAAACTGTAGAGAATGTTCTGTGTCTATGTGGAAGGAGCTTGCCTACTGATGGTTTTGCAAGGTTTGCCTAAGAGCATCAGAATCTGCAGCGTTTCTCTAACTAAAAGATATTTCTCCTAACTGGCTATACAGTTATATAAGGTGGTCTACACACTAAAATATAAAACTGTTGGTAACTTTCAACAGATTTTTCATTTGACAGCTGCAAATAAAAGGGTGCTGATCTTTGTGAAGCTTTCAAGACAGGCCAGAGGTGGAACTACTTGCAATTAGAGTGCTCTGTATAGCACTTTCTGTCTTCAGTCCTCCCTCACTAACCCATAAATAAGACATCCCCTTGCGTATTATGAAAGTTTAAGTATATGCAGTAAGGAGAAAAAAAGTAAAAGTATTAAGTTTCAATTTAATTTTATTGTTTGTGTTATGTCTTATTTTTTGTCAAAATCAAGGAGTCTGATACTATGCTGGAACAGCACAATATACTTTCTTAAACTACTCTTTTTTTCTTACAGTTTATATCACAATGAACATTTTGTTTCCTTCTAGCTCTGTGAGCTTATGGATTTTAAAGAGATCCTTTAGTCTAGTCCCTCCATAAATGGCCCCCACTTGTTCACACAACAATGTTGCATGAAAAGCTAAGTGAAAAGATAAAATGAGACACAGTCTTCAAGATAGGATCATGCTTTTCTTTTTTCAGATGTGGCAGAGGGATTTATACATACCAAGGTTTTAGTGTGATAACAGAATAGTTTTTCAGGAATGGTAAAACTTTCCTGCAAAGATCATAGTGGTGCAAGCTAAAAAACAAAATACAAACTAGAAATCTCAGAAACCATCCCAGATTTATGATGCAGAAATTCTAGTTGTTACAAGAAAATATGAAACCATTCATTTTCAGTGTTTACATCAGTGTAATTTAACTACCACAGTGTTTATTTTTTATTTTCACCCTTACAAGTCAAGAATTAACTCAGTGGACTGAAGACTGAGATTCCATAAATGAAAATATCTTCTTTTGATAAGTCACAATGAATAGAAACAGAGTGTCAGCAATTCTGTCTCTCAAATAGGTGAAAAATATATAAGAAAAGTAGGTAATTTGTTGAGTTTAAAGACATTTGTGAAGTGGTCCAGAGTCTACCAGTTGAGATTAACTTCAAAAGATGAAATTGCCTTAAAGTAAAAAGGTAGAAACAGTGGTTCATTGCACTCTACTTTCTCCATATACACTGTCCCAGTCAAGCATGCCACATTAATTGCTTTGTGTCAAGTTATTCTGGAGGTGTAAATCCTGCAGTTTCATTCTCTGCACTGCTGAGAATGACCCAGTGTATCCATTAAAAACATTTGTTTCAGATAATATCATCATATTGTGCTAGTGCTCTACTTTGCATATTCCCTCAAAGATTATGATTACTGGTTAAGTCCACCAAAGACTCACATGCCTAAAGGTGGGTAAGCCTGGTGTTTCCTTAAGCTCTTTCAGCATTTCCTGGGTTTACTCTAGGCTACAGGACCATGGACAAATATCGGTGGTGAAGCTTCAATGAATGGAAAAATGAAAGCAGCAAGAAAAAAAGACACTGGAATTTAAGCAATAAATTATAACAAATTGACACCCTCCAGGAGAAAGAGGAGGGTTGATTCTTCTCCCTGACTCAAGATAGATTATCTCAGTCTTCAAATTTGTAAATGGTTGTTACAAAGAGAAATATAATAAACTATTCTCTATGGTTTAATATTATGATATGAAACAGTAGAAGATACAGTAGACTTCAAAAGTAGTAAGGTTAGGCATTAAAAAGAATCAAAACATTAAAAAAACCCCCCTAAACCTCTAACAACACAGTTAGTGATAGGTAACCCTGGAAAAGAAACTCCTTGGGAGGCTGTTAAGTCCCTCAGCACTGGTGCATCTCACAAACAGGTTATCAATTGTCAGGAATTATATGATACATCTGATTCTGCCTTCAGTGAGAAGCTTAACTAGATGAGCTCTTAAATACCCCCATACTGTACTTTTATGAATAATGTCTGAAAACAGGGACAAACAAAAATATTTACATAACATCTGCTGATTCAGTATATAGGCCCACATACAAATAGGGCAAGTTTTTAAAAACTTTTTTCTCCTAGTAGAAATATATAAACAGCTGGAATTTGGTAAAACATGGCACACTGAACAATGAAATTTCTGCAAGTCCAGAGCTAATTTATTGGGTATGAGACTTTGAAAAATATGATTACTAGGAACTAACTCCATGCCAGTGGAGGTAGAGCAATTCAATTTCCAGCATTAATCCTTACAAAAATGAAGCTTAAGCCTAACAGGATCTTAGCACTGCTTATAAGGATAACATAATTTTAATTTCATAGGGTATGATTTTCAACAGTGTGTCTTAAATAATCACAGGGGAAACCTCTGGGATTTCGTGGTTTGCAATAAGTCACTGTTATATCAGTGGATGAAGAGATCAGAAGTTATCACCTTCCACAAACAAGCACGTTGAATTCATTAAAAAATACACCCGACCCAAAATAAGCTGAATTCTTACTCAATAACAGAAAGACAGAGAGACAGATAGACAAAAAAAAAAGTATGAAAGTTCACCTTAGCTTTTTAAAAGAATAAGGTATATTTCTCATAGTAGGCCAGTAATGTGGGATATTGGAGATTTATTGTCACTGGGCAGCCTTAAAAACTGATTATCTGGGTCTACATATAATTGAAGTTCCTCTGTCCTGGGCTTTTGCCATAATGACTTGCTGAATGTCTAATAAAACTTTTAAATAAGAGTAAAGGAATACCCTAACCTATTTATTAGAGTGTTTCTAACAATTTTTGACAACTGGCTAATGCAGTACTAAAAATGAAATCCAGTCTTGAGGAGGCATCCAGAGCAATGAGGCCCTGGTCCACGGCTAGATCTATTATACGCCTCTGTATACTTCTAGAGTATAGCTCTGCCAAAACTCTCACAGATTTCAGCATGACTGACACTGAAATTTTGCTTCCTAAATCCTTCCTCTTGAGCTCACTTCTCACTTGATATCAGTGATCCTCATGACAAAAAAACTGTTCGAGTTAACAGACGTGGCAGGCGGTGAGAAAGAACCAGCTGGTGCACTGTGCTCTCCAGCCCTCCTGGAGCCCATCTTTGCTTCTGTCTCAGTAAAAAATGGGAGAAAGGCTCATCCAGTTGCCTGCCTGGAAGCCAAAGATTCTTGTATAATCTTGTTCTGAGACCTAAAACGCCAGCGATCACCATTAGCTAGGTGAGACAATCCTGTCCAACAATATTCTCAAAGAACAGTTCTTAGTGCATCACACACACACACACACACACACACATAAGAAAGTCAGCACATTTTAAAATAGAAATTAGAACAAACATAGGAAAAAGAAAGAGCTGTCTCATGAAGTATATGTGTTTGGTAGCCAGCCTTTCACATGGGTTTCGTATGGATGTATCTCGTTTTGGGGTTTTTGCCAATTATCTTCAAGGTTTTCCTTCCGGTACAAATTTTTTTTTTTTTTTAATAAATTCAACTGGTAACTTTGCACACTTTATTCTTTACTTAGAGAGGAATTTTGAGCCCTCCAAAAATATTACAGTGTGTACTAGGTAGTAAAGCAAATATTTTTATAGATGCTTAAATGTATTTATGAAATATATGGGGATTCTGCTGACTAAACAGAAACCCAAAATCCTGTTAAAAATCACTTCATGGCACTTAAAAGCAAATTCTGTGTTAAAGTTACTCCACTGGATTATTATCACAGAACTGCACTGAGTGATTTGTACTTACAAATTAATTTCATTCACACTCTGAATATACATGTGTGATGATCACAGATGCATATATTTTGATGAGAGTTCCCTAAGAATTTTCTTTCAGTGATTTTGTCTGATGAACAAAGTTGTGATGCCTCAGAACCCAAATTATAAGATTTACATGTCTTAGAAAAAAAATTGTGCTAATAGATGATCACATAAAGTTTTAAATCTCTTAAGCAGTTTTCTCGGTGAGCTTAAAGAGAGCAACAGATCTTTAAGCATTTTGACAAGGAAACCCACTGTCCTGAAAGAGAGGAACAGATTTGTTTTAATTTATTCATTCTATAACAAAAATGAAACCTGCTTAGTTGAGCAAGAGTTTAATTTTTTTCCCCCAAAGTCTCTGACAGAGTTAAAATGAAACAGACTTTCAAATGTTAGGAAAGAAATTGAGAGCAACAGTTTTCTTTTTTATGTTTAAATATTTCAGATACAACCAGGAAACAGATTTTGCTAGCTTAAAAAGAGAAGCTGGAAAGGTTTGGTCTCTCTGTCACACAGATACGCAGACACCAATCAAAAGAGCCCGAGTTTGCATTTAATATTTTACATTCCCTAACCAGTTTCTTTTATTTCTTAATTCTGACACAAGTAAAGTCTCCCTGACCTTCTAAAGCAGAAAGTGACACTGAATCTGACTGGATTGATTAAGATACAATTTCATACATCCTCTTTTTTAAGTGCTCAGTGTCCGCAACTACAGCCACAAATCCCAGAATAGGTACTGTAATATAAGAGTCCCATTGTCTCAACCCTACAACCTTGACTGAAGATACTCAGCAACCAGCTACCTCTTCAATTTGCCAGTGAAGTGACGCTGTAACTTTCTTTCCACTGTGTGCAGGCAATTCCAAAAATTCGGAGAGGGGCTAGACTAGGGATCTACTTCCTTTGACAATTATTTTAGAAAATGGCCAACTCAATCCAACAGACAAAGTAAACTTCAGTCCTCTCTGGCCAGTGGGCTACAATTCGCTGGCTGGGAGTTTATTCTTATTCATATCGTTTTCTGGTGCACTTATACAGGAGCCAGGCATTTTAAGAACTTAAGGTAGGTTACCCTCATTTAACTGTTGGCAAAGCACTCAGACACAGTAGGTTTGAAAGCACAACCCACTCAAACATGCTATTATTAGAACCAGGTGGGAAATAATTTTCCCAATCTGAGAGCACTTTTGAAATTAAGAAAAGAAAAACTCTTTCCACCGCAAATTGGGACTGTAAGTCAAAATTTCCACAAAAGCTGCAAATCAGAAATCGATGGAAATCAGCAGAAACATTTTACTTCATTTGGATCTGCTTTGGTTTAACCTCAACCTTTTGATTTACATATTCTTTACTATAAATCATTAAAAGTTTGGGATGAAGAGTGATGGAAAAAGTATTCAGAAGATGCAGATGTGGTAGAAAACACACTGTGAGAGAAAGGAATTGGTGAAACCATTGTCCCTCCAGTAATTCTCATTACTAATAATTATTTCTAAGGATAAATATAATGGTGAAGAGCTACAATTTCTTGAAGACATTGAACTCATAGAGTTCTCATTTCATTTTTCTTTAATATTCATGTGCTTGTTCACAGCAATCAGTCACAAAATTATACGCTCCCAACATGGTGTAGATTTGGTTTTAGAAATAGCAACAGCATTTGAGCATTTCAAACTCAAATTCTTTCATAAACCCTTGAATGAAAAGGTTGAAACTGTGTAAGTTCATGGGCCTGCTTTTCAATTTTAAAGTGCAATGTATCACAAAGCCTATGAGAGATTGGAAAAAAATGTAACTTTCAAAATGTGTCTGTAAGTGCATGAATGTGAAGAATTGTCTTGTTAATTCCATACTACCAGGCAGTATTTCCCCATAACCATCACTTTTGCTGTTAGGCAACTTAAAAAAATGGAGTAAAGAACCATGCAAATAAAACAATTTCCACAAAAAGCCAACTTCTGGAATTGGTCTAACAAAACTCAGTGTGGCTGTCTATTGCATTTCATGATTATTTGTTTGGCTACACAATGTTACACACTGAATACAAGGTCAAATTCACTGGTGACATGGGAGGAAAAACGTGACTGAAGATCAATAGATTATGATCATCTATGATAGTGGTAAAACTAGACTTCCAGTTTATGCTCTTTCATTTAATAGAAAAGACACAGATACTATAAAAATCAAGGTTTGTAGCTTCAGCAGTTTTTATGTTGTTCTTCCAATACTCCCCAGATATTTATGAGACGTGTTTAACAATAGCATATTTAACTAGGCAACAATGTTCCATTGTCAAGACAGGAAGGCCTTATGGCAGAAATTGTAACATATTTTCGAATCTGGTGGTGTCTTTTTTTCACATCCATGAGGAACCTTGTTTACATTTCTCTAGTTGTTTGTAATGCCACTACAAGAGGATATCCTAACTAAATTTTCAGTGGTACTAGGATCAAATAGGTGTGTCCTCCAGTTTTAAACTGATTTTTTGCCCCAGAGATATGGTTATGATGTCAAGAATAGAGTTATAACAAATAAATTGGAATCAAGAGCAAAATTACCCCCACAAATGCAAAGGTAGGTATTACCTAAACCAGCTAAAGTAAAATGTGCTGTCTCATTTTTAGTTCGGTTTCTCTTCTTTCATATTGTGGAAGAGAAGACAGAAAGGTTTAGTAAACCATCAGGGTAAAAAATCTTTATAAAAGTCATTTTCTGAGCGTTTCTCCATCAGACATTTCTAAGATGAGAAAAGGTTTCACAACAGCAGATGATAAGTAACAAAGTGGATATTCTTGAACATAAGTATTTGAAAAACTGATGGGTGTAAATATATCTAAAAAAAGAAAACTGAATCTGATATGCCACAAGAAATATCACCATTTCTGCCCTTACATCTTAAATTATTTTCTAGGTAGCCACCTCCTTGTTTTGGAAAGTCTACATCCTTTTAAGCAATAAAATTCTGGGTTTATATGCAGAAACTCTAACATGGTTCTTTACAGTTATTCTGCAAACATACTGATTTTTATATGCTGCAATAATCAATCATTCCCTGCTAGATAGAAACGTGCTATTTCTAATGTTTTATTTTTAACAGCATGTTTCATAATAGATCACATTCAATTCCATTTGTGAGCTTCTCAGAGCCCAAAATAGCTGTAAAAGATGGACAGTTTCTGGGTAAGAAAAATACTTTGGCTCAGGATATTTACAACTTGGAAATATTTAATCCTTAATAAAATAAAGGCTAGCTGCTCTGAAACTGATAATTAGAGCTCAGAAATGCTGAGGCTGCCTGGCAAATACTGGAATATAGATATGGAAGCTCCATCTATTTTATGATAAATCTTATTCTCTTCTCCAAATGCAGACTTGAACCAGAAGGTTACAGAAGGTTAGGGCTGAAAGCATGAAAAGCTATTTTTAGCTCTCAGTCCCTGTGTGAGGATCAAAATGGGCTACACAGACCCCAGTGAATGGGGCTTATAAAACATTAGGATGAGGATAGTCATGAAAGCCAGTAGTACATATCTAGAACGGAAACCTCTGCTCAGTAGACATATGGTTCTTAAATTGTCCTAAGTAGCTTAGATGGCCACTGCAATAATCCTAAATTACACTAAATGTATTGTGAGAATAAGCAATGAGGATATAATACTATTTGTGATTGCAGAAAGTTCAGCAACAGGACAGGCCATATTTCCGATGTGTTTAATAATACCGCAAGGATGATCCAGTGTACCTTGACTAGCTAGGATTCAGTGACCCCTTGATTTGTGTGGTAATCCTGCATTTCAGTATATTTCATGACAAAATAAATAGGCAAATGAACAATTAACTGCTTGAACTTTAGCGTAAATTTCAAGTCTTCATACTTGAGCACATAAATCAGGTTCAGGTTTTCAAAAAGGCTCACTCTGTCTGAGAGGTGAATCCTGTTGAAGTCTGGTCACTTAATTTGGCAGTAAAAGTGAGTTGAGCTGAGTTTTATTGATAAATTAAGACCTAGTTATTAGGAATTGAATCAGAGAATCCCTACTGCAGCCACATCAGATAACAAAAGAAATTTTCACTGTGTCTAGGATTAAAGAGAAAAAATTGTCATTTCAAACATACTTGTAATGCAACTTTAGATTCTTTTCTTTGTTTGTTTTCTTTCTACAATGCTTTCTTAAGGGTGCATGATAGTGTTTGACTCTATTTTCATTGGCTAATCCATAGGGATCTTCTTGGGACTTGTGTAATAGAGTCTGTGAAGTACATCTGAAAATCCTGTCTCCCAAAATTATAGTCAATTAGGTGAATTTTCTATTACTCTTGCAGCTCTTTAAAATGTGTATTTGGGCACATATTTTCCTACTGCTTAACACCTCTGCAATGCAAGGTGTAAAATATCTATTTTACAGAAGTACTTTAGATATTTTACAGAAGTACTTTAGCAGAGTAAAGCAAATTATTTTCCCCAGAGCTATGTGGTGGATTTGCCAATAGCAAAGTGTAATGTTATTAGCAATTATTTCCATGTGATCATAACAGCTCTAAAGTATTTAACAAACCATCGTCTTCATTTACTTTTTAAAATGAAGCATTTAAAGGCCTTTTTAAGATGCATAAGTGTGATTGATAAAGGTTTTGGATATTTACTGCAGTCATAAAAGTTAAAAGTGCTTCTGTGGTTTTTTATGGAACTTTACAGATGTAGAAAATCCTCTAGGAAAAGTCAAATTTGAGCATTTTAATTAAACTGAAAAGCTAGACTTTGTATTTCCCTCTGACAAAGGAAAAAAAAGAAGCAAGTCCATGCCTCCCTGTTTTACACATATGAGATGACATAATAAATTGTATCTATCAGACCAGGAGAGGCTGTCACAGCACCAAGTGGGTTTAGGTATGCTATATGTGATCAGTCAGAAGCTCGATGGATTCTGAAAATGGTTATTTAAATGAGTCTGAGTGCAGGCTGCTATCTCATCCTTTCTCCTATGATAACAACGGATTTTACGGCTTTTTTAGAAAGAACCTATAGCATATCTGCTCTTTTTTTGCCCCTTTGACCATTATGGCAGATAGGTGAGAAGGGAACTTGCATCATTTTACCAGAGACGCAAGTGAAGTTACACAGTCAATGTATGATGTGGTTGGAAGCCTCTCTGCTGTGTTGCCCTGGTTTGAAATGCATTGCACCACTGCAACAACACGCAACATGTCCATTTGAAAGTCAAGTTGATGTACATTTGATTGAGTATGAATGTGTGTTTATGGCACGTTTTCCTTGCAGGAAAACACATTGGCCTCATCTGACTCACAGCTCCTAATTCCAGTATTTTGATGATACTGGCCATATAGAACACATGGCCTCTTATACTGAATCTACAAGGTTTGCTTAAATTTTCATAAATCCATGTCTGTTTCAGGATTTCTCTTAGGTTTGCCTCAGACAATCTGATGAACTTCTATTTTAATTTTTTGCTGAAATTTTCTTTCCAGTGAATATAGTTAAATGCCTTCTAATTTCACAAAGTAATATAAAACACAAGGAAATTTCTTTATAATTAAAAAAAATACTTTCTGTTTACATGGGCATAATATAAATTTTATGTATAAATAATACACATATAATGTAATTTTAGCACATGGCATTTCATAGGTTACATAAGCATTCTTTATATGGCAGCATTCCTGGAGGGAAGACATCAAATATTGCCATTTGAACTGTTTCACTTTTTAATTGATAAGCTTGGCCATGGGGAAGCAATTTCAGGGAGCTACTTCTGCAGGGAATCCAGGACTCTACACAACTCCGGGATTGCAGACCTCTATTCCAATGAGTTTTCTCTAGCTTCCTGGTGTTACCCTGTGTGGTATGTGTTAACATATCAATAGTTTTAAGATCTAAAAAAATCTTTGTACCGACTTCCCTATTCTGGACCATCTGTTGTCCTCAAATCACATATGCAGTTTACTTTCCCTCCAGCTCTACATTTGTTTCCACAGTCAGCTTGGGCACCAAATTCAGAAGCAAGTGACAGGATAGAGGTACTTCAGCATTTGATTTCTGTGGAATTAATTATATGATTGTATTTTACCCATGGTGCTAACAGAATTCTTAGTCAGAATGAAAATCATATTTTAATCCTTTGGCCCGTGCATCAGTTTGAAATAGAGCACCCTGTAACAATGCAACCCTTCTTTTTTTTTTTCTTTTCTTTTTTATGCTATATAATGCAATTAATACAGACTTGAGGAAAAATATTTTTAAGCTCTTTAAAGATTAATTATGAAGTCATGCATCAGAATTGTGCTTCTACTCCTACAGCTCTGCAATATACACAACAGCAGTGCGTAGGTAAAAGCACAGTCATTATACACTTTGTAACCTCTTCTCAGTTTAGAAAATACAGATTAGCAAGTAAGGAAAATAGCAGGCACAGTAGTTTCCTCTTTCATTGATTCATTGTCATTGCTGTGTCAGGTTATTTATTTTTCAAGACTGTGTTTTTCCAGCAAAGTGAAATACCAAATTGCTCAAACAATGAGAAGTAATCAGAATGAACCACATCCATTTTAGAGCACTAAGTCAGTCTGTAGTGGAAAGTGGAGAAAAAGGGGTAACCTGTTCTGTCTCCAATGTAAATAATGGACTGATTTCTACCTCGATTACATTTCTAAGAGAAAAGGTAAATTCTTCTGAAAACTTCCACCACCAGTGGAAGTAACCATGTGTGTCACTTTCTTGGGATCAAGAAGACAAAATGCAAGACATTTTATTCTTGTGTTATTCGAAGAGTAAATTTGTCTTCATGATTTGATACATAGCAATAATCCAAAACTAAAGTATATGTTTACTGCTACCAAAGTTTCTATGAAAGAAATGTATTAATGTTCTTTTATGTAACAAGAGCTGTGTACCTATTGTGGTACAATGTTACTAGTAAGAACTTCAATTATTAGAAACTATTTCTAAGGCTTCACTTTGAAAATGACAAAGGACAAGTTCAACGATACAGTTGACACTCAACTAATATTTTTTTCCAGCTTTGTTCACCCATGTTGTTCAAATAAATTTGCTAGAGAAAAGGGGTTATACGGTGAACTATACAAGGTTATAATTCTCTGCAAAGTGAAAAGAAATAACCTTATCATCAATGTAAGAAGACATTCTTCTTCACAATGTAAACAACAATAGTGACCATACAGATATCACATCCCACCTAAAGCATGTGAAACTAGTTATAAGCAGGATTGTCAGGTAAAAGCTTTCTTCTATTAATTGACCTCTCTCCAAAGACAAAAAAAGTCATCCAACATAAAAATCCCTGATTTTTAAGTTAAGACTGCGGAAGAAGGAAAACAGCACTGGTTTAAAAGGCAGGACAGAGAAATTCCCTTTCTTAAAAAAATGTATCACAGCAATAAACTACAATGCCCTTCTCAAATTTCCTTTCACAACAACCTTACTTTTCTTGCTGGTAGGATGCCTTTGAAGGCAAGCAATATTTTTTTCTTGTGATAGATTTGCCTGTTTCATAAGGTAAATCACTTTCTGAACTCGTGTTCTTCTGTATAATCTCACAGTTCAAGACTTTACAGCAGGGAAACAGCTTCTGCAAAGTAGACATTGAACATAAATCGATAAAGTGGCAGAGAAGAATGTTCAAAACTAAAGCATTTTTTTTTCTACTCTAGCAAATTTGCATTTGTTTACAACCTAGTTTAAATCAATCTGATTAAATAAGAACATAGTGATGACTCAGATGAGCATAACCTACATAACCTTGTCTGGAACGCTTACAGTGTTATTTTTGCAGCTGAAATATCAGCTGCAAAAATTTGAAAAATTAAAACCTTAGCTAAATCTTTATGGCTTTTAATGTTAATGAAGACAGCACCATTCTTATTTCTTCAGACTAAAGTGCTCCTATTATCTCATGAGTATACATAAATTAACCATAAGGATGTAATTCAGACTGAAATCTTACTGCAAGTGAATGTAATCCTGCCTAATATCAATTCTCCTCTTGGTTGAAATTATTTCCTGTCCTGGGCTTGCCACTGTGCAAACAGTCTTAATCGATACCACAAGAAATCCTAGCCAGAGAGGTCAACCGGCCACAGAAAAAAACACAGCACTAATTAGTGCTGAGAATGATTTTCCTTTAAATGTTTTATTCAACCTTGAAAAGAATCTGAAAGTTAATCTAGAAAAACAGTTGCTTACATCATGAAAGCATTATTATTTATCTGGAAGTGATATCAACAGAAAGAAATGATAAGCTAAAAATCTTTTAATGTTGATGGAAGTGAGATTTTCCCCCCTTTGATCAAGATGAATTTCAAGAAAAGCTGTAAGTGAAATGCTGTATCCCTGCTCTGTGGTTCCCCTTGACCCCCAATATTCAAGCTGCTGATTTCATCATACATCATAAAGGATATATTCTTTAAATACTATTTTTTAAACTGAAATCTAAAATTTTAAAACATTTTAGGTAATAGTCATGGCCTAATATTTGTACTACACAGTGCTGATAGGACCTCAGACTGAGATTAATCCTGAGGGTTTAAAAAATAGACTTCTTGGCTTCTCTGTCCACAGTTTTAAGGTACAGCTTGGATGCTGAACAGAGCTGATCTTTTAGGCCATCCAAAGCACACATTAATTGTGTGGCTTGAACTGATATATCTACAGTGAAAGAAGGGTAAATTAACCAGGAGTGTTTCTTTCAACCTGCCTAACAGTAAGAATCCTCCCCATATAGTGCCACTATCCATCCTGATTGCATTCATTCAATCGTGATATTGAATGCAGAGGGAAAGCTCTTGTTCACCTGCTTAGTTTCAACGTCCATGATTTCTATTTGAAGAAATTTTTCCCCAGCCTCTGGAAATCCTGTTGTGTCATTACACGTAACAGCTGGGTACATCTTCATTGTTTCTCTCAGTGATGTTATTCTTTTCCAAGCAGCTCCATCCACTTGCTTTCCTCAGGCAGCCTTTTTTCTCTCTAGCAGTAAAGTGACAAAAGAGCACAATTCTCAAGATACTGCAGATCACCTGCTTAATGTGCTCTATGTGCACTAATATAGTTGGTAAAAACAGGGAGCAAGTAGTTACTTTCCTGAGTAAAAAGTTCAGTGATGGTATCCTTTTTGGTGTTAAATCCAAAGAAGAACTGAGCCAAACGAGCAGAGGAACTTTCTTTTTAAAAAAATCTAATAACATAACCATTACTTCCAGTAAGGGATAATCAATTCTTGAATTGCCCATAAATCTCCAGAGAACACATATGCAAGTTTTTCAGTATTTCACAGCCATATTCTCCCCTCAGAGTATGTGGGCAGCTCTATTCAATTATAAAGGATGCAGATGAAGGGTATGATGTGTCCTGAAGTGATGACAATTTGATGATTATTGTGTTTGATTTGTAACTCTACCCTTAGCATTGAACTTATATTTCTTTTATAAGGCCTATTTTAATGTGGTTATAGAAACCTTTGTCTCATTTCCCCCAAGGCAAAAAACGGCATGTAAGCCTAAAAGCAGTATTTTTCATTTTTCTTCCAAAATTAGAGACAGAACATAAAAAAATCCCAGACATGTCTACTGTGTCCTCCATTTCCTAATAATGTCTTGTTTTCTGAGATATTGAAACTTCGGTTTAATAGATCAGGAAATAAATATCCTGATGTGATCCTTTTCAGCCTGGAAAGATGCTTCATGAAGGTAGCTTATTTTTCACAAAAGTGTTTTTTCAGCAAAATATTTTAAATTCAGCTATGAAGGCCTGACATATCAATCTGCAGAAAATGTGTTCTCTTGAGGAAAGAGATAAACATCCTTCCCTTTTCCTCCAAATCTGAAAGCTTTATTTTCTTCATCAAAGCCATGTATTTGGTTCCTCCAGTCTGAAAGGGCACTTTATTCCGAATTTCTCATAGTTTTAACGTTAATACCTGAAATAACCCCAAATATTTTCTTAGATACAATAAAAAATAGTTGTTGCAATACTAAGACAAAATCTTTCTTTCTCTCTCTGACTCTTTGAAACTGATAGTGTTTGGATGCCCCCTTTTCTCAGGTTTGCAACAAAAGGTTTCAGGATTTAGCCAAGTGGTGTCCTAATTTCCAGCTGCAACCTTTTCTTAAAAATCTTGAAACTAACCTGATGGGGTTCCTGGGAAACTTTCTATCTGGATTTCCTGATCCACAATAGCCCTATTAAATAGAAATATTCTATTCTGAACATTAAGTGCCCCTGGAGAGCAGAGAGGTGGAACCAAACTTCTTTGCAGAAAGCTTTTCACTCCTGAGTTTTCTTAAAAAGCTCAAGGGATACCTCCAAAAATTTCAAATGGGCTTGGCCATCCATCTTTGCTGAAAGAACTCCTTTACTGACATGAAAGAATAAGAGAAAAGCTAACTAATCATAGGTGAAGTGGCCAAAAAAAGGCACTTTATGTAAAGGCATGGTAAGAACTCCATGAAATCTCATCTCCTCATATTTCTTCCACTAAAAGCATGACAGTTGGGGCTCGCAGAAGCCTATGAATCTGATGTTCACTCAAAGAAAACAAGATCCTATAAAATCTTAAAAAGGAAATGTTCTAAGTGTTGCTGCTTGCAAACACCTGTTTTCAAAAACATAGGTAATCATTTAACGTAGCTAATCATTTTAAATATTAAAATTTTTTATTAAAATTAAATATTTAAATATTTCCAAGACCCAAATACTTTGCTCTGGGTCAAAAAATAATTTTCATTTGCTCAAGTTGTTTATTGTTTTTATTATTTCTCCTCAAGTTTTAGGTTGGTGCAGCACAAGTCATTTTCACCCTTCATTCGGCCAGAGAATCGCAAATCAAAAAAAACAGGATATGACTTGTCCATGAAATGTGACTCTCTCTGATCAGTGATGTTGACAATTTAATACATACTTTCTAGCCATAAAGAAGAGCTTCATTATTCTCATTATACATGGAAAACATTTACTGAATATTAGGCCTAATCAGTGTTTTAATGGAAGTACATACACATTGTCTCTTATATGAGACAATGATTCCTATCTGAATAATTAATTAAATATAGCAATATTTAGATGTAACACAGAACAACAAACTGACAATTCCCATCAAAATAAAATGTAATTTAAACTAAATCAGAAGATGTAGCTGATTTCCTGTATGAATAATCTTCTTTAAAAATACATCAAACAAAACACAACAAACCCATAAAACAAAGTATGGTAATTTTCAATCTTATCATCACAGACTTATCAAATTTCTTTCTTTCTTTAAATTATGAAGCAAATTTTGCATAACTGAATTTTGGTAGTCTTGTAAAGAAAAATACTGCACTAAGAATATAGAAGGTAGACATTAAAGAGGAAAATATCGATATATTGCGTTTCATTAGGAAACTTCAATGAGATGTACATGACTGAGAAGAAAGTATTATTAGGCTGTGTACAAAAAAGTTCTGGACCTGCTGTTAATTTCTTTCTAGACTCCTTATATGTACCTCCTTGCTTTACAGTATCCTTCTTATTTAATTACCAGGTCTGAGTCTTTTTTTTGTCTTTTGTATGATGCTTAATCACATCATGTCCAACAGACACAATATTTTTGGATGTATACAAAGATAAAGATAAACAAAGAAGACAGTACAATACAACCAATGTTTGCTAAACTTCTGTGTAAATAAACTGGTTTTATTTACCCCAGCAAAATTTCACTTAAGTCTAAAAAATTCCACCTTCCCTTTGGGTAGGAAGTAGCTTTTGTAGGTAATTAGTGCTTCTCAATAGTTTTCACCATTCAAGCAAGGGTTTACCAGGAAAATTACATAAAATAATAAACCTCTATGGGCATATGTAAGAAGTGTTGAAGGGAGAACCCTCTTCACATATTTATAAACTCAGGACCAAAAACTTGACAGTTATAAATGTTTTCTGCAGGAACTAGCAGTTTTGGATCTTCCAGTTTTTCCATGTTCAATTTTAGAAACTTATAGGCTCATTAAATCCCACAGTAGTAAGTATTTAGCTCATGAAAATCCTTCACTGAGACACTCATAATTTCATGTGCTTATAAGAATTACTTCCTCTATAAATGTTAAGTGATAAATTATAGAACGTTTCCCAGTAAAGATCAGATGTTTGGATATGAATGCTCTTTTTTTTTCTTCTCAAATCATAGTTCTTGTTATGCAGGCATACACAATAATCACTATCCAGAGATTATTAAAACACATTAAAAATGTAGAGAATCAGGAATCTAAATCTCAAATAACATGGGAAAGTATTGGGAATGACTGGGCATTTTTTTTCATCCACTTGAGTTTAGCAGTTGGAGAACTTTTACAGATTTTTTCAAGCCTTTCAGTTTCTCTAGTCTTTTCTTCCCATAGATGTTTTGTATAATTATAGGGAAATTGTCAGTTGTTTCATAGGTTTCACTGCAGAACAGAAAGTAACTTGCATTTAGTTTTCCTCTTTAATTTGCTTGAGCATTCATTTGACATTGTTTTCTTGTCCCTATAATCTATTTGGAACTTCTTTACACAGAAAGCATTTCTGTTGTTGGGTGATTTCTTCTGTTCAGTGGGTTCTCTGACAAATATGTATCATAATGTTCTTTCCATTTTCTTCAAATTTGTATTCTGGAAATCGGTCTTTCAATAACCTTCAAGGTTTCCCGAGCTGTGTGAATAATTTGTCACTTATCAGTGGAAGTGCAGCAACTGATCTTTCATCGTTCTCCTGTAGAGCAAAGGAATCACTTTTGCTAGTCAAAACTGCCTTTCACAGTTATTAGACACTAAAGTTGTGATATCCACTCAAAGAGATGAGGATTAAGAATTGCAGAATAAAATGAGAGTTAGATTCAAGCTTAATGAATCATTTAAAAACAATACATATTTCCCAAATAATCAGCAATCCTCAGTGTCAAAACATAACTTTGCCAGACTTTTCATCTGACGTGCTGTTTAAAAGGAGACAAAAATCTAATAGTCTAATTAGTTTGAAAACTTCTAATTTTAAGAAGAGAAAATAAGTAGTTCACCATTTTCTAATCCATAAGTGCTTGAAGAAGTAAAAATAAAAGTAGAAACTGAATATGTTGCTTGGCTATAGCAAACTCCAAGCTTTGCACAGTGGCTAAGTGGCCACTCTCCTGTTTCCACTTGGTATATACAGAATTTGATATAATGGAGAAGACCAGTCCTACAGTCATCTACTTTATAAACAGAAGCCAACTGCATTAAAAGTATAATTAACATTGTTGTGGTCCACATCACAGCTTTGGTCTATATCACCTTATTTTCTTGAATGGGTAACTTGTCTGTTAAGACAAGTTCAGAATTCATCTTTTTAGCAAGTGGTTAATGAAGGGGCTGCACATAACAAAGGTTTTTTTTTTTATGAAAATACTAAATTCCACAAAGAGTGTTAAAACAGTACAGATTAGATCAATTATAAGTATTTTTTCCTGAGCAGTTACTCTGTTTTCCTTCATGTGAATGCTCTGTTTGTTTGGCAGTGCTAATGTCTTTCTCCTACAGTGTCTTGAGAACACTGTTTTCCTCACTTTCCTTCAGTAAAACCACAGAAAAGAACCAATACAGGTTTCTTCCAAGACAGACTCTTCACTCAGGGAAGCTTGAATGGATGATAAATCCAGAACATGAGAACAGATTTGTCAGATGACAATCTTGCTCTGCTAAATTGCATTAACATATTAACAATGTGTAACATAAAATGATGAAATAGGAGGAGCATCCAACCAAATCAGCTAAAACACTCCCATTGTCTTCAGATGTCACAGTGGTCATGAAATGTCTGATGCTTGTCATTTTCCGGCCAGTAGAAAAGATGTGGGATAAAGACAAACTTCTAGCGCCCCAAAATAATGTTGCCATGGGAAGTGTTATTGAGGAAATTGAACAGTGGATGTATAATGAGACTGTAAATTGGTGAATAGTAGGAGGGATTTTATTATAAATATAAGGCTTTACCCACTTGGAAAACAGGGATTTGATTTTTGTGGTAAAATATATAAAACCAGAGGTCTCTGCCACATTAATTATTCACAACTTCGAGATCAGCTCAGCAAATCATTATAGCATGTGTACATCAGAAAACTTCAATGTACTCCCAGCTTATTTCATGTTAAAATTGAAAACTATCTAAAGATTACACTGGAATTCTTCAAAAAGACAAAGTGTCATGGTTAACCCATCTGGCAACTATGCACCATAGCTGCTTGCTCTCTCTCCCCAGCAGCAGGACAGGGGGGAGAGGATTGGAAGGGTAAAAATGAGAGAACTATTGGGTTGAGATAAGAATAGTTTAATAACTGAAATAAAATAAAATAATAAATAGCAACAATGATAATAAATTGTACTGAAGAGGAAACTAACAAAGAGAGAGAAATGAAACTCAAGAAACAAGTCATGCAAATTAAAACAATTGCTCACCACCAACCGATGCCCAACCAGTCCCAGAGCAGTGGCCCCCGGCCAAACTCCTCCCTAGTTTTATTACTGAGCCTGTTGCCATATGGTGTGGGATATGCTTGTGGTCATTTGGGTCTTTGTCTCGGGTGTGTCCCCTCGCAAGTCCTAGTGCACCCCCAGCATCCTCCCTGGTGGGGTGAGGTGAGGAGCAGAAAAAAGCCTTGACCCTGTGTGAGCCCTGCAGGAAACATCCCTGCATTAGCAACACTATTTGCAGCACAAATCCAAAACATAGCCTTGCACTATCTACTCTGGAGAAAATTAACTCTGTTCCAGCCAACACCTGCACACATAGGCACTGTAGGTACACACAGGTATGTGTGCCTACCTAGCAGTTGAGCCAGTTCAGACTAAAATATTCAGTGAGTGTTACAATAGAGATCAATCCTACAATGGAAGTCCCATCCCTGTTGCTTCCAGCTGAAAAGATCCTCAATGTGGCTGGTGAACTTTTGCAAATGTAGCGCTCCGTCACTCCACACAGTTTTTTGCAACTGCACAGACAGCTCAAGAGGTTCTACAATCACAGAATTTCCCAATACCTGTTATACAAACTTTTAACCCTTTAGTCCAGAAAGAACAAAGTGGAGTCCTGCAGGACAAGAGTGAACGTATGAGTAGAACTGTATTCAGTTCCTCATCCTAAATCAGTTTATGCCTTACTTTGGTTGATGTAGCCAGTGCCACTGGTTTCTACTACTTTCAGTCAATTGCTGTTTTAAGGAGAGAGGGAGAAGAAAGATCACCAAGGAAAGCTATGTTTGACATAAGCACATGTTCAGTATGTCAGAGAAGAAACAGCGGACTGGACGTTTCTTTTCCCATCTATTCCTTTTTTTCTAGATTGTCTTAAAACTCCATTCCCAAATAGCAACAGTTTCAGTAGTGCAAGTGACCTTTGGCAACAGCCTTTCTACCTTTTGGGACTACATCGATCCCTCCCCCCCCTACTCCCCCAGCTTCCATGTAGCAATTTGTCATCTTATTGACCCAGATCCACAAAGTGGGCAGTAGCACTAGCAGTAAAGGAGTTTGAGAGATTTTTTTAGGGCATCAAATTAGAACATGAGCTGGCACAGGTTGCTGTGAAAAAAGTGTGGATAATACTCTAGGTTTGGGCAGTTCTGGTGTACTGATAATCATGTTTGATGGATGGTAGCACTGGTTAATTTGTCTCAAGATTAGTTTGTAGCCACACATAGTACTTGGCTTGCTCATCTTCCAGTGTGTGTCCAGGTTACAAAGGCTTCAGTTTGCAAAAATCCAAAAAAGAAAACATTTATGTGTTTGTAGAGTGTATCAATATATTAACACATAAGAGAACAGAAATTATGAAAACTCTCTCATGTTCTCTTATTTTCTTGTAATTTCAGGGAATTCCTAGGGATCTCTTTTATACGTGGACGATATACACTCTATTTTTTTTCAGGGTTTTTTTTAGTAAAAAATAATTCATATTCCATTTGCCAGTGGAATACAGTAATTTTGACAGCAGTAAATGTTTGGAATCTTTGCATGGATTTAGTCTCACAGTGAAATTATCCCGTATTCCTATTTAAAACTCTGTGCAATGTACCAGCTTGCTAAAGGCTTGGCATGGATTGCTTTGAATTACATCCTGTGGAGGATAGTCTGCAGTCATCCAGCCTGGTGCCTCAACCTGGATGATTTTAATCCTGGTGAACACAATTACTCAGCAATTACAAATTAAGCTGATCTAAAACCAAAAGGTTCTATAGCTATTCAAAGATCTACATTTATACTTCTCAAGAGAATACTATTCCCTAAGTATGATTTGGAAATTCTCTTATTTGTTAAAGGAAACCAAAGCTGTTTTGTAGACTATTTATGGGAAAACTTTCTAACTGTTTAGCCTTGCAGTGTTGTAAAAAACAGCATGGGTCATGCATCAAAGGTTGTATCTCAGGCAAACATTCAAGCTACTCTCCTGCAACAAAACTCACAAAAAAACAAAACCAAAAAATTAAGAAACAGAATTACTACCCTCATTGAGAAAATAACATGGGAAAATGTGAGCTCTTTTTCAAAAGAATTGCTTATTTCATCTAAAAATTTCTAGGGTTTTATTTTTCAGTTGAGGATATTTTTTTTTCCAGAACAAGGCTCAGTTCTGAAGTCTTTGTGTATGGATCCAGTTAAAGGAAGACAGAAAGAAAAGGACATAGGTCCTGAGGGTTACACAGAAAGTATCTGAGAGTTCCATGTTAGTGTTATTATTCTTCTTTCAATTAGGCAGTAAGATTGCTGGAAGACCCAATATCAAACTCTTATATATTTTTAAAATCCCCAATTTCACACTCTTTACTCAGCTGCAGCTTTCCCAGATGTCTGCCTGAGGCTTTAAGAATTTGCTACTCCCTGATATCCATTTTGCTACTCTTCTTTATATGTTTAATACTGTTTTGTACTCCTTTGACATCAGTTCATTCCTGAAAAGCATAAGCATCTGACACAGAATTTTAGTGAAGCATTCCAGGAAATCCCCTGTGCATGAAAGGGATATAATATCTCTTATTTCCAAATCTGCTCATGCATAACAAGTGTTAGCACACACTTCCTCCAAGTATATTTGTCTTCAGTAAAGCAAGAAAGGAAAAGACTCCAGTGAATTTATTTAATAATTGATAGTGGAAATAGACTCTAATGAAATTTCCATCATCCAGAAACATGAACTCTACTTCATATATATTGTCATTCATTTGTCTGCTAATAGCTGACTTGGCAGCTTCCTTGAATTCTATACTTGGATACAAACAGCCAATCCAGTCCTCCTATGAGGAGCCAATCCACTCCTCTCCAAATCTCAAGGGAACTGCTAGGGTTATATGCATAGAGGCTGTGCACCTCCACAGCAGCACAAAGAAGCTGCTAGGGAGGCCACATGATAGAGATGAACTCTGCTGTGGAAACAAAATGTGAATGTTTCCAAGTGTATTTGACTTTTTCTTTGTAAATCTTTTATGGGTTGGAGTTAGAAGAGAGGCCTAAAAAACCCTCCAGATGAACACTGAACCTAGATCTTACCTGCGTCCAAGATTCCCACAGCCCTTTTAGCCCCTATCATTTACACATGGAAGATTTGTGGGCTGGAGGTTTATATGTTGAGACAGAAACTCTCAGTGTATGATGGCAAACTAATTTCTCCATGGTACCTTTTCTTTATTCTTTCTGTATCAAGTGGGAAGCCTCCTGTAGCTGTTGTGACTTCTTAAGGCACTGACAGACACTGTGTAGGTACTAAGCACAATATTTTCATAAAGCTTGTATGCTTATATAACTTACTGTGAATAAAAGTGCATGTATTGTGTATATGCCATGAGAAAGATGAAAAATACATGCTTCTGACTGTAAAAACCCAAATCTTTGGAGACAATGATAATATCTGATACCAGGCTGTCTAATGAAATGGTCTTAAATTTCCTATTTGACCTTGTATAAAATTGTAAGACTTCCACTGCTTGGATGATAGAAAGAGGACTATAAAAAGAACAATACTTTGCTAAAATAAAAAAATATTTTTATGACTGCTGTAATATTTTTTCTCTGAATCAGATATTTCCTGTCTCAGCATTCTATTAGTGCCTTGTCTTACTAGAAATAAGTTAAATAAAAAGCACAGACAACTAAATCTGTTATTTTCTAATAAAGTATTTTTCATCTAATTTCAGACCTTCAACATGTCATCTTCTTGCTACATATACAGATTTTCTCTTTGATTTCAGTAGGATTAACACTATGCAGGTGTCTCCAGAAGCAGGATCTTTCAAAGTAGTCACATCAAATATTTTCAGACGACAGTGTAACGATAACTTTTGTAGCAGTTTTGTCATACAAAAAGTAATTCCATGAGGTTTACAACAGTGCAGCTGTGACTACAGATACCCAATTTATGTTGCATATTTTATTCTCTGCCAGCAGGTGTTCAATCCAAGCTCTATGCACCGCCTTAGTCAGAGAGATTTCAGGGCTTAGTTTAATTTTCCATGACAGCTAAGCTCTTCCATGGCTGACTACACAAGGTTGCTATTGAAATACTTCTTCACCTGTTACCCTCAGTAATCAATAGTCTACTCTAATATTCATACTAAGTCAAATACATCAGCCTGTCGTTGTAGCTTTTATATTACCTGTATGTCAACAATATGTACATGCATGTGCAAACTAATAAAATAATACTTTTTGTAATCTCTGATCATTCAGTCTATTTGAATAATGCTTTTGAAGCCCTTTTAGAAGCTGCTAAGATCAGAAGGCCTTGGGGAACACACACATTTCTTAAAATATAATTAGGAACCCATAGAGGAGTGTTCCAGGAGGAAAATCTATTCTGTAGCACTTGCATCTACTGCTGTAATACAGCTCACTCCTATCAGGTTCATAGCATCTTTGAGGTCAGAAGCAAAGTGACCGAATTAAAAATGTGAACATTATGAACACAAAAGAAAAGTAAAAACCTTAGTAATGTGTAAAGGAAACAGAACCACAGCCAAACTGAAAATAATTTAATACCCTCCATACATTTATACAGTTCTACATTGTTTTGTTTGTTTTCCTTTTTTTTTTCCTTAGAGTTAATGAAAGTCTCTGAAGTCGAGTTCCTTTAGGTACAGGGCCCACCAAAGTAAATTTCAAATACCATTTCATATAGAATGCTAGCACAAATAAAAGTAATTTTTCCTTCCTTGAACAATGCACTAAACAAAACACAATAGTTAAATGCTGTAGTAGCAGCAGCACTGCTATCCTTACCCAGCATCATACATCAGAAAAGAAACAGGTGATCTAGATTATTAATTGAAATGAAAAATCAAATATAAGTGCATCTGATACAGTATGAACAGTAGGTGAGATATCTGGTCAATGGCTGACTTTATAAAGTCTTTTCTGTTAAAAGCACTCACTGTATCCATACAGTATAATTACAATCTTTTCAGCAATATTCAAAAAAACCTTAACTGTAATTTCTCATTTAAAGCCTTTAAGGAAAACTTTAATTAGTAAAAAATGTTACAAACTGAAAACAGAAATACCTAATTTTTCCTTGTACATACCAATTTTAAATAATTTGAAACAAAATGTGATGAACAATAGCTCAAATCTACAAATCTGTTAGCACTTATTACACAAAGGGGGAGAGGACATGAAGAAGCAATCACTTAGCTAATAATATTACGCTTGCCCTACAGAAATCTTTGTCTACTTGTCTTCAGTGTAGTAGTATACTTGATATCAAGATTATTACAAACTTTTGTCATATATGCAACAGCTCTGAAACACTTGAATAGTTATCAAAAGATGTAGCATTTAGGTATGACACTGACAGGTACGGATGTGCACAGAGGAAGCACGTAAGAGCTATACATCATGAAGTGGAATGTAAGGCTTGGTAAAGTATGATATGAAGATTAGGAAAATTAACTGAAGGACAAGCAAACAGAGTGACTGAGTGACAGAGGAGACAGTAGCCTTCAATATACAAGTGGCTTTCCCAGGCAGGTGGAGCTCGTTAGCCCTGTAAGGCAATCCACCTACGTCCTAAGGACCTCGCTGCCACCGTCCAAGCG
>JAWMRA010000164.1:17439158-17499420 GCA_035584735.1 Pseudotriccus pelzelni | reverse complement strand
ATTAAAGGGTGGGCTCAGTTCCGCGCACACTGTGTCTCACCTAAAAAATCCAATGCGCAGGCTGGAAGGTGTAAAAAACCTTCCCCGGTTCTTCGTTCGCGAAGACTGGCCATTACCTTACAAGTGGCTTTGCAAGGAACAGGCACCTAGTAGCAGATGCAAGATGTATCCAGTGAGCTGACAGTATGATTCAGGTGAAATTTTCCACAAAACAATGGAGCATTTAATTCAGTCAATGCTCTCAGCAAAACAGTAGAAAAAAAGCAGGAGAGAAATAAAATATGAGAAACTAAGCACAAATAGAACTGTTTACCAACTTATTTTCAGTGAATATTTTAGAATTATTCCATAGCTAATGGAAAATCAACTTCAGAATGTGCAGCATGAACATTTTATTTTGATACTAGACAAATAGATTTTGGAGTCACTAAATCTTCACTGTCTAAGTAAGAGATAAGACAACTTCAGGCACAAACCAACTTATGTCCCTTACTGTCACTACTAAATGGAAAACTATATTTAATCAGGAGCTCTGCTGTATAAACCAGACTACCTCCATTGATATTAATGACATTATAATTATTTACTCATCAAGAGATCGATGCATTGAATATTTGAAAATACAAGACAAATAATCTCTTTTCGTAGGAATGAGAGTGACTGAGTACCTCCAGCACTTCCAGATCATGAAACAGTCTCCATGTCTGGCTCTGGGATACTCTGTGTAGTGTAAGGGGAGTGAGGAGTTTAACACAGTGAAAAACACAGTGGCTGTGGTTACATATCTCTGGTTGGGGCATATCCAGTTTTAGGACTATATTTCATTCCCACTTCAAATCATAACCCAATCAGCTGACAAGCCAGCTATCTGTCAAGGATACATACAGACAGTGGTGAACACTGTGACATGCTCTTATGGAAATAGGATTAAATTTCTGAACAGCCTGTAAAACACACTCGTGGATTTTGCCAGCCAAGGCTTTCTACTTGGCATTGACTGCCTCTGTGTAGCTGAATTGTGTCTCATAGCATGACAGCAAACTCTGAATGTTACTGAGCAGAAGGACACCATTGCAGACACTTTCAGTCTGTTAGTAAAGTCACAGAATTCCATAGATATCTGAAATACTTGGGCACAGGAGAGGCTCCGTAGTCTTGGGCACAAGGCAATAGAACTGGAACGGCCCAAATGTTCAGCAGCTGATAAAACTGGACATAATCAGTCTTTTGGTCAAAGGTAGAGCTAAACAAAATATGTTAGTCAGTATATAGTAGCAACTAAAATGCCTGAGAGGATGAATAGGAAACACTTACCCCCCAGAAAAATGGAAAAAAGAAGTGGATACTTTTTTCTTAAATTAAAATAAATTTTATACACTTACAAGGGGAACAGAACAGACCTAATGATAACTCACAGCTCCCATTGACAGTATCATGACAAAGAGAATTGCAGAGGAAGAAACCCATCTAGGAGCTATATCATTGCATTTCAGTGGATCAGGAAAGGTGATGCTATAAATAAAGCATCAGATTAGTGTAGATGTATCTTAATATTATCCAAGAAATTGTGAGTCACATTCACCTACTTGAATGCGCTGCTAGAAACTGGTGTTAACACTTTCCAAACTATTTTCAGTGCTAAATGAAAGTCTAAAAGTGACAATAGAATCTACAGAGATTTGGGGCTATCTAGGACAGGATTTTCTGCTAAGAATGCTAGTCAAAATAGCATGAAGATTAAACAGTTAATGCTTGTACAACACTTAAAAGAAATAATGAACAATCTACTCGTTTATGCTGATCTTATAAAAGATGCAACAATGAACAATTTGCAGATGCAATCCTACTATAAAATAGCTCAAATCAAATTGTCAAAATCACATTTTTTATACATAGTCAAACTTTAAAAAAGTTACATAGATAAAAACTACTAATAGTTTAAATTATTTACATTTGTTTGTACTGTATAACATTCAGATCAAGTATACATTGCTAAACCTAATCCTCTGTTTATATCCTGAAAAAGGGTAATTTCCTGGCCTGGGACTATGTTGAATAAACATTAATGTCACCACCAAAAACAAGAATTTCCTAGCACTTCTTACAGAGAGCAGTACTAGAATAAACTTGGGTAGCCCTTTGTACACACTGTTTTTTAACATCTGTTTTTTTAGCAATATGACTATTAACATAAGTTTACACTCAAAATAATTTGTTGGTTTAGCCCCTAACACTCAATCATGACAACTTTTGAATACATAGTCATAACTGACCATATCTGCCCTTAGAAATCTTCAGTTTTCACTAAAATGCAGTAAGATGTAGTTTGTAAAACAGCAACGAACAAAATGTTTCTTTTTAACATTCAAGGCTGTTTTAAATGTCTTTTTTTCATATTCTTTAAGATTCTTTTAATAGTAGTAGATCCATGGGGAAACACCAGCAAAATGTGTATCAGTTTCTCTAGTCCTGGATTCTTGTTTTTGCCATGTAAAAGATTTTGCCATATGCATAATGCAGATTTCTCCTACGTAATATTCAGCAATCTTTCAGTATTGTACTACATAATTTCAGAAGGAATAATGCAACCTGAACCAGCACTTTCACCTCAGCTGTCTCCCCAGCTGCACAGGAAAAGGCAGGTGGTTAAAACAATCCCCTTATAATAATAGTTTTCCCGATGCTTGGTAAACGTCATGGTTGCAGTACAGTGTTATATCAAACAGTAACAACTGCACTTGCATTTTGTAAGCATGGACATAACTCACAGGCTTATTACCAGACAGCTGTTGTTCAAATACTTTTGCAAAGTAATTTGAAATGTGCATGAAGAAAATATGATGCATTTTTGATGTCCCATTTGAAGGTTACAGGCCATACCAATCACAGCAAGTGCATTGGCAATTTAGCACTCAAAGTTGAGAAAGCTGAAATCACAAATGACAGGACAGAAGTTAACCATTTTATGTTTTCTGTGAGTTAGTATTTGTGTTTTGTAAGTCAAAATACAATGAAATAATATTATTTACACATACTTAATGACAAAATACACACTCGCTCATGTCAACATAGAACCTGTTATTGCATCCAGTAGTGTCCATGGCACAGCATTTCATCAGAAGCAGGAGAAGTGTTTGCAGAGGTGAAACAGGGTTCAAATTTGTAGGAAAAGAAACATCACTGAAAAAAAATTAAAAATTACTATGTGTTAATATCTGTATCTGGAAAAGATAGGTACTTTACTGTGTAAACAGATTTTTAAGAAAAAAAAAAAACAAAAATTTAATAGCTAACAGGAAGTAGGCAACATTTGCTTTATATACCATCTCTGCATGTAGCCTAACGGTAATAAAAGATTACATTTAATTGAAAATTTTATACTTTATGTGAACTTTATTTAACATTAATTATGGTTGTAAATTAAAATTGCTATGTGAATTATGAATTGTAACAGGAAGGTATGGAGTCAAAATTAGAAAGCTGTTCCTCAGTAAAAACAACTCTATGAGAAATGTTTTTATTATAGCCCTAACCAAATTCTGTGGCATTTCAAAATATCTTTTATAGGGAAGTTAAGTAAAAAGTGTTTTTAATTTTAAAATGTTAAGTGAAAAATTCCAGTCTTTTATGTAAAAGGAATTTTAAAAGTGTACTTTAAATACACAGAATGGCAACTTTGACAGACTAAAACCAAAACAGATTTTTTTTGCAATTTGACAATTTTTTTTAAATAATTTGTCAGATTTTGAAAGTGATTTGTCAGATTACTTCCCTTATCCATTTAAATAGGATGTCAGAGGGAATATCTTTATCATAATACATGATTCAGCAAAGATTGTTATTTGCACAGAAGTAATATGTGGCTTAGTAGTTAAGCACCTGAAATACTGCTGTGTGTATTATTTATTTATTATAATCTTTTAAGGATGATCATGAGGATTCTTCAAAGAGAGTAGTTAAGCAGAAGTACCTTTCAAACATATATGAAATCACAAGAGTAGGCTTTTTATTTCCTAATAATAAGCAACCTTGCTGTATACCCAACTAGCATTTGGAGAATTTATATTTTTACTACAAATGATTGCATTCATATAAGCCGGTACTGATGTTTGCTTTCAGATAAGAACATTTATTATTCATTGTTCATTAATCTTTATTTGCTATTTATAATTCATTATTCTCTAAAGCTAATTATTACTTTCATTTAACTGGGAAGGGAAAAACGTATTACCATACAACATCATTTGCTCATGAGAAATAAGAGTTATTCAATAGGTTAAACAAGCAGTTCATCATCTATTAATTTGGAGATAACTTACTTGTCAGTATTGAAGAGTTACATATACATCATCCAAAAAATAAAGCTGAAATAAAAGTAAAATCAGAAGTTCATGTAGTGAAAAAAAAAAAAAAAGAAGTGAGTTGATTTTTCTGCCTAGAGCAGCAGTGATATCAACTGAGATGGCAAGATGAGAAATAGGTTTTTATTCTACTCCCAATAGTAGAAGTATAAAGAGGAAGTGTTAAAAAAAAAAAAAAAATTCTGGAAGAAATAAATGTAGGGAGTTCTATAACTTTTTTGAATTTGTTTTTAATAAATAAATTGGAACAAGATTTCTCACACTGTTTTAAAACTCCATTACATATGGGTTAAAAAAAAAAAAAGAAAAAAAAAAACTTATTTAATTTGATGGTTTTGATTCCAGTTATTGGATAAAAACTAGCATTGAAAGTTTTAAAGTAGAGTTATGTTTTTAAATGCTTTACCCCCCCAACAAGCCTTTTATGGTTTATGCATACATTTGCCCATACCAAGTCCTTTTCAGCAAACCAAAATGTAAGGCAGTACACTTGGAAGAAGGAAATGCAAAAAAGAAATTGTCCACTCAGAACTTCTCTGACACCTGCTACTCCCTTCACTCCTGCCAAATATTTTTATCGTAGTTTCCCCAGTGTTCATGACCCACTCTGCCAGCACTTACTGGCTTCCTTGAGCCTTTTGCTCATGAATTAACATCAAAGAGACTCCCTGTGTGGAGACATGACCAACTGTACAGAGTAGTTCCATAAGCAGAAATAAATTAGACAACTACATCACTTTGCTTTTGTCATGCTCCATCTGTTCAGGTTTGTTTATTTAGCCAAAAGCAAACAGCAATTTCCACCAGCAACAGTGCTGTAACTTTGAGAAACAAGTCAGAAGACCACAGTGGTAGGCAAAAGCAGAACATTTACTGCCTCTGCAGAACACATGCCCAGACATCATATTCTCTTAAGCTCTTAAGCTTCTACTGTACAAACACAATCTCCCGTTGTTGGAACTTCAATTTTTTTTTCCTATGATATTTAGATCCTTAGTAAAAAATAGCTTCTCTATAGTTTTTCAACAGAACTGGAGAGCGTTTTGCACTGCAGCAAATCCTTTCTTTCACATGTATTTCCCCACTGGAGCAATTCTAATGAGAACTACATTTCAAAGTTTATTCATATTATTTTCCATTATTTAGGATGACTGGAAAACAAAAAGTCTTCTCAGTGGTTCCTATGACTTCAACCTTTTAGTTACTAATCCTGAACATATGGCTGGAGCAAAGGAATGTTTTCAGGGAGGTGCACTGTCAGTTACAGGAAGTCAAGCAAACCTTAGGGATGGCTTACAAACTCCTCCAATCAAGGGAGTGTCCCTAAGGTTGGAGGAAATTCAAGCCTATTAGTTAGTGCAAACACTTCTCCCATTTAGTCTTGTTGACTGATTACTTCAAACAATTTTCCACATGCAAGAAATTGATGTTGCTTCATTGACCGCTGGATTAATAGAGCAGGGAGTCAAGTGCTAGGAATTTTTGTGAAGAGGTTGGCCAAAAAAAACATTTCAGGGATGACTAATACAACTGTTGTCACAGATAACTGCACCTAAAGATACAAGCAAATCATGGTTTGCACGGAAAGGAAATATCATGTATTAGACTGTGGTCTGTAGCTGGAAAAAAAAGAGGCATACTTTTGGTGTACAAAATCTTCAGAAGATGAAACTGAGTCTGTCCCGAGTATAAAACAGTTTCTAGCCCTGTGATTCAGTGGTCTATAAACCTATGCCTCCGCAGTTCATATGCCTTACGAAAGTGCTCCATAAAGTTATTCTTTTCTCATTATCAATATTTCAGCAGACCAGTACCCTCAGTGATTCAGGCAATGAACACTGATGAACCAGTTACATAAGCTTGTTTTTATCAAGAGCATTTGATGATTTAATGTGTGGGCAAAAGGGGACCTGAAGTTGAATTTTCAAAAAAAAAATAGTACTCTTAAGAAAACATTAGATCCAACTTTAAAATGTGTATCAATGGGATATAAATACACTTTTCCACCAGTTACTGTCAGATTAGTTTCTAATTGATGATCAGCCCTTGTAATTCAAATGAAATATCTGTCAATAAAAATATTTAGCATCTCTAACTTGGCTCCTAAGTAGGGAAAGCTCTGAAATGTTACTGAATTCAATGGTTGTCCTGGATTTCTCAAGATCATCCAAAAATACCCGAATACACAGCACATTCCTGCAATCAGCTTTGCATTAAATCTTTCAAATAGTGGACACAAAAGAACTGTATATAGAAAATTTTGGATGAGAATACAGTTAATTGTGTTAATTTACTTATGTCTTTATACTGTGATTTTTTCTTAATTTAAGAGGGAGCAGGTGTAAAGCACAATATTCTTTGTCTATGTATTTTCTTACAGAAATAAAATTGCAACATATTTTTATTAAAAAGGTCAGGAACTCCATTTGCAAAAGTGAGCATAAGCAATAAAAAGAACTATAGTGTATGCCTGCAGAGCCAGAAATTAGCCATGACCATGCAAGATACTCTTCCAAATCTGCCTTAAATGTATTTATCCTAACTTAAATATTTCGATTGCATAAAAATATCTCTATTTCATTAAAAATAGGAAATAATGAGTAGTTATCTACTTTTCTGTATATAAATATAAAACACGCTTTATTCTGTTACTTTTGTTTTCAGTTTGGTTAAAGAAAATGGAAGATTCTTTTATAGTCTTTGAATGTGGTATACTCACTTTTTAAGTACAAAGAGCTGGTGCTACTAGTACAGAGTTAATAGAGAGGCCTGTTAAGTTATACGAGCCTATTGCAGAATATTATCCCGTTGAATTTCTATTATACCTACGAAATAAATCCATTCTGACTTTTGTATTAAATCATTTCCAGCTCCAGACTGGTTAGGTACTATGGATTATCCTTATTACTTAGGTAAAACAGAACCAATGGCTGAAGGTCTGTTAGCATTCTAAGCCAGCACATGCACTTGCATATCTGTATCAGTTTTCTGCACCTCACTTTCAACACAAACCTCCCTGTAGCTGAACTCTGACAAGATACTTGATATAACTTTACTTAATGGATCCCTTATTTACAAAACATTCATGGGATGTAATGATTGGAAACATAATTTATTTCTATATGAGCACTTTGAAGCTAATAGATCTACAAGAAAATTTTCGAAACTTTTTCCTGTGCAATGTCAGCTCCAAAGTTTGAGGAGCAGTGATCTATACAGTTAAGTAGGATTGAAAAGAATGGTTTATCCTTTGCTTCCCAGACTCGTAACACTCTCTGCTCTTCTTTCTTTTTCTTTTATCTTTTTTCTTTTTCTTTTTTTAATGCATCCTGACTGTAAATTTTTTGACTACGTCTTCCTAAATGAGAGAAAGTGTGAAGTAATAGCCAAGAGAGTAAATTATTCCCATTTACTTCAGCAAGTACTGACACAGGGGCCAGAGATGATAATTTACATGTCATTGTTCATTCAAGTACATATTGCAAGAGTAAATATTGCAGAGAACTATGCAAAAGCTAAAGATTACCCTAGATTAAAACAAAGAGAACACCAGGTTTGTGAGCCTGAATATTGATTAATCTTATTCAATCACTTTAAACTAGCTCAGAAGAGCTATGACTGAAAAATACAGCCATTACTGATAACTAACACAAAATACAGATAAGTCCATTGTGAGCATTAATTTTGAGTAACTTTTTAATATCATCTAATATGTCACACACGCAAAGGGGCACAGTGTGTTGTTTCCCTAAAGGACAAAGCAGGTTGCCAAATATGGGGAGATAGAGCTGAATAGAAATTAACTAATAAAACCTGGTATTTATTACTGCAATTGTCTTTGGTGAAGTAGGTTTTTCACATTTCAGAATAAAATTTTGAAGAATTTGCACTATATGCCAACTGGCAATAGTGCCAAAATGGCTTTGCATTCAAGTTACCAGAAAGTGCATGCAGAGACAAGATTTGTCAAAACATTTTGAAATCTGCAATGATGTCTTTAATGCATGTCAAAGACGTATTGAACCATGACAAATGAAGTTAAAAAACATGAGCTCTATTTGATGTGCTAAAATGCTGCATACATATCTAAATAGATCTATTAAGCTTATTCTCTGCAAGACTGTCACAACCAAATATAATGTAAATAGCGAGCATAAAAACAAAATCAGAATGTTGGGTTTTAAAAGTATCTTCTCTTTTTCTTCAGTCATTAAGATTTCCCATTTAAGAAGACTAAACTGAATAAAAATTGTGGTTTACGGAGCTAATTTGGAAACTGAGGGCATCATCTTCAAAATTTAGCATTTCCCTGCTCATAGTGCTGTCTTTTTAAGGTGGCAAGATAAGGTAACAGTATCTGAATGTCTCGTCATTTGCATCCAATCTTGAGACACAATTACAAATAGTATTCTATGTCTAATTTTAAAATATGCATTTGTGATGTGTGACTAATCTTTTTTATTCTCTTTTCTGGTCTGAAAGGTCACCACAGTGTAATTGTGTCTTTTTTCTACCATCAAGATCAAATGCTGTTGGAAGAGCTACAGGTTTTATTTTTTTCTGAGACTAAAAAACTGCATCCAATGACAAACTATTTCTTTCTATAATGACGAATTTAGACTGTTTACTATGTTCAAACAGTGAACCAAGAATATCAATACATTAAACAGCAGTAGAAAGTCTATATTTTATATAATAGTTGAAGAAACTCCGAATTCTATAGGGGATCTGAGTTCTTAAGGATATAATTCTAATTTCTCAATGGAAAAAGTAGAAAAAGAAAATTTAACTCAAGACTGACTTGCATATGAAGACTAATGATCAGAATAGGAATATATGAATTCAAAATAAAATGCATGAATATACCATTCCAGGAGCAAATGGAGCTGATTGCACACTTGACTTTCACAGCTGTTTTTCCAAACTTCTTGTGCTTGGGGTATCCGTATACTGATTAGGTCCACATTACCTATTACAGACATGATCAGCTGAATCAAGATGAGAAACAATGTTCTGAAGTTCAAAGTAAAACTTTAATTCTGAGTGTATCATTTGTACTGGAATGTTGTTGATGCATATACACTGCACTGAGTTTCTTACTTGTAGTTTATTTTGAATCACTTCACAGAGGCAGGATTTCACAGACAAGAGACACAACATTTCTTAATTACTGTTAGCATGAAAATTTATCATTTAAGAAAACCTTAAATCAAAATTTTACTTCATTCTACTTTTCAATTAATTTTACTCACATTTCATTATATTTTACATTGTTAAATCACTAAATATTTGTTTCATATATACTTATCAATTTTTCAAAGACTGACAGTATAAAAGACATTTAGTACTGGATATTTTTTAATTCTGCCAGTTCACCCAGAAAGAAGAGAATGATATCAGAGACCAAGATGAAATTATAAAAAAAATATTAAAAAGCCTAGCAGAAGTGCAAAGAGAAATCTGGCCCTACTGAGAAAAGCATCAAAATGTCTACTTTGATGTCTACCCAGATGAAGTCAGAATTTCATGTTTTCTATCTTGCCTACTCTATTTTTGACTTTGTTGGTCAACTAAGTAGAAAGTATGTCTGGTTCTCTATTAATGTCTTATCAAAGTATGAATGGGAATACAAGAGGTGGTAGAAATAGATTTTAAATTCCAGAAAAGTTAGACATCCTATTCCTTAAGGAACAAGACCTAATGTACCTTTCTGGGATAAATATTTCCTTAGTCATTTTGATTGATTTTGAATAAAATTAATCAGAATTATTAATAAATTGGACAGAATTATTTGCTCAAGCTTGTCTACAACATTGCTGGAGAACCTGTAACTAAAACAAGGATGTCTCCTGTTATGTCCTTGAAATATCCTCTGGGAATATTGGAAAATCTTTAATGTGAATTTCATTTTAAAAATAAGATTCTTTGAGGAGGATGTGACTGAATATTCCTATTGTCAATTAGAAGAGTAGTCAGATTTATCTCTACTGTTGATCCTCAGGAAACAGACATTTCTGGTTAAGATATCACTGCCTCTTGGAGGAGCTGGTGCCTGGGTCCTGCCACAAAACTTGTTTCTATGTTAGTCCAGTTGTTTAAATAGTACTTTCATATATATTAATATATATTAATATTAATCTACTGTGAAGCTTTCAAGATGATCAGACAGGAATGTCTCTGGAAAAAAATCTGCATGCAATTAGATCATAAAAATGTTTAATCACCTCTAAGTGTTTTCATTTCAAACTGTGCTTGAATCTAGCCTTAACTGTTACATGATTCTCCTGAAGGTATAATTGGAACTCCGTACTGAAGCTGACTGAAACCATTTGAGAACCACTGTAAATTATTAATGAAGGAGTGAGCTGCCAAAGAGCACACCGACCAGGTTGGCCATGGAGGCAAACCCTCAGGCTTTGAAGATGGCCATGCTTGTCAACTGAGTCCAAAGAGTTATATATTTTTAATGGAACTGCAAAATTCTTTTGTGTACAGGGTCAGCAAGGTGAAGTTTCTGCCCATCTTATTTTCAAGTAATATCTTTTCTCTAAAAGGCTTTTTTTTTTTTTTTGGCAAGGGAAGTATTTTCAGAAGACAGAATAAATCTTTTTAGGAGGCAAGTCTGTATTTGCTATTTCCTTACATTCTCCACATGTGAATATAGGTGAGCAATTGCATCTATCTGTGTACTGCAAATATGGTTTTAGTCTTATAAAATATCCAATCACAACAAAATTCAGATTTGTAGGGGTTTTTATAGCTTTTGAAAAATAAGAAGAGTTTATTTTAATTTATAATTAATTAAATAATATATTAATTTATTTTGTCTAAATGTATAAATTCTGGGTCCAGACCCTAGCTCAAGACTATCCTCAACTTCTTCTCTGTCACTAATCACAGTTAAAATCCGAGATGAAACAGCAATGATATAAATCAGGTGATTTGACCCAAGAAATTTTGCAGTACTTTTAAACCAGGTATATTCTGTATTGGCTCACTATAGAAGTTTTAAAGACTGTCATAAAATTTTAACCATATGATGAAGCTACTGAGAGAAAAGGAGTATTCACGAAAATTTGTATTCAACTCTTAACACAGAGCTTTGTTTTTATTTCTCCTAAAGTTTAAACAGTTATGGAGATATGACACATTTACAGCAAGCAAGCTTGGCACAAAGGTCAAGTCAGCCTTAGAGGCAAGTACATGTTGCTGCTTATGATATACTAAATCTATGAAAGTGAACATGTTTGGAGCCTTTTTGATGATTAATGCTTCTTGCCTTTTTCAATTAGAACAGTGCTGTGTAATTGAAGGAGAGTAGGAATAAGAAATTTCAGTACAGAAGGAGCAGCAACAGAAATACAGCCAGATACAAGCTGCAAGTGTTTTACTTACCATAGATAGAGTATACAAAAAAGGATACACCCAAGAAGGCATATACCGTTTTGAGAGAACAGACAAAATAGGCACTTATGTGAAGATGCATTCTTCCTAAATGCAAAAACTGTATGGAGTATGAGATGAGGAATGAATGGATTCCTTTTTGAATGACATTTACCACATCTACTTGCAAGCAAAGCATGCTTTTCCATAACTGCAGCCTTCTACTTCAGTGAGCAGAGTAGGGAGACCAAGGACCTGGAGCTCTTTTATGAAGGCATGTCTAGTAAAATACTATATATAGGTCTGATTATTGAGGAGTAAAGGTCAGGCTTTGAACTACCTTCTGGCTTCTTTCCCAAAGCTAAAAATACAAGCAACCGCAAGTGACAAAATAGATTTTCAATCATGATACTCCTTTATTTCTTCTGAGCCTGTGATATTTTCTTCAAATCAATAAATCTATATTTAGTATCCTAACAGCAGAGAACAAAATGTGTGTTTGCTAGAAAATAGTTCTGTTCAAATGTTTAGCTAAAAGCAGCAATTAGATACATTCAAACTAACATAAAGATAACACATATACAGGAACATGAATCTATTTCTGTGCAGAACGACCGTACGAGCTTTGCTTAACATTACAGGTAATTTAGAATATGGCAGGATGACTCTAACGACACATAGGTACTGTTACAGTTCTTGACAAATTTCCAATATAGAAGACAGCTAACAGTTAAAGACTGTCTACCCCTTGTCCAGTAGAGACTTCTGCTAGCAAATATTCTTAATGTATAATGCAAAATGTTCAGAAAACATTTTTTTTTTAAATCTGGCAGTATGGTTTTGACAGATTTGTTAATAATTTAGACTGCTGAAATTCACAAGTAAGGTATTACCAACTTGTTTACAAATAATTTTTTTAAATATCTCCATATTCCATACATATGGTTATCTGACAGAAATCATTTATTAACTAAAAGGAGCACTTCAAAAATTCTTAGAAGTGACTAGCAATTCAAAATATACTATTCTGAGGAAAAACAGATCTAAAAAATTTTCTATATTTCAAAATGTCTGGGCATATCCACTTTAGCAATCCCACAAATCAGGAACTTCATACCATAGTATCTTACAGTCCCAGAGACTGCGAGTTCACTCTAGGTGTCAAGAAGAAAATATGCAATGTCTTGCTGTGCATCAGAGGAATTAATTGATACCGATTCTGATTCAGAAGCAGTTCACTTCTCTTTATTCCCTTCTAAATGGTGCCATGGTTTTAGCTACTCTTATGCTCTTATTTGTAGAAAGAGAATCTGTGGCCTTAGAGAGGATGTCCTTCTAATCTTATATAACCTATAGCTTCTGTACAATGGCAGATTTTCCATGGCACTCCCAAAGATTGTAGACATGGAAAGAAATTTCTTCTCAATTTTTCAGTTTTCACTTTTTTTAGTCAAATTGTTGCAGCAGGAAAGCATACTCCAATCTGAAGAGCAATAGTAGTGTGTAACGCAATGCAGATACATTAAATTATCATTGACACTGATGAGGAGATAGATGGAAATAACCATTGACTTGATATTAATACCATAGCAAAAGATAAAAATAATCCCTTGAGTTTAGAAAAAGTATCTGAAGGAATGGGAAAGCTGACTGAAAAGCAGATTTAGAAAGGTAATTCAGTTGCAATGGGAATGTTAAGGTTTGAAAGAACTCAGGCACATGGTGTGATTCTTGGGGTGTCCTGTGCAGGGCCAGAAGTTGGACTCCATGATCCTGATGGGTCCTTGCAATTCAGCATATTCTACAATTCTATGAAGTCCAACCTGCTTCTGTTGCAGAGAATCACACCAAATAACCTGCTTACTAAACCTATATAATTCCAACTTAAACAAAATTAGGGTTTGTAGACCAACTGCTTGACAGGCTGTTTCAGAACTTGATTATTGCTATGATCATGTGTCTTTATTTAATTTTCAGCTGAGGTGTGTATCTGAGCCATTAATAACCATTTCTTTTGCTGCTGATGTTGATTTTGGCTCAAATATTTATTATCTCATCCCACTGTGTTTCCATATAGGACTTAAATTATCTGCCCTCTTAGCCTTCACTTTGTAAGGCTACATGACACCTTTTCTTCGCAAGATAAGCATCTCATTCTCTTGGCTGCTTTCTCTGCACCTATGCTAATTTCTGTTTAATTTTCTTGAACAAGAATGTCAAGAATGGTACTTTCAGATGAAGTGTCAACAGTGAAATGCATTTTAGGATCTCATTTGTCTTTTATACATCTTGTTTCCTAGTTAGCTGCATGATTTGAGTATCACCCTCTTTGGTTTTGTTGGAAGATATTATTCATTCCAGAGGACCTGAGCAAAATTACTTTATGGAATTAAAAAGTTGTTCCGAAGTCACAAAATCATTTCCAAATGCCACTTATTCTATAGGTTAGTATTGCACCAGCACACATTTGTGAGCAGTTCTCCAGTGCCATTTAGATACCTACATAACTGAGGTTTTAGTGGTCTTTACACTGTCATACCTACTTCACTGATAAATGCGGGAAGCTTCATAAATGTAGATAAGGTATTTTCCAGACATTTTGTAATTAGCATTGCAAGATGAGCTATCATAATTGCTTGCCTGACAGTAGTTTCTCATAATTTATAATGTCTTGATATATAATGCATATCCTGTAATGCATTTCAACTAATCTGTAACTATTACAGTCAATCATCTTGAAACACTGTCACAGTGAGAGCTGCTTTTAAGTCTATAATAAGTGTTCTTTTTTTAAAAATTCGTTGTATTACAGTAGATAGCATTGTTTTACAACCAGGATGGCATAAACCCTTCAGGCGTTAATGAAAGCAATCAAAGACTAGTTCAAAATTTATGCTTTTCTCCTGTTAGTGGAATATAACTGATGTCAACAACCATGTTACAAAATGAAAGTTTTACATTTGCCTAGAAAGCAGTTGAGCTTATGTTTTTTGCTGAAACTTTCTGACACCTGTTAATATTATCATTTAAGGAATAATCCACACACTCTTCACAAACAAAATATACTCACATTGTAGGCACAACTGGTGCATAC
Source organism: Pseudotriccus pelzelni (assembly GCA_035584735.1). Taxonomy (NCBI): domain Eukaryota; kingdom Metazoa; phylum Chordata; class Aves; order Passeriformes; family Tyrannidae; genus Pseudotriccus; species Pseudotriccus pelzelni. The sequence goes on along the minus strand of JAWMRA010000164.1, from coordinate 17,484,582 downwards.
AGCTAAATTTAAGGCAAAATTTAAGCTGGACTTTCTGATCTTGCCAAAGAAAACCCCAGTATTAGCAAAAGAAATTGACCCTATACAGTCTATTTAACAAGGTAATTAGTCCTAGCTGTTTCTGAAAATGAATCTGTAACCATAAACAGCTTGTCACTGATGCTGAGAGAGTCCTGTACCCTTCTTGTACTCTTGTCTGCTTCAAGTGCTTATTTTTGACCCTGTATTACCCACTTACACAATGGGATGTGTGTCTCTCCAGTGATCCGGAACAGGGAGGAGAATTAAGTTAGTATTAGCCAGCCAAAAACCAGTGTAATATCAGTTTGTTATGGTTTCACTGTCACACAAGCATCTGGAAGGGGTTGAATAAAGTGGAAATTTGCAGCCCGAGACAGACCCGGACTGCTTCTGATTGCAGAAACATTGGCTTATGTTGATGCAAAGTTTCTGCAAAATTTAGCCTTTAGCTGCAGTGCCTCAAACTTCTATTCATGTGGATAGTGACAGCTCTTTGAAATTGTTAACACTGCAAAGTAGATAAAAAAAATACTTACGGAAAATCTTTTAGTAAAGAAGATGAGAAACTATTTACTACTAGTAAGGTACTCACATGTAATGATAATATGCATCTGCGAGTGAATTTGGCAACTGGGTATTCCTATGCTTTGTCAGTATATATGAATGGTTTGTGCACACAGGCAACCTGAAGCTTCTCTCCTGTTATCAGTCTGTTATCTCTCTGGAATGGCTGCAGTTTGTGGTGGCTGACCCTGGGTACTGGTTTCATTCATCTGTGTCTAGAATCCTTCCTTCACTTTTAAATGTAGCAGAGACAAACAGGGTATCTAAGAGTGGTCCTGGAGTCTTGCAGTACAAAATTAAGGTCCAAAGGTAAAGAAAGCAAAAATGACACAATGGAAAAAGTGCAAGCCTAGGCTAAGGTATGGTGACAATAGCATGAGATAAAAGTCTTAGCTACAGAATAAAAGTCTCAGTTCGTTCATTTCTGTTTGTCTTACAAACTGATCCCTTTCTCCCTTTCAGCCCTGCAGCATCCATTTCATCAGTGGCTCCCTCAATCATCATTTTTTCTCTGAAAATTTCCACCAACCTAGCACCAAGATGGTGTAGCAATTGTAGCCATGGGGTTTCTCATTTAGCTATACAGAGCAGTTCTGAGCACTAAGATAAATCTCAGTGATAAAATGCAGGTTGATGTTTTTCAGTAGCATCTCACTGATGAAACTGCTCCAGCATTAGAGCAAAGGTTAAACAGTTAGAAAAAAAGTAAAAGAAATATCTTTCTCCCAACTATGTGGTTTGGATTATTTCGAAGTTTTTAGCAGAAAAATCATTCATGTCCATTCCACTGTACTTCATATTAAAACAACAACAAAATAATTAAGTTTCAGTGACTTTAGTGACATGATTCTTTCTTGCACGACATCCACTGTGATTATTTGGAAATAAAAATTAATTTATTTGAATTGGGTAATTATTTTTCATTATCCTTCATTTGTTGAGAAAATAATTACTCTGATCCTGTTTTTCTACACTGAAATAAAATAGAGCCCATTTACATTAGTTTTCTTGTGGCAAACTACCTAATTCCTTTGTTCAGTATTATGCTAGAGTTTGTAAGCCTCCTTCCATCAAGCATCTCTTTAATTGCTTTCTGTTGAAAATATTTTTAGTTTTATTTGAAGCTGTTATAGCCAACAGTCTGTACATAAAATTAAGTAATCTCGTGGTTAATAATACCTTATTCCAATAGCTTTTTTAGCACAAGTATATATTAGAAGAAACCTAGTGCATTTAATTTGTTAGCCCGATTGAGTTGGAACGAGTTACTGAACAACTATACTAATAGGCAGGAAAAGCTATAAATCATAGTAATTTTCTTCAACTTATGTAGCAAAATAATCAAGAATCAGATACCTAATTACCATGTTAGTAATTTAATTCCTCCTCCAATACGCTTTTGGAGTTGTATTTAGATATCAGGGTAGATGTGACCATTGACAGTAACAGGTAGATGTGAAATTGGGATTGTTGGATTTTCTTCTGTCATTCAGCACCAATGGTTCCTGAGCGGTTATATGGACAGCCTAAAAGGATTATAAATGCCTTTTAATTTACTAACACTACCAGAGTAGGATTTTTTAAATCGTCTAGTGTTGGTCTCTTTCTACACAGACTTTTAAAGATAATGAATATTTAGACTGAGTCACATTAGTCATAAAAAGTGCAAAGTATTTTTTAAAAGCAGTTGCAAACAACTGATGATGGCATTAAAAATCTTTCCTGTTAAAAAAAAAAAAAAATTTGTTTCTATATGTCATCCATGATCAGTACTTTGGGGACTTAAGGTGATTGCTTTAGTGAAAGCTATTTGTATATTTTAACCATATTACAAAACTAATGTTTAGCAGGTACTTATTACTTCCTCAAATATTATAACCAAAACAAGTTAATGCAAAGATATAGTTACAGGAAAACATACGCTGGAAGTTAATTCCTCTATGTACAAAACTGAACAGCAAATACTGCTATGCATGCCTATGAAGTCGTTACACAGTGCAAGTCTTCCAGAGAGTTACTGCAAGTCTGAGCTGTTGCAGGTGCAGACAGGAAAACTAACAGTGGATCTTTTTCTGCATAAAACTACATTTTTCTTTTATTCTACACTATATATATGTGTACTGCACTAGAAGCTATTTAAATTCAGGCTCTAATTGAGGCAGACAATCAGGGCACTACCACTGGAGGGTCAAAAGCAACGTAGTCTCTTTCTTGATCTGTGGAAGTCAAAGCACTGGTAAGGAGGTAGGACGCACTACTGCACATCTGTGTCTCATCCTAAAACAAAGGAATAGGTTTCAATTTTAGAAATGCTTTCAAGCTAAGTTCTGACATGGCTTAAATGCCTACAGTTTTATGGTAAGTTATGGTGAGCCTGCACCATGTCTCATATTGCATGATAAGGGTTGCTATGGGGCACCCCAACCACTGAACACAGGCACTCCACCAGGCTGGCAGGCAACTCCTTCTAGCCATGCCAGTATCTTTTGGATATATGTTCATATTTCTGTTGTTAAGCACTCAGCATAGCTCATGTAAGTCACAACTGTGTTTCTGAAATTTTAAATGAGCACCTGAGGCATGAAGCAATTTCAAAATCATCCAACATAAGTATTTGGATAAGAAAAATGTAGAGCACTTCTGTATTTTTGCATAAAGTGACTCAGCACAAAAATGAAATTGCTAGTTTATCAACAACCAGAACAGTAAGCTTCTCTGTTACTGCATAAAGCAAAAACAAAAAATAATAACAAAGTGGGACAGAATCCTAAAAATTAATAAAAGTGTGGTTTGTAGTAGTATCTGGAAGCATTGTCTCACAAACTACATGCTGTGACTTTTACCAAACCATACTTTCCCATGTCTATCTGCTATTAAACATGGTGAAGCTGTAAGCAGCTGGAATCAAACCAGACTTTCATATCTACTGACCAGTTAGGCAAATTACTCTTAGCTATCACAATAATATAAAAAAACCCTCAAGCAGGAAAAATATTTATGTTTTCACAGTCTGAATTTCTTCCTATTTCCAAACCAGACTGTTAAATGGCAAAGGCAAAGAGCTGCTGAAGGGTTAAACAGAACCAAAAGATGGCAACATGCAGTCACATATGATTTTGTGTATTCAGCCCAAACCATCTGCTGTTCATATGTGGAAGCTGGTAAATATGATATTGCATCAGAGAAGAAGTACTTGGGGGCAGGATAATGACTGCTCAAGATCAACCTGTTAGAAGAGGACCAAGCTGTATAACAAATAAGGCAAAAATAATCTACAGCATATTTAGCAATTTAAGACAACAGAAGGATACAAGAGCAGCCGGGTGATTTTACCAGTTAACTACCAGTCACCAAATTGTCATTAATTAATTGTAATGACATGTTTAGGCAAACTCTCCTTAGCTGTCTACATCATTCATGAAAGTACCACTTCTAAATAATAACTGGGTATTAGACATTGTAATGTGAGCCTTTCCACTGAGTTAATAATTTTTAACTTTGAAAATAACCTATAGAGGTAACAGGGATATAATTTTAAAGTTTTGCGAGTACCTTATACTTTGTAGCAGCATATATGGGATTTTGAGATGATAAGTACTGTTACTACTTCTCTGAATATTTTATTTCCTAACACGTCTCTCTCTAACTTTTCTGAGAGAAGGACCAATATATAGTTTTGTTCTAAAATTCTCCTTTCTGTCAAAGTTTAGGACTTAGTTTGACAGCTGGAGAACTATCAAGGAAATTGTTTCTAACTCCATCTCATCTAACAGATGAGAAAATTTATTAGTGCAACTTATTTGCAAGATCATTTTCATTACTTTGTTCAGCAGCAGGGAAAAGATTGGAGGACAAGGTAGACTGCCTACACCACCACTGTTGCTTTTCAGTAGCATGACCAGTTTTCTCACGTTGGCAGAAAGCACAGATGTTATGCTGCCCCTTAGGGAATATTCTGTCTGTAGTAGAGGCAAAATTTCAATGTATCTTCTCCTTTTGTTTCCTGAGGATGCAAATAAAGCTGAATATTCCTAGCAGGTGAAAGTTTTAAATGAAAAATTATAAATAATGATATATTTAACAGCACTGGACAACTTAAAACAGCCCTGTGTGATTCAGAAAAGTAACGTAGACAGTTATTCACATTTTTTTACTGCATGACAATCCTAGATATACAGTACTGTGCTCTAATGCGGGCACAGAGTATGAAGAGCTCAGGAGTAGAAGAAATTAGGCATAACTGAGTGTTTATTATTAAAACATAAATTTGTCCTTGTCTGCATTAAGTACCATGTTACCTCTTACAAAATTAGGTACCAGCCTAAGTCATTTCAAGGGCACATTTTGACTTCAGACCCACAGCATTCTAAGAACCCAGAAAGAGCTTGGTCTCTGTCATGTGAACAGAAATACACATCAGATGACACAAGTGCAAAGCATTCTAGCTGCAGATTGTAACAGAGCCCATACACTGGACTGGAGCTCTGACAGTAACACTTTATTTATAACTGATAAACAGTGATATTGACTCTACATGTGGGTGGGAAATAGGCAACAACAAAACAGAAAAATACCCTACAAATTTTGCTCCAAGGGAATAGGATAGGATTAGTGAGATGGAAAGAGTACAAAAGCCCTTTAGTGAAGTATTGTATTGCTACCTTCATTTCTCCACCTTCTAGAGTATTGCATGAAGACATAACCCATATGATATTTCTGCAGGAAGAGATCTGAAGATACAGTCTAGTAAAAAATTGATCCTCAAGTGTTCCATACTATTCTTAGCATTTCTGATAAGTTATGAATTATTAGATAGTTATCCCTCTTTTATAAGCTATTTATAAAAATCACCTTTATTCAAATTTTTAATAGATCTTCAAAATTTGCACCAACTGTATATGCACAGTTATTACTTTAGACTATGTATGTTAATTTAGCAAGCAATATAGTTCCTAATGTATAGGTTTCTTAGACTAGTCTTTGGCTTTTGCAAAATTTTTTTTACTACTTAAATATTTTATGGTATCCTTTCAACTGCAAAAGTATTTCAACATTGTAGTTTGGGTAGAAGACAAATGGAAATAAAAATCCTTCTCCACCCACTCACCCTCTCTCCCCAATTAGTATAGCTTTAGTCTACACTTTGGACAGCATATAGTGGTCTTGAAATAATGGCATAATTTGACTTCAAATGTTATATACCACTATCATTAAAATACATAAATGCAAACTCTCATCAGGTCAAATATGAATGAAAAGAATAAAGCTTGCCAGTATCTGTAGGCTTATGCTACTCAAGGGCTTGCATAGTTCTGTTACTTCAGGCCTTCCTGTTTTAGGAAGGCATTACATGCAGAATTCAACTGTAGTTCCATGTCTGTGATATCAGTGATATGAACAGGATTTTAGCCTTTGTCAGAGCTTGGCATAGAGCCAAGCCATATCTTGCAGAGAATAGCACTTCAGATAACACCTGTGATGGTAACAAATTAAAATAAGACACGTATTTTACGTTGCAACAAAACTTATGAGAGTAACGTGAACTGAGCTTTCTATACTGTCATTAAAGTCACCAAATGGCAGAACTTGTTAGGACTAAAATCTTCTATTTGAGTGAAGTCAATGTATGGAAATTTAATTTTATCTAATAAGAATTGAATCAGCAAAGACCCAAGACAAACAGCTACAAATCTTTATGCTTTAGATCATTACCACAAAGGTTAGTGGGCAGAAGAAAAATGGACAGATCCCTAGTATTAACGCCATGAGTGCATCCTCTCTCTCTGCCAGGGCTAAGTAGCAGTGTTCATAACCTTGTCACGATGAGCGTTCTTTATAAAGTGCTGCTTGCTCAACACCTACCACGCTGCTCTTCCTGAAACAGGAATGTGTGCTTTGGTAAGGATGACTTACTGAACATTATGACAGGATTTAGTTACAGACACTTTTCCCTGCAGAGGATTACATTTTTTAATATAATTCTTAAGTCTTACAAGACTTCTATAAATTCTTCACAGACAAATAAACAAGCTTGATTTCAGTGGCTTGAGTAAGATAAATTTCACCTCAGAAATCTAAGCCGCTTATGCAAGACACTTTGTTAAATGTATTCTTTACTACGAAAAATAACCCAGCTGCTAAAATGACCTTCACATTCTTCTGAAGTGTATCATTACCTGTGAAAACTCTGAGGTGGCAAAAACAGAGCCATTCATCTTTGACTTCACTAGACACATGTAATAGGGTTTGCAAGTGTCCTTAAAGCTGAAATGTTAAAAGTTTGCCTTCAATTTGCCTTTTGTGTGCACAAAATGCATACTTATCCAGCTGCTCAAAACACAGATAACTCATGCAAGATATCTGTACAAAGACAAATTTCACTTAGGATTGCTACTGATGTGGCCAACAGAAGAATTTCCCCCTATCTAATAATGATTTTTGTATCCTGAGTAGAGAAAGTGAAGAGGAAAAACAGGCAAGAGGCACTCAAAGACTTCTATTATAAACTGTCAGAGCAGCTATGTAACAGTCTAACTTGCTGATGATTAAAAAATTGCCATTAAAATGGCAATTATTATTTTAAAATACAATTTAATAACCAGTGAATACCAGAAAGTGCCTAAGTCGGGATTTTACTACATGCATTCTAACAGGTTAAAGGAAGCCTCACAGGCAAATAATATCAATTTCAGATTCTTTAGGGAGAAATAACTGTGAAGGCATTCTTATGGTCTATTGTACCTCCCCTTCAAATATTTCTCTAAGGGGAGTTTAAACAAGGTAAAAAAAATAAGCCATAAAATGTTTCATTAAATTAATATTAATTTGCAATAGCAGATTGCAGCAAACCATAGAAATTGAGTTGGGCACACTAGCATGCTAACATGAATAATGGATGGATTATCAGAATATATTCCTAACTGAACTAACTTTTTATTTTTCATACACACTTTAATCTTGATTAATGTGTACCTTGGTTTAAGAAATAGGCTTTGACAAGGAAGAGAGAGGCATTTCTTTTCTTTCCCACTGACTTTTACGGACATCTCAGTCTGGAATGCTTGCTAGACTTCCCTTTGAAAGCTGCTGAAACCTGCTGGCTTGCAGAATATGTAGTATTCCTACTCTTTTTTCTCATGTGAGATTGATTACTGCTTTCTTCCATTTCTTTGTGTCCCTTGCCATTTATGGTTTAGTGAGGTTAGTCTCCCTGCTTTTCTTGGGTCTCAAATGGCAACACAGGGCTGAGAGGGAGGTCCAGGAGTCCACTGCAGTAGCAGAACAAGATTAACCAGAACACACAACAAACTTGAACATGGGAACACTAATATGGCACTACTTCAAAAGTGCATGGACAAAGTGCATTCCATGATGTGAAACAGTGTTTTTTTTCCAAAGGGTATGTATGCTCATTCTAGAGTTGTACTGCAGTTCAGAGTTGCTCAGGGAAAGGGAAGTCAGTTTTACGGTGAGAGAATTTTCACCTGCGCCAAAACTGTTTCAGTAGTTGAGGAAGTGAATTTGGACACATTATTTACAACTATACAACACAGGTACCATCTATTAAAGTCAGTATTTTGCTGCTGGTCTCAGTACGCAAAATTGAATAAACCTGAGAGAAGACCAAACGTACGGTGCAACTCAAAATATAGTCTATCTAAAACAAGCTGAAGTAAAGCTTTTTGGAGAGGAGAAAATTAATGGAAAAATATTACTGTAGGTATATTTCAAATTGACACATTCCTATTAAGAAGAAATGAAAACAAATATTTAGATCTGTATCAAACCAATGTCTAAGGAATTATTTTAGTTTTCTCAGTCATTATAGGTTTGGGGGGGTTAGGGGTTTTTTTAAAACATTTGTGAAGTGCTTTCCTATTCTAAGAATCACTCAGTTTTAAGGTGTCATGAGAGATGAAGCATGACCCAGCAAATATAAGGAGGGGATACTATAAATATAAATATAAATATAAATATAAATATAAATATAAATATAAATATAAATATAAATATAAATATAAATATAAATTACTTACACCTGGCTCTATAGCAGTTTACTATTTCCCACTTAAAAGACTAAGTTTTCATAAGAAAACATTTTTATTTGTTACTTTCACTAGGTTCTTTTTCAAGGAAAAGTCAGGATTTCTCCACAGATAAGTTTATTAAAAAAAGGAAAGTATTTTTTGATATAAAGATATCAAGAATTTTTGTACCCTTGGGTGAAGATATAAAGATATATCTTCACACAGAGGCACAAAGCCTGATTTGCTTCTAAATTAAGAGAGCACTACAGTTTCATTTTATCCAGATTTGTAGTGGGATATGGATAAACAAGATAAGCAAGGTGATCAGAGACGCACATAGAGTTGTATGCCAAAATTCAGGTCCTCTGCTGAGCTACATGATAAGGCGGCGTTCAGGGTGGTATAGCCATGATGCTGACCAGAGAGTGAGCCCCGCCAGCTTTGTGGTGCTGCAACAAAAAGATGGGCTTCAATCACCTTTCTTGAAGTCAATGCCCAATGTGAGTAGAAGCAAAATATGAGAACTCCTAACTACACATTTTTCAAAAGTAGTAAAAAGCCGGGACAGGGGTACAGATTTTACTTCAATTTACATGTTTGTATGGATGTGGGTTTTTTCCTAAATATTTTTTGAAGTCTTTGTTAATTTCTCTTACTCTGGAGGGGCTTAGTAACTATTTCACTTGTTCCACTGTCATTTCAGATACCTAACCAAAGCCTATGATTTTAACCGTCATGTCTAAATAATACAAAGATAAATAAAGTAATACGCAAAGTACACATTTGCAACAATATTTAGCAGGACACTTAAGTCAATGGGACTTCTCACAAGCTAAAAAATTGTCATCTACTTAAACGTCAGGCTGAATCCACGCCAGTGGGCTTCATTATACTCTTTATGGGTTTTATCACTTTGACCTTACCACACAGTAAATTTTGCCCTTCTTGTGGTATTTATAACATGTTCTATGCCATACTTGCAAAGGAGATTACCACAGATTTATCTACTGCAATTTGAAAAGGATGAGCTTATAGTAGACTGTAGTGGTTTCAATCCACAGAAAAAAATGCATATTGTGTGTATTAAACAATTATTATCTTAAAATAAATAGACCATTTAAAAATAGTCAGAAATTACATTAATAAAATGTAATTTACACATTTTAATTTCTTGAGATAAAGGTGACTCAATCAGTACATAAAATCTATACAACTCATTAAATTTTACAAAATCTTACGAAAATAATATAATCTCTGGTATTTAAAAGAATAAAACTGAAGTTCATTTTCCTATCTACTGATATTTAATGTTGAAATGAAGCTACAATGGGAAGTTTTAACTGTTGTTTTCTGCCCTCATGGTTCTTCTTATTATTTTACTGTTCTTCATTTTCTTCAACTGGTCAGTCTTGCATATCACGAATAAATCATTCAAGAATCCATATAGGGTATTTAACTATTGCCAATTGGGAACAGTTTTCCTAAGATACATCTATAACCTGTAGAACAGAATTCAGAATAACTGATGTTTTCTTTCCAGTCCCTTGATATAAATGCTATCTTGTCTTACTATCATGAATAACTTACTGATTCTATGCAACAATGACACAGTTAAAGCTTTGGAAGAAAATGGCAAATTTAAAAATTCAAGCTTAACAATGCAACTATAAACAACACAGTTTCAAAATAAAAGGTGTCAGACAACCCTGACCTTTTATCACAGTGTTTCTTATCTAGAACACATCTAGTGTTATATACATGCATGTGTGTGTGTGTGTGTGTGTGCTGTGTGTATGTGTAAGTTCAAGGGGACTGTACAGTTAAAAAAATGTGGCCCTTAAAATTGCCCCCAATTTACATGAGTCAACTAGCCCCATGTAAGTCACACATCCCTACTTTTTAGGAAATTCCATAGAAGCAAAAAATCTAAAAGGAGATGCTTGAAAAATACTAGTAAGAATTTCTCAATTGCTGAGGGTCATCAGTTTAGCAAATTGAAAGATAGTCAATACCTAGAGTTATTAAACTTCCAAATCAACAAGGACTGAATATGGCAAGTAGATTACTATGAGAGAAATAAGCTTTGACTTACATTTGACAGGGTCCTGCTAAAGGATATTTTCAAGGCTGGATACACAATGGGTTAGCATCAACCCTTTTTATTCTTGATTATTAGCCAGGATTTCATTGCAATTCAGCCCATAAAAAAAGAACAAAATTGTAAGCAGAGTTCATTTCCCATACAGATACCTAAATAAGTCGTCTTAAGAACCACACAGTTTGACAGAGTGGGCTGTGGCTGTGAACACTGCATCATTTTGTATTATGAATTCCATTCTGCACTGTGCCTGGAGCAAGTTATGTCTCAAGCAAGTCACTGCAATGCATTTGAAACAGATGTCTAAAGAAGGCTGATGGACTATTACAGGAAACTGAAAGCCAAGATGGCAAATAAAAGACCTTAAACTCAGAGTCTTATTCACTCATTTTTCTACAGAAAGGTTCATGAGTGGGGTGAATGTGCCAGAGCCTCCCAGAAAAGCACAGTCTTTCTCTCAGCTGTAACCAAATATTCATCATCCAGGAAGCATTAGAAAACTTATTTCAGGAACAATTTTGTTAATTTGCAAAAGTATTTGTTTGGGTTTTAAGTGTTTTTTCCCTAGAAAATTCCCTAGAAATTCCTCTACATCCATATTTCTTCCTTTCTATGTTGTCAACTAGTAAATCAGAAGTCAGAAGTGGGAAATAGTATAGTAACATTTGACAAGAGATACTGAGGGATCTACAGCCTAATAGGAGCTCTGACGAAGCATGCATAAGTGACAGAAAAGCAAAGCAGCAGGCAGAGCATCTCATGGAGGAGAGCTTGAGTCAGTAGCTGTAGGGTTTGCAGTGACAGGACATTGGAATCACACATTTTGATTAAGTGGATTGAGTCTGGATGTGTGCTCTGAAATACATGCCACCCAGAAGCAGTTGATAAGAGAAGTGTAATTTTTTTTAGCTATATAGCCAACAATTTTGTTCAACTTGAAAAACAAAACTGGTAAAATAAAATCATTCTAAGACTCAAAAATCCTTTAGGAAAGGCACCTTTCTAAACCCCTCTCTGTTTAGTGTTTAGCACATGAAAACTTCATTCTGGCATTCTAGGGTCTATCAATGGTCTGCCATTTCCTCCTAAGAAAAAACTGTGTTTTGCTATTAAACTGTTCAGACTTAGATACTCAGCTTAGAAAATCCAGCTCGCTCCATGAAATGGCTTATCATTTTTCTATCATACACCCCCCTACCAGAAGATTTTCTGGGTTCCATTTAGACTATTTTGCCTGAAGTAAATTAGGCAAATACCTTCCATCCTGTCCATTACAAACAGTAGGGTTACAGCACACACACACACATCCACACAGACAGGAAGTCACATAAAATATTAAGTAAGTTTTCAGTCCTCAGCTGTGTCCTAGGGCCAAAGTCCAGTAACTTGTGGGAGGGCACCATGCCAGCCTAACAGATGGACATACATATGGGTAGTCAGGACATCATGTGAAGCCATCAAGTATGGATACTAAGGGCATAATTCCAACCTAAGAACATGAGCTTTCTGTGAAGGTTAGGGGATGTTAAGCTGGATTTACTTTCAAAAATAAAGAATAAATTCCACTGCCATGTCCAGGAACGGTTATGCTCTTAGTTAATCAGGTGGAGTTGTTAGTAGATAAAAAGAGCTTTTTTTCTAACAGAATTATTACAATGTAAAGTTTTAGCATTTCACAACATTTTTGACAGATAAATATGTATTATTTGTGGGGAAATGTAGTTAATGATAATGATTTTGCACTGTCAGTGCTTTCACCCTGCATCACCATCTAGCCTATGCCTTTTCCCTAAAGGAGACAGGAAACGGCTATTTGAGCAGTGAATGCAGCCCAGAGAGCCAAATGCATTCTCCATTACTGAGAGGTCAGCAATGGGAACCACTGCCCTTTCCTAATGAGGAGAGAAAGAGAAAAACAGAGGCACAACATTTCCACACACATTGCCCTGGAGAGTACTGAGCTACCATTGCTAATGCATCGGAGTGAAAAACAGACATGCGCATCCCACAGCCATCTGGACAGAGGAAGAGGCTAGGAGTCATGCCTTGTGAATTTAATCCACTGCTACCTCACCATGACAGAAGGATGGGCCAAAACCTACTGAAATGTGATCCCCTGGAATCAAGGAAACATAGAATCTTAGAATATTCGGAGTTGAAAGGGACCCATCAGGATCATTTAGCCAACTCCTGGCCCTGCACAGGACACCCAAAGGACCACACCGTGTGACGGAGAGAGTTGTCCAAAGTTTCTTGAACTCAGTCAGGCTTGGTGTTGTGACCATGTCCCTCTGGAGCCTGTTCCTTCTGGGTGAAAAATCTTTTCCTGATGTCTAACCAAAACCTGCCCTGACTGAGCTTCATGCACCTTTCTCAAGTCCTCTCACTGGTCAAAAAGAGATTGATACCTCGCCCTCCACTTCACCTTGTGAGGATGTTGAAGACCACAGTGAGGTCTCTCCTCAGTCTCCTCTGCTCCAGGATGAACAAACCAAGTCTCCTCAGCCACTCTCATAGGGCTTCCACTCCAGACCCTTCACTGTCTTCACTGCCGTCGTTTGGATGCTCTCTAATGGCTTAATACCTTTTGTGGTGCCCAAAACTGCACACAATATTCAAGTTGAGGCCACACCAGTGCAGAGCAGAGCAGTACAATCCCCTTCCTTGACTGGCTGGTTACATGGTTGGCCCTCCTGACTGCCAGGGCACTGCTGACTCATATTCAACTTCCCATCAACCAGGACCCCTGGGTCTCTTCCTGCAGCACTGCTTTCCAGCATCTCATTTCCAAGTCTATAGACACAACCAAGGTTACCTCATTCCAGATGCAGAATCCAGCACTTTCCCTTATTGAACTTCATATGCTTGGTGATTGCCCAGTCCTCTAACTTTCCAAAGTCTCTGTAGAGCCCCTCTGCCCTTGATGGAGTTGACAGCTTCTTCCAATTTAGTGTTGTTGGAAAACTTACTAGGTATTCCTTCAAGTCCTGCATCAAGGTCATTAATGAAGATGTCGAAGAGAACTGGGCTGAGGATGGAGCCCCACAGAAACCCATTAGTGACTGGACACCAATCTGCTGCTACCATGTTCGCTATTCCCTTTGTGCCTGACCTGTGAGCCAATTGCTCACCCATCATGTAACTTGGTTATTCAGCTGTGAGCTGCATATTTTTTCCAAAAGGATGCAGTGAGAGATAGTATCGAAAGCTCTGCTGAAGTCCAAAGAGATTACATCTACCGCCTTTCATAGATCAACCAGATGGGTTACCCTATCGTAGACAGAAATCAGGTTTGATAAACAGGACTTTCCTCTCATGAAGCTGTGCTGGATGTGACCAGTGACTGCATTGTCCTCTAGCTGTTTTTCAATACCTTCTGGAATAATGTTTCCCATGATTTTACTAGGCACTGAAGTGAGACTGAGAAGCCTGTAATTTCCAGGGTCCTTCTTCCTGCCCTTCTTGAAAATTGGGACAATGTTCACCAGTTTCCAGTTGGTTGGGACCTCTCTGGCTTCCCAAGACTGCTCAAAAATTGAGAGAGGTTTTGCGATGGCATCAGCCAGCCCTTTGAGGATTCTGGGATGATTCTGATCAGATCCCAGAGATTTATAGGGATCCAGCTGGAGCACCAGATCCCTTACAAGTTCAGAGTCAAATAGGAGTTCATCATCATCTCAGTCGTGGTCCTCCAGCTCAGGGCACTGAGACCTCCTTGGTCCATCAACCATATTGAAGACAGAGGCAAAGAAAGCATTAAACACCTCTGCCTTGTCTCTGTCCCTGTTTGGGAGGTGACCATCCTCATCCTGTAATGGGCCAATGATATTGCTGTGTTGACTATTGCCATTAATGTATTTGAAAAATACACCTTGCCAGCAGCTTCAGCTCCAGTTGAGCTTGGGCCACATGAATTTGCTCAGTACAGTGGCTGTACTGTATTCTTCCCATGTCACCTGGCCTTGCTTCCACTGGGATCCCACCTCTTACTAAGGTCAGAACATCAAAATCTGACTAAATCATGATGAGCTTTTGAGATTTTACCAATTGACTAAGGAGACCACATGAAATTTTAATCCCAAGTACGGGGAGAGCAGAGGCAGGTACTTGGTTTATGGAGTACTGCGTATTCAGAGAAAGGCCGGGACAGGAAGCAGTGATTTCCTCCTTCAACTGAAATGAGATTTTTCAGAAGAAGCATTAGAACTTTCTGAAGATGAATAGTGCAAACGATTTGTTGATTAAATGGACTTTTCTCTTTCTTCCAGTCTTGATTTAAAAACATAACGAGAGGGAGAATAACTGGTTCATTCCAGAGGATACAACTTGAATTATCTCCTTTCAGCTTCCAGCCATTTAGGTTCTTTCTGCTAGACTCAACAGCTTCTTAGTATTCAGCACTCCTTCCATGAAGTTACTGAATGCAATGCAAGTCACTTCTCAAACTACTTTTCACTAAACAACAAAGATTGACATCTTTAAGATTCACACCATTCTGAAGAATGCTATTCCTCTGTTCATTTTTATTCCCCCTCCAATTTTTCGATGTACTTTAGGAATTCAGATGCCAGAAAATGTATGCAGTAATCCAGTTTTAGTCCCCCCCGTGCTATATACATAGGGAAAGGTTGACTTCTTAGTCTGCTTCTTTATACAGGCTATGCTCATCATTCTTACATATTATCCTTTTATTTCTTTTGTGAGACAGTACATCCCAGGATATGGCTATAATTTTTTTTTCATTTCAGCCTACATGCCCTCGTTTTATAACTGTCTGACTAAAATTACCATTTCATGATGCATTTGTCTGCATTTAATGTCCCAATTACGGAATAATTCAAATGCTTCTATTTTGACTCATTAGCATATCATTAGCCACTTCACAACTAGTTTATGAAGCATCCATGCATTTTGTAGAAGTGATTTTATATTTTCTTCAGATCTTTTCAAAGCAAATTAGTGTTATTGTGGTCATTTCTGTGGACTTTCACTAGAAACTGGCACTGAATTGTCATCCTCTGTTAATGACTTTTTGGAAGCTCTCAGTCAATTTATAAACCATGTAATGAGCTTTTCATAAGTATGGTGCTATTACTTTATTGAAATATTGTATAGCAATCAGTAGAATACCTCATGAAAGCTTATGCCTGTAATGACTACTTGACTAGGTTTTTTGTACAAAGAATACAATCATCAAATGAGTTTTCTTGTGCATTAATAATGTCTGTGTTACCACACTGAGGGACTTAATTATATTCCTCTCAGATATTCTTTACTAAATTAGTCTACCATCACAGGTTTCCTGGTTTTGCGTACAACTGATGTCAGGCTCACAGCCACACAATCATTTCAACCACTATATCCCTTGTATAAGTGCTGGTACAATCATAGAGTGATAGAAAGGCTTGGGTTGGCAGGAGCCCTAAAGATCATCTAGTTCCAACCCCCCTGCCATGGGCAGGGACACCTCCCACTAGATCGGATTGCTCAGAGCCCCATCCAGGCTGACCTTAAACACTCCCAGGGATGGGGCATCCACAGCTTCCCTGGGAAACCTATTCCAACACCTCACCACTCTCCCAGTAAAGAATTCCTTTTCTGTTTTTGAAGTTATTTTTTGCTGAATGTACCCACTTACTTTCATTAGACTCCTTAGTTGTCACATTCCTCTATCCCCTTGAGGTGTTTCATACGTCTCAGTTTCCACAGATGTGTATTTACTTTCTCCATTCTCCATTCGCTGTATGGCTCTTCATTCATATTTATTACACTTACTTTTGCATTCAATGCAGATGGATTTGCAGCTAAGATTCCAAGCACCTTTGAATTGTTACTCTTCAGTTATTTAATATTCTCATTAAGAATTCCAATTTTTCATTCATATATTTGTCTGACTTCTCTTCCCAATTATTTCTGCTTACATTTTTCTCAATCACAGAAAATTACCCATCCGGAAGAACCACTATTTTACTGCTTGGGAATGTTCTTTGTTTGTCTACGCTAATTGCAATCAGGTCATGAAAACTACCCCTAGGGCAGTCATGAACTTCTAGTCCACTAAGTTATTCATATTTATCAGTTCTAATGAGAGCTTAAATTAAAAATTCATTATTTTGGTCGTGGAGACTTTTCACTAGAAAACAGGTTTTTTTGTTTTTACAAAAATTTAATATTTTACTGGTGTTTTTGACAAACTTTCAGTACATAGCTCCCTCACCACCCTTATTTATATGCATTCAAAATCCCATAATTTTGTGCTACCAAGAACTCCCAATGCCACAACTTTGTTTTCCTGGGACGTTACGTCCACTTATTTTACGATCCCAGTAGCTTGGACACTCTCATCCGCTTTCAGCATTGACTTTCTCACTGGTGAGGGTTTCCAGATCATTGTCTCTGTTACCAAGACCTTATGATGGCTATTGTATACAACCAGAATCTCTCATTTTGTGTCTGGCTGTTATCTGCCTTTAGAGACATTTTGCTGGTTACAGTTAAGTACTATAATGCACAAAATGACTTTACATTTGACCCTGATGACTCTTAATTTATTTTTCTTTTCTACGAGTTTGGGGTTTGTGTATTTCAAGCTACTCATGATCAAATCACTTATAAAGTATCAGAAAGGGTATGTTTCCATGAGTAGGATTTTCCAAGGGTACGATTTCCATGAGAAAGGCATCTATATATAGAAAGTGGTACTTCTTCCACTTGGCCAATGAAACTGAACATACATTGCACTTGTGAAAATTTGCAGAAATGACAGCATTTCTCTTTTGCCTCAGGCAACCTGCTGTTGATCTGTTTTTCTATATCACCCTTCATACTGTATGGCCATTTATTGCCGCCTTCTTTTTGGTATCTATTGAGAACTGCATCACAGAAAAAAAACCCAAACCTTAATCTCCCTGAAATGGCACAGTGTAAGTGCCAGCAGAATCTTACTGGCACTCTTTTACGTCATAGTGTATTCTGGACCAATACCTTGAACAAATGAAACAAATTACTGAAATGGAGTTCTGTCTTCATTTTTTTCCCCTTTTTTTTTCTCCTTCTTTTTTTTTTTTTGTTCCATTTTGCTTTGTAAGGTTATTCAGTTAGTTCTTAAAATAGTTTGTGCAGTTTAATTTGGGGAAATAAATGAGGTTACTTTTGCCGAAAAAGTCTTAATCTGCACATTTTCTGCAAGATGGGCAATATTCAACAAACCTGAGATCCCTTTTCTCATGAACATAATAAGACATTTCTCAGCTGAATGCCCAGAGGTGCATAGCTTCTAATGAGGTTTAGAAGGGAATATCTCGGAGGAAAAAGAGAACTAGAGAGATTGAAAGAAAGAAAGAAAGAAAGATTGAGGGGCAAAAATGAAGAAAAAAGGCATCATCAATTCTAACACATACAATTAAATACTTACTAACTCTTGGCCTAATGTCTGAAAAATAAGAAGCTAAAACCATTAATTCTCAGCTAGTTGGTTTTTAAAAATTTATGTTTAAGGTATATTTAACTTTAAGATAATAACAATGTTTGGAAGCAGACATTAAGGTTCTGTAGCTCTTTATTTTTCTGTTAAAAAATATGTCAGAAAAATTTTCCTACCAGTGTTTTTCACCTTGAGCTATACATCTGGTATTTGTTAAGTGCAATGCTTTAAATAAGCTTAGTGAAAATATGAATGAAAATAGTCAAAGCATTTTCACAATGAAATCCAGTTGTTTTCAAACTATTCTAATTGCACATAATTTCACTGAATTAATGCAATTTCTACTTCTATGATCTTCCATTATTAAAAAATTTCTGTCTTGACAAAGACTGAAAAATAATAGAAAATTACTTAAACTAATGTGTTTGATACAACTGAAGACACAGTGCTTCATTATTATTACTTGTGCAAAGTTATTAAGTTTTTTTCACTCCACCTCTTCAAATTCAGGAAAGAATTTGATCTTTCATCACTGACCCTTATCATGTGGTACTGATTTATATCCAATGACATTGGGCATTGGTAATTTTTTATTAGTCACATATTGGGCTACTCTATGTTTTATGAAATTACATTCTGGATTTTCTTTTGTTAGCAGACAAAATTCTAGTCAACTATATCCACATTTTATTACCTAACAAACAGCTCTTTTTAAAAATGTCCCCGGTTCAAGTGCGGCTGAGCAAACAGTTGATTTATACTTCACTGTTAATCCTGAAGTATTTTTTTAATGTATTTTCAGTAAAATGAGCATTTTGAAATACTATTTTTTTCTCACAGGAGTGTAGTGTACAACCTAGAAAAAATCTTGATATTGTCCTTTAAAAATAAAAAAAAAAATATTTTTGAAAATGTCTAAGTGAAATATTTCAGTTTCTCACTTTCTAAAATAGCACTGTAATTTGCAACATTTCCCTGATAAGAGGTTGAGTTTTGAAGTTCATCAGGTGTAGTATATCCTGCTTTCACTATAACGTATGCAACTGTCCAAAAAGCAAGTGTTCATACTAAGAAAACAAGATAAGAAGAATTGGACTTGCTTCATTCACATAGTCTGTAACATGTGTAACACAGAAGAATGAAAAATCCTCTTAGGCTATTCAACAGTTAATTTGCAAAGAGTTTACAGGTTCAGCATTTATTTCTTTTCATAGATGTAGCCCTCTGTGCAATTTCCCCTTACCTTCCGTGTCTGATTGGTAATACATTGTGTGTGATGCACTCAGCAACTTTACAAAGGTGCAAGAACCAGGGCACAAGATGCTTAACTGCGTTTGCAGAGACAGGAATATTCTTATTAACGTGTCAGAGACATTGCTTTTCAGAAGCAACACTATTTGCTATATACCTCTGGAAGAAACAGGCAACATGTCACAGAAATTTAGACTAGGTTTAGGGTCTAAATGATTCAAGTAACACCTGTTTTTAAACGTACCAGCTTAACAAAATGCCAGTAATGAGAACCCATATAGAAAACAATTTCAGACCCAGCTTTTACCCCACTATGCTTGTGTAAGAGTGTATCTCTGAGAAAGATCAGCGTGAGAGAGTGTTCAAGACTGTCTGTAGGAACTGGGCCTCCTGCCTTCAGTCTGTGCTCTAGATAAACTCCCTCTGACAAAATTCAAGTGTAGTTTTAAGGTGAGCTGAGACAGAAAAAAAATAATCCTATCTTGCAATTTCTGGGCCAGCTGTGGTTTCAATAAAATGATTCTACATGCAGCCTGGAACCTAAATAAGGCTTTACCCTTCCATATACAGTTTTCACCATTTTTCATTTTTTTATTGCTCTCTTTAAAGACATACAGCATCATTGCTTGTTTATTTTTCATTTCGTTTTTCTTTCCTTGGCAAATATTTAATTGCTTTACATCCTCTGTGCATGCTTACATATGCTTAAACAACCAAGCATTAAGAAACTATCCTCCCGTAAAAAAATGTGGTCAGCATTACAATTAGTCACCATAGCCTACTAGTGTAGGTGTGGATATTATAATTAGGAGGCTAGCAATAATTGTGCCGACTCAGTAGCATAAGAAATGCTAGAGTGAGCAGCTGAACAGTATTTATCTACCAATTTAATTATTTTATAAATGATATTAAAGGGCGAGCAAATGAGATATTCATATACACCAGACAAGTAATGAACTTGTCCACAGGCTCCAGAGGGTAATTTTTTCTTTAGTTTCTTAGTTCAAAAATTCTTCCCTCACCTCTCAACAGTGTAAGTTAATACCTTACAACTTCTAAATGGTCCTATAAATTAAATTTTAGTATCAGCAACCATTTCAGTGACAGAATGAATATCTATTTGCTAAAGAGAGCGGAGTAAAATGTCAGAGGAAGTAGGTCTCATTTAATCAGTGTAAGCTCCCTAATAAATATCAGCCAAATATACTCTTCTTGTTTCTACCCATCCCCCTTAAAAATAGCTATTCAACTGAAAAGGGATATAATGCATTTCAACCTGCCATCTATTTTTAGTTATTCTTTGCAGTGAGTCTTTTAAAAGAGACAGTTACACAGATATATCTGCAGCATGTTTAATAGGAAGCTTGTGGATTCCTCATCCTTGCCACTCAAGGTAGCTCATTTTCAGTCAGATGGAATTGGAAAATGGTGACACAAAGACACAGCTCAGAAGATATGGGAAAAAGATAAAGAGAATTGTACAAACCATTGCCCAAAGTTCTCTGTGGAAATATATAAGGCACATTTTAATACTGCGGGGCTGTTATCTGCTAATTCAATTGTGAAAATGGGATCAAGAGTTTCTTTGTGTTATCCTTAATTTCTTCATTTATTTTTGATGCTGCTTTGGTTAAAATACATTTTTGGTTTTATGCCTCAGTCCTAACATTTTTGAAGAAAGTAAAATTACACCTGCACACTTCAAAGGTCAGCAACAGGCAGGACTTGCCATACAGCCTGGGATTCCTAGAATAGATGCTCTTTATGGCTACAAATAATCGTCTTTAGTCTTAGCATCAAGTTTCCTCCTATTCCTCATGTGTGCAGCTACACAACAATGTGGGATGGGGAGGAAAGGAACATCCAAGGGTTATTCTTTCCTTTAGAGACAAAGTTTTTACAAAATTAAGTTGGTTTTTTTTACAAATCAGATGTCTCCAAAGATCTGAATAAATGACAGATGGAAAGAGCTGCAGGTAAAACAAGACAGAAGTACTTGTCTGATATTTCTTTCATGGGGTTGTTACTGAGTTGAGCAAGTAGTTACGTGGTATCTGTCTCAAGTGATCTGTTTATACAGCATGAAGGGCTGGGAAATATTCTCAGAGCAAATTCAGTCATTCTTGCACTCATTTTTATTGTATAAACAGTAAGAACAAGTTCTGAAAATCCATTAGTAAATAGTTTTAATTGACACAAAAATGGGTTTGCAAAGGTATTTGGAGCCCTTTAACGTAGCCTCATTGAAATTTTCCATGACTACCTTCAATATAGCACTACAGGAATAGAGTTCTTGTTATGATTTGAGAAAGAAAGCAAACCTTTGCAATAAGTAGACTGAAAACAACATTCCTTGTGGCATACTGCATTGTTCCTGGCTTGTGCTTGAATAGAAATGCAAAGGAATAGATTTTCATCCCTTGATTGGTCATGTTGAGTTCCCACATCACAATACACATCATGCCTCATTATTTGACAAACTGGTTTTTCTTGAATATTCATTAGACTTCCCCAGTGCAATTGTCTCTAAATGCCAACTAGACCTCAGCTAATACACTGTTTGCTTAGAGTGGACCTCAAAGCAGAGGTAAATAGGCTTCTGAATTTTAAGCATAAAAGAAAGGACTTTCTTCAGTGACAAGTCACAGAAACCACACAAGGCAGAGCAAATATTCCCTAGGTCCTGTTTTTCTTCCCATTTCCTTTTTTTGTCTAAAATCTTTCAAGAATATAAGATGCTTTGCTTTACTGGTCTCATTATTAAACTACCACCAGTCATTTTCAAGTGTCATTCTTCTGCACTATTCAGAGCTTGATGAGAGCATTTGTTTGCTAAAACAAGTTTTTAAACCTGTTTATTACCAGAATCTTGACAACACATAGAAAAAAAGTTTTGGCTTACTTCCATTTCTTTTTTTAGAGTTTGGCTGAAAGTAGCTACGGAACAACAGGGAATAAGGTCACAATTACAGATGACACATGAAGCTATATCAAGTATGGATATTCTGTTTATCCTTAGGGCATTTCAAGAATACAAAAGTCTTAGCAACAGCGTGCAAGAGACAGCCTTATTTCATAAGATTTTGCATCCCACTTCCCATCTCACCTTCCAACTAATTCCCCTCCTGCACAGTTCCTGTGACTCTTCGGCACTGATCTGTATAAGGAGCATGTCCATGTCCTTTTTCTGCCAGCATTCAGCAACAAAAAAGCTTATAAACAGCAGTTTGGGCCAGAGTACAAGACTGGTATTAACTGCATTTCCTATGGTCCTAAGGGGCTTGTTACTATTTGTATGCTGCACATGGTGGATAAAGCCCACAGCCTCAGCCTTCCTGAATGTCCACACAAAGCAGGACAATCTTTTTCTTCCCAAGACCAGCACATACGTTTCATTTAATTAAATTCCTTTTACTTTCTGTGTGGACAAGTACTACCTTGGACCTAAATAAACAGAGTAAATAACTTTCCAAGACCTATCTCATGTTAAAAGAAGTATAAAGTGATGGGTTTTTTGGCCACTAGGAAGGAAGGAAGGAAGGAAGGAAGGAAGGAAGGAAGGAAGGGAGAGAATATTGGATTTGGAAAGTTAAGGAGTTAGTAGAAAACCATGCTTTGGTTTTTCTACCCAAAGGTGAAGACTCCATGATGGATAGGCACAGCCAGGGAAAGTCTTCTGAGCTTCCACATTAATTCTCTCTCACATTAAGTCTATTTTCTTTTCCCAGGGAAGTCCTTATTAGCATTGGGCAATCCCCATAAGCCATGATATGATGAAGGGAGAACTAAGGCTTGGACACGAGATTACAAAATGTGATTTGTTATGTTCTTTGTATTTATAGAACTCAACTTTTCCTTAACAGAGGAATATTGAGTTTCTACTTAGTATAACAGTGATTAGACTCTAATAATGTCACAGTAACTAGTCAAAAATGAAATTATGAAAACAGCATTTCACCTTATTAATAAGAAAATGGGAACTATGCAGACTTTTCTGTCCCCCTTTTCAGTAAAATGTTAGTAGAATCAAGACTAAACTTAGCACACAGTTGTATATGAAATACATTCAGTTATATACCTATCATAATTGATAGTTTTACATTTGTGCCTCTGAGAGAAGGCATTTTCAGCATTTGTTTTGATGACAAAATGTGCATTGTATTGAGGGAAGTAGAGAGTAGTTATTTCCAAAATAAAAATACTGATTATTTAATAAAAGTGCAAAGAATGCCCAGCTTCCTTTGCTTGTCCCTGCATTATCATAAAATCTTACAGAAGTGTCTCATTAAGAGCTGTCTTCAAATCGCAAGCAAGACTGCATAGATCTGGAAATGGACAGAATCTCTGCCTCCCGGTTTTTACTGTCTTTGGGTTTGTTCTCATAGGCAAGCTGTTGTTGGCTCTGGTTTTGTTCTGTTTTGATTTATTCTTTGTCACCTTCAATTTTAAATGAGCAGAAGTGGCTGTGACTTGCACACACACCTACAGTGGACTATTTGTAGGTCATAGAAATAAAAAAATCATCACAGTCCTAGAAAACTCTTGTTATGAGGTCACTGCCCAAAAATTTATATATGCACACAGAAGACGTGTTCTTTCTTTTTCTTTCTACTGCCTTAGTCAGCTGTCTATAGCAGCTCTAGTAACAAAAAATATCTGAGAAGTCATAAATGCTTTGGCACAGGGAGCCAAGATTGGGTCCAAAATATGTTGGAACTAGTCTTAGCCCTATGAAGCCTGTCCTTAAATTTGTACTGAGTGGAGGAGTCTGAATTTTTTAATTGTGAAATGCAGATAACAATTGTCAAACCCATTCAGGGCAAGTGGATTGCAGAACCATCCTGTACAACCATGATGGATTTGGAAGGGTATCTGTTGTGCGAATTAAGACAATTAACTAAATGCCAGTGTCTCATTTTTCAGAGATCCTTTGAGTTTGGCATATGTAATGACCTGTGAAGATTTTCTTCCCATGAAGGCTAAATCAAAATAGTTTTTTGGGATGTGTAATTTTTTAAAGTTTACTTGTCAAAGTTTTTCATATGAGAATTTGGAATGCCTTCAATGTTGTATTAATTGTATTGCCCTCTCTGAATTGCTTACAAATGGAGCTTTTGCAATTCAAATAAATGAATGCACTTGTATCTAGAAGATGCAGTCTGAGAAAAATCTGTTCTAAAATCTTCTGTAGAAAATCACTGGAAGGCTAAATAGATTTTAT
Source organism: Pseudotriccus pelzelni (assembly GCA_035584735.1). NCBI lineage: Eukaryota > Metazoa > Chordata > Aves > Passeriformes > Tyrannidae > Pseudotriccus > Pseudotriccus pelzelni. The sequence continues at coordinate 17,459,977 of JAWMRA010000164.1, read as the reverse complement.
GAGCCAGATTAATTAGTTTTATGTGCCGGCTTTGTAGTACTGAAGCAAGTCAACTTTAAACACTAAGCAGACAGATATTTAGATAGGCTTTTCTCCGTTAGAATTGCTCAAATGGTGTAATATATCCTTATACAAACCTAATATGCCCAAAATATTTATTTCTTAAATATTTATTGTCACTTCTGTAAACATTTTGGCAGTTATTTCTTTCATTCCAGTCTGTCTGGTCTTGTGAAATCATACTGTTGAATACATAACCACAAAATCATACATCATATTCACACAGCAAATACAGGAGCGAAATCTGTTCTTCCCATGTGGATATTTTGCCACTAATTTAACTAGATGAAACAGTCAGCTTAACAATGGCCTGAATAAAAGGAAACAAGTCTTACATCCATGGAATTCAAGCTGACAAGAAAATACCCAGCTTTTCCTCTATCATACTCAACAATTATAACAAGAGAGCAAAACAGGTATATTTCATGGTTACTCCTCAATAGTAATCTTCAGAAAATCCTGATATATTGCTGGATATTTAGTCTATTAATTATAAAGGTATAATTTTCTTAATTGTTCTGATTAAATCATCCACTTGCCCTGTGCTATTTGATGAGAAATGCAAATGTCAAAAACTTCATTACCATTTTTATTGCTCATCAGAAGCATTTCTTACTTTCAAAATATTCAGTATAGAGACAAAACAGGGAAAACATGCTGAGTGCAATGAAGAGCAGTGGGATGCCAGAGTGCAAATACTGAATAAGATTGTTTATAAACAATCGACTTGTTATTTCTTTATGACATCAACTCTAAGAGTCAAAGATTCTCTTTTAAATTTGCCAGTATTCTTTCTTAGTATCCAGTCTTCATTTTCAATCCAACTAGAATCATCCTTGCTATTTTGAATGTTTTCTTTCTTTATTGCCATTTCAATAGAGATAGATACTGATAAGTGCATAGCAGATAACAGCTTCTCTATTAGAGACAAACACGAGCAGTGATTGCTACTGTCGTATTTTGGTTAACTCGCAGAATTCCACTTACAGTCATGCACACAAAGTAAATATTCTATGCCTCTTAAAAAGCCCAGGCTTCTTGGAAAAACTTCAAACTAATGAACTACCGTGGACTTAGTAGCCTGTGGTTCATTTTGTCTTCAAGGAAACAATGATGAATTACACCACAAATGAACCTTTTCCATTTTTTGTTTCCCAAATATTTCTACACACAGCTTAAATTTTACCCCTAGGTCTTTTTGCCACGTGCTTTAGCTGTGGACTGTTAAACAGCTTCTGCATCTCCCCGGAGATGTGAATCCCTAGCTCCTGTGCAAATGAGGTTTGTAACTACTTGAGGGTGGAACGTTCTACATAAATGGGAGATAGTGTTATTACTTAGCACTGTGGGAAGCATTTTAAAAGCTTTCAGAAGCAGATAATTTTTAAAGGAGTCTGAGACTCCTCATCGTCCTCCTTTGCAAAAACTGATAACCATTTGACCCACTGAATTTCAGTTTTCTTCAAAGCCATACATGCCTCAACCCAGCCCCATTTCCAGATGTTGGGTATATCTGCTTAGCCTATAAACCTGCACATCAAAACATACTCTATATCATTTCCTTCCAAGCAAATTAATAAATATAATTTTGACTGTTTAAACTTAATGTGTGTTAGTATTAGTTGGCCAAACCCACAAAGATTATTCTAAATTCTCTTCAGAGCCTTGTTTAACAAGTCTATGTTACAATGGTTGGCCTGCAGCACTTCTATTTTTAGCTCTAATGGAACAGTCTTAAATTGCTTATTTTCTGTTTACTAAAGACATTGAGCTTGTAGCCATGGAAACAGTGGCAAGTGCCACAGCTTAACTGTTTTATTAAATGGATGGAAGGTACAGCTGCAAAACTTGAAAGGCCAGAATGTCAATTTTATACATAACTCTAATTGCCATATATACCACATTATAGAAAGTACTACATTAAACATAAGGAGTCAGAATCTGGTCTTGGTTATCGTGATATAAATCTTCCTACCTCTCTCCTTACTCTCCTTATTCTCCTCATTCTCCTTATTCTTGTGCAACCCAGATCAGGGTCTGTTTTTGTCAAATTGCAGAGCCTGTCAAGTTTCAGTGATTACTGCATTTGAGTGCATGAACTGCAGATGATGTACACTAAACTTGTGCCTAGTTATCATGGAAAGACACCATCTCACAGCTGTGCTTGCATGCAGCTCTTAGCACATATTGTATTGCTTACAGCAATAACATTGTTTTTGGAACCGCTATGTTCTATAATGTTAATAGAAGGAATTAAATCAAAACTAATGACCTTGTCAAATGAAACTCCTGAAGTCATAGTGGAAGAATTAACACAAAGAATTCTTTAAATTTGTAATTAGGCTTTTACACAAGAACACCCCAAGCACCAGAGGTGTTGAAAAATTTCACCCTCTGTTAGTTTTAGTATAAGCTGAGTGTGCTCCATATATATGAAAACTAGGGTATTCTTAAATTCATACTTAAAAATGTGTATAACAGTTAAATCAAACACTTCTGAATGTTATTGAAAATTATTAGCACAGTCTAGAAGAATTTTGTGATGGAGTATAAGACCCCATAGGATCGGATAAGAAAATATAATTTTTAACACAAACCTTAACGTTTTACAGCCCCCTAAAAATCGAGAGCTAAAATAAGAAGAGTGGTATATTTACATCCATAAATACTTAATGCATGACTCATCTTGTGTAATAGAACCAAAAGCTTGAAAAACATTTGACATTTAGAAGAATCAGTTCTGCTTTCTTCACAAGTATTGTGCTTGGAACAGTGTTCACATTGCTACTTTTGGTGCTAAATGTCTCCATATTGAAATGCGTCTATATAGGCACTTCCAGTGAACAAAAACTCAAAAAGTAAAATTGACATTTCAAAGGAGAAACATTTTAGAAAACATAAGGCTCCAATAAATTATCAACAACGGTATTTCCTTTTATGAAAACATTCTTGTTTAAATTAAAGAATACTATGCTTGATGCTCAATTATTAAATTCAAAGAAATATTCTTCACTGTCTTTTGGTGTAGCTAGAATTACTGCACCGAAAAAAAAAGAAGTTTCCATTCATTTATGTATTTCTTCCTCTTTTTTTTCTTTTTAATCCATCTGCAGGATCTACCTTCATTTGCAACACCCACATAATTCCAGTGAAAAATCAAGAAGGAGTAGCAATGATGTTTATTATTAACTTTGAGTACGTAACAGATGAAGAGGATGTGGCGTCTCCTGAGAAGTCCAAGCCTATATTACCATCTAAACTTGTAAATCGTAAGTTACTTATTAAAAGTTCTCTGCTTACCTCTACTCTTATCTGGGGAAGTAATTAACAAGAACAACAGGATTACCAAAGGATGCAATTTCATTGACTGACTCACTTCAAACAGAATCCAAAACAGTAGGTTAAATGTAGCAAACCTACTGCAAGAGGTTGGTAAAATAATCTATCTGATCTTTTGTAGTACTAACAACATGGATCTTGTGTGTCTAGGACACGTAAATTTATTCAAGCTGAAACATTTCAGATAAGTGCATTACTCTTGACAAAAGTCAATTAGGAATGGAAAACTGATAAAAAGCATTATGATGTAGGCCAAATATTTCATCTTAGCCTACTCAAAATTGAATATTACTATTTTGCTTTCCCAGTAAAAAACAGTGGTGATGTTTGATTAACAGTTGGTGAAATGTGACTAAATTAGACAAGAAAATATAAAACCTTAAAAGAAAAGAGTTAAAACATAACTAAACATCCCAGTTTTATCAAATTGAAGTATTTAGATTGACTTGAAGAACATACAGGAAATACGTTTGTTTTCATTCCACTCTGGAATGTAAGTATTGTCAAAATTAGAATACTCTGCATAAAATTCCACTTCTTACACAGCTACATTGTGCAGCTTTCTGTCCCACTGTCTGCAGAATGTGTGTTCTTTTGCTGACCTTCACTCTGTGCAGCAACAGCACATGATCCTTCTGCTTTGCATATGCACTCACATAATCTGCTCTTACTACAAGATTTCCCAGAACTCATCCCTTTTGTACAAGCTCTTAGTAAAGCACAGCATGCCCTAATAGTGAGCATTAACACTTGCCCCTGGCTGGCTCAGCACCAGTTGGAAAATACCTTTTCACAGTGAGATAATCTTTAATGCTAGTACGATAAAGGGACCTGGAATCTGAGTATTTCAATTGTTAAATCAACACTTCAGCTTTCTCTAGATAGGAAACAAAGACTGGTACAGTCTTCACTGTGACAAGCAAGGGAAAAACTTTCCTGGTGTAAGCACTACACAGTACCTGAATAACCCTACAATGACAGTTGATATTAAACTGTGGCAAAGAAAATTCCCATTAGTGGAAGCTTGCAGTCTGCAAAAAAATATCACATTTTTTAAAAGAGCCTTTGTAAATATTCTTTAAGATACATATTTAAAATATTGTGCTTTTATACTTCCTTTTCTTTTCTTTGTTTTTGCGGCAGCAGGTGGTGTTTTTTTTTTAAGTAACCAGTACAGGAAATGGCTTTTTTCTGGAGATATCAAGAAAACACTTTTTCTAGTAATGATATGGTTAAAAATCCATTAAGGGGTACCATGAAAAATAATGAAATTGCATCAGAACAAAAATTATAAAAAGTGCATCAAGTAAACCCTACTTGTGTTTATTTTAGTATGCCATGATTTTGTGAATTTGGAACATCTTACTTCCTCGATTTAAAAAGTAATTTTATAACATAAATAAAATTGTTCAGCTTGTCCAAGCTTAACGTGGTTTTATTGACAAAATAGAAGGTAAAAAACCAGTTGAGGGAAAAAAACCCTGAGCCTCATGTCTTGAAAAAGAGCATTTTGTTCTGCTGTGACATATCACTGTACATTTTCAAGTGTTATCACTTGCTGTATTTTAAAGTGAAAAGCTGAAGAGGGAATACGAAAAAAACTCCACTTTGTCAAAACACCCTTTTCTTGTTTTACAGTATTTACACCTGACATACACGAGGGATTTCCCTGCTGAAAGTTCTTGAAAAATGAATAGGTGGGCCTCCAAGCTCAGTACATAATAGAGAAACATCAAGGTTCAAAAGGAGGCAAAGAAAGGTGACTTAAACCATTTTACTGCTAGTGGGGACAGCCAGATGCCAGAAACTGGCAGAAACTAGAGCAGGCACAAGGCTGTTCCTATTTCTACCTAGTTGCTTATGGTTTCAGAGCAGACTGTTATGTGGGCAGGATGGGAAGAATGGTGATACAAAATAAGCTACATAGCCAAAAATTCCTCCTGGCAGGGACATTTCTCAAGAAAGAGGCCAAACTATGCAAAACATCCAGAAATAACTGCAAGATATTGTATACAGTCTAATGATGGTTTTAAATTAAAGGAAACAAACAAAAGCTAGAAATCTAGAAAAGAGACCAATAAGCTAGAAAAGAAGGCAAAAAAAGGTGGATGGTTTAACAGTAAAAACACATTTTTTTAAGTCATGTTCCCAGGATAAAGAAGACAAATGGTAGATTGTCCAGGAGGGAGCTAGTATTTTATTATTTTACTCTATGTAGAACAGGTGAAGCAGGTGATGTCTTTTCACTGGATCACACAAAATGAACAGTAATGGGTATTGGTTCAGAAAAAAAAAAAAAAAAAAGAAAAGCAGAAAAGAAAAAAAATTCCTTCAAATCCAGCAACCAATTTAAAGAATATAAATAGAGAGGGAACCAGACACATAACAAGTGCAATACATCTCTGACAAACAACCAAGATAAGCAATGGCTAATGACAAAAGACAAAAGATTTCAGATTACATTAACATCTACTACCCAGAAGCACACAGATCATGAGTTTTCTTTCCAGAGGTCCTTAAATTGAGTTTTCTCATATTAGAATGCCTTTTCAACATGGGAGCAAATAAAAATGACTGAGTCAGGTTGCAGGAGAGAACTAAAAGTGATTAGGACACAAATAGATTGCAGTTATTTTCCCAGCTCTAGAAAACAAGATAATTCTTCCATACTACCATTCTTCCTCTAATTGCTTTATCAAGAGTTGATATAAAAAGTGTAAAGTGTAGCTTTGAAAAACCTTTCCTTTTTTCTATAGGCATGTATCACACCAGTTGCAGCCAACAGTTTTGAACACTACTGCTTACCACAGGGCTCTAATACAAAGTAAGAAAAAAGTACTTCATTCCAGTCTGTTAAAGGGCACTCTGAAAAAATTAAATACCTATGGAAGGCAACTGACACTTGGTAGGCTGAGGTCAGAAACTGCATTTAGCTCTGAATAGGCAGAAAATTAAAAATCTACTAGCTGATTACTGATATTTTAAAGGGCCCTTTTAAGGTCTCTAGGACAAGGATTCTGACTTTTGTTACATGCCATGCTGATGGCTAACACAATTAGGTTCTAATTCAGCACTGGGCTTGGCAGACTATTAAAAAAAAGGTATGTTGTCAGGATTTTGATGACCATGTTTGAGTATAAATAGAATTCTTTCTAGTCTGGTGCTCAAGAGCTCCTATCTCATATACAGCAAGAGGATGGATAGGCAGTAGTGTGAAAAGTGAAGATAATGGCTTCGCAACAGCAGGGTAAAAGTTGTTTTAGCTGATCCTTCTCTTCCCTTTATTCTTTCTTGCAAGAATTTATCAGCAGTTCTCAATGGCAGTCAGCACAGCGTATAATCAAATAGAGAAATTTTGGAAGACAGCAGCACGCACTAAGTCTGTAAAGAACTACTAAATCACAGACAACTGCTTTTTCACTCCTTTCTCTTTCATTGCTTTTGTAGTTTACCACAATTCTATTTTCCAGTATATGCCGTTTCATTAGTAAAACAAATGAAGCCTTTGCTCACATATAACTCTCTCCTTTTGGGGGTAAAAAGATACAGCCCAAAACATATGTCATATCTTTTTGTATAAACTTCTAATCAAATTTATTTAATACTACGTTTGTCCCATCCTTATATTCAGAGAGATGTGGAAGCGTCTTCTGTACGTACTTATTCCACAACTCATTCCAACAACCTCCAGTGAGAACACATTTGTACAATGTGCAGTTAAAGTGAGACTTAAAAAACCTGATTTCTGCTATAGATGTCCATTCATCATCCAATCTTTCTAAATTTTGTCTCGTTTCCAGATATGAGAACTCTACTCATTCTTACGTCAAATCTTTTCTAATAAGTTTGTTTCCTTTTTACATTGCCTTTTGTTAGATCATGTAAATGTTTTGTAACTCCTGAAATTAACATCTATACCCAAAGATAAAGATACTTAATAACTTCACCTCACCTCACTTGATCTGTGAAATGCTTGAAGACATAAATACCTGCTTTGTAAGTGAAAGGATATTTGTGTAGCATATTGAAGTGTTAGTATTGATAGTTTTGAGCTACATAAGCCCTAAAAATGGATTTTACTAACCTGTAACAGTTCTTATGGACTGTTCTGTCTTACATCTGATAAGACAGCAACGTTTGCTTGATTATCACTAAAACAATAAAAAAATATTCCCATAAATTTTAATGAACCTATTTTATTTGCCAAAATTGTATAAAAATTTAAACTCTAACTGAAAGAATGCATAAGTAATGTCTATTTAGCAAGATACTTTTGGTAAAAGATAAGTCCTTGTCTTTAGACTCTCTGTAAAAGAAAAAAAAAGTGCTTTTAGTAGACTTTCTACAGTGAACTAAATTAAGAAGAGATGTGATTTTATACCACCTTAGCAAAAAATCCTTTGTGAACACTAATAAATTATCATTTACATTTGTTTATTGGTAACAGTTGTTAACCAGAATAATTCAGTGTGTTGTACAGACTTCACTAAACAACAGTTTATATTATAAACTGCTAAGCTATAACTTCTGTGTGCAAATATGGCTTTTAAATCACCTGTTGAGGAAAGGGACCCCAAGCATCCAATTTCAAAATCAAACAAACGTTTGAATCTGGTATGTTCATCCACTCCACAATTTTGTGAGGAATTTTTACAGCAATTTAGAGAACTACTGACATACTAGAAGTACTAGCATATGAGCTAATACTGGTTCCCAAACAGAGTATTCATTACCTAATGGGAAAAAGCCCAGGAAGTTATTTGATTAAATGTATAATTGCATTCTGCTGAAGAGGGATATTTGAGGATTGTCTTATCATTTTATCGCTTCAAAATCTATAAGCCTATTAAAGACACCCTGGAATAATTTCTTGTGTTTCTTCCTGTAAAGGAGATGAGAGGATCTATTACGCATCCAATAAATGGGTACTTTTTGGATAAAGTTCAAATAAAATGAAGAGACTAAAACTGTAATCAGAAAACCTCTCAAGCACCTTCTTCGAGGTGCTTACTTTTCAGCAAGTTTGCCTCTCTCCTGGTCATAGCAATGGAGTTACATCTCAGAAGCAGAGATCACTGCACATGCCAATGTCACAAATAAAACAAGCACAACTGAAATTTTAGTCATGCCTTTCCTTTCAGTCAAAAAGCTAGCTCAAAAAAATGGTGTTTTTCCTTTCTCTGTGCAGAGCACTTTGCTATATAAGTAAGAATATAATTTATTTCTAAAAATATTAAGACAACAACATTGTCATAAAATACTGAATACTGTTTGATGCATTAAATTTTGCCTCAGAGAACATGGTATATATAAGTAATATTAACCCCCTGACTTTGCCCAAAATGTAATGAGAAATTTGTCCAGGTCTTATTTTTAGCTGCACCATTGGGAACAAATTCATCTCAAGTGAAGGCTAGTCAAGAAAATTTGTGTCCAGGAGGACAAAGGTTTCTATCTAGCCAACCAGCTGCATAGTTCTGACAACCCCAGTGTCAATTATGTGTATTTGTCTCCAAGGTAAATTACAGTAAATGTTAGCTAAATTGGAACAGTGTAACCTCTTAACAAAGGAATATGGTCAAACACCAATCACCAATAAAAGACAGAATAGAAAAGACACCAATCAAAGACAGAAGAACCTATGCTTAGTCTCCTTTCACACACAGAGAATTACAAGTGGGCTGGCTATACTGCTGTTTCCTCATTACGGTTACTGTTGGCGCTCAGCTTAGAAAGGAAGCCTCCCTGGATTACCTGTTTGCATTACAGCCTCACCCAGCATCAGTCACAGCTATCATGCTGTATCTTGTAAAAACATTCAGTAAAAAAGACAATCTCTGCTTAAAGAGATTGCAAACAAAAAAGAGGGAATGACACAGCTTTCAGTAGCTTTCAGTGGAGGTGACTTGTGCCTACCAGATAGGTCTTCCAGTTCTATATTTTTATTATTTTTTAACAGTCTCCTATCTACCTGTTCCTTTCAGGACATTTGAAATAGAGGTTTCTGTGAGGTAGTTTGAAGGCTAGAATAATGATTTTGCTAAGTCATCCCACAGTATTATACATACCCTCAGGAAAGTATAAAGGTAGTGAATTTTGCTTCATTCTCTGATGGAAGAGAGAGATATGTCTCTCTATTATTTATAATAAGAATTAGCACAGAGAACTTAGCACATCTGTGCACTTGCTGAGCTGAATTACAGATTTTAATCTTGAAGAGGAAAAAATCAAAACTATCAGGGAATCTCAAGCTTAGACAAAGTTGACTCTACCAGCAAGCAGAACAAAAATTCCAATGGATTTCAGAAACTTTCAGATGGACACTGGTCACCAGAAGTGTGTGTGTGGGGTTATATTATTCAACATGGAATACATATTGTTTTAAGATAAGCAAACAAGATAGATTGTTAGATAAAAATAAGAGAATTTGCTACCACAATGTCTTATTTCTTAGGCATAGAATCCTGTCATTATTACCTGACTGTTCAAAGCACCCAGGCAAACTCGGCATTTCAAACACCTGAAAGCAACTGGCATGGACCCATAGTCTGGGGAGTTCTCACCGTGAAGACATGAAATAAGTGAGCCCTATCAGAAATATGAAATTAATGCCATATTCTAAACAAATGTCAGTGAATAAAGCCTATTCTCCCTAAAGAAATCAAGAATTCTTCAACTTTTCGATTAAGTCTCATCCAAACAAAATTGGCACTGCCTGGCAAAAAATGTATCACTAATTAGAAGTTCCATTTAATGGGAGTAGCATGTTCATCTATATACATCTATTTTAGTTTTCTGCCTGAAACATTAGCCAACTTTAAAACTTGGTAATTGGAAACACATATTGATCTATGTGAAAAAACTTAGTCATTATCAAAATACCTCTTAACTGAATAGTTCTCAGATTTTCCAAATAAAAAGGCAATGTACTTTCAAATCTTCAAGCATATTACATATATTGTATATGAATTCAAGCTACCTGAATTTACTTTTAGAATGTGTGAAAATTTTATATTCTGCCTACTTTTCTTAATAGTCTGTTTATTTTTTGAATCTGTTTCAAGCTAAAGCTTTTTGTAAATTTAGTTTAATTGCATTTCAGATGGTAACAACCTTTCAAGTGGCTCTTCTTCAGGTAAATCTATCTTCTAAAATTCTATCTACTGAAGTCCTTTTATTGCTTTTTTCTGGTTCTATTATTTCAAGATCTCATTACATTTTATATATTTCTAGAAGAGTAGAAGTCATAATATGGCTCTTGCTCTCACTCTGAATATTTATTGCTGCAAAACTATAGATATAACAGCTAAACTATTAAATGTAGTATAATTATATGACATATAAAATCCAAATTTAATGATACTTTTCATCTTATTATCACTGAAAGTTGCTGTATGCAGAGCATAAAAAGAACTTGAAGCAATATATGAGACAAAACACACTGTGGAATTTGATAGTGGTATATGAATTGTGTTAAAACATAAAGAGACCATCTTCAGACTTTCTGTCTCAGACAAACGCGATATTTTTTATCTTATGAAGTCTGGCCACCAAGGCGATGAAGGGTTGAGAACTTTATTGAGCTACCAAAAAACCCACCATATCCTCACCAAGACAGCAAAATATTGTTCTAGGTGACCAATTCTTTACATATACTATTTGTTGCAATGCTTTCCGTTCTATTTCATTGCAGTTATTTACTTTTTCTTCTTTTCTACTTTTAATTATGTTTAAGAAATAGAAATGCAAGAAGTAAAGTGTCTTTCTGAGAGGACAAAAATTGTTTTTTCCCAGTGGCTTTTTTCCAGAAAGTTTGCAATTCCTATAATTTTAACATAACGAATAAGATATAATAAAATATCTCTATTGACGAGTGGGAAAAAAACCATATAAATGTACTGATTCACATTAACATTCAAAGGTGTAATCATTGTCTTTTAAGGGAGGTAGCATTTTTCAGACTCAATGCACCAGTCAATCACACACAGCATAGCCCTACAAGTAGCCAGAGTCTTCATTTGCTTCCTTTCATACTGTAACAAAGTCCTGTGTGTAGACATCACCAGCACTCAGTTAAAACTCTCTCACTTACAAGGGAACATAACAGAGATTGCTGGTGCTAATTCTGGTAAAACTCATGTACAATCTTAAATTTTAGAGAAAACTAGAAGAAGTAGTGCAAAAATTAAATGAGACCATACCAGAGGGGGGGGGGGGGGGGAGGTATATGTATGCCGGGTGTGAAAATTATGAGTTCAAGCTTCTAAAGTTAATACTTGCATATGCCTTCCTTTTCCTTCTTGAAAATAAATTAAGATTATTTAATGAACAGGGCAAGAAAATTATCCAATTATGTATGCTTCCCTACATTTTTGGGGAAAAGAACAGAAAAAAACCCATAATTGGCTCTTGCTGTAATTCTCTGTCCTCTGGCCTGCTGTGCCCAGCCAGAAAATATGGCATCATCCCATGCCTGACTGTTTGCATAGAGTACATTCAAGTATTTGCTGCTATTTTAGACTGTCATTGGTTAGGGATTCCGTTTCTCAAAAGCAATTGTTTCCTTTAGTCTGCTGCATGAGTTATTAGATGGTTTTTATAAGCCTGAGACCAGCAATTCAGTAATTTTCTGTGCCTGTATTTCTGATAACCTACATCCTGAAATTCCTTGACAGTAGATATTTAATTATGAGAAAAATCTTTCACCAAAAACCTGACTTTTGTTACTTTTGTGAAAAAAATTTTGCTGATTATTTGGGGAAGTTTCTGAACAAAGGTATTGTTGAATTAGCCCATGCTCTGGAGGGTAGTCTGCCATAATTATCTGTCTTACCTGCCCTTGTCAAGGAAATCTCTGTTTAGAAAAAGTTGATCTTTGTGGATATGTTGTATTTTTCCATCTTATATATTCAAAAAGTGACATATGTTTCATATGGCCAGGCCAGTCAATCACCATGATAAAACTTGATATCCAAGACTTGATTTTCTTGAACACTCTACCACAGTTAACAGGTTGTACTGGAACATGAGCAGCTCAGTGTGGTTTAGTTCTCAGCCTAGGAGAAGTGATACATCACATGAGCAAAAAAAGTTGTGACAGTTTCTACACCTAACTTGTGTAAACCCTTTGTTCAGTAGAGCTCCTTTGATTTGATTTTGCAAAGTCTAAATCTAGAAAAGGTTGAGATAAATAGATTAAATCTAGCTCCCAAGTGGGGAGCCTGAGGCCAGAGTTTTAAATCTTGGTTTCTGGGTAATTACTTCTCTGCATCAGCTTGAAAATATCAGTGCTACTAGAGATGCTTCAAAAACTGGCTGGGCAATTCTTTGAGGAGCCATCATGACACAGAGCTGCTGTGTCTTAGGGCTTCCCTTCTGCAAGGTTTGGGATAGTATTGCAGGAATGCCATGTGCATTGACATGGGCTAAACAGACTTTGGGATAGCACACAGCACCTACCACTGTCCAGAGACCGCTAAAGAAATTGTAGTGAAAGTAAAACTCTCTCAGTTGCAGACATTTCTCTGACTTTGCCACTGTGTATTGTATCTAAATATACATTTTCATTACTAGGAGTTTGAGGAATGCCTTCACTGTATCAAGGCAATATTCAGGCCAATTATAATTTCCCTTCCTTTTTATTTGCCATGCAAATGTATTAGGTTACTAAAGAAATCCTTTCTCAGATATGTTTTGGCTGGGATACCCCATTTTGTATTGATGGAGCAGGAACTTTACAGCTGTGATTGTAGCTGTTGACATGTTCTTTTCTGAAGCAATGTTCTTCCTTCCTTTTTTTGTTCCCCTACCACAAAATTCTATATGGTGGTATTTAGTATTTAAAAATTGCAATTTCCCATTAATCTAACATTTCCCATTTCAATACTTATGGAAATACAAGGCTATTTTATTATCAAGATAGGGATTTTCCCTGCATTTTTTTCTCAATACTACTAACCAAACCATATTATTTCTAAGCATTCTAAATATTTTCTCCTTTGATGTCCCAAAATGTGAGACAGGCTTTCAGAAGGCAAGAAAAGGGCATTTGAATTTGGGACTTTGGACATAACTCCATCTGCAAACAGTTTAGAAGAGTTCTTTCTTATCTACAGTATATTTTTTAACTGAGTTTTACTGTTTGGAAATTCTAACAGTTAGCTGAAATGGCACAGAGAACAAATGTAACCAACAGATTAACTCATTTGCAAATTACTTATTCACTAAAGCAAGGTTTGAAAGGAGGAGGTGGAATGTAAGTCTGGAATTGTGACTCAGACTCAACTGCTTTCCTCAACTGCTCTTAGCAAGCCACAATCATACAAATCTCTGACTCAGCACTAAGAACTTGGCAATCTAGTCTTCAATAAAACATAGGGATTTTGATGTAACACTATCTGTATATTTATAGTAACTAGATAGTTGCATCTCAAACATGTTTTAGTACTGTAAGCCAAGATAAATCTGCTTCTGACATCATACCTACAAAGCTGGGGTTGTCCATCATCAAACAAAGATTTTACCTCATACACAGTATGCCAGGAAAGCTTCCACTGACACTTTTAGTATATACTGGGACAGGGTGCCTGGGGCCATGAATTTTGCTTCATGACAAATTGTATTATCACATTTCCTTTCTCAGCTCGGTAATGCAAACTACACAAATTGAGAATGGGCCTCCTGATAACTTTAGCTGCAGGAGAGAGGTGAATTTCCAACACCTCATGTAGCTCATTAACTATGCATTGAAGAAGAATAGCAATACACCTTAAGAATATTCTATTCAAAAGCAAAACAAAACAGAAAACCCAAAAGCAAAATCAGAAAATAGGGGTTTAACTACAAGATTTATTACAGTTTGTAGAAGAACAGCGAAAAGCTACTCATTTAAATTTTCTATTTCATGCCCAAAAGTCTTAACAAGAAGCAAAATTCTCACTGAGTATTCTTTCCAGATGAACTACAGTTAGACAGCTAAATCAGTAATGCAGTGTAACATGGTCGTATTAAGTTGGTGAGGCAGAAAAGACCATCTGTACCACCATGAATATGACTAAAATAGGGTGCCAACAAAAAGTCTTTAACAGTGTCAAATGCCAGAAACCCTTATGAATGGTATTTTTAAAAATTTAAATGTAATTGATTAAAAAGAGATTTTTTTTTAAAGACTAATCTTTTAAAAGATAAGTTTCACTTTGGATACAATAAGCTTTCAATATTTATATATAAGCTGGTTTACAGCTCAATTCTACACATTATTTAAAAATAATTAAATAATTCGTTACATACTTCACTAATTTCAACTGTAAGCTGTTTCTACAAATATACTTAGTAAGTTAGAAGAAATACACACTTTCCCAAGGTGCACTCTGCTGAATATCACTGTGTAGACTGAAAATTGGCATCTCGAGTTGCTGTTTTAAACATGCATACTCTGGTTTATGTAACAGAGTTTTCTGTCTATTTTACTGTTGTGTGTGTATATGCATTAGAGCAATAGATTCAATGGAATTGAATTTGGAACTCAACAACCTTTTCCAAAAATTGTCAAGGAAAAAAAAAAAAAGATGATTACATGGATCCATATTTAAAGTAGGGGAAAAAAGCTGAAAATAAATGATCAGATTTCTGAATACTGGGATGTTATCAGCAGACTGTGATAGGTTCTTTATTTTATAATATATTTTCAAGTCCTTGGATAAAAAAGGTGCAAGCAATGAGGTCAGAATGTTTGTATATGTCACAAAATTATTCGACTATTAGTCAAGATGCACAGACTTATGGTAGGATACTGAGGGGGCCAAGTGTTAAAACAGCAAATGAAAATTTTTACAGACATAATAGCAAGACTAAATTATCTATTACCAGTCAACAAAGAAATCTGCTGTAAAAATGCCTTACATTAGCACAACTAAGAGAATAACTCACAAAGGCAATGAAATATTGGCAATTGTAAGGAAGGGAACTAAGATCAAAACAAAAAGCCATTATGTCACTGCATTGATCTCTAAATCTGGGAATAGCTCAGGCCATTGTTTAAAATTATTACATTAGAAATAAAAAGCAACTGAGAAGAGTGAAAAGGATGATGAGAGCCACACAATGCATTCTTTAGCTTGCAAAAGAGATATACCAAGACGAATGCAGCAGATGTATGAAAAACTGTAAAGATTATTTAGGCTATAAAAAGGAAGTTATTAGCTTTTTTTCATAGCACCCTCCCCAAGGCCACAAGTTAGGGGAAGTACTTACATACTTACATAGCAAGTAAGGGGAAGTATTTTTCACAGATGTATGCTAAAATTACAGAATTGTTTCCTGTAGGATGCTTTGCAGATCAAAGTACGACCCTCTTTTAAAAACACTGAGACAAATTCCTGGAAGAAAGGTACACCAAACATTCAATTTGTGGTTTGAATACAATCTCTACCTCAGAAAATTTCAGAAATTCAGGTATCCAGAAACTGAGTAAATTTACTGAGAGAAATAACATGTAGTAGTTCTTAATCTCTTTCTTCTGGTATCAATTACTGGGAATATCAGGGGTCCAAGAGTGTGTTGAATGGATCTGTGGTGTCATCTAGTATGGCAACTTTAGTTCTTGGACAGGTTTTCCTTTAAGAAGAGTAGGGTACTCTCACCTTCATTTATTTTGAATTCAAAATACAATTCAATATTCAATGCTAAATATATAGGATGCTCATTTTAAAGCATTGAACGATTAAGCTGTGTCATCAATTGCTCTACACAATTACTGTCAGTTAGAGGCATCAAAGACTATTTCAAAATATTTCAGTATGGAATGATACATTTCAGTGCTAAGTATTTATAAATGTTAGATAACTACAAATATTGCCAATTAAAACTGACCGAAAAAAAATTGAAATCTTATCCCAAACAGAGTTTCTGATGCCAGTAATAGAGAATAACAAGATATTTTGAGATGTCCTCCAAGAAATCATTAGCTATTGATTCACTGTTTGAAGTACTCATGTAGCAAGGCAATGAGAGACAAGAAGCTATTAAATGTCAGGCTGTTTACTCAATGATATCTGACCATTTCAATTAAACTTTTTTACCATTTCTTTTTCTAAACTGTTTAATATGTTTTCTGAATACATCTGAAGCCCCTGTGCCTCCATCTGTGAGTTGTTTTACACAAAATCTTACAGTATTTGTTATTTGAGTTTTTTAGAAAGATAGTCTGTATTTTTTACAGTTTTTCTTATATGTAATTTTTTATATGCACAATATTTTACTCTTCCTCTCAGCTACTGATATTTCTTACCATTACACGAAGTTTTTAGTTTTCCAGACCCTCAGAACAGCCTAACCTGCCATTCAGCATCCAAGTCCAACTCAGCCCAACCCATTCAAATGTAAATGATAAATGCATTGTGTAGATGCAACTGAGGCCTGAGAGCTGTGTCGCTCCTTTTTCTTCCTCCGTGTGCCTTCCCTTTTCAGTTTAAGCTCATTAAAATTGTCTCATCTAATTGTAAGATGCAAGTATTGAAAAGGATTTTGGCAAAACTGATACACAACTTGTTTTCTTTCCATAACTGTTAGCACTCGTATCTTCCTGTTTGATTTGCAGCAAATAAATCCGTGTATCAGCCGTACACTTATAAGCACATGGAGTTCCACTAATAATAGAATCCACAAATATCTATTTCAGGATAACAGCTACCAACTAAAGTAGTTCGACATGTTCTAGCAGTCTTTTATAGACACATAGATTTTTAATTTAGAAATGACCATCAGAACAGATAACCTTATATCTTTTAAAATAGGCTGTAGAATTAATGCTGCTGTCCTTGTTCTAAGCTCAGAAACTTAGTTCTGAGAGAATTATGAAATCCTTTAATATCACAACTATAACAAACTTGGAGTTATATTATGTTTTTATATTTACATCTTCCATTACTAAGCACTGTAATTTATTAGGAATAGGTCAAATATTTGTAGCTATTATCATTGTAAGTGGAAAAAGCAGATTTTCATGACAAGGCACTAATGGCTAATATTTTCTTCTTTCTTATATATTTACATGTAGGCAGACTTTTTGGGTTCCGGTTACCTGGATTGAGACTTTTAACATACAGAAAGCAGTCCTTGCCACAGGAAGACCCTGATGCAGTGATAATTGATTCTTCTAAGCACAGCGATGACTCAGTGGCCATGAAGCACTTTAAATCACCTACAAAAGAAAGCTGTAGTCCTTCAGAAGTGGATGATACAAAAGCACTGATTCAACCCAGTAAATGTTCACCTTTGGTTAATATATCAGGACCTCTTGACCACTCATCACCTAAACAGCAATGGGACAGACTTTACCCTGATATGATACAGACAAGCAATCCACTAACCCATTCCAGATCAAAGGAAAGCATTTGTAGTATACGGAGAGCATCTTCAGTACATGACATAGAAGGCTTTACTGTCCATCCCAAGAACATTTTTAGGGACCGTCACGCAAGTGAAGGTATGGTAAAAAGTCACTCATTGTTCTCTGATGTACTAAAAAAAGAATTATTTCAATTTTTCGTAGTAATAATCATCACTTTGTAAAAAAAAAAATTAAATATAATCAGCTGTTTACGTCCAAAGGTGCACTGCAAATATTAAGGGCCCAAATATGCCAATCTTATTTATCCTAAATATTGGGGTTTATTTCTAAGGAGACCAGTGGAATTATGGGTTTGCTCTTCTTTATAGGGATATAGCAAATTTGGGCCCAACATTCCTAAAGCTAATATTAGTATTTGCGGGGGGTGGTGGTGGGAAATCAGGTGGTCAGCTTATGACTGCATGCACCATTCTGTCCTATGCTTACATACATTAGATTGTCTTTGACCGTATGAAATCCTTCAGAGACTGATCAGTTTATTTTTCTTAAATCTGTAATGTGCACGTTGTATTTCACTGGTCCACGACCAAGACATGCTTTTTCTTTCACACTGGAGAAAATATCCTCAGCAGTTCCATTGAAATGCTTTGTGTAAAGTTCATTGATGTGTTAATTTCTCTTTGCACTAGTATATTTTTGCAACCAGCAAAAGTCTTCTTTTTCTACTGTCTCTCCTAAGTCCATGGAGTGCACTCCATGATTTCTTCTTGGAGAGAGGGAGTTTGAGAAACTTGCGAAAGGGCTTAGCAGAGATTTGAAAACCCAGCGAATTGAGTGGTCCCTTGAAAAGTCGCTTTCAAAGAAAAGTGTCAGGTATACAGTGCTTTCACAGCTACTGGTGATCTAATGACTTGAATTGCACACCTTTTTATTCAAGCTAGATGACAAGGAATGTATGAGGAATATTTTAAGATTTCAAAAACATGTATAAAGGAAGACTGTGTACAGATTCATAAATTAGCAGGAAAATGAATTTTGATTTTCAGTGATGGCTTATTTTTCTGCTATTCATTGACCACAAGTGTAAAATCCCTTTCAGTTTTCCTGCCTTATGGAAGGCCCACATCAGGAACAGTTTGCTTCTGTACACCTCCTAAAATATAAGTTTGAATGTTCCTCTGACACCCAGTTTAACTTGTAGAATAGCAGAACTAATTCCTTCCAGTTACTCCTCCTGTATTGCATATACATATGTAAGTACTTCCTTTCTCATTTCTGTTTCTTTTGGACACCTTATGCTGAAAAGATGTTTAAATTTATCCAGCAAGACCTGATTGCCTTACTCAATTGTGAGCAATAAAACCCTATTATTGCTATAAAATTATCTATGCAATTTAGGCAATCAGGATTCATCCGTCTTCTCTGAGCTTGCATATTCTGATCAGAGAGCATATAAAGCCCTAAGTACAGCAAGTAAAAGTAACTACAGTCACAGAATCACAGAAACTTAGAATATACTGAGTTGGAACGGACCCACAAGGATCCTTGAGTCCAGCTCCTGGCCCTGCACAGGACCATCTCCAAGAGTCACATCATGTGCCTGAGAGTATCATCCAAATGCTGCTTGAACTCTGTCAGGCTTGGTGCTGGGACCACTTCCCTGGGGAGCCTGTTCAACTGCCCAGCCACTCTCTGGGTGAAGAATCTCTTTCTAATATCCAACCTAAAACTCCTGTGACACAACTTCAGGCCCCTCCCTTAGGTCTTGTCCCTGCTCATCACCGAGATCAGTGCCTGCTCCCCCTCTTCCCCTCAAAAGGAAGTTGTAACTGCAGTGAGGTTTCCCCTCGGTCTCCTCCAGGCTGAATAGACCAAGTGCCCTCAGCCGCTCCTCACACGGCTTCCCCTCAATGCCCTTCACCATCTTTGTTGCCTTCCTTGGACATTCTCCAATATCTTAATATCTTTCCTATATTGTGGTGCCCAAAACTGCACACAATATTGAAGGTGAAGCCACACCAGTGCAGAGCAGAGTGGGACAATCCGCTCCCTTGAGTGACTGGTGATGCTTTGCCTGATGCCCCCCAGGACACAGTTGGCCCTCCTGGCTCCCAGGGCGCTGCTGACTCATATTCAACTTGCCATTGAGCAGGACCCCCAGGTCCCTTTCTGCAGCACTGCTTTCCAGCATCTCATTCCCCAGTCAGTATGAACATCCAGGGTTGCCCCATTCCAGGTGCAGAATCCAGCACTTTCCCCTATTGAACTTTATATTCTTGGTGATTACCCAGTCCTCTAATTTGTAAACTATTAACCAAGGAAGCATAGAGTTTAATATATTTCCCATTCCATTTTTATTTTCTTTATTAATCCTAATAATTCTGAATTTTCCCAAATAATTTAAAAATTACTACTCTATCTGAAAATACAATTTAAGATTCATTTTTTCTGCCTTTTCCAGTTCAAATGATACTGAATCAGTATAACAGAATTCTGAAAGAAGAGAACAGCATTATTTATCTTAATACTAACTATAGTAATTTACCCGCAGTCAAATTTTAAGATAATGCAACTGAGAATATAAATGATTTCATGTGTTAAATTAATTTATGTAGCCTAGTTGCCTATCACTTTAAAATTATCATCACTGTGGCCGTTATATGCCAAAAGGTATTACAGTAAAAATGACAGTTTAGAATTTTAAACGCATTTGAGTGTACTTGACTGAATTCCATTCCAAATTTGCCTATATGACAGCAAAAGCAACAGGGCAAAAGCAACCGTGTCTTCCACTCACCACCCAAACTGCAGCCAAGCCCGTCTCACCCGAAACATCAGCAATCCAGGTTTTGCACAGGTTCACAGGGACTCTTCGGAAATTTCAGTGTGTTCAGCAGCCTTCTGAAGCAGCAGCAGACTTTAACTCGTCCTAGTCTGCAGTACTGCTACAGGTGCCTGGTACAGGAAGGCATCGGGCTGAGAGGAGCTAAACATGTCCCGGTTATGGGGACAGGGGTCAGTTCCAGACCAACGGAGGGTCCTTTTCCTGAGTTGTAGCTTCACGTGTAAG
>JAWMRA010000164.1:17408695-17439058 GCA_035584735.1 Pseudotriccus pelzelni | reverse complement strand
ACAACATGGTAGGTTTATAAAGGCAGAAGAGGGGAAGTCTGGGACAAGGGGACACCTGGACCTAAGATTGGTCAGGTTACCCGACCCACAGGGGAGGAGGAGGTGGTCTTGGCACAGGGACTCAGGGGATTGGTTGGGGGCAGCAATTTCCCAGGTAGCCAGTCTGCAGGGGCTGCCAGCATCTCTCCAGAGGGAGATGTCCTTGGCTCCAACATAAACACTCTTCCACACCCCTGATACAGAGGGCTCAGCTCAATGTCCGACCATGGGAGGCTGAGGAAAAGTCCTTGGGAGGCTGAGGAAAAGTCTTTGGGAGGCTGAGGAAAAGCCGGAGAGGCAGCAGGTGTGATACCGCCTTTGACGCCCCCTCAGCAGGAGGCCACGGCCTTTCTCCGGAGGAGGCCTGAATGTGCTCTCCTCAGGGACGGGGCTGCTGCGAGGCGCCTGGGGCACAGACACCTCAGCCTGTCAGCCTGGGACAGTGCAGGCCACCATCCATGCGAGCCAAAAGCACCTCTGAAAGCTGGCAACCTGGTCACAGCAGCTGGCAGCACCAGCAGCAAGGCCCCAGTCCCTGCCAGACCCCCCTCACGCCCATCCGAACAGCGTCTGGGCAGGGGTCACAACACGAGGGGAGAGCAGCCTGTGGGTCACACTGTAATCACATGAACTGGGGTGGCATCCACCTGTCCACCTGTGTGGCTTCTTTAAAATAATAATAACAACAGTAATAATATTATTCTCCCAGAAAAAGTTTCATCTCATGAGAGGATTCAGGGGCAGGTGTGCCGGTGAGGACAGAAAGCCTTGCCCCTGTTTCCTTGCAGAAAGGCACCTAAGACTGAAGAAAGCACCAAGGAGTACCTTTCTCCAGCACTTACTCAGAAGGGCACTGCTTAGCATGCTGCCATGGTAAAAACTTTTCCTCCTGTGAGTCTAGACAGGCATGGGGCCTGGGGGTCAGTGCTGGGCCAGCTGCACAGCCCCACACCCCATGTAGCCATGCCAGCCTGCATCACTGCCCTGGGTGCCTCAGCTTCACTTAATTACACAGGACTAATTACTTCCTCTTGAATTGATTGACGCTTTTGACCTCCAACTGAATGCCAGACTTATGGAGAAATGATTTTACCATGTTGCTGTGAAGACAGTCCTATTGCCTGATGATCTATGCAGATTATCTCTCAATTGTCAAAGGGACTTCATCTTGACTAGAAGTCTACATAATATAATCAAGGAGGTGCAACAATATTCCAATTCAAACCATACACACTCTGAAGTAATATTTTCTGATTTTTCTGGTGTAGATTTTAGTTTTCTTTTTTTTTTCTCTTTTTCTTCACTTTTATTATGCTGAAAACCAGACAATGGTCGCAATGTCAAAGGTAAAGTATACATCTAGACTGTATCTTCCAGTGTTTCAATCAGCCACACTTTTTGGCATGTTACTTTGCCTGCTGTATGAAATGTTCAAATGCAACATTCTCATGCTGGCCTCTCTAGGGCCAGGTGCATTACTTAAATTATATTTGTTAAACATGTGTTTATTCCCGTAACTATTGTCTCAAAACACTAACTACCACTCACTGGAAAAAGTGAAGGCATAGTTAAATGGCCCTTTGACTTAACTGTCCGTGAGTTCAAAAAAGGAAGAGAGGGAGGTAGAATGTATCATAGTTACTTAACTCAGTGCTATTGTCCTTGAGCAGACAAAAGTTCTATTGAAGCTACCAGGGATTTTACCTGGGTGAAGGGGATGTATGGGGACATTACCAAACAATCTCTTGTTGCAAGGTGCTTAGTTATCAGCTAACTATTGCAAAAATTACATAATTGGTAATCAGGACCCTTGTGGAAGTATCTTCACTTATTCCTCTTTTGTCTCTTTAAAACCAGTTTCACGTTCCTGGATGGCAGGGGGTATGGTTTCAAGCTTCCTGTAGCATTAAAACGTGCATGCATGAACTTCATTGCCAATTCCATGTTTAAATAATATTTAATGCAGTTACAAAACTGTTTCTTTTCACCAGCACTGAGCTATGTCTTTTAGAAGCAATTTGAACATAATTCATATGTTCCTCCATTTCTAGAGAACACTTACTAAAGTGTTCAGTTTAATTGTCATATTTGTAGCTATGTCAGAGAACTGGTTTGTGACTTCATGCATGATGCAAAAAGTGTGTGTACCTGGTAAAATTTCTCTGAACTGCATGCAGTGCATGACCTAGATTCTGTAAAGTGATTTGTGGACTACAAAATCATTGCATTTGCTTCATGTGTATGTTGGCAAAATCTTGGTGGAAAAAACATGCAGTTTCTGTAGTATACAATAACTTTTGTAAGTGTATTTACTGCTGGTGAAAGATGATGGATTGGCAGCTCAGGAAAGTGAAATCATTTCTCAATGCATTGTATAAGCAGGGACAATAGAATCCTACCACAAAAATGGGGAGATCAGACTTAACCTGAAAGATTTTCCTTTGTGGGGTAGACAGAAGCATGTCATTCAGCCTGATTATTCAACTCTTGGCCTCTCTGTTGAAACTGTCAATCAGGGTGCCAATTAGTGTCAGTTATGATTGTGATTTGTTATGGCCCTCTTTTTCTTCTTCCTGCTATGAGAGTATAGCAATGGTCCACTTGCTGTCAAGTATCAGTTCAATTGCTGTCAGCCTGGGCTGTACTTAAGCTAATACAGTCTTTCAGTTAATTAACATTATCAATAAGGTCTATTATACATTTCATCACTTTCTAAAGCAAAAGAAGGTGCGGGAAAAGAAGCAAGGTTTTGTTCTCATGTACAATGAACTTAAGTCGAATAGCATGCTCTAGGGCACAAGTATTATGTAGAAAAGGAGAGAATAATCCCCTTTTGAATAGAAGCAATAAAAGATGTAAATCCCAGAAAGCCAAAGTTCAGTGCAATTTAGACATCTATAAAGTTACTAATAAAATCTCATCTACTATCTAATCATGGATTTACCTAAGCTTAGTTTCCTCTTACCTTTGAATTCCTAAGGTATCAAGAATCTTGTTCATCTGACAAATTACTCCAACTTCATACCCTGCTTATGTCTAAACCTACTAAATACTCAGAAACTACTGCTAAAATAGGGAAGTAGAGCTGAAAATCTGCAGTCTGACCATATATATGTAGCATACGCCAGCCAGATTAGTTACCTCATGGATTTTTGAGGAGATTGTGAGCCCTGACAAATTTTAAACACTGCTTTTTAATAGAGTCATGTAGCTGATGTGAAAGATAGAAAAAAACCCTCAAAGTCTGATTCTTCAGCAAGAATTCAAAGCCAGATGTGATGAAAAACCAGCTCTCACTTAAAGAATTTTACAAAAATAAAAGAAATCAGCACAGCCTGAAGCACTTCCCCACAGCTATCTCCAGGTGGCCGGTGCTTTGAATTTCATTCATTCGCACATTGCAAATACAAATCAACTGTTCTACTGTTGACTTTGCAATTTACCCCATAGGCCTAATCCTATCCCATTGACCGTTCCTGATTCATAGTGCATATTCTTGTTTTCCTCACAGGAAGTAAAAAAAACCAAAAAAACAACAACAACAAAAAAAAACCTCAAAAGCAGTAGAAGAGATTAGCATCACATTGTTGCCCATAATAGAATTAAGATGCAATAAGGTTCTCATGGGGATCTGAGAAATGCCCTTCAATCCCACACTTTAGGTACATTGTTACTGATTACAAGACCTTGATTTTTTTCTCAAATCTCTAACTGGATGTGGCTTTCGCTGTCTAAACATCTTTACAGTTCTTTTTTCCAGTATTATTCTCAAAAGCAAATTTTATTTTCAGTGAATACTTTTGACTTCCTGACCAGCCTTTTGGCAACAGTACAAAAAGAGTATACTGATCAGTTATATAGGTTCTTTTTACCAAGAATTCTATCCAATAATGAAAAGAATAATGATAAAGAATATGTACCTCATGAAGTATGCAAACTTCTTGTTATCTGTCATAATGCACTAAAATAGTATAAGGAGTTTATAGATAGTCCATTCATATTCTACATGAGCATCCCTATAGTTTTCAACATTTTGTTAGCAATGACAATTGCAGAAACTTATTTTGTGAGTCCACTTAATTTTCCCATTTCTTTGAACTATCATGTAAGCACAGGCAAGGTACGGATGTGACAATAGAGCCTTTACTAATTCCAAGCACTCTTATACAATCATGTGTCCTATTTCTGCTTCTATAAACAAATGAGAATGTAGTCTTTATATTCAGCCAGAATTACAGTAAGAGCACACCAGCTTTTCGAGTAACATGAAAACAAGTAAGGATAAATGCATGTACTTTACAATTCATGCACTTTATAAAAAAATACTGAGGGCTGTATGTAAAGGAAATATATTTATAGGCAGTACTAGATTAGAACCTCATTAGCAATAGTTATTTTTAAAATTTAGATAATTTTTACTATTAACAGGTAGCATAAAAAAATTTTTTAACTACTCTCTTAACATACCCCATTGAATCATTAATGATAATTTATTTTTCTGCATTTATCAAATACTAAATGTGTGTTCTGATATTTCAGGGCCTTTCAATCATATCAAGTCCAGTCTGTTGGGATCCACATCAGATTCCAATCTCAACAAATATAGTACAATCAACAAAATTCCTCAACTCACACTGAACTTTTCAGATATCAAAAGTGAAAAAAAATCTTCATCTCCTCCTTCTTCGGAGAAAGCAATTATTGCACCTAAGGTGAAAGACCGAACGCACAACGTAACAGAGAAGGTTACCCAGGTAAGGTAATACACATTATTTTAGTTCCTTTTCAATTTTGTGGAGCTCATTATCAATCTATTCAATAGAATGTTATTCTTTCCGTGAATGCTTTGACTATCTCCAAGATAATTTGAAGGCTTTGAGCCATTAACTAGTTTACCTTCAATTCACTTGCATGAGGTCTTTTACAGCAGTAGATGACACTACTAACAAACAAAAATTTTCAGCTCTCTATTTTTTAATGGAAAAAAAATATGGTATACACCACGTGCCTCAAATAATTCCATTAATTTCAGTGATTCCTGTCATTCATAAAATTTACTTTCATTCTTAATTTTTCTCAGCATTATGAATTGCTTATGATTATTTTTTATATTATAATTACTGCTATTATGATTAGTGTAAGGCACAACATGGCAACAAATGGTAAGTGATTCTGCCACTGGTATAAGCATCATAATTACGTTTTGCAATTTATCATCTAGTTGTTTGGCTTTTCATAATGCTTTTTCTTATGGGTGTTTTTTTCCATACCTGTGCATCAAAAAGGCTGTCAAAATGAAAAGCGTATACCTTTGGACTGGAAGTATGATATATTCTGTCAGACTTGTGTATGAGGCTAAAAATTGAAACAAAAATTATAATAAATCAAGGTAGCATATTACTTCACTAAGACATATAGTGCTTGACTTCAGTGCCCTCTGAAGTCAACAGAACTTCTCAGCTGAAAAAAAACTCAGGAGATGATAGTACCCCAAATGTTAGTAAGCAGAGTTGGCCCTTAAATGCCCATACATTGACAGAGGTTAGAAGTGCTTTGTATCAGAACGCCGACAGATATTCCATAAGGAAGATCTTACCAAGAGTAGCTTTTTACTTAGAATCATGGAACGATAAAATTTTTTAGGCTGGAAAAGGCCTTTAAGACTATAGAGTCCAACTCTGCATTAACCCAGCACTGACAAGTCCACTCCTAAATCAGTCCCTAACTGTGGACCTGCCTTCTATAGACCAGACGGCAGCTTCTTTAGGTTGGTTCTGTGCCGGATATTGTCCATGCTCCTACTCCCTTTGACAGATATATAAAGAAATGTATTGTGCACCCTCCTAGAGAAACAGAGATAAAAGTTCTATCAGTTCTATTTTGAGATCAGTTAGTGCCTAAAAAGTAATTGGATTTTCATCGTTCATATAGTTAGTTGTTGTTAGCTAACTTGACTTTGCAACCATTGTCCTTTCTTCTCTGGTCAGTTGTAAAAGATTTAATCTCTTCCGGATCCATTTTGATATGTTTTAAATTATTCACAGTAGTTATACATAGAAATCTTTTCACAGCTAATATAGCAAAAAGTCCAGTTATCTAAAACCAACTAATTTTTATGAGTTATGTAAGCATGAGGCAAGCTAGATTTTTTTTTTTATTATTATTATTATTTAAATTCTGACTGGCTAATTAGTGCCAGGGTTCTGAGTTTCTATGTACTAGTGACAGTTATGGTGGGGTGAGGCAGGAATTTAAAAAGAAATATGTGCTTATTCTCCAAATATTTTAGATATTATGAAAAGACCCATGGAAATGGCTTGAATCAGCTGAACTTTCCAGGAAAATTGATAGCAACTAAACACAAAATTAAATTTGAATTGCTCTATAAAATCTTTATACTTTGCCTTCCAATTTAATTTGACATTGGTTTATGTCTTTTTCTAGAATGATCTCAACCTATGTGCAGAGCACAATTTGCATAGCAAACTTTGATGACATACTACTCATTATAATTGGAAATAATTCCCTGCAGCTGATGCTTTTTCTCTTATTACATTCACTTATCAAAGTTTTTAGTTGTGGCTGCATCCTAAACTCTAGCCTAAGGTACAGGGAGAAACTCCTCTAGGAAGTATAAATAAATGTAGGTCTGTAATATTACACTGGTCAAAGATTTAGTTAACTAGTTATTCAAGAATTAGATTAGACATAGACATTTAGAAGATTAAAGTGGCTAGTTTTAGTCCTGTTTATGTTTCTAATCCCAGTGATTTCAGTATGTTTCATGGGCCACGACTTTGAAGGTTCCATTGCATGTCTGCCTATAAATTTCTTTGCAAATCTTTTCATAGGCCATAGATCCATTTTTTATCTGCAGAGAGTGCAAAAGTGGTTTTGGAAGGCTTGAGCACAGTGTTGAGATAGAATATGGTGGAAGTGTTATGTGCTCATGCTGGGACAGTCTCTGGCACTTGAATCTGTGAAACAGCATCAAAAATGTACAGAGGGAAGTATGATCTATTTAATCTATGGGACAAGATCAGTAAAAAGAAAATGAGTATAAAACAGCCATGGTAAATTTAAAGATCACCCTTAATCAGTTGTGACATTCTGAAATAGTCCTCTAATAAAACAAGTTAGGACAGGAATTCTAAGTGTTGTTAAAAAGAGCCTGAAAAAGGTGGTAATGGGATAGATAACATGTTGCACGTTTCTGGGATTGCAGGATTTGATGACAAGGAAGGCTACTTCCAGATGTATATTGCACTATTCCAACATATATCCATCCATCTCTCTCTTTGTACTCCTTATTGTATATTTTTCTCCCTTTTCTCAGTCTTGCTGAGAAATTTGGTCCTGCTGTTATAACCTGACATTTTCACTACAGTGGCTTCTCACTGTGCTGCTCAAAATACAGGGCCATGGATTCTGTAAAGCACCATACCAAGGTATCAGAGAGCTTCCCTGTTGGATCACTGCTCTCTGGATTCTCTCTCATGCGTCAGTAATATCAAACCAAGTATCAGCATCACAACATACAACAAGTTCTTTCCAAAGATAACAGCTGTATGACTTCTATAATATCCACCAGCTGGAGAGGTAATTCAGATCATGAAGACAGTGAAAAAGGAAGGAAGGGATAGAACATAGCTACCTTCAGAAGGTAGAGGAACAATAATGAATAAAGTAAATAAGAGTCATGGCCACTGTGTTTAGAGGAAGTTATGCACTTTAAAAAAGCATTGAAAGAGGAGTGAAATACTTTAGTAGAAATATTTTGGTGGAATAAATTAGTAGAAGACGGAAGAATAAAGTTTAGAAAATAATTTCAGAAGGAACAGAAGATGTTGTGGGACAATGGTTTATACTTTGAGTGAAAAATATAAACTTTGAAATTTAGGTGGAGAAAATAAGATTTCAGTACTGAATTTAATAAATATATACATAAAATCCATAACATCTTACCTTTTAAATAATACAAATAAATTAATCTCTTCAAGAAGAGCTGGGTTATAAATTCTGCTGCAAAGAACCTTTTAGTACTGTCTTACTACTTAACAGGAGTGTGCAGGACATTATGTAGAGATGAAAATTGCCTCAAAATATAGCTTGCAGTGAAGTGTTGCACATGTGATGGTCCTGAATAAGTAGATTCTCTAATTGCTTTGCCTGGTTTTTCACCTGGGGCTTCACTGATTACAACTCCTTGTGTAATGCAGAGTAGCATAACATCTTCTGGATTCCTATTTCTGCACAACATTGACTGTTACTCAGAAAAATAGCCCAGCAACAGCTTCAGATAGCCCTTATTGATAAGTTGGCATTGTTATATTCCACTACCTGTATTTGTCACTAAATTAAATTTACATTTCCATTCCACTTCACTAAAAATTTTAGGTTCTTAATGTTTCTCATTATAATTTCCAGATGTGCTAAAGTCACTCAGTTCTAGAGGAGCGTCACCTTACTTTTCTCCTTTTTTTTTTTTTTGGAGAGTCTGTTCAGGGGCACAGTACAATTTCTGTACTCTTTTGCAATGGCAGGTTCAGTTGGGGTCCTGGCACTGATTGTTAGAAAGAGATAAGTCTTCCTAGAGGCACAAAAAGCAGACTTTTATTAAAGAAAGCAGTAGGGCAAAAATTTGACGTCTGTCCCTTAACATTTTTTATGAATTCATAAAGGTGATGTCTGGCCTTAAAATTGCAATGTGCAAAGGCACAACAGTAACCAATTTTATCCTTTGTTTGAATACAGATTTATTGCAAAGCTTCTTACACATCCAGTTCCCACTGATGTGTGACTCCAAAGTTGTGAGCAGCATGAAGACTAGAATAGTCGGTATCTATGCTTATTTTAAAGAGAGAATTCCTGAATACCTATAATCTAATACTCTCAACAAACAATAACTGTCCCAGTTAATAAAAGGGTAAATTACTGGTCTCTTTACTGCGTTGTTTAAAAAAACTGTTTTGTTGCTCTTGATCACTAATGTCTAGAGATTTATTCATCCCCTGGAAATTCATTAGTCTGATGGAATATAGCATGTGATCGAAAGACCCAATATGTATCTGTTGTTTATGATTTGTCTCAATAACTGACTTATAGGAAGGTAAAACTCTCTGATCTTTAAACTTCTTACAAATAATACTGTTCAAAACAATTTCATTATTTACCCACCTATAGGAAACATATATACCCAAACTGGTCATATGGCTAATGAAGCAATAAGTATGTACCTTGACAGGATACACAGAAGATTGTGATCTGTTTTGCAGACATGCTGAACACCCACAAATCTTCTGAAAATGGAGCTATCAGTGAAGGAGGGGCTGTGGGGTGGTCACATACGAAGGGATAGGCCTTGTAGTGTCACTGCACGTTTTTGTAATCTGGCCACACTCTATTTAGTTCCCCAAAAGATTAAGAAATAAGTAACAATATCCCCACAAGGCCAATAAAGCTGTTGATATAAAAAGAACTGTTATATCATCGTGACTTCAAACTGACCTTCAGGTTTTCAGGCTAAAAGATGACTAGCAGCATTGAGAACAGTGAGGGGCAATATAAGACCTAAAAATAAACTAAGTTATTGATCTATACATTTTCAGCAGTCTGATTCAGCTGACACACTGCACTGTTGACATCATGCAAGAACTCACATACACACAACATTTCAAGGCTGTTCATTCTGGAACACAAGCTGACATGAAGCAGAAAATTCTGAATTAAGAGAAAATAATTTTGATGTCTTCCAATTACACAGCAAGGCATTGCATATAATAACGAAACTGGGGGGTAAGCAGAGCCAACATTTCCTTGTTATTGTATGGATAGTTCAAATTTCCTCTATAGTGACAATCTTCTTTTTCCTATTATTTGTCAATTGAGAAATTGATACAGGAATTGACAAGTTTATACAGGAATTATTCGCTTTCTCTACAATAGTGCTTAGCAGCCTAAATCAAAAAAATGTCATCTTTTATTTTTATTATATAATTAGAGTTTATAATTAATATAGATGTAATATAGGTATAGTATAAATGTGCATAATTTCACTGTCATTTACAAGGTGTGGCACACTCTGTGTGAAAAGAAGAAAAGCAGAGAAATCATGGTGAAAACTAATAGAAATACCCTGGTCTCATGGTAGCCATTTAAACCTGTGCAAAGTGTCACCAAAACTGTAGAGTAGCATCTCTTGCACCAGAGCAAGTAGCTATACAAAGTACGTGGAAGCAGAAAATAAAGCCCACTGTTTTGTTCAGTTTCAGAAGAAAACATAGCACTTTCATTGTAATTACTTTCTGTTGCACCAAGTAATAAAAATAAGTTTCACAACAACTGTGAAAGATAAAATATTCCTTCCTTAGAGTAGAGTCTCTTTTTTTTGTGACAGCTGAATAGACTAAGGCATCTGAACTGCTGCAGTGTTTTGAAAAGATTTCACAACATATGGTAGAAATGGAGCAGTCGGAAAGCCCAGCTGCTTTGAATCATGTAACCTGGATTAATCCTTAATTAGTCCATGTCCTTCCCCCAACATCTACTCTTCTGAAAAAGGGATTACCTGGTTTTGCTGAGTTGGGGAAAAGTATCCAGTATCTTCTATGATTTACACTTTTGAGTAATCAATGTTTTGTGTGATCTCTTTGTTGTTACTGCCTTGATGCTACTATGGAATGGAGCATATGACTCTTGTTAATAATAGATCATTTGCCAAAACAACATTCCTCTTTGGATGCTAATAAGTGGGGGGGAAATAGGCAGACACAGGCTTTCAGACTGCATTGTAATTTGTTCTGCAATTAATTTGTTGAAAATGTTGAGGGTGTAAGAACTAATACCCTAAATGCAAGTAAAGTTGATTGAAACCAAGGTGTCGGCGGCATTTGGATAAGTCTCAGTTCTCTAGACTAGAGCAATAAACCCCCAAACTCCCACTTCATGGTGGATTGACCTTGGAAGTTTCTAAACTTGATAGGTTACTCTGGTGAAACCAACAGTTTTGACACCCACCAGAACAGTCTCACCATGAACTGTAAGAAGCCAAGCCCCACTGAGATCCAAAGAACTGTGAGAATCCTCTGATCCATTTGATATGCACAGTCTGAAATAATACCTTTCCCACATGCAGTAATAGTTGCCTTAAAACAGCTACAAAAGAAGTCACAGTCCCTCTGTCAAATAACCTTAGAACCATGCAAAATTATAATGTGGAAGAGAGCTCTAGAGGACATCTAGCCCAACCTCCTACACAAAACAGCACAACTTCGAAGTTACATCAGAGTCCATTGGTTACCATGTCAACTCAGGAAACAGTTCCTACATTTAGGTCAGCATAAGGATATGTTTTCCAAGAGAAAATCACCCAGCGATAGACAGCAATATCGGCTGGCATGTGGAAAGAGGGAGGGAAGAGGGCAGAAAGTTCAGGATCTCATGGGTCACAAAGAGCCACCATTTTTCAAGAACACTGCTGGTGTAGCTAACATTTAGGACAATCGTTTAGAAAGAGGCAGTCCTGGGTTATAGTTCCAGAGTGCTTTGACTGTTACTTATCTTACATAAATGACCATCTGTTAAAAAATCCACAAATATAACCCTGGGCACCATGGACTCAGACTCAGGACTCCCTTCCTCCCTGTTGAAGTGCCCTTACCCTCAAATGGTCTGGATTCTGAACTCAGTTCTAGTGCCAGGCATCTCACATGTACATACTGTAGTACCAATGTTGGGTTTAGCCACAAAATGCTATAAGCTGGACAGCCAATGTTTAGCATTTACCTGAAATTATACATTCACACCTATTAAGAGTCATTTTCTTCAGACAAAAAAGGCAGGTATGCTCAGCTAACAATTTAATAATCTTTTACCTTTTAATGTAATACTAGCTAATATACCAACTGAGAAACTGGTGGGTAATTTGAAAGATGAACTTTTTCAAGGAAATGTATATGTTCCCACACATCACTAATGAGAGAGTTAATGAATAAACTAAATTTTAAAGGAGCAAAAAGTTCCTGCAATTTGCAGGCAGTATGGGCATGACAATAGAGCACCTTCTAACATTTAAGATGGCCTTAAGCATATGAAAGAGCAATAGCTGCCAGGCTGTTTTCTTTTGACTTGGGCGAGGGGGAGGAGAGAAGCATGTGGATTGGTTAGTTTTGATGTGTTGGCAGGCAAGGAAAATATTTTCTGGTTCAGGTTTGATAGGATTTAAGATTTTTTCATAGTAGCAGAAATAAGAAATAGCAAAGATCATTAACCCCAGTCAGCATAGTGTGTTCTTTGATGAATTCTGGATGCCCTCAAAATTAATAAGCTAAATGAGAAGATCATTCTCCTTATCTATTACCTGTCACATGTTAAAACTTGGATGATGCTTTTTCAGTTAGTAACTGGTAATGGGATCAATAGAGAAGGGCAAATCCAGAATAGTGTAGGGATAAAGCTTTTGAAAAAAAAATAGGAGGAACAGTCCTTAAATTGTATTGAAATATCAATAAAATTACAGAAAGGGAAAAATCAGGAACCAGATGTATGAATCAAAAAATAAAGGGTCATTGAATTCCAAGTATTTTTTATGAAATAGAGTGTTAATAAGTGTGGGGCTTAATTGAGCTTTATGAGTGGTATAGGTGCTACTGAATATAAAATTAGTGAGCATAGCACAACAAAAATCTCTAGGAGGTATTTACTAAAAGTGCCTAGTTCAGGCCGTGTAAAGTGTAGAAATAAACTATAAAATAAAAATCTATCTGTAATAAAGTATCTAAATTGTATGACTATTTAGTTGATATTTATAGTACATAGAAAGCTCAGAGATTCTTCTTGATATCAGGGTGGACTTGTATTAGATTTATCTTAGGTAAATCTGGTTTTCCTTGTCAGTTGAATAAATCTTTTACTGTAGCACATGGTGAATTTGTCTTTAAGGTATTTTGTATGTATTTCCAGGTGTAAGTTTTTTTTTATTTAAAGAGTTGCCAATTTTACATTAAGGCAGTATCTTTTTAAATATGGAAATTGCAGTAACTACTTCTCACTTAATATCTTAGAAGCTGGCATGAGGAAGTATGTTCAGCTTCAGGCAGCCTATTGAGTATACCACTAATAATAAATGAAGAAAGTTTATTAAATGGGAAGAATAATTCCTTTCACAGCTTTGCATTTTTTCCTAATCTCAGTATCCATCTTTGAAAATGTTCCACTTTCTAATGAATCCTACTAATTATGCAGAAACCCACTTTCTTTCGAAATAAAAGAACACCTGTGTGATATGGGCTCACATCTGTACCAGTTTGTTCTATTCAGAAAAGTTCAGTTTCACTGGGTTTGTAGGTGGGTTAAGAATGAAAAACTACAACCAAAGGAGAGTAGCACCTTTGGCTGCAGATTAGTCTCTAATTAGTTGCTGGGTTTGGAAGTGGGCAAAAACTTAGAGCCTGTTGTGGTAATTAGACAGGCTAAAAGTCTGGAGGAAAGAACCAAACCCTAACAGCAGGCTTTGGGCGAAGCTGAGCACAGAGCAATTCATTACGGGAATGGAACTGACGCCCAAAAGCCTGCCCTGTCCCCAGGTAACAGCAGCCGCCAAGCAGATGCTGCGGTCAGAGGTTTTACCTTATAAGGAATGTTTTTGTGTTTGTGTAAACTTATAACAGGCTGCGTCCTGTCAATAAAGTTATTCCAGCTCTCCTCTCTTACTGAGTCCATGCTCTGTCCCTCTCTCCCTGCTGGGATCATAATTTAATGCACCTCAGCCTGTGGCTCATGGTCATTCTGCAGAACGCTTAGAGGCTAACTAATTTATTTTGATGAATTTTGTTAGGAGAGGATGCAGACTGCAGCCTCCTTCCAGGTTTTCAAACAAAGCTTTAAAATTAGGTTTTGTATAGGATAGTAATTTCCAGATACATTATGATATCTATTTTCTCTCTTCTTTAAATTTACAATATCATGAAAGCGAAGGAAACTGCAGTTTACACAGTGTGATAAATTAGTCAATATATCTAGAAAACTATGAAAGTTAAGAACATTAAAGCTTACGGGCTTCTATCCTAGGCATTTTTCCACTGAAGTGAGCTTTTTGACACCTGCAGTAGTACCAAAAAGATTTCCATGTCTCTCTGGTTGTCACGATTTAACCCCAGCTGGCAACTAAGTACCATGCAGCAGCTTGCTCAGGTCCTTCCTGTCCCCTCAGTGGGATGGCAGGGAGAATCAGGAGAAAGAAAGTAAAACTTGTAGGTCAAGACAAGAATAGCTTCATAACTGAAACAAAATAAAATAATATAATAGTAATAATTTTGTGCACCTACTCATTAGCAGAGCCTGGGAAACTGAAAAGTCCATGACTTAGGGCAAGCACCACTTAGCAACCAATACATCTGTGTATTGTCAACATTATTCTCATACTAAATCCAAAATAGAGCACTGTGCCAGTTACTGAGAAGGAAATTAAGTCTCTCCCAGCCAGAACCATGACACTGATTAAATCCTTAAATCCTTTGTCTTCCAAATATGAGCTACATTTCACATAACACAGGCAAGGTAGAGCTCCCAAGGAGTTAGTTTTGTCTCACTGATTCTGTGCTATTTTTGTTTTGTTTGAGTGCCACGGTAGTTAGTGAAGAATCACCATGGAGGTTGTACCATTCTGCCACAATTCCTCAAAACCAAAATATGTTTTTTACATCATAAAAAAGTGTCTAATGTAAGATCCAGGTACTGTCTGAGGACAGGAAAGTCTGTCTGCCCAGTTTTCCATGGTCACAACTCTGCCTAATCAGTAAGAATTGAATGGATGGCCCTGGAAATCTGCAGCATTCTTTTATAGTTTGATTTTGCTAATGAAATTTAATTTGTATCATCACACTGTGTGTACATGTGTGTGCAATCTGTTCCATCTACCCTTGCCAAGTGGCTTTTTGATTAAAATATTGCTGACCAGCTTTGATAGAAGTTTGGATAATGCACCGAATTTTCCTACAAGATATTGAGAGGAACCTAGGAAACCTGGGCAGAATTCTAAGACTAAATGTCTACTTTAAGTGAATCAGGTTGGAATATGCTCAATAGGCACAAACATGTAGAGCCATAAGGGAGAAGAACATTTCTAAAGTAAGCTTCTCCCCATCTACCTAAGCAGTTTCAATTGCAGTTCACATGTTTTTAAACACTAAGGGGTCTAATTCGACAATGCAGATTTTCTAGAAACTCAAGTTTGCTTATTTTGCTTATTATGAAAAAAAATATTTACCATGACACTGAAGGTTAAACTTCAAGATGAATGTATACACAAGGATCTTCCTTTCTTCTTTACTCCTGATAGTTATGTCAGTAAGTACTGTAGAACAAAACCATGGATGTAGCTGCTTCATTTTCACTCCATGCACTTCAGAAATTCTTACAGCTTTTATGCTTTTCTTTATCTGCACCAAAATATTTGACAGCTACCAAACCAGTCTAAATGGATAACAATAAAAGATACTTCTTTCATAAATATTGTGAGGAAGATGAGATAACATCAAGCACAAAATCTTTTGTTGCCATGCCATGAGCGGATAACAAAAAAATATCTTTTAGGTGACTAAAAACCATACAAGAATCTAAAACCTTATTATAAATGTGACCCTTGATGTTTTGTTGTCATACATATAAATGCTTGTTAGCAGTTTAGTGTTTCCAGAAGTGCATTCACCAGAATTTTGATGGGTAACATTTTCTATTTTCTGAAAAAACACCTCCTAATGAATATTAAAGAAAAGGGTTACACAACTTTGAATATATATTCTCTCATTAACAGTTGCTAAAGAAGTCGGGTTTTAATGTCTTTGATAAACTTTATATCACTAAGTTGAGGTTTGCACTAAGTTTGAGTTTTCACTGTCAGTAAATCTCTATGCTTCTAAGTGTTATTCTGATGATGCGTTACCCACAAATATGAAAATGATTAAATACTGACTGGCAGAAAGAGGATCCTGAGGTTTAAAATCTGTATACCATTTCTTAATATTTTCATGGGAAATAATGAATGGAAAATGAAAATATAAATGTGCTTTCTCTCTTTAAACATCTAGATTCATGAAAAAAACAAATCATAGAGATAGCAAGTTTTCTAAGTTATTACCTACATTCAAGTTTGGTGAAATAGGTTTTTTTGGTGCTAACATCCAATAAATACTATTTCCATGAAATCTGCACAATTTTACTGAACAAACGTGAGAAACAGGCTGTTCTACTGCTTTAATTGCATGACATACATAAATTTCCTTAGCCATTTGAAGATTTTGGGTTACTTTGCAAGTAAATATGTTTAGGTGAATAGATTTATGTAATTATTTGATAACTTTATGAAAGTTTGGCACTTCATGGCCTTAGTCCGGTAAGGCTTTCAGCACTCCCTGGAAGTCCCATTGCTCTCAAACAAGCTTCATATAGTGACAGATTGACATCCGGAACAAACAAACAAATTAAAATACACTCAAATAAGCTCAAAATATGGTCAGACAAGCTTTGAGTTTTTCAGGTTCTGCCATTAAAAACAAAATTTCTGTTTCAATCTCTACCTAAAAGTAAAAAAACAAAACAAAACAAAAAACCAACAAAACAATACCAATAATAACAAAACCAAAAAAACCAAACATGCACTGTGTTGTTTCTGACCCTGCAAACAAAGAAATATTGAGCCCATTGTTTAAATAAGAACTTGATATGGACTTCTCTCCGAAGTCCCAAATGGGAAACATATAGGACAGGCAAGGACAAGTCATACTTTCACACAGCTGCACATTTTTTTCAACAAAAATTAGCTTAAAAAATATGGAGGCCATGAAGACACTGTGGTATAAAACCTCATTATTATACTTCAAACTGTCTCATAGAGAATGTTTTAGCATTCAGCATTATATACAAATAGTCATACTACATTATTTTAAAACATTTAATAAAGACAAAGGCGTAAAACAAGAAGACAAATATTATGGTTCCCATTCAGAAGATGTTCCTCAATAGCTGTTCTTTGAAAGACATGTCAAAATATCTTCTACATGGAAAAATGCCTTTTAATGTTGATATATGAAAGCAGTGTATACTGCTGTGTTTGGAGGGTGCACTAAATCAAAAGCACTTCAGCTTTCTTTCAGTATTGGTGTAATCTTCTTAGTTGTTCATGTCTGCATAAGGAAGACAATCATCAAGATGACTGAAATATGAGTCTATTATAGTCTTTCAGGGACCTAGGTAATGCCTACTATCAAAAAGCCAATGTTGATTTAATTTCCATTTGTTCATTAGTATTCGTGTAATATTTATTTTTGATTCTTTTTTAATTCAGAGATCTCCTCTGTAGAGGTCTCATGGTAACAGTATGAATAGAGAAGAAAAGGGAAGAGATGTACTTGCTAGTTATAGCTTGGCAGCTTCAATAGAACTAATACACAGGAGAAAAGAGAGCCAGGAGAGGTTACATCCAGGGAAAAGGGTTCTACAGAATCTACAAAAATAATTTTGAAACTGAAGTAACACTGCCTTGTTTTTTGAGTACACTGTCATTCAGATCTAAGGTCTATAGTCATGACAAAAACAGTTAATATAGGCTTTAGCTTCTATGTTTGATTCATGTTTCTCATTTTGTTTTCCAAGTTTTTCCTTTTCAGTACTGTTATTGGCCTTGTTGATAAAGATCTGAAAATTAGTTAAAAACTGCCAAGTTAAAAGGAAGAGACTGTACTCTTGGGCTGGCAGTGTTTATTCTGCACCATGAGCTCTATCAAAGAGTAAGCAGGAATAGTAACGTAGCTTTACTTGCACCTGGGAGATTCTACCTTCCTTAATTTTCTAGTCACCAACAACAAACTTGTTTAACTCCTGTACAGAGTTAAAAATCCTGCTGGAAAAAAAAATTAAACTAAATAGCTTTTCTTGTATATTTACAGGTCACTAAGATTAACATATGTTATAATCAATAGAAACTACCTATAAAAGTTAGAGGGATATGAATGTTCTCATGTTACCTCTTGTCTATGTTCTTTGAGTAAACAGAATGTGCTTTACAATTCATTAATGTTGTCACCTTCCACTTTTACACTCAGATAACAAATACGGATGATTTTTGCTTTCTGATTCAACCTTGAAGTGTATTTGGCTTAGAAGATCTGAGAAGTCCAATGTTCTTGCAAATTGCTTTCCTTATTTTTCACTGCCTACAATAATGTCCATAATATAATTATCCTGGTTCTGTTTCTTTTTTTACATATTTATGTGAATTTCCTATCTTTGTGCTGAATACACTTTACACAATCAGAAATTTTAAAGTTCCTTCAGTTGCTATTCATAATAAAGATATTCAAGTCTCTTAGCATAGACAGAGCTGATTTATTTCTGGATTTGCTACAGCTTTCCTGACTTAAAGATGCAAGATTGATTATCCACTCATCTCTCAGGACTGTGCACCTGACATGGGACTGAGTCCAGCAAG
The DNA here is from genome assembly GCA_035584735.1 of Pseudotriccus pelzelni. Taxonomy (NCBI): domain Eukaryota; kingdom Metazoa; phylum Chordata; class Aves; order Passeriformes; family Tyrannidae; genus Pseudotriccus; species Pseudotriccus pelzelni. Next base: position 17,420,535 of record JAWMRA010000164.1, on the reverse strand, counting down.
ATATTGGCAAAATAATATTTTTTCATGTCATATAGTATTTCCCAGAAATAAATACTTCAACATTGTATTTGGACTGGTAGCATCTTCCATAGTTTTACACAGGAATTTTATGGGTGAGAGAAACGTTTATTTTAAAGTCTCCAAGTAATTTGGGACTATATTTATAGCTTGAACTTTATTAAATGTCTTTGAAATTCTCTTAACATGAAAGGTGCTATGTAAGAGCTAACCTTGTTAGTACAAGCTTCACTTCAGTTCATCAGCTGCAAAAGCAGCAGTGACAAAATAGTATTTACTACTGAATAGAACTACATCCTTTAAATATACGGTTCATATGAGGCACACTTGCTCATGAGAAATAGCAAAGTACCTTTCTGAAAATCTAATTCATTAAGCTTTGCCCCCATCAAACTTCTACGTCTACTTTTCACACAGTTGTACTCAGTATCCATCTATCTTTATTCTGTAATGATCTATGATCTATCGTATGATTCTATGATCTTAGAACTGTTGGGTTTCCCCTGGGCCCATATAGCTCTTTTGGTATTTTGTCACCTGCAAACACTGCCCTTTGCTCAAATTTTCTGGATGTGCAGTAGCTCTGTCCATGATGAACTGGCAACTAGATTGGGAATATGTCATATGTTGTTTTTGTAAGCGTACAATAGTCGCCTATCTGCTCTCTGTTTGAAAATGTAGAGGACAAAAATATAGTGAATTCTGAGAAGAAGCAAAAAAAGGTCCAATATTTTCTAAATAATTTGCATATAGCATTTGGTCCACGCAATCACAATATGCTCATGGAATGAGTTCAGTGCTTCTTGAATGCATCAAGCATGCTTTCGGATTGTTTTCCATGTCCATGTGCTCAGTAGTCACTAGAAGAGCCATGGTCCAGCATATAATAACCCTACCCCACACTTGCTCTCATCCAGTGCTGGAATAGCCAGGAAACCATACTCTGAATCCATGCAGTGGTTTGACAGAAATATTTCGTTAACAATTCATGGTGGCATTCATCATTTATGATTTCACTTATGATTTATTAATACACTATTATGCATCTTTGGTTTTAACTGTGTGCATTTGCATTCTTTAATAAATTGAGATTGAAAATGCCTCAGAACAAAAAATATGTATGAATATACATGTGATACATCACAGTATAACTCTTGAGTCTCTTGAAACTGTACAGTTTGAATAGCAGAATCACAGAATGTTAGAATGGTTTGGGTTGGAAGCAACTGTAAAGATCATCTCATTCCAATCTCTCTGGTATGGACCAGGCTACCTTCCACTAGATAAGGCTGCTCAGTGCCCCATCCAGCCTGGCCTTGAACACTCTCACAGGATGAGGCACCTACAACTTCTTTGGGCAACCAGTTCCAGTGTCTCACCTCACAAAGAATTTCACCCTATCATCTAATCTAAACCTGGCCTCTGTCAGTTTAAAGCCATTCCCCCTTGTCCTCTTGTAAAGAGCCTCTTTCTGACTTTCTTTAGGCCCTTTGTAGGTACTGGAAAGTGCTTATGAGGTTTCCCTGGAGCCTTCCCTTCTCCAGGCTGAACAACCCTAATTCAGCCTGTGTTCACTAAGAGAGGTGCTCCAGCCCCCTGCTCATCTTTGTGCCCTCCTTTATATTCACTCCAACAGGTCCATGTCCTTCTTATGCAGGCGGCCCCACAGCTGGATGCAGCACTCCAGGTGGGATCTCATGAAAGTGGAGTAGAGAGGAAAAAAATCACCTCTCCACCTGCTGGTCACACTTCTTTTGGTGCAGAAGAGGACAAATATTTGTGTGAATTAATCTTAAAACTAAAAAGAATCAACTAAATTTAGAGAAGTAAGGATTATGATAGCTCATTGCTCTTGCAAAACAGCTTTTATGTTTTCTGCTCATTATTCTTTGCAGGATACTGTCAGTTTAGTAGGTAAATATTATTCTCTCTACTTGACAGAAGTTAGATTAAACATCAGCTTGCCTAAGATCACTGAAAAACTCAGTAACAGATACCAGAGTAAAATTCCCAGATCATCCAACATCTTGTCTAATATTTTGCCTACAAATTCCATTTTATAAAAGAACTCATACAGGGAAGGAAAGTCAAATGGTGTTGCTGTCTGTGATGCCACAGAGCATGTAATAAGTTACGTAGTGAGGCGTATTGCCAATGTGTTGCAAAGCACATCAGACTAGTTTGGCTCTTTGGCATTTCACCAAGAAATACTATGCAAAACAATACTGTGCAAAACAAGGCCTTTTAAACGCAACACAGAACAGTAATTATATATGGTACCAGGCAGGTTTTCTTAAAGGGGAAAGAAGTTAGAACTGCCAAAAAAAAGATAGCATCACAAATAGTGTAACCCAGTTTAAAGTGATAAAGGCTCACTGAATCTTTTTTCTTTTTTTTTTTCCCTTCACTATCACATGAGAGTACCTCTGGTGTGCCTCCGGTACATGTGCTTCCTTTCTCCTCTTAACAGAACCCACGCCAATATTAAATTTTCATTCTTCTTAAATATATTTTCTTTCAATGTCAATGAACTATTGTTATCTTTGAGAAACTGAAACCTACCAAATACTTCAGAAAGATAAATCTGTCTAAAATGTGTGAATTTATGACAGTTACTTTGATTGAATTTCATATTTTTCTGGGTATCTGATTGCAGTCCTTCTGTAATAAATGCTACCTTGAACTTGTGATCTTGGGAAGTCAGCACATGAACCTAAAAAGAGTAAAAGGTATTCACCAGCCCTATCTGTGATTCTCAAACACCTCAAGCAAGATTCTCAGAATGAAAAATGTGTTTTAATGAAGTCTTCTGACTTGCAGAAGCACTAATTTAACAGTGAATGGGGTAAACAGGAACAGAGGAAAAGCTGAATTTTATATCAGAGTTCTTTACTCAAAGGCAAAATACAGCACCGTTTATGTAACCTTGAGATGTTCTTGTTGTAAAGAGATTAAATCTTATCATCTAATACTGCTTGTAAAACACACCAGTTATAAATATATTATTGTTTTCAGCAGGAAAGCCACAGTGAGATAGTATTTCATCAAGGTTGAATAGCCCTAATTTTTCTTAAGAGTTACATTGCAGTTACTATGACTTTTGTGACTTAGCTTTATAGTCTTCTTTTTAGTAAAATGCAGAGAAGCTTGGCTTTCTCATCATGTTTTATCCCAATGTTCAAAGACTTTTTAACACCGCAATATTTGTTTTTTGTCCCAGTCACGCTGCTTGCTCTTAAAAATATTTCACTCCCTAAGCTACCTCTTTTACAATCCAAACTATGAGAGTTTCATTGCCCAGAAGAGAATAAATTGCCCAGAGTTAATAAGTTGTCTTTTTACTAACAGTGAATTTGTCAACATCTATTTCAATTAAGTGGAAATATTAAAGGTCTTTTGAGGAGATTTCTAAGCAGACTGAAGTCTTCTATCTAGCCAAGACGGCCAACATTAGTCAACACAAGTACTTAAGCCTTGCAAGGATGTTACAGAGCAGCAAGAGGACAAATTCATCTCATATGCAATTAGTCTTTATGGAAACTGCCCATATGAAACTAAGTAATGTATTTTCTCCTTTTTGTGTATGTGCAACTGTGATCCTTTTTTATTTCAGAAATTAAGTCCCATCTTCTTTCTTAAAATACAGTAACTAAAAATAGTTACATGAGTGTTTGTTTTCACTTCTTGTTGCATGCAAGTAAGCAACGTGAAAACAGAGAAGTTCTGTATCACATTATGAATATGAAACTCACAACCATCAGCCAGCCTCTCTTGTTATGTGTGTCAAAGAAGCTAAGACAAAAAAAGCTGGATCCATTTCTGCTATGGTCACTTTAATACTGCTGTACCCTCATTTTGTCCAACTGGATTTTTTTTTTAAATCTTCAGTTTCACCTAATTTAGTCTAAATCAACCTAGGAATAAATGTAACTAAAATGAGACTAGGAGCCAGATTTCAGGGGAATGAGTCCAATTTACATTATGTGTTGCTCTGAAGTGAAGCACACTGCCTGGAATTTTCAAGCAACTGCAAAAAACTTGTGAACTGTATTGTTCTTGCTGTCTAATCCGTTTCCTTCACTGTCTGTAAATCCAGCAGGAGAACAGTGATACAAATTTTATAAATAGCAGTTCCCTTGTCACATGTACTCACTGCTCTCAAATACTAGGAAAACATTCTTGTCAACTCACCAGGTGGGGGTCTGAAAATATTAAGACTGCTTAAAAGACTAAGCAATGCTTCAGCTTGCTGCCAGCTAATGTGTTTGATGCATAAAAAATTAGCTAGCACCATTAGTTAAGTGCAAGTCCTAGTTACAATACAAAAAATTGATGACAAACCTCTCCACCAGGTCAGCATAGTGCTTAATGGCTTCTTGAAGCTAGTATATAATCTTTTGGATGGCTTAATTGTTTCTTCTTCCACACTTCAAAGAAGAGTGGTTATTAACCCTTGTGTTCCCACAATGCTTTCAGAGTAGAACTTGACTTAATAAGAAGTGCCACTAGATTACGAAGGACAGGATCTTAATACAACACTTGCTGTTGGAATGTTAAACAGCAAGTGTTCTGACCCTTACAATTTTATAAGATTATGTTTGAGGAGCATGAACTTCCTTTATCTTGAACAAGCTGAAATCTCAAATCCCAAACTACTAACTATAAAAAAAAAGACAAATAAATGCAGATAATGTTGCTGAGAAGGTAATTCCTGTTCCAATTATTACTTCATTTGAGTAGAATTAGTCATTTTAATAACCTTTGAAATATATGATTTTCTAAATATAATTGTTTTTAATTAGCATGGAAACAAGAATAAGTAGAAGTAAAGGAAAAAGGGTGTAAGTTTTCTTGAATATGAATATTGCCAAAATGGGTAGTAACTAAAGGTTGTCACCATCTGATGTTTGTTCATTGGTCTGTGTAAAATGAAGTGGTGATCTGAGTCCCATAGGATTTGGAGATCACTTGCAGCACAGAAGGCAATAATTAGCATCATTGCTGACAGTCCCTATAACTACAACAAACATTAAATAGGAGCAAGAACATAATTTACCTTCTTACCCTTAAAGGTTTTTTTTCCTTCTTGTCAGAGTTCAGTCAGACTGGAGGAGCAGCCAAAGGAAATTTGTTTTATCTGGTGCCCACACTATGCTTGTTCTTTGCAACAAAGCAAACATTTCAGCTTCCAGAGCCAGCAAATTAAGCAGTGCTTACAAACATAATCCTTCCAAATAAAATTGAAATCCAACATAGATGACACCAGCAGATAACAAATCCATACTTCTAAAGGAATAATAACAAGCTTTAGGCACTGACAATAGCAGAAGTGAAGCAAAAAGCAATATTCCTGTGGTATCATTCTTTGTTACACCTTTAGCTGAACTGGAATTATAGCCTCAGTGAAATCTATCTGTGCATGAAAGTTTTCCACAACAGAGGACTCAAACTGGAGATAGCTGTCAAGGACACTAACAGATCTTTCTCTAATTTTTTTTATTTCTGGTTGCCTACAATTTCCAATGACAGCAGACTCTATTGTGGTGAATTTAAGCCAATGATAATAGATTTGTTTTGGGAGAAAAACACTACGTCACATCAAGAAAAGTCATTCACTGGCCATGAACAGGCTGGCAAGGTTATCGTGTGGTAGATAAATGAATTTGATGACATGCTTAATTATGCAGATTTTATGGACTAGATATGCCGCTTAAGGGTTGCTACAGGGGACAAGAATCAACCCAATGTGAAAAATTGTCAATGAATTTATTGGACCTGGCAGAAATCATGAATTTCACACAAGTTTAGTTTGCCAAGACACCAATTGAAGCTTAATCCTCAAAGCTACTGTGAGATACTTTTTAGGTTTGTCCCCTATTTTCTAAGTTTACTGAAAGTTTGAATGGATACACTGTCTGTTTATTGACATGGTATATTTCTTATTGTAGGTTCTATCCTTGGGGGCTGATGTTCTACCAGAATATAAACTCCAGACACCTCGCATCAACAAGTTTACTATATTGCACTATAGTCCTTTCAAAGCCGTCTGGGACTGGCTCATTTTGTTGCTGGTGATATACACGGCCATATTCACCCCTTACTCTGCTGCCTTCCTTCTGAACGATAGTGAGGATCGGAAGAGGAGAGAGTGTGGATATTCCTGCAGCCCACTGAATGTTGTAGATTTAATTGTGGATATTATGTTTATCATTGACATTCTAATAAACTTCAGAACAACATATGTAAACCAGAATGAAGAAGTGGTAAGTGACCCAGCAAAAATAGCAATTCACTACTTCAAAGGCTGGTTCCTAATTGACATGGTTGCTGCAATACCTTTTGACCTGCTGATTTTTGGCTCTGGCTCTGAAGAGGTAAGCTTAAATGAATATGAAATCTTAAATCTTATTTTTTTACTTTACCACAATATTCTGTGTGCCCTGAAGTATCTTTTGCTTGTCAGTTACAGGCTGTTTAGTAATTCCACCTCATCTTTTAAGATTAAACTAAAATTAAATCTTCCTTCTTATAATGATGTACAATATTAGCTTTCATTGACAAGAGAAAACACTGAACGATTCAGCTAGTATTTTTCACTTATACCATCCATATATGATACTGTCTTTACAAATAATGAAATAAATATATTGCATATGAAGGACTTTCTCAAATGCTTTTTTATAAAAACTGCTCCTTTGATTGCTGCTTGCTTTGTAAAAGCTGAAAAATGCATATAATGCTGTGTTGGCATTGAAGCATTAAAACAAATTTCCCCTGACCAAAATCTTTAGATCAGATGTTTGCTTAGTATAAAACAGATTAGTTGAAGTGTAAACTATACCAGTTACCAAAAAGATTTATTTGACTGTTGTCTATTTTATCAAGAATGTGGACTATCAAAAGAAAGAAAAAAAGATTAGCTGGGATTAACCATGTTAGACAAGATTTATGTCCTTACCCTGTCTATCTAGTAGAGTGAAAAAGTGTTCAAAATATGCATTCAAAATGGCCCAAAGGTGTATAAATATATGCTACATTCTGGGTAACTGACCTAATTCTTCCTCTATCCAAAGGATTTTATTTAGCTTAAGAAGGGCTAAAATTATAAGATATTTTTAGTAGAAAGTGAATTGACAAGTAGATAATTGGGTTTGGATTTTTGTGATGCACAGAATGCAGCAGGTTTTTTTTAAAAAGCAGCAAACCAAGCTGAGAAGAGAAACACATAGATAATACCATGTGGATAATACCGTGCAGTAGAAATTAATTCAGTTAAGGGAAAGCAATAAGAAGAGAAAGAGTAACATAAAGAACAGAAGCAACATGTTAATAGTTCTCTTATCAGAAGAGAACTTTACTATTCAGAAGGTGACTAAAAAGCTTAGAGATTTAAGAGAAAATTTGATCACCTTTTGCATTCATTATCTGTGGCATATCTCAGTCTCTACAGATATTTTTTTATGTGGTTTTGACTGCACAAACGTTTTGATAATGGCATTACTTCTAACTCCGACCACAACATTCCCCTTAAGATGTGGTCTGCATCCATTTCTGATAACTGAGCACTCATCATTGCCAAAAATTATTTTCAGCGAGTAGAAGCGTGGAACATAAAGAATTACAACAGGGACCAGTTCCGAAGTTCCCTGATGAAGTGCTCTGGATTTGCCCCTGAACATCATTCTTCTACCTCCCCTGTTACAGATGTACTTAAGAGCAAAGGGCCAGGTGCCAAAGTGATGCTAAAGGGAAAACTTTAAGATAAGAGAATGTAAGGATTAGTAAGCAAGACGTGCATTCTTGCAGATGAATACACAAATACAAAAACGTGGAACTTGAAACAGAAATTATTGGACCATGTAATGACTTTTTCAGTATTGCAGATGTAAGTAAATTGATTCTTTATTCCCTCAAAACCTAGTAATTGAAAAGTTTCACTCTGGGAAAACTGGTTTTTTTAACTAAGCAGCAGTGACACTATATAGATCATGTCCCATTCCCCGTGCCATCGTGGCTTCCCTCTCTCATTCATGATATTGGATATGTCAATCACTTTTTCTAAGCTGCTACTTACTGCAGGTTTTCCTCCTACATTGTTAACTATAATATTTCCCCAATGATCCTTTTTCGATAGGTTAGCAAGAAAAAGCAAATGTAAAACTGACAGAATGGAATATTTTTCATTTAATAGATTTTTTTCCCCAGTCATAAGGGTTATCTTTTTTATGAAATAGCTCTTTTTTGTTATCTAGAGATTCTTCAAATAAGATCCCCTATGAACAATTCTATTGAATAGTCTTTTTATTAAACAACATAAGCTCTGTAGAGAGCTCCATGTGTGCTCATCCAGCTTTAAAACACCTTGATATCAAACAGAGTCTTGAAAGGGCAGGAGATAATAATCCAAATACCACATGCAGCACTATCTGAATGCTTCTATTTGAGTTGTACTTTGTCAACCATAGGAAAAAAACAGAGTTAGACAGTTAACTTTCCATTTCCAAAAATAGGGAACTAATATAATTTTTTTTTTTTCTGCTTAAAGTGGCTAAGAAAAAAATTATTATGGTTGGTAGTAAATAATTCTCTTTTTCTGTGTGTCTGCATTGTAAAAGTTAAGTGGCACCCCTGATACATAGGAAGATAAAAATAATGAATAGATGGACTTTTTACTTTCTATTATTTTGGCAATTTATTTTTAATCATTCTCTTAGCTGATGAGTCTGAGTTGGATTTTAAACAAATAATAATTGCAGTACTCAGCTCCTTGAAAGACACGTAGATGAAGTGCATGTACAAGGGGAATCCTGTTTAAGATTACTATATATGTTAGATATATGCATTTAAAATAATACCTGTTTTAATGCTTATCAACTTTTCATTTCAAATGTAGGTAAGTTGTAGGGAAATTTCAGACTGATATATGGATAACTAGATCTTCTTTCATTTCATCTAGAACCTTCAGCAATGAAATATACAAACAAATGATGGTACAGCATCAGCAAGAAAATTTTCATATTTATAGGGGGTTTTTAATTGAAGACAGAGATCACACAACTGGAATATGCAGAAAAGCATGAAGGATTTTACTTTTACTGTTTGTACAAATAAGAGTGATCAGAACTATTTTAAAGAACATAATTAAAAATTCTATCAACAGGAAAAATGCTGCCTTAGAAAATAAAAATAAGTGAATCATTATCTATATATCCAGCATATTCACAAAATGTAAGAGTAAGTGTTTCTTCTAGCTATAGCAACAAATCAAGAAAATAGATAAGGTTTGGCTAAAATGAAGACACGTAAATCAGAGTACTCTGGTTCTCTTAGTTTTGACATCCTCATTCACTCCATTACACAGTGTATCTGTTAAAGGAAACTGAAAAGAAGAATCCCACTTTTTTCTTGAATTGAGATTGAACCTTATCATTCTGACTGCATCTCCACTGACAGAATCAGTACTTTGCCCCTTTCCAAATTAAAATATATTTGAAAATCAAGCTCAGAAAACATCTCAGGAAGAGAGTAATACAGTTTTCTGTGCTCAGATTAGTGATTTACCTGGAAACCATATTCCAAAGAATTTCAAATATTTTACTCAAAAGATTTCTTATCTGATCATACAACAGTCTGCTTTCCTATTAGCAACTCTGTGCACTGAGTAGAGTCCAGGATGATGCAGCATTAAGTTAGGGTCTCTGGAAACTTATTTATTTAGGTGGCTGGCTAATATCAGAGAGCCATTTAATATCAGCTTTTCTTCCCTTGTTTTTCAAGAGAGGCAAAGAGGAAACCCTTTACTGCTTGAGCAAGCAGTTACCTGTAGGACCATAGTCCTCTAGCAAATTATCAAAGGCAGTTGAAGTACCGGTATGCTCCTATGAAGAAGAACCTTTGGTTAGTTGAAATATTTTTGTTTAATTGCTGTGTGTACTAACATTTTCAGCATCATTATGAATACAGCATAAAAATCTTCAACAGTGACACAGTGCTCATAAGAGACTGTTGAGGTGATGGAGCATAGGCTGAAAGGTCAAATTCAGACATTTATCTGAGATTTTTTTTCAGGAGACAGAAACGAGTTAAGTATGTTTGTTGCTATAGTACTCATATTCAGCAGGTTTACTTATAGCTTGCAAAAAAGGTAGAAGGTCTATTATGGTTTTAACATAAAATGTGTGAGGCAGGAAATTAGTAAGAAACTGAGGACCTTACAGTACCAAGAAATGGGAAAGGGCTCCTTAGCAAATGAAATATGGCTTAAGCAAGAGCACATTAATGCACGCTGGAAGACAGTTCGAGTTACTCACACACATCAGTGGGTCATTTGATTTAAAAAAGAGACAGTTAAGAGATGGCATTATAGCTTTACATACAGTACATACTAAAATAAGAGCTCATGGAGAACAGCCTTGAAGAGAAGGACTTGAGAGTTCCAATTGACAAAAAGCTGGGCATGAACCAACTGTGTGTGCTGACAGCCCAGAAGGCCAGCAGCATGCTGGGCTACAGCAAGAGAGGAATGGCCAGCAGGTCGAGGGAGGTGATTCTGCCCCTCTAACTCTGCCCTCCACCTGGAGTACTGCATCAGACTTGGAGCCCCCTGCACAGGAAAGACATGGACCTGTTAGAGCAGCACCAGAGACAGGCCACAAAGGTGACCAGATGGATGGAAAAATTCTCCTATGAAAACAGGCTGAAAGTTGGGTTTGTTCAGCCTGAAAAAGAGAAGACTCCAGGGAGACCTTATTGTAGCTTTCCAATACCTAAAGGGGACTAGAACAGAAAAACTTTTTATCGGGGCCTGTTGGGATAGGACAAGGTGTAATGGTTTTAAACAAATGAGAGTCGATTTAGACTGGATATAACAAAGAAATTTTTTACAGTGAGAGCGTTGAGACCCTGGAACAGGTTGCCCAGAGAGGTGGTGGGTGCTTCATCCCTGAAAACATTCAAGACCAGGTTGGATGGGGCTCTGAGCAACCTGATCTAGTCGAAGATGTCCCTGCTCATTGCCAGGGGGTTGGACTAGATGACCTTTACAGGTCCCTTCAATCTAAACTGTTTCATGTCTCTAGTTAGCTCATGGAGAGAATCATGTAGGCACGAAGGAACCATTGCAGGCATAATGTAGCCTTTATTTTTTGTCCTCCTACTACACTCAAAACATAAAAAAAGCACAATACATGTTTAGCACAGGCCTCCCTCCTATACTATAGCTAGGAAAAATCAAAAGGCATTTTAAAAGGCCAAATTGCAGAATAACTACGTGAGGCAAAAATATCAAAACTACATTAGCTATACTGGTTAACAAAATGTTAGATTTCCAGATTTGAATATATAAATAAAGCAAGGGAGAAATCTAAGCTGTTAAGTTTTACGTTTCCCTATGATTCTGTTTATTTGCAATGAAAAAGTAAATTTGAGGGCACAGTATGCCTATTTTGGCAGAATCTATTCAAAATAGGTATTACCTTAAGACCTTTATCTTTTCAATAAATCTTACCAATTAAGAAATTCTTTAATGTATTGTAGGGATTTTAGATTGTAAAAATACTTCATTATGTTCCAGTAAATTCCAGTTTATGCAAGCAGCTAAGTGCAGTTTATCTAAGTGCTAAATGGAATACTGAATGTACTATAGTGAGGAAAATGATCCTGTATTCATCTCCTACCAATCCAGATTCACAGTTTCAGTAGCTATGAGATTTCCATGTGCTTCCAACTTACAGAAAATATTGCTACTGGTAAAAAAGGGAAGGGAAGGGAAGGGAAGGGAAGGGAAGGGAAGGGAAGGGAAGGGAAGGGAAGGGAAGGGCATC